>CM064336.1:53722520-54300779 GCA_032595735.1 Pelochelys cantorii | reverse complement strand
CCCGGACCCGAGTACCCGCCTGCTACCGCTGCCAGGGTACCGTCTGACTGGAACACGTCACGCGCACACGCCCGTGCAACAGCCACACGCCGCCCCAAATGCTCACGCGCAGGGATGCGTGCACTCACGCACAAACACGAACACACACATTAACACGCCTGCGAGCCCACTCGTGCTCGCACGAACTCACGTGTGGATACTCGTGCCCTCGCTCACGGACGTGCGCACACGCATCTGCACAATGTGCCTCCACGCACACACCCAGGGACGCGCACACTTGCACTCATACTTACATGCACACCAAGTAACAGTAGCCTAGAAGGACGCAGCAGTAAAAGCCAAAGATTAGAGCAATTAGGAGAGAACCATTCCCACGAGGCCCTAATCCATGTCGGGGGCTCCTCGGTGCTGCTGCGAGACCAAGTCTTTATTTCAATCCCAGTTGTGCCAACTCTCAGCATGCGTAACGCTGGGTCAATTAGCAGCCTACTCACTTAATGCGTCGAGGATCGTACGGAAAAGCAGGTATCGCCAGCCAGGAGATTCGGGGGGCGGGGAGGGGGCAATAACGACATTTTTAAAAATACAAAAGCAGGTGTTCAGTTTCTGCGACTTTTGTAGTTCGTATTTTCGAGTTCTTCCACCACAGGCCAGAGGGCCTTTTCTCAGGGACCCGTGCCGCAAACGTCGCAAACGTCTGCGCGGCCCTCCCTCGATACTTACCTTGAGCCAATTGCTATTTGCTCTTCTTCCACAGATCGCCGTCTGGTTTCCATCTGAACATTGCACAATACTGCGGGCACACCACAAACCAGGAGCATCTCTCCTCGCCTGCAGGTCGCCCTCCTTCATCGTCACAGCGCTACCAAGCCAAACCGCCTGCCGCCAAGGAGCACGCACCCCGCCAGGGAGCAAAACGCCTATGAGCCCAAAGGGGACACAGGGCAGGAAGAGATTCACCGGGCACACAACCAGCCCCGCCCGACGGGGAGCGCGGCCCCTCTTCCCTAGGCAGCGAGCAGGGCTCAGGCGGCATTCCCCGTGTGCGGAACACATTTTCTACGTGCACCACCCGCGGGAACAACCCCCCCCGAGGGCGCGCGGCTCCCCGGCGGGGGGCGCGCGGCTCTCCCCCGCGCCCCGCAGGACTGCAACCCCCCGCGGAGACACCCACGTGACTGGAGCCCGATCGGCTCCCACCGCCCCCCCGCCCCAAAGGGGGGGGGGCCACAGCCCCGTTCCCCTGGCACCACGTGGGGTCCCGGGGGCGACAGGCGGCCGGGGGGGGGGGACTTACAGGGGTGCTGCTCCCCGGGGAGGCTGCAGCACCGGACAGCGCCGAGAGAGGGCAGAAATCGCCCCCCCCAGGGGCCGCTCCCGCCCCCCACCGATTTCCAGCCTCGGGCCCAGGGGGAAGCAGGCGCCGGCGGCTCCGCTGGGCGCGAGGCCGGGAGGGGGGGGGGTGGGGGGGGGGGCAGGCTCCGTGTCGCTGCCAGCTCCTGCCCCGCCCCCAGGCCGCGGCACCTTCTCCCCCTCACCGCCAGGGCGGCGCCCCCGCCCCTCTGCGCCCGCCCGCCCCCTGCAGCGTTTTCCCGCCCGCCACCTCGTCAGCGCGAGCGCCCCGGGAGTTTCCCGCCCAGCCAGCGCCGCCCGCCCCCTGCACTTTCCCGCGCGGTAGCCCCGCCCCCCAGTGCCAAGCACCCCCTGACCCCTCCCTCCCTCCCCCCCCCCCCAGTACCAAGCACGCCCTGGCCCCTCACCCCCTCCCTCCTGCCGCACCCAGTGCCAAGCACCCCCCAGCCTTCACCCCCTCCTGCCCTGTCAGTGCCAAGCACCCACACCATCCAGGATAGAAGAATCAAATTATCACCTGAAGAAAAGTGATTTTGATTCCAAAACGACTTGGATGCTAGACCTTACAGAGCAACTATGGAAAGCAAAATCAAACACAGAGAAAAGTCTGGGGAAGAAAGCTGAGATGCTAAAGGGGGAGGGGAGGCCTAGGTGCCAACAGAGCAGTTCAGAACAAACCAAACCACAAGACAAACAGAACACACCCTGAAGGCACCTGGATCCACTTTGTTCCCCGGCTACTTCCTTCCAATCTCCTCTCTGTTCAGTCCACTCCCATGCTCCCAATTCCTCAGAGACATGGCAGTCCTGCCTGGGTTTAAATCACCCTGTGCCTCTCAACTCCTGGTTTCTCTCTTCCACACAAAGAAAGCAGGCAGGGAACCTAGATCCAGTTCAAATTTCAACCCGCTATCTGGATTGTTTCTCCAGGCCCCCTGGCCAGCACCTTTCCTAAGTACCTGAATGTAACCCCTTGGTCCCCTGGTGCTAGTCAGCACTCCTCCTGTCCCTTACAGGGATGCAGGTGGTGCTGGGGGTGGCTAAGGGAGGGAGGAAAGAGGGGCTGGAGGCAAAAGCCTCCCCCTGCCCGATCGAAAAGCCCCAGCCCGCACTGACCGCTAGGCGAGCAGGGACGTTAGACAGCCATTAAGTGAATAGTCGTGTAAGCGGACAAAATATTATCGGTTACACGACTATTCGATAGTCTCCAGAGGTGGGGCCGGCCGCCAGCGCGCTCCCAGCCCCCACTCCCAAGAAGCGCCCCCCATCACCATGGACTGCTTCCTTTGACGCTGCCCCGGCATCTCACGCAGCTGCCTCCGTCCGCAGTGAGCCCTGGCGACCCCCACCCCGCCTGCCACCGCTGCCTCTGATAGCCGACACGTGCGGGGAGCTGGCTTGAAAGCTTCGTGCAGGTACCGGCTCCCGTCTGCCCCCCGCACCCTCCACGCTGCCGCCTCTCTATCACAGCAGTGCACAGGAGGCAGGGGCGGGGGGACGGGTGGCTCTCCACGGCACTGGCTCCCATTCCCCCCGCTTTGCGGTTACCGGGGCGGCGGGCGGGCGGGCGGGGGGGAGGGGTGTGGGAGACAGGCGGCATCCTGTGTCCCTGCTCTCTGTGTCGCTTGTCCCCTTCCAGCCAAATAACTGAAGCCAAGTCAATTATTTTTGCACAAAAATCCCTCCACTTTTCTGGAATTTCTCTCTCACCAGAAAGGAGCGTGTTTTGGACCATGCGCCACACATGCTGAAGGTAATTAAAAGCACTCCATTTGGGAATAAGAAATGTCAATCCCAGGTTTTGCGTATACTCTGGTAGCTGACGTGGAGGCAGCTCGCAAACCCCTCCCCACAAAGCGCCACTTGCAGGACGGGCGAGTTCTGCTTGAGATGTAGAGGCACGAGCAAGCTTTGTGCCGGCGGGCAAGGCCATGTGTCCCCGAGGGAAGGGCTCCCTCACAGCGAGGGCAGCAGCCCCTGCAGCGGTAGCCTCCTGATACCAGCGCAGCGTCAGGGCAGCTTCCCCTTCCAGCCTCGCACGACCCTCGCCCTGCACATGGGAACGCCCGAGCCAGCGGGCGCCGCGCTTCCCATGATGCCCTGGGCCTCCAGTCCCCCGCTGGCCCCGTGCTCCCCACACGCTTTGGTCTGAAATGGAGAAGGGCCCGTGGGAGCACGGGGCCAGCGGGGGGCTGCTCGACTTCCCTGCTGGCCCCGCGCTTCCCCCTTTGCAGAGCCAGCGGGGCTCACGCTGCATTTCAGAGGCGCGGGCGCCCCGTCGACCCACTGAACAGTCGCGGCAAATTCCATCGACGATTCGATTACCGTAATTTAGCGAATATAACCCGCGAGTTATATTTGTTTTTACAAACCCCGCGCGCGCACACCCCCCTCCCCCCCCGCGGGGTATACTCGGGTGCGGGGTACACAGAATTTTTTTTACTCACCAGGTGGTGAGCTCTCCGTCGCCTCTTCCTGTGACTGCGCAGCCGCCAGCCTCCAGCCTGCGGACAGGGCAGCACTCACCCCCCAGTTCCTGCTCAGCCGCAGGAAGGGGCAGGGGAGCGCTCCTCCACCCCGAGGCTGGTGGGTCCTGCTCCCCCGCCCCTTCCTGCGGCTGCGGAGGAACCTGTGGGATGAGCGCTCCCCACCCGGAGGCTAGAGGCTGGCGGCTGCGCTGGAACCTGGGGCGGTGAGTGGCTGATACCCCTCCCCCCCGCCCCCACACCATAAATATACCCCCAGCAAATATACCCCCGGCACAGAAGAGTCTTGTATACTCCACGGGTTATATTCGTGCGTGGCGTATACAAGATTTTTTTTTACTCAAATAAAAAAAACCACGGGGTATATTTGGGTGCGGGGTATATTCCCTAAATTACGGTAGTCGATTCAGCTCCACTGAATGTCCCTAGCGTCACCCGCGGATACTCCACCTTCCATGGCCCAGGCGTGGACGGCTGCACCCCTCCCGCCCACCAGCTATTCCTGCCTGGCCTTCCCGAGCAAAACCCTCCTGCTGTAACTCATTCAGCTAAAGCCTGAGGCACCACGGCCTCTGGAGGAGAAACCCTAAATCCACAAACCCTCTATAGTCTACTCAGCCCGTGGGCTGCTAGTGCACCGGGGGGCTCCCCGCCCACCCTGGGCAACAGGGGACTCTAGCGTCAGCTCTAATGTCCCCTCCGCCCTGTGCCAGTTTCTCAGCCAGGCCAGAGTCTCCCCCCCCCCGCCCCATGCCCATTTCTAGAGGGCCTCTCCCGCCATCGCTGCCACCTACCCGGGGCGACAGAGCAGGAGGGGAAGTCGGCGAGGCTGGCGCAGAACTGGAGCAGCGTGTAGAGCATGCCCGGCTGCACGTTTCCCATCACCTAGCTCCTGCTGACGGGCGAGTGGATTCGGCCCTGGACAAGTGGAAAAAGAAGGAGCCGGGGGAGCCGCGTCACTGACCCTGCGAGGCTCAGCTGTGGCCGACACGCTGCCCTGCCCGCCAGCTCCGCCCCATGAGCAGAGAAGCGAGCAGGGCAGGGAGGTGACGCAGCGTCCACAAGACTGAGAGTGGAGACTGCAGCCTTCTTCAGGGGCCACATTTTGAAAAGTTGTTGGAAACTTAGAGACGGGGCAGCAAAGAGCCAAAAGTCTGGAGGGCTGCAGAGAAAGTCCTTCTTCTTAGCTCTTGAGCTCCGTGTGTCTGGCTTCTACAAGGAAAGCTGAGAGGAGACATTACTCGGGCGTCTAAGGGCCTTTCTGGAGAGAACATGTAGGGTACCAAAGGGCCGGTTCACGGTGCGGAGAAAGGCAGGACAAGAGCCAGTGGCTGGAAGGTGAAACCAGACACGTTCCTCTTGGACATAAGGCACCAATACTTCACAGGGAGGATGATTCACCACTGCCACAAACTACCAGAGCAAGTGATGGGGTCTTCATTTCTTAATGTCTGCTAGCAGAGACTAGCTGTCTCTCTGCTGTATGCTCGGATTGAAACTGAGCTACTGTGGTATGCAGGGGTCAGATTTGCTGCCCTAATGGTCCCATCCAACCTCAACATCTACTGAAGAATGACAAACTCCGTGAGGCCTAGAGAGCAGCCTCTGGGGTTTACCTCACGGCCAGCTTGGTCCCCAACTCAGCTGTCTGGGGAACCTCAGGCCAGGGGGTCGCTTGCCTGGATCTGGCCCCTGAGGCTCAGGGCCCTTCCTGCATAGGGGAGGCTGTGCGGGTGCTTCAGCCCCCTGCTGCCCCATCACAGGTCTAGCGTGCTCACAATCTCCTAGGCTAGCCCCTTCCCCTGGCATGCGAGGCAAACGTGGGGAGTGTCTTTCTCCTTCTCAGGCGGGCGCCACGTCAGCTAGGGCTTTTTGTGTGCGGCCAGAAACTTTTGGCCACAGTGGGCCTCAGGGTCATTGGGGAATGCCCAAGTGCAGCCTCTCTCCAGGTGGGGCTCCCAACCCAAAAGGGGGGAGCCAGACCACTGTAGGGGGGTTGCGAGTAGGGTCACTAGCCATCCAGTGATCCCCGACATGGCCTCTTCTTTGGGCCTCAAACCTTCCCCTGGCCAGATTTGGGAGATATTGAAGGATGTCTGATTTCTTTTGGCCTTCCGGGCACGGTGCCTGGGCAGGCGGGTAAGGGGCTTGGATTGCTTGAGCCTACAAGCCCAGGCTCCAGAGGCTGATGCCTTGTCCATTGGGTTCCTGGGGGTCCCCCACCTCCTCACCTCCAGGTGATGCCCTTAGCCTCCCTAATCTTCAGCTGATGCCAGCTCCTGCCCCAGGAAAACTGGAGATGGTAGCAAATAGCTAGCTAGCTATCCTGCTGTGATGGACTGGGCCGGGTCTGGGCACAGCTGAGGGCGTCCGCTCAGAGCGAATTGCTCAGACTCGGGGCTCCCTACTGCCCCTGACTGGAGGCCCTTCCCAAATAGGCCACAAACCAGTTGCACCGAGCGCTTCAGCTGCCAGTCTGGCCAGCCAGAAGCCTCACGAGCAAAACCCTTCTGACACTCCAGCTCTCCCTGTGCCCCAATCAGCCCTGGGCCTAACACACAGGGGAGGGGTTATAGAACCCAATCTCACCTTGCCTGAATGGGTTCTTCCGGTCCCAAGAAACCAGCCACAGATCCCAATTAATTTACACTCTGGATCTTACCCACAAGCTCACACTGAGCCAATCCTTTAGAATCTAAAATCTAAAGGTTTATTACTAAAAGAAAGAAAAGCATGAGAGTAAGGTTGTTAAAGGATAATACATTACATGCATCGAATCACCAAGTCTCGATACAGACTTATAGCAGAGATGTTATAACTGCTGGCTTAGAAGTCTTTGGTGTACATCCTATGGCACGATGGGTCCACAGTTCTTTCCGGCTCATGGTTCCCTGCAAGGCTGCCTCTGGGATCAAGAGCTGAGGTGAAGACAAGATGGAGGGTGCCACATGGCAGTTATATACCTCTCTTGGCATCTTCCTGGCCACAGCAGGTTACTGCAGGTCACATGGTCCACTGACCTGTCCTTGTGTCCCAAGTCAGCAACCATTATCCTGGCTGGATTGCAGGTATCCAGACATTCCTCAGGTGTGTGTCTGGCACTTAGAGACCTATTGTCTCTGGAGCCTCACTAATTAGCATAGCCACTGGCTGAGTATTCCTTGCCCATTGCTCTGCCTCAGACAACCTTCCAGCGTCCATAAAGAGTCCATGTTTATAACTCCACATAGAGACATTACACAAGTACATGAATAGCATCTACAGAATCAGTAGAACAGAAGCTTTCATGTGACACCTCACATGGCCCCCTTTGTACAGACTTTTGGGGCAAACGCCCCCCCCCCCCATGGGTGCAACAGTGATCCTTAGAATCCAATAATGTGACACCTGCCCTGGCTGCAGTCCCAGCCCCAGGGAAGCTGGAGGTGGCAGCCAATAGCTAGCTAGCTCTCCTGGCCTGGCTGCAGCCCAGCCCCAGGGATGCTGGAGGTGGCAGCCAATAGCTAGCTAGCTCTCCTGCCCTGGCTACAGCCCAGCCCTGGGGATGCTGGAGATGGTGGCTGCCCCAAGTGCAGGGCCGGGGAAGCACTCATACCCAAAAACCCAGGTCCAGAGGCTGATGCCTTACCCATTAGGCTGGCTGCTCCTGGGACAGGCGGCTTGCTCTGGGGGTGCACCAGAGCCCAACTCCAGCTCTGGCACACAGCAGTATTGTAGCCCTCAGTCCCGCCCCTTGTGGGTGTGTGGAGAACACCTGTGGGGAGAAGAGAGAGTCAGTCTCTAACAAGATCTCTCGGTCTGTCTAGTCCATCGTCCGAGGTATCTTTTTCATGCTAACTGCCATTTTGTCAGGGTAGGGGGGCAGTGCTCAGCAGTGGGGCCTTGCTGAAGAAGCATCAGGCAGCCTACATGTGTCTCTGCTTTGACCTCAGACAAAGGGTCCCTGTGATTCAGCATGATCACCCTGTTGCTCTTAGGAGTCATTAGAGGGCAGGGTGTGTTTGAAAGCCAAGATGGTGAATGATGAAAGTTTGTACTAACAGAAGCTTGGCACTGCAAGTAGACTGGTACCTTACTAAGGCAATTGTGTCCCTTTCCCCATGGGAAACAGCTGTGGAGTTCCTGCGCGGGGGGAGTGAATGAGTGTGGAACACGAGTGTTTGGAAAGTGAACAACTTGAAGGCTCAGCAGTTTCAGAGTCCAGATGGTCAAAGAAACCAGAAGATTCAGGGGTGCCAAGGTACCATTAGTTGGGCCCAACGTAAGGCAGACAAGTGCAGGACATAGAGATGGCCCTGGAGTTAAGAGCAAGCACCCCTTTACAGAGCAACCCTAGGAAGCAGGCACTGACATACTGATGCCAGATGACAAAGAAAAACAACTTCCAGATAAACAGATGTGAAGCAGAACAGATGGTGATTGATGAAGAGCTGACAAAGCAAGCTAGAGACACCCGAACGGGAGAAGAATCCTACAAAAGACGGGGCATTTTGCATGACTCTCCGGGTCTCGTCAAGATCACCGCGCTGGTCTAGACCGAGAGAAGCTTCCACTCCCCTCCCCCAGCATTTAGCGTGCATAGCCAGTGAGCAGATGTGAGCAACAAACTGGTAACTTTAAGCAGCAATGACACATGTGCGTGAACATGCATAGAATGGAATCATGTTACACTGACAATAAAGGTGGCGTTTTGCCTTATTCCCCCAAAAAAGATCCTGCAAAATTCTTTCACGTCGAACATCCCTGCCCAGAAGAGCTTACCATCTAAGACCTTCATCCTGCAGCGAATGGCCTTTGGGGCTCTGGGCACACCTCTGCGAGAAAGTCCCTCGCTAAATTATGGTCTAAACATGTAAGAAACGTATGAAGTTGGAGAAAACCAAATGTATCCATTTGTCAGACAGAAATTCAAGATCTACAGAGATCTACCTATAAAGACAGTCAACCAGCAGGTCTAGTCAGGGTAGCCACAGGTATCCATGGAAGAGAGCATCTAAATCTCCTAGGTGAACTGAAAACCTCAGTCTAAAGATTAAATAGCTCATTTATATCCTGCCACAGGTATTTCAGAGGTTGTGATAAATGTAACATCCTGGGTTAAGCTAGAGGTAGGAAAGAGGAACAATCAGGAAGAAAGTCAAATGTAATTTTGTTATATATGTCTGAATCCTACATCCATTTTAGTCTCCTTGAACATTTTTTCTGGAACAGACATGCCTAGCTTTTATTATTACCTGTTCTGTGCAAAAATCTTAATTCTCTGCTTTTTGTTTTTATTTGAAATGCCTGATTAAAATCCTTCTTTTAGCTGCATAATTCTTTATGGCTTGTCCTGAAGGTACAATACCTCTAATGAGAGAGAGACCACAGTCTAGCAAATGGTCAGAATGAAAGTGCAGAATTAAGAGATTCTTCTCTTTCACACAATGACAGTTCCTCTGCCTTTTACTCCCCTGTGCCAAGACACAAAAAGCAGAATCAGGGAAAGAAGAGAGCCTTTAAGTGCACTACACTATTATGTTATGTATGTGAGAAGAGCGGTATTCTAGATAAAACATTATGACAAGGACTCGACAGACAGGAAACACCTCTCTGAACAGGAGACCAGAAAACATCATCCCCCGGTTGTCTTCATCCAGCTACTCAGAAAAGATTAAAAACAAAGGTGGAGACCGCTCCAAGTTAAATCTTCGATAGTAACGTTCCTTCCTATGCAAACAATTTAAAATATTCCTCAGTTCCTCTTGAGCATCAGAACAGATAGGAAATCCAATTCCCCCCATGGTAGTATCTAGGACTCAACCAAGAATGGAACCCATCGTACCGTACAAACACAAAGTAGCAGACAGTCCCGTGCCAGATCTTATAAACTTCAAAAAACCCAACACCCAAGACAGACACAGGGAAGAGTGAAGAGGGGCAATGCACTAGGAAAGCGAGCACATGCGTATCTTACTTTGCAAACAGCCCTTCCTATTTGGTTAGGGTCAGGGTCGGCAACCTTTTCTAACCAAAGAGCCAAACGACATCACAATTCAGAAGAAATGGTCAACAAAGAGCCATCTAAGAACGCCTGTTTGCATGACTGAAAATATACAAATATACACATTTATACAAATGCCATTATTTATTAATTCAGTGTTACCACAAAACATTTTGATTGTACTAAATAAGTATTTCCTTCAAGAAAACTGTTTCATCTGAAGTTTTCTGACAAGCTCTAAATAACCTGTCCTTAGTCCCCAAAAAAATAAATAAATAAATAAATTTGTTTTTAATTTAAAAAAGGAAAAATTCCTTGTTTGGTCTTAAAAGAAAGTTAACTCTGTATGATGCTCTTCCATTCTCACATGCCACAGGAGATCTCAGCCAAACTAAGGATCAATTTCCCTGGGAATGGTTAAAGCGGAAGGAGGAATAATTTCATTTTTGTAGTGTCTCCTGCTAGCAACAGCGGAGAGGGGGGAGGAGAGAAAAAGCTGTCAATTTAAGTGTCCATGCTAAAGGAGGCTAACAGAGCAGGCCACAAGTGCCCGATACCTGGCTTTTCAAGTCATTGGGATGTTGAATAGTGTTCTGCTTAAAAGAAGCACTCAGGATCTTTTTCAGGGGGATAAGGCAACATGCCACATTTATTGAACACACATAGATCAATCAATACTTATATGCATGACACGTTACACTCATGCACGCTCACACACATGCACAAGCACACTCCGTCTTGTTGTTACCAATAGTTGCTCCCCCTAACTGCACTCGCCAGGTGAGTTAGATGGGGGAGGGGTGGAGCCAGGCTTCTGCCGATCGGGATTGATGCTCCGACGTTGACAAGATGAAAACGCAGGGTTCCTCTGCAAGATGCCTCATATTTATCCCTCTCATGCAGCCAGTCAGTCACCACCTCGCCTTTTTTAATGCTGCTTCAAAGAGAGTTCTTTCAAGGGCAGTCACTTGCTGCTCAACTCCCAAGGCCGTCTGTATGTCCAATCTTCTTTTCAATGAGATCACTTCACAGGTATTGTCCTGGATCTGGTTCCCAGCCTCTCTCCACCCTTGCAACTGCTGCTGGAGGTGCTCACCTTTCATTCTCCATTCACACCTCATTCATTTCAACAGGGCAATCAAGGAAAGGGGAGAGATCTATTCTACTCTTAGCAAAAGACATTTTTCTTTACCTTAACTATTCCTAGGATCTATAACATAAAGAGCTTGATACAAGGTTTCTATGGAAAAAAGACCGGATACTAGGTTTCTCTTAATACAAGGATTCTATAAGAAAGCTTAACATAAAGATATCTATAAAATCTCTTAATACAAAGTTATATGAGAATGATACATGGTTATATGGAAACGTTACAGAGATTTATCCATAATAGAACGGCCCATCCAGGAAACGTCTTTGTGCAATCCCTGGCTAAACGTGTCCAATTTGGAGGGGAAGGCCAGTTCTGCAGTCTCTCTCTCAGCTCTCGTCCCCCAGCTCCTCTACTTCACGCTACATTGACGACTTCATCGTCCTATGAACCCTCAGGAAGGAGACCCACTGAAGAATTCAACGGGGATTTCAACAACTTCCACCCCACCAGCAACCTTAGCCTGGACCACAAGAGAGCCACTTCCTTGACACGACAGTGCAATTCAGTGATGGCCACATTGAAACCTACCGATCGTTTCACTGACCTACAGCCTCTAGCTTCCATCCTAGACACGTCACCCGAGCAATTGTTTACCGCCAGGCCCTAAGAGACAACCGGATTTGTGCCAGGCCCACAGACACAGACCTACAGGATCTGTTAGGCATTTGTAAAAGTTCCATGCCCACCTGGGGAAATGGAAAAACAGATTGACAGAGCCAGATGAGTACCCGGGCATCAGCTTCAAGACAGACCCAGCAAAACAGAATCCCACTAGTCATCACCTACAGCCCCCAACTGAAACCCTTGCAGCACATCATTAACAGTCTACAACTTACCTTGGAAAACAATCCCTCACTCTCACAGGCCTTGGGACACAGGCTGGTCCTCTCTCACAGACACCCCCCTACCCTGAAACAAATTCTTTCCAGAAACCACACATCCCACCTCAAAGACACTCACCCAGGAAGCCACCTCCGCAAGGAACTCCAGTGCCAGCCCTGTCCACAGATCTGCACACACCACGGCATCATAGAACCTAACCACATCAGCCACCGCATCAGAGGCTCATACAACAGCACATCCAAGGTGATCTGTGCCACCCCCTGCCAGCCAGGCCCCTCGGCCACGTGTGTTGGCCACACTAGACAGACCGTAGGACAAAGGAGTCAGGGACACAAATCAGATACTCAAAATGGTAGCACAGAAACCTGCCAGGGAACACTGTAACTGGCCCGAGCACTCGATGGATTTCTAAGTGCTCTCCTCTTACAAAGCCATTTCAGGAACCAACTAGAGCTGGGCTCAGCAAGCTGCAGCTCCCGAGCGAAATACAGCTTTTGCACCACGAGATCAGCCCCCCCCACCCCCCACTGCCCCCACAGCAGGGAGCCACCTGGGGCTCCAGCCTTGCAGGCCCCGCAAAATTGGAGCACTGGCTTCCCGCGGGAGAGGGGGGAGGGGCGGGAAGGAGGGGGAGAGAAGCCTCGAGGCTCTCTGCCGGATCCAGCTTGCAGGGAAGAAGCGCAGCTAGAGATGACTCCACACACTGCTGCTTCCCTTCCCCCTCCCACAGCAGGGCATGGACTCGCTTCCCGGAGGATTTCCCTGCTGCTCCCATTTGCCAAAATCCTGCCAATGGGAGCAGTGGGAGGACGACCCTGGGCCGTACTGCTGACAGCACTGTGAAAGAAGTTAGTGCCCCCCCCCCCCACTTTCCCAGGCTGAGCCCCCATGCCCCCAGCCTGCTCACACACACCCTCCACTAAGACCCCTCACGCCCAACACATTCCTGCACCCTCATCCCAAGCCAGACACCCCACTCCCAGCCTACTCCCACACCTTCCCTCGTGCCCACCCCCAACCTGCTCCCGCACCTTCCCTCGCACCCCCCTCCTCCCTCTGGCCAGACAGCCCACCCCCAGCCTGCTCCCACACCTTCCCTCGCACCCGCCTCCTCCCCCAGGCCAGAGAGCCCACCCCCAGCCCGCTCCCCCACCTTCCCTCATGCCCGCCTCCTCCCTCTGGCTAGACAGCCCACCCCCAGCCTGCTCCCACACCTTCCCTCGCGCCCCCCTCCTCCCCCAGGCCAGACACCCCACCCCCAGCCTGCTCCCCCACCTCACCCCACCTCCCACCCTCACCCACCTGCACCCCCGTCCCCGTCCCACCCGCTGGCAGCCCCGTCCCGCACACTGGTCCCCTCCATTGCGGCTGCACCCGGAGTCTCAGGGGCCACCAAACCCACCAGCCCTGGGACCCCAGAGGAGCAAATCCAGCTTCAAGAAGCTTAAACCTCGCCCCCCCTCCGGGGAGCGAGGTGTTCTGGGGGGCGCCCACCAGCGAGTGTGGGAAGGTCGCTACTCTTGTGTGGCCCCCCCCACTGATTGTTCTGTGGGTCAGCGCCCCCCACCCAGGCAGGTTCCCTTCCCGCCCCGGCCGTAAACCCCGAAAAGGCGGGAAGCCTCGCGCTCGGACCCAGGATCCGCTCGCGCCCCCGCACGCAACGCGCTCCTCGGACCTTCCTGCCATGGTGGCGCCGGCCGCCCAGTCAGCCAACGCCCCCCCCGGCCACAGCCCATTGGCTGACAGGGCAGCGCCTTACTGGCACCTGGGGAGAGCCCATTGGCCGAACTAGAGGCAGGACTCTCCCCTTGCTGACAGCCCATTGGGCAAGACAGTCCTCCGCTAAAGCTGTCTTCCTAAAGCCCACTGACTGGCACACTGCCAGGAACCGCCTGTAAGTCGCAGCCCATTCGCGGAGAGACCAGTCCGTTAAGATTCACCCTGGACAACCTATTGGCCACCAGTAGAGTTAGGACACGCCCTTTAGTCACAGGCCATTGGCGGAAAGAACAGTCAGTTAAGATCCAGCCGGGTCAGCCTATTGGGCGCCTGTGATTCATGACACGCCCTGTAGTCACAGCCCATTTGCAGACAGAGCAGTCAGCTGAGATACGCCCCGGACAGCCTATTGGCCGCCAGCGGGTTCGGAACACGCCCCTTTAATGACAGCCCATGTGCCTACAAAGCAGTCCGTTAACGTCCGCTCCGGAAAGCTCATTGGCCGATTCCTCAGGAAAGAAACGCCCCTTCGCGACAGGCCGTTCGCCCACAGAGCCGCCCGTTAACGTCCCCTTCGCCGGCAAGAGCCAGGGAACGGCCGTTGTCGAGAGCCCTCTCGCCAACACATCGGTGCGTTGAGTCCCCACAAACTGCCCCCCAGGGGCCGCTCCGCCCCCTCCCGCCACCGATTTCCAGCGGCTCTGGTGCCTCAGCGCTTCGAGTCCTGTCCCCAGGGGCTGCTCCTTCTCCGCGTCCGGCCCAGGCTGGTCCGGAGCTGCCGGGCACGGAGACACGCACGCGAAGGGCTCGGCCCGTCACGGGCACCGCTGGGGCGCCGGGAGCAGGGACACGTCCCCTCGGGGGCCGGGCTCGGGCCGCGTTGGGCGGGGGAGCTCCTCCCCCCCGGCCGGTCTGGACGCCCACGCGTTAAGACGCGGGGCGGGGGCGGGCCGCAGCAGCCGGAGGCCGCAGCAGCCGGAGCTAAGGCGGGGGGCTCTGGCCAGGGAAAAACTCAACGGGGAAGGCAGCGTGCTCGCAAGAAACTGCAACTCCGAGGAGGCGACCGGCGCAACAGTGTCACTTCCTCTTCCGCCGCCTCGCGTAGTAAATGGCAGTTTAGCCAAAGCCTCCCCCACCCAGTCAGGACGCACCACACCCCGCAGTGGTCGCTGTGCCCCTCTCACATGCTGCTGACGCCGCAGTGGCTGCTGGGAGATGTAGTCGCCCGGGCCTCCTGTGACGGACCAGGCCGGTCTGGGCACAGCTGAGGGCGTGGGCTCAGGGCAAATTGCTCAAATTCAGGGGCTCCTTACAGCCCCCAGACTGGAGACCTTCCCAAAAAGGCCACAAACCAGTCCCACAGAGCGCTTCAGCTGCCTGCCTGAAGCCTCATGAGCAAAACCCCTGACACCCCAGCGATATCCGTGCCCCAGGTGGCCCCGGGCCTCATACACAGGTGAGGGGTCTTAGAACCCAATCTCACCTTCCCTGAACAAGTTCTGTCTGTTTCCAAGAAACCAGCCACAGATCCCTGGTCAATTTACCCTCTGGACCTTACCCACCAATCACGCTGAGCCAATCCTTTAGTATTTACAGTCTAAAGGTTTATTGTTACAAGAAAGAAAAGCATGAGAGTAAGGTTGCTAAAGTATCATACATTACATGCATCGAATCTCTCAGTTCTCGATGCAGGCTCTAGCAGAGATGTTACAGCTGCTGGCTTAAAAATCCTTGTTGCGCATCCTAGGATCAGGATGGGTTCACAGTTCCTTCTGGCTCTTCGATCCCTGCACTGCTGCCTCTGGGATCAAGTGCTGAGCTGAGTACCAAGATGGAGTCAGCCACATGGCCTATTTATCCCTCCTTCCTGGTCTCTTCTTGGCTACAGCAGGTCACCTGGCCCATGGCCTATCCCTCTGTTCCCTGCTGGTAGCCCCTAGGTATGAGTCACCACTCTTGAGGTGTGTCCTTGGCCTATAGAGGGCTATTGTTCCAGTGCTTTGCTCGTTAGCATGTCCATAGGCTGAGCTGCTTTGCCCATAGTTCAACCACATATAGAGAAACATTTGGTATCCACACAAAATACATGCTTATAACTTCACATACTAACATTACACAATCACATGAATAGCATTTATGGAATCAGAAGAAAGTAGGCTTCTATTTGACACCTCATATGGCCCCCCTTTGTGCCACTTTTGGGGCCAACACCCCCCCCCATGGGTGCAGCAGTGATATGGCTGCTCCCCTCAAAATCCAGTAACGTGACACCTCCATCTCCCACAGGCCACTGCGGCTCCCTCCATCCTCCCTCCCGCCCCAAGGCCTGCCTGGCTGGAGCCAAGCGGGAGCACCTGCCCACGGCGCACCTCAGGGGGCTCAGCCGTGGCTGGGCGGGGGCGGGCTAGGGGAGTGGGTGTTGCCAGCCAGGCTGAAGCACAGCCTGGGTCCCGCTTGGGACCTGGAGGGGGTAGGGGAACTGCATAGGGTGCAGGGGGCAGGTGCCAGATCCAGGAAAGGGGGAGGGGCGAGTGCTTGGGGGGGGGGGTAGTTGATGACATGACTGCAGAGGAGGAAACTGAGGCACGGGTGCCGGGCACAGAAAGCAGAGCTGGAGGGGGCGGGGCTGAGGCAAGGATGTCCAATGTCCCTTCACGGAGCAGTGAATTCTCACCGGCTATTCGACGATTCCGCAGTCCCGGAGGCGGGGCCAGTGTGACAGCACAAACAGCTGCCACAACAATTGGCTCCCCATAGCGGTTTCTGACACGCATGCATGCCGGTCAGATTTGCTTCTAGCAGTTTTAGATGGGGCAAAGGGGCACCTGCAGGGACCCTAGGAGACCATACATTTTATCTTTGAGGCCAGTTAGAATTAGGGTTGTAAAATCCTGTTTAATTTGTTAACTGGTTATCTAATTAACGGGGGCACCTGCGGGCTGACACACGGGTGGGGCAGTAGCAGCAGAAGCCCGTGCCCTGAGACAGAGGCTGTGGCCAGGATGCCCTGGGGAGAAACTCAATGGGGAAGGCAGTGCACTCGCAGGAAACTACAACTCCTAGGAGTAGCAAGCCCGTTCTATTTCCAATAAACCGGCATGCTCGCAAGACGTGGAATGACTCATTCAGGATACCTCCGGTATCCCGAAATAGTGCTGCAGTGTAGACGTAGCCTTTGTAAGTGCACGCAGGACTGAGCTCCTCTCGCTGCCGTGGTGCCTCCTGCCGGAGCTCGTGGGGATGAACTCTGGAGGTCCATACCCTGCTCCCAACATTTCCTCACCCACCTTCATATCTACTCTTGGTAGAACATCGCTCCAAGGACCGTGTGCTCTTCTTCACCACACAGCCCTGCAGCCACATCTTGATCTGTGCTCCCCTCTGCCGGGGGCCCTGTGGTAACTGTCCAGTCACTTCCCCTGTAGGGGATTGGGAGCAACCCGAGCCCACCCACAACTCCGGGTCCAGGGCAGGGTTTCCTCTAAGATTTTCCATCCAGGAGCTGCCTCTGAGGCAACAGGGGGGCTCCTGCCCCCAGCCCCGCGTTGGTGCCTGCGTTGGGGGCTGTGGGAGGCAGGCAGCCCCGCAGAAGCCAGCACGTGAGTGGGGGAGGGGGAGGGTGCAGGCTGGGCTGGACTGGGCCTGGCTATGGAAGGGAGGACACGGGGTGCTGAGGGGCCTTGGGGGGTGGGGGGGGGGGTAGCAAGGAGAACTTTCCCCTTCCTGGTCTGCTTCCTCCAATTCACTTCCCGGCTCCCCACAGGGCTCTGGCCCGGACGTGCCGGGGAGAAACTCATAGAATCATAGAGCTGAAAGAGACCTCAGGAGGTCATCAAGTCCAGCCCCCTGCTCTAGGCAGGACCAATCCCAACTAGATCAACCCAGTCAGGGGTTTGTCAAGCCGAGACAAATACCTCTAGGGATGGAGACTCCACTACTTCCCTAGGTAATCCATGCCAGTGTTTCACCACTCTCCTAGTGAAATAGTTTTTCCTAATATCCAACCTGGACCTCTCCCACCACAACTTGAGACCATTGCTCCTTGTTCTGCCATCCGTCACTACTGAGAACAGCCTTTCTCCATCCTCTTTGGAACCTCCCTTCAGGAAGTTGAAGGCTGCTATCAAATCCCCCCTCACTCTTCGCTTCTGCAGACTAAACAGACCCAACTCCCTCAGCCTCTCCTCATAGGTCGTATGCTCCAGCCCCCTAATCATTTTGGTTGCCCTCCGCTGGACCCTCTCCAATGCGTCCACATCCTTTTTGTAGTGGGGGGCCCAGAACTGGACACAATACTCCAGATGTGGCCTCACCAGAGCCGAATAAAGGGGAATAATGACATCTCTGGATCTGCTGGCAATGCTCCTCTTAATGCAACCTAATATGTCATTAGCCTTCTTGGCTACAAGGGCGCCCTGTTGACTCATATCCAGCTTCTCATCCACTGTAACCCCCAGGTCCTTTTCTGCAGAACTACTACTTAGCTGGTTGGTCCCCAGCCTGTAACAATGCTTGGGATTCTTCCGTCCCAAGTGCAGGACTCTGCACTTGTCCTTGTTGAACCTCATCAGATTTCTTGTGGTCCAATCCTCCAATTTGCCTAAGTCACTCTGGACTCTATCCCTGCCCTCCAGCGTATCTACCTCTCCCCCTAGCTTAGTGTCATCCGCAAACTTGCTGAGGGTGCAATCCATCCGCTCATCCAGGTCATTAATAAAGATATTGAACAAAACCTGTCCCAGAACCGAACCTTGGGGCTCTCCGCTAGAAACCGACTGCCATTCTGACATCGAGCCGTTGATCACTACCCGCTGGGCCCGGCCTTCTAGCCAGCTTTCTATCCATCTTACCGTCCATTTATCCAATCCACATTCCCTTAACTTGCTGGCAAGAATATTGTGGGAGACGGTATCAAAAGCCTTGCTAAAGTCAAGGTATATCACATCCACTGACTTTCCCATATCCACAGAGCCAGTTACCTCATCATAGAAGCTAATCAGATTGGTCAGGCACAACTTGCCCTTTGTGAACCCATGCTGACTATTCCTAATCACTTTCCTCTCCTCCAAGTGCCTCAAAATGGATTCCTTAAGGATCCCTTCCATGATTTTTCCAGGAACCGAGGTAAGACTGACTGGCCTGTAGTTCCCTGGATCGTCCTTCTTGCCTTTTTCCAATCATCCGGGATCTCTCCCGATCTCCACAACTTTTCAAAGATAATGGCCAAAGGCTCCTCAATGACATTTGCCAACTCCCGGAAGCAGGCAGCACTGTAGAAACAACAACTCCCAGAACGTCCCACCTGATGGCGTCACTTCCTCTCTTCCTTTTCCGCCTCGCTTTGCGAATGGAAGCTTTGGCTAAAGCATACGCCGCCCAGTCAGAAAGCACCGGGGCCCGCACTGGCCGCTGGGAGAGCAAAAATCGGACACAGGCCCGCCCACAAGCCGCTGGCAGGGAAATGGATGCCAGGGCACAGTGTGTCTCCCACCTCAGCTCCCTTCGCCCTCCTGAGCGCCCCTCCTGCCCCCCGCAGTGGAGCAGGCAGCGCCGCGCAGGGACACTTCGCCTGGGACTCGCTGTTCTCAGGGTAGCCCGCGCTGCCTGCCCCGCCTGGAGAGCGAGACATTTCCGGCTCCTCGCGGGGCCCCCCCCCGAGCTATGCAGGCTGCTCCCAACATGTCCCTCTCACCCCTGCTCCGCGCTCCCAGCACCTGCCCTCTCTGCCCAGCTCCGCGCAACCATGGGCCCCGCAGAGATCCTGGGTCTCTCCCTGCAGGCGGAGCAGGTGCTTTCCTGCTATGGGAAAGGGGAGCAGCCCGCCCCTCGTCTTGCGTGTTTAGCGTCTGTGATTGACAAACAGAAACAACCGCTGTGACGGTGCCTATGGAACAACAGATCTCGCTGGGTGTTACCGTCAGGCTCCCCGGGCTGCAGTGTCCCTCTGCTTCTCCAGAAACAGCAAGGAATCAAGTAGCCCCTTAAAGACTAACACATTAATTCTGGCATTAGCTTTTGTGGTAAAAACCACTTTGTCAGGTACACTTTGTCATCAGGGCCGGCTTTAGGAAGTGCGGGGCCCAATTCGAACTGTTTTGGCGGCCCCCCCCCCCCAGGATTTTTTTGTTGAGCAAAAAAAACACCACCACACACCACACGACTTAGGTAAGCAATTGCTGTGGAGCCTAAGCAATTAATCAAAGCCTATCCCCCCACAGAAGCCAGATTCAACCTGGTGTTACCTGTCTATCACTGCTGGACTGAGAATCACAAGTCTGGCCAGACAAGACTTAGGGCCAAACCACGTATTTGAAAGTTTAAATTACATGACAACAAGTAACTGCAACGAACCCACCTATCTATCTATCCCAGAAGAAAGATAGATAGAAAGGTCCCATACATAAAAGGGGTATACTTTACAGAATAGGAGACGACGGTGGATGCCTGCGACCTACAATCCCTTGGCTAATTGAAAGCCTTAGGAGAGGATTAGCAGGGATCCTCTTCCCTCACTGCCCCTGCCCCCGCCCCCTTTGCCCTCTTTTTCCCTGATGCCCACCCCCCTCACCACTCTCTGCCCCGTTCCCCTCACACATGACTTGCTCCATCCCCACTTTCTCATACCCACCCCTCCTTTCAAGCCTTCTCCCAGCACCTCCCCCTTCTCCCTCCAGACCCTAATGCCCTTCCCCTCTCCTCTCCTCTCCCAGCATCACCCTGTCCCCCATCACACTGACACGTCCCCTCCTGCCCTTTTCCTCATTGTCTGCACTTGGCCCCCTGGCATTTGTATCTTCCCTCTCCCCTCTACATGTCCGCACAAGCTTCTCCTTTCCCCTCCCTGCTCCACACAAGCCCCTTCCTCTCCCACCCGTTCCCCCTAGTTTTCCCCCTGCCCTGCCCTGCTGTACCTTCTGCCTTCCACTTGCGGGGCCGGAGTCTGCGCTCAGGCCCCAAAAGTCCCCGGACTCTGAACTGGAAGCTAGGCCGGCACCACAGCGTTTCCAGGTGACCGCGTGCAGTGTGCGCGGGCAAGGGGGAGCTGACTGAACGCTAGCATGGGCGGCGAATATATGGCCATCCCCCCCAGCCCCGGACCGTCCCTGCCGTGCGCAGCGTGTGCGGGCAAGGGGGAGCCGACTGAATGCTGCGCACGGCAGGGACGGCCATGTAACTCGCCGCCCATGCCAGGTGAGCCTGCACAGTGTGCGCTCGCTCTCACCCCGGCCCGGCGCCCCCCTAGTGTGGCACCCGGGGGCAATTGCGCCCCCGCACCCTCTTCGCTACGCCTCTGCCCCCCCCCCCAATCACATCCCTGTCGGGCTGGGAACCAAGGCTCCCCACCGCCAGTGTCCCCTGCCCCCCAGCGCTTCCGTTTTTGCACAGCCCGCCTCCCCACCCAGCCGAGCTCAGGCCGGCCCCGCGGCTGCTAGCGGAAGAGACGGGCCGCGCCGGGCTGGGCAGCACGCGCAAAGGAGGCGCGGCTGGTGCTGGCCTGGCCAACTGGAGGCTGGAGCACGCTGCCGCTGCTCAAGCTGCCACAGGTGGTGGCCGTGCTAGCGGCCGGTTCCACAGGCGGCCTCAGCCTGCAGAGCCTGGTGCTGGAGCCCCTCAGGTAAGAGACGGTAGCCAGGGGCCAGGCTGGGCCAGACCCGCCTCTACAAGCGGCCCCGGGCCCCGCGGGGGAAGCGCGACCCCGCCTGCTTTGACCGCGCCCCGCGGGGCTGCTCTGCACCCCGGCTCCACGTGCTCAGGGCGAGTCGCCGCTCCCCGGGCTACAGGTGGCTGAGAGCTGACTGCGCCTCCCACCCCTCCCCCTAGTTTTCCCCCTCCCTTACCTTCTACACTGCGGGGCCGGACTCCGAGTCTGAGCCGCCTGCACTTTTCAGTTTTAAAAATCCCGGGCCGTGACGACGTCACGTCACGCTGCCCACCTGCAAACGCACGTGCACGGCAGCAGCAGCTGGCAGCGTGCGCAGGCAAGGGGGAGCAGCCGACTTCCGGGTGCAGGGCACGGGGCCCCCTTAGGCGCGGGGCCCGATTCGGCGGAATTGGCCGAACTGACTTAAGGCCGGCCCTGTTTGTCATACATCTGGAGATGTTCTCAGCTGCTCCGATTGACTGGAATTAGTGAGGGGAGGGGTGTTTAGCCAGGTAAACACACCTTACACAGTGACTCCTTGTCGCTTTTGCAGATCCAGACTTACAGGGCTACCCCTCTGATACTTGACACCTTACCCTGCACGCTAGCTTGCTCCTGTACCCTCCTCCGACCAGACACCCTCGCTCCCTAACAGACCCCACAAGCTCAGCCCTCTCCTGCATCCTCCTGGCCAAACACCCCACGCCCAGCCTACTCCTGTATCCTCTGCCTCCCCTCTCCCGCACAGCGCAGATGGTACTGGGGGAATGCGGCTTTTAAGTTGGCTCCCCACCAGCTCCTGTCCCTCCCTTTCTGCCTCTCATGATGAGGTAGCAAGGGGTGGGGGAAATGCAGTGGTCAGCTTGACTAGGCTGGATGGATCTGCGCCATAAAAGTTTAATCCTGCACGTTCCCCAGGAGTTCATAGTCCAACCCCCAGCAGCAGCGGTGGCACCCATGGACATGCAGCTGCCTTGCTGCACCAGTATCCAGGATCCTTGCGCTGTGGCCTGGCGAACTTCTTCTGTCCAGCCGCTCATATTGGTCACAGGGCTCTAAGATTTGTCACTGCTCAGTGTTCCTCAGGCAGCTCAATAGCACATGTGCCCTGCTGACAGCCCATTGGCTGCCAGCTCAGTCAGTCCCGTAGTCACAGCCCATTGGCTGCCAGCTCAGTCAGTCCCGTAGTCACAGCCCATTGGCTGCCAGCTCAGTCAGTCCCGTAGTCACAGCCCATTGGCTGCCAGCTCAGTCAGTCCCGTAGTCACAGCCCATTGGCTGCCAGCTCAGTCAGTCCCGTAGTCACAGCCCATTGGCTGCCAGCTCAGTCAGTCCCGTAGTCACAGCCCATTGGCTGCCAGCTCAGTCAGTCCCATAGTCACAGCCCATTGGCTGCCAGCTCAGTCAGTCCCGTAGTCACAGCCTATTGGCTGCCAGCTCAGTCAGTCCCGTAGTCACAGCCCATTGGCTGTCAGCTCAGTCAGTTCCCCCTAGTGCCAGCCCATTGGCTGCCAGCTCAGTCAGTCCCGTAGTCACAGCTCATTGGCTGCCAGTTCAGTCAGTCCCGTAGTCACAGCCTATTGGCTGCCAGCTCAGTCAGTCCCGTAGTCACAGCCCATTGGCTGCCAGCTAAGTCAGCAGTCACCGAGTGACAGCTCATTGGACACCTGCCAGCAGTCGCCTATTGACAGCCCATTGGCTGCCAGCTCAGTCAGTCCCATAGTCACAGCCCATTGGCTGCCAGCTCAGTCAGTCCCGTAGTCACAGCCTATTGGCTGCCAGCTCAGTCAGTCCCGTAGTCACAGCCCATTGGCTGCCAGCTCAGTCAGTCCCGTAGTCACAGCCCATTGGCTGCCAGCTCAGTCAGTCCCCCTAGTGCCAGCCCATTGGCTGCCAGCTCAGTCAGTCCCGTAGTCACAGCCCATTGGCTGCCAGCTAAGTCAGCAGTCACCGAGTGACAGCTCATTGGACACCTGCCAGCAGTCGCCTATTGACAGCCCATTGGCTGCCAGCTCAGTCAGTCCCGTAGTCACAGCCTATTGGCTGCCAGTTCAGTCAGTCCCGTAGTCACAGCCCATTGGCTGCCAGTTCAGTCAGTCCCGTAGTCACAGCCCATTGGCTGCCAGCTCAGTCAGTCCCGTAGTCACAGCCCATTGGCTGCCAGTTCAGTCAGTCCCGTAGTCACAGCCCATTGGCTGCCAGCTCAGTCAGTCCCATAGTCACAGCCCATTGGCTGCCAGTTCAGTCAGTCCCGTAGTCACAGCCTATTGGCTGCCAGCTCAGTCAGCCCCCCCTAGTGCCAGCCCATTGGCTGCCAGCTCAGTCAGTCCCGTAGTCACAGCCCATTGGCTGCCAGCTCAGTCAGCCCCCCCTAGTGCCAGCCCATTGGCTGCCAGCTCAGCCAGTCCCGTAGTCACAGCCCATTGGCTGCCAGCTCAGTCAGTCCCGTAGTCACAGCCTATTGGCTGCCAGCTCAGTCAGTCCCGTAGTCACAGCCCATTGGCTGCCAGTTCAGTCAGTCCCGTAGTCACAGCCCATTGGCTGCCAGCTCAGTCAGTCCCGTAGTCACAGCCCATTGGCTGCCAGTTCAGTCAGTCCCGTAGTCACAGCCCATTGGCTGTCAGCTCAGTCAGTTCCCCCTAGTGCCAGCCCATTGGCTGCCAGCTCAGTCAGTCCCTTAGTCACAGCTCATTGGCTGCCAGTTCAGTCAGTCCCGTAGTCACAGCCTATTGGCTGCCAGCTCAGTCAGTCCCGTAGTCACAGCCCATTGGCTGCCAGCTAAGTCAGCAGTCATCGAGTGACAGCTCATTGGACACCTGCCAGCAGTCGCCTATTGACAGCCCATTGGCTGCCAGCTCAGTCAGTCCCATAGTCACAGCCCATTGGCTGCCAGCTCAGTCAGTCCCGTAGTCACAGCCTATTGGCTGCCAGCTCAGTCAGTCCCGTAGTCACAGCCCATTGGCTGCCAGCTCAGTCAGTCCCGTAGTGACAGCCCATTGGCTGCCAGTTCAGTCAGTCCCGTAGTCACAGCCCATTGGCTGCCAGCTCAGTCAGCAGTCACCGAGTGACAGCTCATTGGACACCTGCCAGCAGTCGCCTATTGACAGCCCATTGGCTGCCAGCTCAGTCAGCCCCATAGTCACAGCCCATTGGCTGCCAGTTCAGTCAGTCCCGTAGTCACAGCCCATTGGCTGCCAGCTCAGTCAGTCCCGTAGTCACAGCCCATTGGCTGCCAGTTCAGTCAGTCCCGTAGTCACAGCCCATTGGCTGTCAGCTCAGTCAGTTCCCCCTAGTGCCAGCCCATTGGCTGCCAGCTCAGTCAGTCCCGTAGTCACAGCTCATTGGCTGCCAGTTCAGTCAGTCCCGTAGTCACAGCCTATTGGCTGCCAGCTCAGTCAGTCCCGTAGTCACAGCCCATTGGCTGCCAGCTAAGTCAGCAGTCATCGAGTGACAGCTCATTGGACACCTGCCAGCAGTCGCCTATTGACAGCCCATTGGCTGCCAGCTCAGTCAGTCCCATAGTCACAGCCCATTGGCTGCCAGCTCAGTCAGTCCCGTAGTCACAGCCTATTGGCTGCCAGCTCAGTCAGTCCCGTAGTCACAGCCCATTGGCTGCCAGCTCAGTCAGTCCCCCTAGTGCCAGCCCATTGGCTGCCAGCTCAGTCAGTCCCGTAGTCACAGCCCATTGGCTGCCAGCTAAGTCAGCAGTCACCGAGTGACAGCTCATTGGACACCTGCCAGCAGTCGCCTATTGACAGCCCATTGGCTGCCAGCTCAGTCAGTCCCATAGTCACAGCCCATTGGCTGCCAGCTCAGTCAGTCCCGTAGTCACAGCCCATTGGCTGCCAGCTCAGTCAGTCCCGTAGTCACAGCCTATTGGCTGCCAGTTCAGTCAGTCCCGTAGTCACAGCCCATTGGCTGCCAGTTCAGTCAGTCCCGTAGTCACAGCCCATTGGCTGCCAGCTCAGTCAGTCCCGTAGTCACAGCCCATTGGCTGCCAGTTCAGTCAGTCCCGTAGTCACAGCCCATTGGCTGCCAGCTCAGTCAGTCCCATAGTCACAGCCCATTGGCTGCCAGTTCAGTCAGTCCCGTAGTCACAGCCTATTGGCTGCCAGCTCAGTCAGCCCCCCTAGTGCCAGCCCATTGGCTGCCAGCTCAGTCAGTCCCATAGTCACAGCCCATTGGCTGCCAGTTCAGTCAGTCCCGTAGTCACAGCCCATTGGCTGCCAGCTCAGTCAGTCCCGTAGTCACAGCCTATTGGCTGCCAGCTCAGTCAGCCCCCCCTAGTGCCAGCCCATTGGCTGCCAGCTCAGCCAGTCCCGTAGTCACAGCCCATTGGCTGCCAGCTCAGTCAGTCCCGTAGTCACAGCCCATTGGCTGCCAGCTCAGTCAGCCCCCCTAGTGCCAGCCCATTGGCTGCCAGCTCAGCCAGTCCCGTAGTCACAGCCCATTGGCTGCCAGCTCAGTCAGTCCCCCTAGTGCCAGCCCATTGGCTGCCAGCTCAGTCAGCGAACAGATTGGGGCGGTGCCGCTTTTCGCCAGGTAGGTGCCAGCGGTGCCTCTGCTCCGGTCTCCCGTCTTCGAGAATCGCGGTGCTGCTCTGAGGGGACGTATTTCCACGCGGCCTTTGCGCCGTAACGCCTGCTGGGAAATGGAGACCGAGGCCACGAACTACATCACCCACAATGCACAGCCGCACTCCTCCGCCCCCTTCTCGCAAAGCCTCAATCTCGTTTTCAGCTGGGGGGGGAAGCTGTCCCGCGTGACGTCATCCAGGTGCGACTCGGATGGGACGGAAACGGAGCCTGCGGTGATTGGGAATTCTCCAGGCGCAGGTACGCGCGTTCCGGCGCCGCCGCAGTGCTGGGACGGGGCTTGTGTGGGAGCACGTCACGTCACGTCACGTCACGTCACGGATCTTGGTCCGAGCTCGCGCGGCGGCTGAGAGGAAAGGCAACTGGGGACGCAGCCCTGTCCTCTGGCGGCCCGCGGGGGGGGTTTGTCCCGTCCTGCTGCCCGTAGGGCCTGTGGCTGCGGGGGCGTGGCTGCCAGGGGGAGGGGCTCGGGAGCAGCGTGACACGTGGTACCGTTCCTGGTAGGGTTGCCAGGGGTCATGTGTTGACCCCGACGGTCCAGTATTTTTGCCTCCTGTCTGGTAAAAAAATTCAGAAAATAGCGGACAGCTAAAATGTCGGGTATTGTCTCAGCCAGGAGGCAGAAATCCCGGGTGCTCACCTGGTTCTGCAGGGGAGCTGTCTGGCCTGGAGCAGGAAGGCAAGATGGCCAATGACCATCAGCAGCCTGTTAGGGACAAAAAGCCTCCCAAGCATTTCTTAAAGGGGCCATGCTTTTTTTATTTTTTTGCTTAACTTTCAGGGTCTTTTTTCTCAACAGAATTTTTTCCCGTGTTTTGTGGTGGGTTTTTTTTTGGGGGGGGGGGCGTTGTTTGGTATTTTTGATTAAATCATCTGGCAACCCTAGTTACTGGCCTGTCACCCACTTGGTCTGGCAGCCGGGAAGCAATGTGGCTACCACAGAGCACTTTGGAAAACCTACCCAAGTATGTCCATCTGTCCGGCCAGTGCTCCTCCTCAACCAGCTAGGACCCCCAGTTCGTGATGCGGCTGCCTCTTGCCCTGATGTACAGCAAGCTGGGGGGCCGGGCCAGGCCAGGCCATGTGGCTGCAATGGGCTTGCTTCTCGCACACCTACTGACAACAGCAAAAAACTCCAGGAGCTCACCCCCCCACTTGGTACAGGAACAGCGATGCCTGTTCCCCTTGGTTGTGGCACAAGGGGAAAGTGCCCAGTTGGCTGCATTTCTCACTCTGACTGGGGAGCACAGCAGGCACCTGGGACTGCCCCAGCCTGGGGACACACACCTCTCCTCGGCCATGGGAGGGCTAGGATAATCCTCTCTCTCTGGGGCAGCCTGCCTACTCGACCCCTCATCCCTAGCCACACCCCAGAGCAAGAAGTCAAATACAGAAAAACAAAAAAAATTAAGGACTGAGCAATCCTGGAATAAGCGTTCTAGTAATTTATTATCAGTAGAGCATAGTCAAAAATAGATTTAGAATATCAGGACTTCTCAGTAGCATAAAACCAGAATATTTGAATTACAGATCTCGCACACACAATTCCTGTAAACTTTTGTTGTTGGCAATGCTATTTCTTAAACCATTTAAAAATTAGCAGCAAGATTTGAAGATTTCCTGAATAGGTTAATAGCCTAGAATCCAATCAAATAATGTTCAGTGTGTGTATGCACCAAATCCTCAGAACCACATTATAAAATGTGGAAACTAATTTAACTTCAAATGAAGACAAGTGATTTTATGTACTCAGGGCAATGCCAACAAGCGCTACATCAAGCAAACTATTGAAACAGAAAAGCAAACAAGGTGAGGCAGTGAAGCTGCTGCCCAGCAGGGGTATCAGGGAACAAAAAAGCCCTTTTATTTTACCTCTGCTCCTAACAGATTAAAAAATACCTAAATGTCATATCACAAAAGATGGGGTAGGGGCAGGTGCTTTGAAACTTCCATTGCCAGGTTCTTCCTGGCCAATGGACTTGCAACTAAATTACCATGATTCCCTCAGAATTTTCAGTGTAACTTTCTGGTTATTGCTGTCAACTAAGGCTGTGGCCACACTATAGGATTTACAGTCACATAGCTGCAATGTTTCAGGGACTGCTGCTGTGGCCTGGCCCCTTGTTCTGTGTTTGGGAGTGGCAGGGGATTCATTCATGGTCTTTTTCCTCTTTCAGGTGTTGGTAGGGCTCATCATGGTGCATCTTGGTAAGTGCAGCCTGTTCTTGTTGAGTCTGAAAGACCCCTCATTTCTGCATCCCTCTAAATCAAGCACAGGAGAGAATATGCAATTGTTGCTGGTAAACTCTCTTAAGGGTGGCAAAGCAATCTATCTTACATATTGAAAATAAATTGAGGTCTTAAAGCAGTCTCATAGCAGGGTACAGACATTGATTACATTATAAATAATAATCAATTGGTGCTGTGTAAAGGCAGGTTACAGCAGTTTTATTGATTATTTTTTTAAGTGAAACCCAAGTTTTCTCTAAGGCTTGTCAAGTTTTTGGCTAAACTTCTGCATACATCAGTCAAATCTATTGTGACACCTGTGTGATTTTTCCCTTTAGCTCATCTCCTTATGAAAAACTATCATGGAGGACATGCAACTATCCGATTTGCTCTTGGTGGCTGTGCCAACAGACCCTACTTTCGTATAGTGTCAGCATATAACAAGCGAGCACGGGATGGCAAGTATTTGGAGCAAGTGGGCTGCTATGACCCACTCCCAAAACAGCCATAACAAAAAGATTGTTGGCTTGAATATTGAGAAACTCAAACACTGGATTGGTTGTGGAGCACATGTCACAAAACCAGTTGAAAAGCTTCTAGGTAACATGTTTTTCAATCCTAACTATTTACTTATTTCTCTTAAAAGACAATAGGTTTTCTTTGACGATCATCTGCAATGCTTGGGAGTACCAAGGACCCTTTCTTGATTTCTTTGCATGAATTCTTGAGGATATGTATACATGCAATGCAAGGCATTAGAGGGCTGAAGAGACAATGAGATTTTTAAGAACTGGGAATAATTAACCAATGAACAGTTTACAAAGGGTTGTAGTAGATTCTCAATCAGTGACAATTTAGCTCAAGATTGGGTGCTTTTCTAAAAGTAACTCAAAGAATTATTTGGGAGAAGTTCTATAGCACATGTAATATAACATGATAGGAGATTATCACAGTGCTCCCTTCTAGCCATTGAATCTGTCTAGAACCGTAATATTGCAACTTCACCTATGCACAATCTTTTTCAGGTTTTTCTGGATTTTTCCCATTACATCCTATGACAATCACAAATGCTGAAAGATTAAGGAAGAGAAGAGCCTTGGAGGCCCCTGCAACTTCTCAGGAAGAAACGCCAAGTGACTGATAACATCCATCTGAACTGAATTACTCAAAAGATTACTGTACAGACATCAATTAGAACAGTGTGCCAACTAAAAAGGACAATATATCTGCTACAGGAAAAGAAAAGGTAGTGGATGTGAATTATTATATAAGAATATTAAAATATTTGAGGCTTTAAGGAGACCTCAGACAAGGATTCTGATTTCCCTCATTTGTTAATTCTTATTTGACACACACTATTAATCTTTCATGTTTATGTCAGATTACTAGCCTCAGATCCACAAAGGTAAAATTGAAGCTCTTGATTTCAGTAGAAGTCAAGAACTAAAATACCATTGGATCTGGGCCTTCCAGATTACAGTATTTACAGATTGAATACAAACTCCAGTTTGCTAAATAGGTCTGTTGTGGCGGCTGAGAGCGCATTACTGATTGTCATAAGTCTAATGTATAGGAATTTCTGCTGGATCAATGAACAGGTGAGGATGCCCCTAGAGTCTTCCTTCTAAAAGTAAACAGCATTGTCATTTATTTTTACAGCTGTTAAATTGTTTAACAGTGGACAGGCACTTAGACATGGGCGCTGTTGCTATTTTATTTTCACCCAGTTAAGCTGCAAATAGCATACACAGCAGACAATTTGGATGCAGTCATGCAGCCCAGAATGTGACCAGAATTATTTAACCACACTACTGTTCTTTCAGAAGGTATCCCACAGAATATGGCCACTCTAAGCACAGTACTTTGATAGTTTCTCAACTGTTCTCCCTGAACGCTATTTGATCAAACATTATACATGCTTCCAGCTAAAACAACAATGTAAAAATCCAGGAATGTTCATAGATTATCAGCCATCAATAGCAGTCATTCCTATTCCAGCGTGAAAAGCACATTAAGAAGTGAGTTGTGTTCAAGGACAGACAGCTATTACTGTTACTTAGAAGAACTCACATATCATTCATTTTGTTGTCTTCATCTACATTCTAACTTGCTTAAATGTCTCAGCTAAGGCCTGTACCATCCCTAAAAAATCACCAACCTCTGGCTCAAGAAAGCCACAGAGTTCGAGTCAAGAACTCTTCTTCCTGAAAGCCTTAACTCCAATCTCTATGTCCAAAAATCAGAATTCATTATGGGGAGAACATGAGCTGTTTTTCAGCCCACACAGCACATCACACCTTTTAAAGTACTTGACATAAAGTTGACATACACTCACTTGAAGATTACATTTTTCTGTTTATTTAAGAACAGCTCAATACAATACGCCACTCTTGTACAGACATGGGTACTAGTCACCTTCCAAGACAGGAGTTTGCTGCTGCTCTTGCATATGAGGAAGTTGGGAGGGGTGTTCAAAAGGAGGGCAGCTCATTGCAAGAGAAATGGCTGAGAAGAGAAGGGCTAGGCAAGAGAGGGGCACTTCAGATTCATTGTAGGCCTATGTGTTGGTCTCTTTGTACAACATACATCAGGGTGCAAGGAATACAGTGGAGACTCAGCCAGCTCTCTGTTGACAGGCAGTTGGGAATTTTTAATGGACAAGTAAAATCTGAGCACACACAGCTAACTTGAATTTTGCCTGAGAATACATTTAAACCAGGGGTTCGTACAACAATGTGTGTGATTTCAGACTGTAATCACTAACTCTTATTGCTGGATGCACTGACTGTTTTTGCTGAATACAAGAAGTCCCCAGCCCCTTATGAACTTTGTTCCAAAAGTTCATTTGTAAGTCAGTTGTTTGGCACTTGAAACATTTTACCATAGAAATAATATAAATGATGGGTAGGTGCCCAGGCTAGCCCCTAAAAGCCTCTTTAACCCATGATGTAGCTGCAATACTGTACATACGCAATGAAAACTAGTAGAAAACAGTATTGTAGCAATACTAGTAACTTTACTCTGAATGCTGATGCGTGAGGAAAGGGGGGTTTAATTAGAGAAAGATAAGGAGGTTAATGCCACTGGTTCCTTTGGGGCATTATTTTTAAACATTTCTTGGAAAATCTGGACAGTTACCTTTTTCTCAAGATAAATTTCCTTGTAATATGTGAGGGTATTTCTGATAGCTCTGGAGATGAAGGCAAATCTTGGGGAGTTGAGGTCTTGCTCTTCAAATGGTGCTATGGCCCCCTCAATCATCCTCAGACAATGTGATGTAAGTTTGCCTTTGCTTGAAAGCTGTTAAACCACCCACTACTTGCCACAAATGCTTCTACATCACCTAGAACTTTCACCTAATTTCTTTTTCATGTCATCACAAAGACCAAGAGCCTTCCTCTGAATCAATATAAAGTCAACAGGAGCTTTATGCTGATCTTCAAGACACAAAATCAACAATTTTTGCATGTTGGAAATGATACTTTATTATGGTTGAACGCATTGGTGTAGATCCCTTCACGTGTTCTAAAATTCTGGCTTTGATTGTGGAAATCATGGAACGATTTAAACCAAGCACATACCCGATTTGTGACACTGTTTCGCCTTTCTCTCAGTGCTTTATTATGTCTAATTTCACATCAAAACGTATGGCTTTCCTTCTCCTTGGTACACATGTATCACTATCATTACTTGTCTGTTTATCCGGGTCATTTTTTGGCTCAAATAGAATGAATGCACACTGCTTTCAGTGGGAAGGCAGCGAGTAAGCAACTGAGTAGCATGTATATGTACAGGACCATCCCCTGGCTGCTCTCCTGTGGGCTGTGAGATGGCTCCAGCAATCCCTGCAGCCTCTCCCACCCCTCCACATGCGCTGCGCCCAGTACATTTCACCAGAGATGGCAAGCAGCACAAGAGTGGGGTGGAGGAGCAGGAGGCAGCTAGAGAGAAGAGGTGCTTTAAAAGGGAAAGAGCTGCTTTTCTTGAGGCACTGGCTGCACTGCTGCCCCCTGTTCCTCTAGAGTCCTCTAGCCTGCACTCCTGCTGCTGAGCACCACCTGTGCCTCCTGTCCGCTCACCTGTGTGTATGTCTGGGCTTCCATATGTGCAGATGTTTGTAAGTTGGACATTCGCAAGTCAGGGAGTGCCTGTACTTAAATTACGAAAAACAAACGCACGCACATATACATGTCCAAATCATTGTACTTTATTTTTTTCAGATTCAAAAATAATGCTGTGAAAAATGATACAGCCGGGAGTTTGTGATTTTACTGTGTATTTTAGAAATGTGCATCTGTCCATTTGTTCAAGAGCTAGGACCCATCAAATTCAGTGTGCAGCTTCCTTTTATAACTTAAACCAAGGTCAGGGTTTGGTTGTGTCAGGATAATGAGATGTGGGTGGAATTTGATTGAAAAGGGAGGGGCAAGAGGGAGTTATGCTGTATTATGACAATGGGGGACAGCAAGGGCCGGGGGGGGGGGGGGGGGGAGAGCTATAACCACATTGGGCCAGCAGGGGGCAGGGAGGGATACAGGGATAGTGTCACAGCTCAATTCCCCAACCTGACACTCCAAGTGCAGAGATTGGGGACCAGCTAGTAGAATAAACTCTACAAAGCCTGTCTTGGTCACTCCTGTTCCCCCTACAGTCCGTTCCAGGGAACCCCAGCGGGTGCCCCCCCAGTTACTGCCAAGCCTGCACCCCTTTCCCTCCCCCCGTCGAGGTCATCCTGTCAACCCCTCCCCCAGCCAACCTGACCCCCTACCCCACCCCACAGTCCGTTCCAACCCCTCCCCCGCCACCTGCACCCCCTTGCCGGGGGATCCCTGCCCCCCCACAATCCGTTCCAACCCCTCCCCCAGCCAACCTGCACCCCCCTTTACTTCCACCCCCACAGTCCGTTCCAACCCCTCCCCCGCCCAACCTGCACCCCCCACAATCCGTTCCAACCCCTCCCCCAGCCAACCTGCACCCCCCTGTTCCCCCCCCCAGTCTGTCCCAACCCCTCCCCTGCCCAACTGCAACCCCCTTTTCCCTCACCCCCAAGTCTGTCCCAACCCCTCCCCCAGCCAACCTGACCCCCGGATATGCGTGGGGACGAAAGGGGGGCAGGTCGGGCGGGAGGGGGGGTTCAACCACTGGGGGGGAGGCAAAGGGGGTGCAGCCTTGGGGGGGAGGGGTTGGTCACCCCGGGGGGAGGAGGGGGTGCCGGTTGGCACACGGGGGGAACTAAGGGGGTGCAGCCCCGTCCCTGCCCCCCGAGTCCGTTCCAACCCCTGTCCGCACGGAGGACCGGGGTGCAGTTCGCGGGGGAGGGTCCCTGAACACCCCCCGACTGTTCCGGGGAGGACCGGGGTCCCCCGCCTGACCTGCGGACCCCCCGGTTGACACCCCCCCAGTCTGTGGGGGGTCGAACCCCGGTCCCCCTTGGCGGAGGTGGAACCTGCACCTGTCGCGGTCCACCTGACGGGGAGGTCGGTTGCAACGGCTGCTCGGGAGGAAGGGGTGCAACCCTTTCCCGGGGAGGTTGCGACCACAGACTGTGGGCCGGGGAGGACCCCGGGGGTGCCCAGCTTGCCCAGACGTTGGACCCCCGACGTGGGGGGGAGGGAAAGGGGGTGCAGGTTGGGCAGGGAGGGGTTGGAACAGACTGTGGGGGCAGGAGGGTGGGGGGGCAGGTTGGGCAGTGGAGGGGTTGGAACAGACTGTGGGGGGTAGGGCACAGGGGGTGCCGGTTGGGCGGGGGAGGGGTTGGAACAGACTGCGGGAGGGCCATGCGGTTGGGCGGCGGAGGGGTTGGAACGACTGTGGGGGGGGAGGGAAAGGGGGTGCAGTCGGCGGGGAGGGGTTGGAACAGACTGTCGGGGGAGGGACTGGGGGCTGCCGGTTGGGCGGGGAGGGGTTGGACAGACTGTGGGGGGGAGGGAAAGGGGGTGCAGGTTGGGCGGGGGAGGGGTTGGCAACTGGATTGGAAAGGGGGCGCAGGTTGGCTGGGGAGGGGTTGGTCAGACTGTGGGGGGGGAGGAAGGGGGTGCACGGTTGGGCGGGGGAGGGGTTGGAACAGACTGTGGGGGGAGGGAACCGGGGGTGCCAGGTTGCGCGGGGGAGGGGTTGGAACAGACTGTTGGGGGGGAGGGAAAGGGGTGCAGGTTGGGCGGGGGAGGGGTTGGAACGGACTGGGGGGGGCAGGGAAGTGGGGTGCAGGTTGGAGCGGGGGAGGGGATTGGAACGACTGTGGGGGGAGGGAAACGGGGGTGCAGGTTGGGCGGGGGAGGGGTTGGATCAGACTGGGGGGGAGGGAGGGAAAGGGGTGCCGGTTGGGCGGGGGAGGGGTTGGAACGACTGTGGGGGGGAGGGAAAGGGGGTGCAGGTTGGGCGGGGGAGGGGTTGGAACAGACTTGGGGGGGAGGGAAAGGGGGTGCAGGTTGGGCGGGGGAGGGGTTGGTCAGACTGTGGGGGGGAGGGAAAGGGGGTGCAGGTTGGGTTCAGACTGTGGGGGGGAGGGAAAGGGGGTGCAGGTTGGGCGGGTGAGGGGTTGGAACAGACTGTGGGGGGGGGAGGGAAAGGGGGTGCAGGTTGGGCGGGGGAGGGGTTGGACAGACTGTGGGGGGAGGGAAAGGGGGTGCAGGTTGGCGGGGGAGGGGTTGGAACAGACTGTGGGGGGGAGGGAAAGGGGGTGCCGGTTGGGCGGGGGAGGGGTTGGAACGGACTTGGGGGGGAGGGAAAGGGGGTGCAGGTTGGGCGGGGAGGGGTTGGAACAGACTGTGGGGGGGAGGGAAGGGGGGTGCAGGTTGGGCGGGGGAGGGGTTGGAACAGACTGTGGGGGGGAGGGGGGGGGGAAAGGGGGTGCCGGTTGGGCGGGGGAGGGGTTGGACGGACTGTGGGGGGGAGGAAAGGGGGTGCGAGGGGTTGGAGACTGGGGGGGGAGAAGGGGGTCGTTGGGGGGGGGGTGACAGACTGTGGGGGGGAGGGAAAGGGGGTGCGGTTGGGCGGGGGAGGGGTTGGGCAGACTGTGGGGGGGGAGGGAAAGGGGGTGCGGTTGGGCGGGGGAGGGGTTGGACAGACTGTGGGGGGGGAGGGAAGGGGGTGCCGGTTGGGCGGGGGAGGGGTTGGAACGGACTGTGGGGGGGAGGGAAAGGGGGTGCAGGCTGGGCGGGGGAGGGGTTGGGTCAGGCTGTGGGGGGGAGGGAAAGGGGGTGCAGGTTGGGCGGGGGAGGGGTTGGAACGGACTGTGGGGGGGAGGGAAAGGGGGTGCAGGTTGGGCGGGGGAGGGGTTGGGTCAGACTGTGGGGGGGGAGGGAAAGGGGGTGCAGGTTGGCTGGGGGAGGGGTTGGGTCAGACTGTGGGGGGGGAGGGAAAGGGGGTGCCGGTTGGGCGGGGGAGGGGTTGGAACGGACTGTGGGGGGGTAGGGAAAGGGGGTGCCGGTTGGGCGGGGGAGGGGTTGGAACAGACTGTGGGGGGGAGGGAAAGGGGGGTGCCGGTTGGGCGGGGGAGGGGTTGGAACAGACTGTGGGGGGGGAGGGAAAGGGGGTGCAGGTTGGGCGGGGGAGGGGTTGGAACAGACTGGGGGGAGGGAAAGGGGGTGCACGTTGGGCGGGGGAGGGGTTGGAATGGACTGTGGGGGGGAGGGAAAGGGGGTGCAGGTTGGGCGGGGGAGGGGTTGGGTCAGACTGTGGGGGGGAGGGAAAGGGGGCGCAGGTTGGGCGGGGGAGGGGTTGGGTCAGACTGTGGGGGGGGAGGGAAAGGGGGTGCAGGTTGGGCGGGTGAGGGGTTGGAACAGACTGTGGGGGGGGAGGGAAAGGGGGTGCAGGTTGGGCGGGGGAGGGGTTGGGTCAGACTGTGGGGGGGGAGGGAAAGGGGGTGCAGGTTGGCTGGGGGAGGGGTTGGGTCAGACTGTGGGGGGGGAGGGAAAGGGGGTGCAGGTTGGGCGGGGGAGGGGTTGGAACGGACTGTGGGGGGGTAGGGAAAGGGGGTGCCGGTTGGGCGGGGGAGGGGTTGGAACAGACTGTGGGGGGGGGAGGGAAAGGGGGTGCCGGTTGGGGGGGGGGGGAGGGGTTGGAACAGACTGTGGGGGGGAGGGAAAGGGGGTGCAGGTTGGGCGGGGGAGGGGTTGGAACAGACTGGGGGGAGGGAAAGGGGGTGCAGGTTGGGCGGGGGAGGGGTTGGAATGGACTGTGGGGGGGAGGGAAAGGGGGTGCAGGTTGGGCGGGGGAGGGGTTGGGTCAGACTGTGGGGGGGAGGGAAAGGGGGTGCAGGTTGGGCGGGGTGAGGGGTTGGAACAGACTGTGGGGGGGGGAGGGAAAGGGGGTGCAGGTTGGGCGGGGGAGGGGTTGGGTCAGACTGTGGGGGGGGAGGGAAAGGGGGTGCAGGTTGGCTGGGGGAGGGGTTGGGTCAGACTGTGGGGGGGAGGGAAAGGGGGTGCAGGTTGGGCGGGGGAGGGGTTGGAACGGACTGTGGGGGGTAGGGAAAGGGGGTGCCGGTTGGGCGGGGGAGGGGTTGGAACAGACTGTGGGGGGGAGGGAAAGGGGGTGCAGGTTGGGCGGGGGAGGGGTTGGAACAGACTGGGGGGAGGGAAAGGGGGTGCAGGTTGGGCGGGGGAGGGGTTGGAATGGACTGTGGGGGGGAGGGAAAGGGGGTGCAGGTTGGGCGGGGGAGGGGTTGGGTCAGACTGTGGGGGGGAGGGAAAGGGGGTGCAGGTTGGGCGGGGGAGGGGTTGGAACGGACTGTGGGGGGGAGGGATAGGGGGTGCAGGTTGGGCGGGGGAGGGGTTGGGTCAGACTGTGGGGGGGAGGGAAAGGGGGCGCAGGTTGGGCGGGGGAGGGGTTGGGTCAGACTGTGGGGGGGGAGGGAAAGGGGGTGCAGGTTGGGCGGGGGAGGGGTTGGAACAGACTGTGGGGGGGGGAGGGAAAGGGGTGCCGGTTGGGCGGGGGAGGGGTTGGGTCAGACTGTGGGGGGGAGGGATCGGGGGGTGCAGGTTGGGCGGGGGAGGGGTTGGAACGGACTGTGGGGGGGACAGGAGTGCAGGTTGTGCTGAAGCTGGCTGAGGCAGGGAGGAAAAGGGGGGGTGAGGGTCCCCAAGGCTGGCGGGAGAGCGGTGCGAGGGGAGGGGACTGGGACTGGGTAGTCCCTCCGCGGGGCCTAGGTGGGTCGTGCCGGTGACAAACTTACCGGAGCAGGTAGCACCTTGGAAACTACAACTCCCAGGATACATCGCGGAACCAGAACAATCCCCCTGTGTGCCAGGTGTGCGTCCAGTCAGTGATGTCACTTCCTCTTTCACCTACTTCCGTTTTCTCCGCTCTCTTGGCTCTCCAAACGGAAGCTTTAGCCAAAGCCTTCCCTGCCAAATCAGGAACCGCCGGCCGCGCATTGGCTGCTGGGAGCGCAGGCACCGGAAACTGCCCGTTCCAAGTGCCACTGACCCTGCAAGCGCTGATGGGAGATGTAGGCCACGGCACACTACGTTTCCCACAAGTCACAGCGGCTCCCCGCCCCCGCTCTTCCGAGAGCCCGTTCCGCCCCATCCGTGCCCGGCTACGGTGGAGCTCGGGGGCCGGGGTCATGGCTGGGGGTGGCCGACCAGGGCCGGCAGCCTACGAGGGATGGGTGTTGTGGAGGCCTGAGGCTGAGGGGGGTGGGGAGAGAAGGGCTCCCGGCAGCTTGGGGGGTGGGGTTCTGGCCGAGCCCTTCTGTGTTGACCCGGGGGCAGCGCGGCACCCGCTCGGGGCCATGGGCAGGATTTGGGGGGGGGGGGGAGGAGTGGATATCACTGAGGCCTGAGCTGTGGTTTTCCAGGGGGTGGGATGAGGAATTAGGGGTCTGGATCTAGGTGACAGGGGAGGGTGTAGGTGCCTGGCATGGTGGGAGCAGGGGTGGAAGTGATTTCACAGGAGGAAACTGAGGCACAGATGCCAGCTATGGAAAGCAAAATGGATGGGGGTGAGGAGGCAGTTAAGATGTCCCACTCTAATCTACTGTCCCCAGTCCTGGGATGGGTCTGGACCTTCAGGCCTGGCCCTTGAGCAAGGTGACCAAGGAGGTTGCCTTGGGCCCTGCGCTACCCAGCTTCTGGCCCCACGAACCCAGCTGGGAGCCTCATGCCCATGCAGCTCAATGTGCTGCCTGAGGCCCCACACTCTTCGGCCAGGCCTGAGCATGGTCTGTATCATACTTTCACTCAAGTTGCTGTCCACTTTCAAATTCTCAACTAGTTTCTCCCTATTTGTTAAAATCAAATCTAGAACAGCCCCCCCCCCCCCCCGCCCTCCCCAGTAGCTTTCTCAGTCTTCTGAAATAAAAAATTGTCTCCAGTGCAGTCCAAGAACTTATTGGATAGTCTGTGTCCTACTGGGTTAGTTTCCCAACATATGTCTGGATAGTTGAAGTCCCTCATCACCACCAAATCCTGCGCTTTGGATGATTTTGTGAGTTTTAAAAAAGTCTCATCCACCTCTTCTCCCTGGGTATGTGGTCTGTAGTAGACCCCCTAGTATGACATCACCCTTTTTTTAACCACTTTTAACCTAACCCAGAGACTCTCAACAAGTCTGTCCCCTATGTCCATCTCCACCTCAGTCCAAGTGTATACATCTTCTATAATATGTAAAGGAGAATGTTTGTATGTTTGTGCGCTAGTAACTTGGACATTATAAGAGCTACCGCAACCAAACTTTGCATGGGATAACCTTTCATCCAGAAGGTTTTTAAGGTACTGTGGGAAGGAAATGAGAGACCGATGACTCTCCCCAGGGCTGCACGGAGCTTGGCAGTGCGGGGAGAAGCGGCTTCCCGGGGGACGCAGCGGGGACAGTCGCTCACTAAGGTCAGTGGAGGGATAACCTGTCCTCCAAGAGAAGGTTTTAAGGTACTGTGGGAGGGAAGAGATGAGAGACTGATGCCTCTCCCCAGGGCTGCACGGAGCTTGGCAGTGCAGGGAGAAGCGGCTTCCTGGGGGAAGCAGCGGGGACAGTCACTAAGGCTGGCGGAGGGACAAGGAAGCGGAGGGTGGGCTCAGGCACCAGTGGCAGGCGCGCGGCTCCCTTCCCCCTCTCTCCCCTCAGGCTCCTCACCTCAGTTATATCAACTTTCCCAAGCAATGCCGGGTGACTCTAGCTAGTTTTTAATATATAAGGCCACACCTCCTCCCTTCCCCATCCTTCCTGAGTAAGCTGACCCTTCTATACCAATATTCCAGTTGTGTGTATTATCCCACCAGGGCTCTGTGATACCATGTCATAGTTGTGTTCATTTATTCGCACTTCAAGTTCTTCCTGCTTATTCCCCATACTTCTTGCATTTGTATACAGGCATCTAAGATACTGATTTGATTTTGTCTCCCAGTTCTGCCTTGTCCCTCCTTTTTCTTTGCTATTATAGCCTACACTTCCTCCCATTTCTGACCCATCTCCCAGGTCTCCATGTTTATCACTTACGTATGATTTTTACATGGACCATTCGCCCTGCCATGGCTACAGCAGAGGAAAGGAGCCAATGTCAAGCTGCTGAGCTGGAGTATCATCCTGCAGGATTACAACATGGAGCTGATCTATGTGAACAGCAGTGCAGTGTTCTAGCTCAGGGCTACTCAACACGCAGGCCGCATGCAGCCCATGGCCCATTTGTTTGCGGCCCACGGTGCAGTTTGGGTTGACGTGTTTTAGTAGTTAAATTCCTGGACTGTTGTGAAGCCAAAACAAAAAAGTAGTCAATATAACAGCCTTCTGTTGCTATGTGTTTTAGTAGTTAAATTCCTGGACTGTCATTGCTCATTAAAAGTGCTGTCATATGGGTGGAAATCGGATAAATATTGCATTTTATTAATATCAGCAGAACTGACTTAAATGGGGCCTGTGTGTTGTATAGTCTTGCCTTTGTATTCATGCCCGTCAGTGTGAAAGGAGCTATTTGCATGTATATGCAACCACACTTAAGTTGCAGCCCTCAGCATACGCTGAGAGTATCATTGTGGCCCCCGGAGCTTCCAAAGTTCAGTAGCCCTGTTCTAGCTGATGCTTTATTGCAGAGAGAAGCCTGAACTTCACCAGGTCACAGACCAAGTACCCTTCTCAGTTTAGTCTCAAAAGGGAGGGAGATGTGATGAAGTGGGAGGGTTTTTTCTTAATGTTTTGCATGAATATTGTGTGTGCCTCAGTTTCCGCTGTTTTACACAAATACCTAGGTGGCAGGACAAGGGGTGTGATTTTTTGCTGAGCCAAGTGGGAAGGCGAGACTGGCTGCTATTAGTTGCCAGCACGCAGATAGTGGCTGAACACTTTGTAACCTGGCAACTAATGGCAGGGGCCCATCTGCCAGGAGCCACTGGCTGAGACAACTGGAACCAGGAGTGAGGTGGAGACCAGCTGACCTTTTTGCCTGGGAAAAGAGACAAAGGGCATTTAAAGGGCAAGGGGTGGGTCTGAAGCTGGACTGTGAGAGGCTAGTCAGTTTCCTGGTTTGGGAATCAATGGAGGACCCCAGGGCTTTGGATTCCTCAACCTAGATTTTGCTGCAACTTCTTGCTTTGCGCGCTAACAAGATCTGCTCTCAGCTGTTTTCCTGTTGAACAATAAACACCTTGGCTATGTCTACACTGGCAGCTTCTTGTGCAAGAACAGCCATTCTTGTGCAAAAGCTTGCTTGCTGTCTACACTGCACTCGTGTTCTTGCACAAGTAAATTTACAGTATAGCGTTGTAAAACAGGGCTTCTTCCAGAAGAGTTATTCCTCTCCCCATGAGGAATAAGCCTTCTTGCGCAAGAGCTCTTCCACAAGAGGGCAGTGTAGACAGGCAACATGAATTTCTTGTGCAAGAAGCCCCTATGGTTAAAATGGCCATCAGAGCTTTCTTGTGCAAGAGAGCGTCCACACTGCCATAGATGCTCTTGTGCAAAAGCACATCTTTTCCGCAAAAGCACATGCCAGTGTAGATGTGGTCTTGTGGAAGACTCTGCGCAAGAACTCTTCTGCAAAACAGTTCTTGCACAAGAAGCTGCCAGTGTAGACGTAGCCCTTTATTTCACTGAGTGTCATGCCTGATTGGGGATTGGAGCAAAGGGCCCTTGGGGCCATGTGTGTCTTCCCCAGGTAGCCCACCAAGGGGACTCACTGAATGGTTGAACATGCCCAGATCAGACCCCGGAGGCTTTTTGCCATGGTGAAAGTGGCTGAGGGGAGATACTGCACCAGAGTCCTGCCTGGCTTCGTGCAGAGCAGTTCCAAAACCTGGGACCCCTGGCAGCCAGCTCCTCCAGCCAGGCAGCCAGCCCCTTAGCTGAGAACTCCCTGTGCCTCTGACTGCAGCTTGGCTTCAGCAGTGCAGGGCTGCAGGCACCTTTGCTCCCCATCTGCCCACAGTGAGCACAGCTGTGCTAGGAGGCAAAGCCACTGTCCCTCCCCCCCCCCACCCCGCAAACCAGCTGAACTCAGACTTGCTCTCTGGGGACCCAGTGCTGCTGGCCATGCCCTTTTGGCTCAATCCAGCTGCTAATTGCTAGGGCCTGTCACCTGCTGGGCTGCCCGGCTCGCCTCAGCAAGTCCCAGCACGGCTTCACTGTACAGTCTCGCTCGGTATAGATCCAGTCATGGCACCCATTTCTATCAAGTCCTTTTATTCTGTTCCCACAGAAATGCCTTGGAGGGCAAGGTCTGGGAGGGAGTCACAACACGGAGGCGGCACAAGGGAACACACAGTCTCACAGAGCACAGCAGGACTACACACCATTCACAAGGTCATTGCACTGACAACTGGCAATTTGGGCTTTGTTTGAGCTTTCTGTAGTGCCCCTCCCCCTCCACAAGCCAATGCACAGGAAAGCCTCCAAGGATGAGTGCGGGGAGGGGCCGGCCCAGCAAGCCCACCACAGTGAGTGGCCAATGTGCTGGGCGGGGAGCAGAGCTCCATGGCCTCACTGGCATTTGTTCTCAGTACCGCACTGTACAACTATTTACATGCCAGGAATGATGGGAGCTGAGCAAACCTGCAGAGGGCAGGTGTCTGCAGACTATGCACTTGTCATTGGGGACACACCCTGGCTGGCCCTGGAGCATTGCTGCTGGAATGTCCTGATGCCTGGCGCAAAGGCAGCCACAACAGCTCCCTTTGAAGGCACCAAGGCCTAGGAGCCCAGGAGCAAAGCTCTCGTGGCCAGGGCTAGCTCACTCTTCTACCCAAACCAGTATGTGAGCAAGGGCCTGGCAGCCAAGGGGCCAGGCAATGTTCCAGCTGGGTGGGATGTTAAGGGAGGCAGGTGTCTCTGTTCTGCATCCCCTTTGGTTAGGCCACTTGCAAAGCTAGCACTGCTGGCAGAGTGCCATGAGTAGCTGCCTGCCTGTCAACTGCAATGTGGCCCTGCCTGCAGTGGCCGCCCAGTTGTGGGCAGTGCCACATTGCCTCTGCTGACCCTGCCAAGTGCTGACCCTGGGGCTGCTGCCCTGCACTCTGCAGCCCAGCCAAGGACTCTAGGTCCCCTCACTTTGGCAGACTCAAGGGGTCAGGCCCTGGTCAGGGGCTTGGCTTTGCCTCCCATCTAAGCTGCAGTACCTACGCAAGAGGTGAGAGAGGACATGCTCCTGGTGCATCTGGAGAGGGACTGACTCACATCCCCTGGCCACTGTGATGCTCTGGGCACTGGGTCAGCCTTGGCTTGCTATGCTATGGGGAGCTCTAGAGTGAATGCCCTCTATCCTGGGAGCTGAGGTGGTGCAAACCTTCCCACCCAGTGCTTCTGCCACATGCCGGAGCTTCAGGTGGGGAGCCCTACGCAGAGAGAAAACGCAGCCTTCGTGACCTCTGGGCCAAAACACCACCTTGGCTCAGTCAGTGGCTAGCGTGCTGCAAGCTGTTGGCCATCAGCAGAGCTATCTGTCCAGATGCTTGCTTGCCCACTGGGGACAAGGCCACAGTGACCTGCACAGATCCACAGCCATAGCTCCCCCACCCCTATGCTGGGCTCAGGCAGAACATGATCTGAGCTTGCACATGCATCCAGCTCCTGCAACACCCTTCCATGTCCCCAACCTCAGACAAAGGTATCAGCTACACCCCCACGTCCCAGGGAGATCAATAAAGGGGGGGGGGGTCCCCCTTCCTACCATGGCCTCTATTGAATAAGGATCTCATGACTGGGATCTCAGCAGCTGCCTGCCAAGGCTGGGGTTCCTCCCAGCTGCTACACAGGTCTCCCAGGCCTGGACCACCATGTGGCGCTCCCCTCTGTGACAGAAAGGGCTCTAGGCTCCCTCTGGTTGGCAGGTCAACCAGCGTCAGTCACTCCTCCTGGCCTATGCACATGATCCCACCCTGGCCATGGTACCTGACCCATTCCAACCATCTGTGCCTGGAGCCATCCATGGGATCGCTTGGCACTTGCTGCTCTGCAAGGATGGCTGAACTGCCTCCTTCCAGGCAACATGGCCCATGGACACAACATTTGTAGCGCCAAGGCAGAGCGGTACATGCTGGGCCCTGTTGTTTCTGTCAGTGGCACCTCTCTACTAAGGGGACGGTGGCTTTGTTCTGCCCCAGAGAATGCTGGCCTCTGGGCAGGCTGCTGCCATGCACCTAGATTGGGTGGGTTTGGGTGCCCCGGCTGAGAGAATGGGAGCCCCGAACAGAATATGGAGTGTAAGCTCCTTGAGCAGAGGCAGCAGGGTGTTGGCTGTCCTGATCACTCACCACCTTGGCACAGCCAACTTGCTGCACCCTGCAAAGTGAGTGTTGTGGTGGCAACCTCCACATCTTGCTCAATCCCCACAGGCTCCCACTGCCCAGGAGGTCTGGCCCTATCTCACTGCAATGTCCTCTCACCTGAAATGGCTTTTCAAGCTTCATCTAAGCTTACGTGAACAGAGGGCTATCATTGGGCCACACTCAGTTCCCTCCCCATGGATTCCTAGGCCCATTGTTCCAGGCTCTTCAGTCTCTGGTAGTACTGCACTGGAAGGGTGCCACTATGAGCTGACACCAAAAGACCTCTCAGCTGCACAAAGCAGGAGAAATCGGAGAGCTTCTGTGCAGAAATTCTAAAACCAACTTCCAGAACTGTTCCAGCTGCCCTGCACAGCTGACTAGTGGCCTCACCTCCTTACCCCTTATCTATTCTGGGATGGGTCAGGGCTGACCAAAGGACTACCTCAGGGACCCCGGTGATGCTGTGTATTGGACATTGGTAGTCACTGCATGGGAGAGGCAGAGGGCTCTGACATCAATTGTACAATGTTCTGCTTCACACTGGGGCTGTGCTGTCAATAACAAGTGCACAAATCTGCAACCAGCATTCAACGTCAAAGATGAACCAGTGAGAAAAAAATCCTCCAGGCAAAGAATTGCAAGCGTTAAACGTAGATGAAAGCGTGCAGTAAAGTAGCAAGCCATGCGCCACTACAGGACAGTCACAGGCCACATGGCTCCCCTTTGGCAAAGTGTCCCTCAAGGGGTCAAACATGCCACTTAACTGAAATGTCATACACATGGGTGTTTCCTATACAGAGCTCTAGCCAGTGTCAATAGCACAGTTGCAATTAAATCCTTATACAGAGCATTGAACTTATTAAATATTCACAGGATTTGTTCAACTTTGTATTTCATTGCATAGAACATTAGACAATAGACTCGCTCGTGGTTACCCAAGGTGGATGGAAGCTCCTATGGATCACACCAATTAACTGTTGTTTGGAGCATGCTCAGCATGAACGAGAGACTGGCAGGAACCTGACAACACAAACAAATGAAAACCAGAGCATTTGTACACCTGCTGATCTCACTGCAGTGAACCAAGCTTTCCATTTGGTTTTCTTCTGCTCTCTCCGGTTACAGACTGAGGAGCGTCATTCTGGCAGGTTAAACGTTTTGCTGCGAGTGGCTCCTCCAGCCTTCTGAACATGCCTACCGGCAATGGCTTAAGGACTTGAATTGCACAGTAATAAGAAGGAGAATGGCAGAGGCAGTGCTCTCCTGACCTTGTGCTCTTTATAGCCTTCTGGACTCTATTGCTTCTACAGACAGCAGCCTGGGTGCTAACTCAGCACAAAGCAGAAAGAAAAGAAAAGAAAATCCAGCACAAAGTAAAGTAAACCCAAAAGAAACAAGACCCCCCCACTAACCCCCAGGAGTTGATGAGGTATAGACGTAAATCAAAATGGAATGATTAAGGCTGTTCTGGAAATAAAAATAATACCCAGGCCTCCGTAAAACAACATGCGTCGTTACCACTGCCATTTTAATGTTTTAGCATGGCTTCAGGATGGCTTTGGGGTGGCTGAGAGACATGCCTGGCCGGTATGCACTTCAGGAAAAGTCAGCCAGTTTATGCACTGCCTTTCAGATTCCTATGGCCTCGTATCTCAGTAAGGAAACAGTGTTAGGTCCTAATTGAAGTTCTCCCAGTCCCCCAGACAGGGGTGTGGAACCTTTTCCGTCGCAAAGGTGGAAAGAGTACAGGGACACTGTACATGCAGAAGGGCCGATGGGGAAAACTGGAATGTGAAGGAGATTGGAGCCTTCAGTTGCCAGGCTTCGACAAGTACATGTCTCAGAGAAGGAAAAACCTATGAAGACACTAGAGTAATGATTCGGTGAGATTCAACTCTGTGTATAATCTCAAGAAAGGGCCAGGGGTTCCTCACTCAGGCCCCAAGCGCAAGGAGACCACAGAAGGAAGCAGTCCTGGGACAGCTCAGAAGCATCTTCTGAGAGCAGGGCAAAGCCCACCTCCATGAGGCCTGTGTTGTGTCCATGTTCCAATGGACACAATGCCTGAGCACTAGGTGTGTCTTCCTGTGGCTTGCTCCAGATGGGGCCCAGAGCTGAGAAGAGGTTGCTCCCACGCCCTCTTGCAGTGCTGCTTCCAAGGCTCTGAAGGAGCGTGGTATGGGTAAAGGCCAGGTCAGCCCAGTGAGACCCAACATCTTGTCTTCGGCCTTGCAGGTCATGCTGGGCCCTTCAGGCCTTACAATCGATGAAGCAGCCTAGTGGTTTACCTGGTTTCAAAAGCTTAATGAGAGACAGAAAGAGAGAGAAAGATCATTGGCAATGATTTGTGCGCACCTGGTGCAATGGGCCCTGGTCCATGACTGAGCTCCAAGTGCTCCCACAATGCACATAAAAAGCAATGTTGGCAGGAACTTCTGCCCTTTGATTTCTACCATCTCCAGAGCTGGAAGAGCTCCCCTGGAAATGTCCTGCTGGCTTTGGGGCATGTGGAGGCTGCGTCCCTGTTTTCACATTGAAACCAGAAGCAGCATGAAAACAGCAGGAGAGAAACGGGACTGGCAGCTGACTTAGACAGATCCTCCCAAGCAATGGCAGTCGCGAGGAGGCTTGAGAGAGGCATCTCAGAGCAGCCGACCTCTCCCAGCACACTCCCCTTGGCCTGGGGTGCCCATACCAATGCCCAGACACAGAGCTGGCTCATGCAGCACTGGCACATGCTGGCAAAGCAGGGCTGAGAAGCTACCTGCTTTCCTGAGCTTAGCCATGTTCAATGGTTTTTCCCCAAACCAAAAAGCATGCAGGCCCTGCTGTGACCTCTCGACAACAAGGAAATAGGAGAGAACAGGAACGGGGCTTTGGGCTGGGCATCTGCTGCGGACAGGCCATTGGTCCTCCCTATGTGAGAGGGGCCCAGCCATGTAGACACAAAGCTGCACTAGCACCATGAGGGGCAGCATGATGGGGTCAGCAGCATACATTTGACCTGTGGGGAGCAGCTATAAGCTATGCTGCATCAGGCCAGCTGATAGGGCTGCTTTGCACATGAAGATGAGTAATCAATGCCCCCTTCACCCACAGTGATCACAGCCATGGGGCTAGGCATGCCCTGGCACCACAGATGCCCTGATGCTCTCACATGGGCTGGGCCAGGCTGAGCTGCCCCCCCTGGCGTGCACATCCCTCTGACCTGGGACAGCCCATGTAGTCAGTGGCCAATGGGAGGAGTCTGATGCCTGCTTACAATCAAGTAGATGGCTGATTAGTTCTTGCTCAGCCCCAGGGGGCCTTAGTTTAAATCTGGGCACCAAGCTGTGCATTTCCCTCTCTGCAAATCAGCACTGCAGCCAAGCCAGGCCCGGCCCAGCCCCCGCAGCTTTCCTGCCACAGCGCTTGCACTCGGGTGCCATTGCCAGGCAGGCGCTCAGCAGCCCAGCGACATTCAAGCTGCAAGTGAAGCTTCCAGCAGGAGATGTTGCCTCGGTGCACTGTGATTGGCCAGCCACAACATCCGTCAGTCCTGTCCCCCTTGATAAAGGGCTGGCAGATGGGTGCTGAATTGTGGTGGCTCAACTCTGTGGGGGAAGATGGCCGGCCAGCAAGGGAGCCTTTCCAGTAGGGCCATACGCTGCCGGGGCTCCGTAGCCCAGTGGCTTGCTGGTCATGTGCCCTGGGCAATCCTGTCTCTCATTCCTATCTCTTAGGGTCCGTGCGTCCCAGCCTGCCCTGCCAGCCCCTGTGTGGGGTCACTGCTTGTGAGGGAAGCCAACCTGGCAGAAGCAGCACAGCTCTGGCTCCCCTGCTATCCTGGCAGAGGCTGCCAGGCTGCCATACCCAGCAGATGGGCTGGGGCAGGGTGCGATTCCTAGGGAAGGAAGTGAGGCCCAGCCCCTCCCTCATTTTATTTTTCTCATTGAGACAGGGGCTTCTCAAATGGCTCGTCCACTCCCAGCCATGGGGTACTGTCCTGTACCAGCCACCTTTGCTGCTGCATAACCCCGCACACAGGTCCCACCATGGCCCTGTGCCTTCTCAGCGCTCAGTCATTTGCTCTCCAACTCCCTGAGGCGGCTGACATGTGGCTCTGGTACCAGCACCAACCTGCACGCAGCTTTAACAAGGGCACACTCTGTCCAGGGACAGTGGGTAGAGACTGATGGGCACTGGCAGAGCTAAGGGAGCCCAGGGCTCAGCTAGCAGGGGGCTGCAGGGTGAGTGTTTGAGGGGCACTGGCAGAGCTGGGGGACCAAGTTTACTGTCTACCTGACCCTGCCCATAGGCATTTATTTCAGGAACACTAAATTTCCACATAATCCAATCTGCAAACAGCCAAAAGCAACAGTTCGCCTTGTGGCTGTACCCCCAGACTCCCTCATGTCTGTATCCCTAGCAGTCTCCCTAGTGGCTGTAGTTCTCCTTGTGTCCGTACCGACACCCTCATGTCTATACCCCTAGCAGACCTCCTCTTGGCTGTGCACCCACTAAATCTCTTGGTTCTAGACTCCTAGCAGACTCCCTCATATCCCTACCCCCCAACACAGCCCCTCATATCTCTATCCCCCAACAGACCTGTTTGCGGCCTTGTCCCCAGGAGATCCCCTTATGATTGTACCCCCCACAGACCCACTTGCAGCCATGTCCCCAGTGACACTCACTGTTATACCCAGAGTCCAACGCTGCCTGCTGAATTCACTGGTTTCTTCATAGGTTTTTCCCCTGCTTTCCCAGCCTCCTGTTGGGAATGAGGGGGGTTAGGGCAGAAACGGGACTGGCAGCTAATGACAGGCACCTCCAGGTGGTGCCACAGGAATAGAGGAGGCTCTGCCTGGCACAGCAATGGCTGCATGAGCTGGGAGGTGCAGTCAGCATAGAGCAGCTGAATTACTGGGCAGGAGAAAGGTGGGGGGTGGCGAGGGATGGCATGTCAGGGCAGCTATGGGGTGGCGAGGGGATGGCATGTCAACATGGCCATGGGGCAGAGTGTAGAGGCAGCTGAATGACTCACCTTGCGGCAGTTGCTCACCAGAATGATGTGAATTTCTTGCCAAATGCCGACACCGCTGTGATGGCAAAGAAAAGAGGGGGATGAGACTGGTGCATCAGGTGTATGGTGTCAGCATTGTCTGGGGACAGCTCCTGGTAACCCTGCTGCAGCTCTGGGCCTGCCTGCATCCCGCCTGTGCTGGCACTAGCTCTAAGCATGCCATAACGTTGGTTCCATGGGGGCAGCCAGGCTGGCTCTGCAATCACCTGATTGTTCCTAAAACAGCAACAGCTACACCAGGGGTGGCCAACCTGTGGCTCGCAAGCTGCATGTGGCTCTTCAAAGGAAAAATTGCGGCTCTCGCACCTGCGGCTTGGCTTCCGCACCTACGGCTGTTCTGCGTTCCCCCGCTCTGATCTTTTTTCCTTGTCTGGTCAGGGCGCCACTTGGGGCAGCGAGATCTGACGCTGCGACCGACGGAAGCCTGCTTGGGCCACACACAGCTGTTAAAGGGGTTTTTTTTTTTTGCTCAACAACTTCTTTCCCTGAGCTCTTTGTGCTGTATCCATCACTATTTTGGCCACCCCTGAGCTACACCATAAGAACAGAAGAGTGAGACATTCTGAGCCTGCCCTACCTCCTCTCCTCCCATTACCCCTGCCCACTATATGGAGCAAGGCTGGCGGGCTGAGGAAATACTGCTATGCCAGCAGCTGGAAAAGGCTACAGGATGATATGAGTAATTAAGGGCTGGGCAAAGCCACGGAATGGCTGACGCAAGGAGTAAATGCATGGCAGCATCAGTACTGTCCCTCAGGATGGTTCTCTGCAAAACAGTGCAATGGCGCCAGAAACCAACTCAAACCATATCAGCACTGCCGTTTTCCAACCTCACAGTCTAAGTCCCATGAGCCTGCCTAACCTCACATGGGTCGGCCACAGGGCTCCTTGCATTATAGCCACAGCCCACAATCCAACTTCTCCCTAGAGCAGGGTACTTAGGCCAAATGATTTGGTGACCTCAGCAGCAGCTCTGGCTGGAAGCTGCTTTCACACTTTCCCATAAAATACTTAACTAGCTTTTGAAAAACATTAAATATGTACACGCACATGTCCGAGTCTTGCAATGTATGTGTGGCTAACAGCCCGGCAGTGAGACGTGCTAGTGACAACCACACAGTAGCCTCACTCAGCCCCCTACAAGCTTGAGGGCAGATTAAAGCCTGGATGGGGGTTAAAGGGAGGCAGCAGGCTGAAGCCACATGGCTGATGCCTGGGGCCCTCTGCTGCACAGCCAGAGCTTGCTGCCCTGCCACTTCAGGGCTGAAGCCCAAAGCCCGAGCCCCACTCACCAGCTGTCGCTTTCGCCAGCGTTGTGCCCCAGCTGTGTCTGGCAGGCAAAAGGCAACAAGGGGCCAACCCCTGCTGGCAGCTCCAGCAACCAACACCCAGATGGTGCATCCAGGAGCACCAGGGAATCAAGTTCCCAGTAAGCTGCATGACTGCAACCTATTAAGTGCCACGCAAGCACTCAGGGAACCTGCCTAGGCCAGCCTTGCCATCGCTGGGGACAGACACCCCTCCCCTGGCCTGAACCCAGCCTTGCTGCGACCAGGGGACAGGCACCCCTCCCCTGGCCCGAACCCAGCCTTGCTGCGACCAGGGGACAGGCACCCCTCCCCTGGCCCGAACCCAGCCTTGCTGCGACCAGGGGACAGGCACCCTTCAAAGTCCTGGTCCAGCCCTGCCATGACCAGGGGAAAGGTGCCCTTCCCCTAGCTCCAACCCAGCCCCTGAGCTGTTGCAGTGGGGAGAAGCATCTCTCCCCCAAAGCCCAGGAGCTGGGGGGACTCCTCTCTCCTTGCGATAGCCCCTGGGCAGCCTGCATCCCAAACCCCTCATCCCTGACACTGTAGACCCCTCACCTCAATCCTCTGCCCCATCCCCACCACAGAGCCCACACCCCCAGCTGGAGCCTGCATCCCCTCCCATTCCTCTTCCTCAGCTCTCAGCGCCCTCCCACACTCCAAGCCCTTTAGCCCCACCCCGGCCACATGAATTTTGTTATGTACACTGATATAGAGGTGACGTGTCACATAGCCCCTCCATGTTGGTGCACCACACATACATGGGAAATATTAGAGAGAATGTTGGGAGGGGGAGGGGAGGGGAAGGGGGCCTCACACTGCTCTGCCCCCAGATCGTATAACAACTGCAAGGTTGACTGTGGCCGCAAGAAAAGCTGCCCTACAGCTTAATTTATAGTGACTGTTCTGGATATTATTTATATAGAGATGCCCACTTTGAAGGTCAGAAACAGCTGTTTTGTGGCATACAGATGCTCTGGGAGAGAGGGGAAAGAGTGAGGGTGCAGAGTACTGAGGTGAGGGAGTGGAAAAGAGGCAGGGTGGGAGGAGAGGCTTGGGGAAGGGGTGGAGTGGGGGTGGGAGAAGGGAAGAGGTGGGGTGGGGCAGGTTTTTGGAAGAAGGGGTGGAGGGGGAGCGGGACAGAGGTGGTTGGATAGAATGCTGACTCCGGCAGGGACCTTGAGATAAGGAGCATCTGGGTGGAACTAAAATAACTGTTAGCCATTGGTGTTTGTAGTGGGAAGGAGACTAATTGTTATTATATCTAATGGACAGTATATAAACTGCTTCATAATTGCTTGTATTCAGAGATCTGCCTGGGGGGGGACTCCCGCCCCGTCCGAATCAGTTTTTCCCCTTGCTGCAGCTCATAATAAAACTGCCTCTGGCTACTTGTTGCTTACAAACGCAGAGTGAAGACAATGTTTTCTTCCACAGGGGCATGTGTTTGGATCAAGGGGCAGAGAGGTGGTGGTAGAGGGGCAGGAGGAGGTGAGGCAGGGCAGGTGATTGGAGGAAGGGGAGGAGTGGAGGTGGGACAAGGGCAGAAAAAGGCAGAGTAGGGACAGGTGTTTGATGGAAGGGGTGGAGTCAGGTGGGGATGATTACAGTGGAAGTTGGTGCCTATACATCCCAGGATCACAAGAGCGCTTTTGGTCATGGCATCACACAGGCAGCTCATATTCAGCTCGGTATCCACCATCACCCCAAGTCTTTTTCAGAATTGCTGGTTCCCAAGATGGAGCCCCTTGTGTAAGCAGGCCTGCTGTCTGTGTTCCTAGCTCTATTAAAATGCACATTGTTTCCTTATCCCCCATTTACCACGTGACTCAGAGCGTTTGATCAGTGATCTGGTCCCTTCATTATTTATCACCTCCTCCATTTTTGGATCATTTGCAAATGTTAGCAGTGATGACTATATGTTCACATGTTAAGTAGCACAGGGCAAGACCTGAGCCCTGTGGGACCCCTGGAAATGCACCCACTTGATGATGAGTCCCCGGTCACAGTTCCATTTGGAGCCCTACCTGCCAGCTGGCGTTTAATCCCCTCATCACGGGCCATGTTAATTTGATATCATTCTACCTTGTTAATCCATGTGTGGCACAGCCACAAGCCAAGGGCCTGGCCGCTAGCTCAGTGCCCACATCAGCACTCAGCGTTAGCAGCCACAATAAGATTTCCTGGAAAAGCTCTCAAGCTGGGTTCCCCCAGCAGGCAATGGAAGTAGTTCAACAAGCCCCAGTGGAACCTGCCCTCCATGCTTTTACAGCCCTGGCCGAGACTTCCTTTTTAACCCAACACCTACAAAGTAAATCACCTGAAAAGACTGGGGAGAACATGCGGAGGCTTCAGCCAGCCCCGTGAGGAGGAGGTACCTTGTCCTTCCTCTTCCTTGTATACTCTGCCCCCAAGAAGCTCCAGGACCAGCTGGGACCTGTTAACCTTGTGCATGCTGCAATGCCTCCACAGGGCTGTTGTGTGGGACTGAGTCAAATGCCTTTACGCTGACTGAGTTTATCTCAACATGCCTTAATGCAGCCCAATGCAGGGGCTTTCATCTTGGGGAGGAGTGGGGCTTTGAGCACCTCCAGGGCCTGTGCTCATTGGTGCCATATCAAGCATTTAGGCATGCTGTCCTTGTGTAGCTCACAGCCCCATTTTGTTCAGGCACTTCAAATGCTCCCTAGGGAGAGTTAGGTGCTGAAAATGGGAGCCACAGATGTGAGGAGCCTGTCTCAGCTAGCCAATAGGAAGTGTCCAGGGGAAGGGTGTGACCCAAGCTCCCTCTCTACAGGTATTTAGGGAGGCACAGTCCCAGCTACACTCAGGCCTTGGGGCAGCACAGACTGTGCTGGCACAAACAGAGCAGGAGGAGGTGGGTCTGCATTGCTGAGTGCTGAGTTCCAGCCTGGTTTGTCTGGCAGAGCAGAGCTACTGTCCCACTGCCTAGCAGAGGCTCTGTAGGACGAATGCCATCCAACTGGGCACAAGTCCCACCCACCAGTTCTTCAGCATAAGCAGGGACTTCATTAACAACCCCGGGCAGGCACTTCAATCAGATTGTCATTAACTAGCCTCCCTGTGGCTCTGGTCTCCTCCACCCCTTCCTGAGTCTAGACTGAGGTTTACTCTGCCCCACCTTCCTGATCTGGTCTGACCACTCTGGCTCCCAGCTGCCAGCCACTCAGTAACAGCCAGCAGTGACTCAAGTTGCAGTTTGTCCTCCTACATTCACCCTTTGCAACTACTATGATATTGTTGTAAAAGGTATACCTTGTGAGGTGTCTTTTGAAAATGCACAATTTGCTGATGATTATTGTCCTAGCAAAGTGCATCTAACAACACTGTATGTATGGCATGAGATTCTACTGTATGATGTTTTTGAGACATGTTTCAAATTTGGGAAAAAAAATCACAACCTACTTCCTCAGAGACAAAAGGGAAACTGATGCCTCAGCTAGACGTCAACAGGAACAAATGGACCATCACCTGGCTAAGTGGCAGGAAAGAGGATGTACATGAAAATTACATTTTGACAAAGGACCAGCTTGAGGTTCCCATCCAAACAGGTTTTCTGTCACCTGGAGCTCAGCTGGAGGTGACTTTTTTTTTTTTTAAAAGAGAAAGCTATAAGAAAGAAGAACAGACTCCCTAAAATACTACCCCCTCTCTTCTCATGGCAGCAAAGACCCCTGAAAGACAAGGAAAGTAACACTGAACTAGGGGAGTAGTTCCAGCTGAAAGAAGTCCCAAAAGAAGAAGATGGATGGTGGTGGTCAGGGACTCCCTCCTTAGAGGGACTGAGTCATCCATCTGCCATCCAGACCTGCAATCTTGAGAAGTGTGCTCAAATTCAGGATGTGACCAAGACTCTTCCAAAACTGTTCAAACCTTCAGATCACTACCCCTTCCTGCTTCTCCACGTGGGAACTATGAATGACCTTGAGTGGGTCACTACAGATTATGTAGCGCTGGGAAGAAGGATCAAGGAATTTGAAGTGCAAGTGGTGTTCTCGTCCATCCTCCCTATTGAAGGAAAAGGTCCAGGTAGGGATCATCAAATCGAGGAAGTAAATGCATGGTTGTGCAGGTGGTGTCGGAGAGAAGGCTTTGGTTTCTTTGAACATGGGACTCATTTCCGGGCACAAGGATTGCTAGGAAGAGATGGGAACCACCTAACCAAGAGAGGAAAGAGCATCTTCGCGGGCAGGCTTGCAAATGTAGTGAGGAGGGCTCTAAACTAGGTTCATTGGGGGATGGTGACCAAAGCCCTGAAGTAAGTGGGAAAGTCGGATACAAGGAAGAAACAAAAGGAGGAACGAGCAACAAAGGAGGACCCCTGATTCAAATGGAGAAGGTAGGGCAATCAATTGGTTATCTAAGATGTTTGTACACGAATGCAAGAAGCCTGGGAAACAAACAGAAAGAATTAGAAGCCCTGGCCCACTTGGTGGGATGACTCGCATGACTGGAGCACTCTCATGGAAGGGTATAAACTGTTCAGGAAGAACAGGCAGAGGAGAAAAGGAGGAGGAGTTGCACTGTATGTAAGAAAGCTCAGAGCTCCAGTATATAGAGGGAGAAAAGCCTGTTGAGAGTCTATGAGTTAAGTTTAGAAGTGGAAGCAACAGGGAGGATGTTGTGGTTGGTGTGTGCAATAGACCACCAGATCAGGTGGATGAAGTAGACAGGACTTTCTTCAGACAACTGAGAGAAGCTTCCAGATCACAGGCCCTGTTTCTCAGCAGTACACAGACAATCCAGGAAGTTTTTGGAGAATGTTGGGGTTAACTTCCTGGTACAAGTGCTGAAGGAACCGACCAGGGGTCATGCGCAGCTTGACCTGCTGCTCACAAACAGGGAGGGACCAGTAGGGGAAGTAGAGGTGGGCGACAACCTGGGAAGCAGTGATCACGAGATGGTAGATTTCAGGATCCTGACCAAAGGAAGAAAGGAGAGCAGCAAAATACACACCCTGGACTTCAGAAAAGCAGACTTTGATTCCCACAGAGAACTGATGGGCAGGATTCCCTGGGATGCTAACATGAAGGGAAAGGAATCCAGGAGAGCTGGCAGTATTTTAAAGAAGCCTTATTAAAGGCACAGGAATAAACCATCCTGATGCGCAGTGAGAAAAGCAAATATGGTAGGCGACCAGATTAGATTACTGGGGAAATCCTTGGTGAGCTTAAACACAAAAAGGAAGCTTACAAGAAGTGGAAACTTCGACAGATGACTAGGGAGGAATATAAACATATTGCTCAAGAATGCAGGGGAGTTATCAGGAAGGCAAAAGCACAATTGGAATTGCAGCTAGCAAGAGATGTGAAGGGTAACAAGGAAGGTTTCTACAGGCATGTGTGATGATGCGTCGGGCTTCCCCCGATCCTGCACCCCTGTAGCAGCAAGAATAGACTCCACCAGCCAGTAGAATTGAGAGGGTTTATTGCTGCTCTGGGATACAGCACAGTATAGATGTAATGTAGTTTCAGGAGTTAGAGCCACGATGCCTGAGACCCCTGGGATTAGGGGGTCCATTGTCACCACGAGACCCTCAGGCCTCAGCTAAGGCTGTTCCCTTCATGGTTCCCCGCCAGCAACTGACTCTTTCCCCAACACTCACTTCTTTTGTTCCATCCCTTCCCTTAACTGGTAGAACCGATTTGGTCACTGTCATGGGGGCCCTCAAGACGCTCCCCGCTGGGCAGTGCTTACAGACAGAGGCTAGTAGGGGTCATCCACAGCCCAAGCATAGTAACCAGCAAGGTACTGACACTACATCACATCTCTCCCCCCTCCGAGAGCGAACTGAGCGGGGCCATTCTGTCTGTGGCCTGGGGAAGTTCAGGCCCCCCCATGGGATAGCGCGTCGGCTATGATGTTAGCATTCCCCTTGACATGGATCACTTTCATGTCGTAGTCCTGCAGGAGCAGGCTCCACTTCAGCAACTTGGCATTGGTCCCCTTCAGCCAGGTCAGGGGGCAGTGGTTGGTATACACCGTGAAATGCCGGCCAGACAGGTACAGCTGCTGCTTTTGAAGGGCCCACCCCATTGCCAGGCACTCCTTCTCTATGGCCACATAGCTCTGCTCCCAGGGCAGCAGCTTCCTGCTCAGGTACACGATGGGGTGTCGCTCCCCCTTCTCATCCACCTGCATCAGCACCGCCCCCAGCCCAATGTCTGAGGCATCGGTAAACACGGTAAAGGGCTTGTGGAAGTCTGGATTTACCAGCACTGGGGCCTTGACCAGGGCTTCCTTCAGTGCGCAGAGAGCCTCCTGGCACTGCTCCGTCCAGACCACCCTGTCGGGCCTCCCCTTTCTGCACAGCTCTGTGATTGGGGCAGTGATGGAGCTGAAGCTGGGCACAAACCTCTGATAATACCCTGCCATCCCAATGAAAGCCTGAACCTGCTTCTTGGTCTGGGAACAGGCCAGTCCCTGATGGCCTCCACTTTGGCCGGCTCTGGCTTCAAGCAGCCGCTCTCCACCTTATGGCCCAGGTAGGTCACCTCGGCCATCCCGACTTTGCACTTCCCAGCCTTTACAGTCAGGCCAGCCCCCTGCAGCTAGTCCAGCACCTGACTGACCTGGGACACGTGGTCCTCCCAGATCTGGCTAAAGACACAAATATCATCGATGTACGCTAGGGCAAAAGTTCTCCATTCCCCACAGCAGCTGGTCCACCAGACACTGGAAGGTGGCCGGTACCCCCTTGAGGCCGAAGGGCAGGACCAGGAACTCGTAGCACCCCACCGGGTGATAAATGCCCATTTCAACTTGGCCTCAGGATCTAGCGGCACCTGCCAGTAGTCCTTGGTGAGGTCGAGGGTGGTCAGGTAGCGAGCTCCCCCCAGCTTGTCCAGGAGTTCGTCAGGCCTAGGCATGGGGTATGCGTCAGACACCGTGATGGCATTGAGCTTCTGATAGTCCACGCAGAACTAGATCGTCCCATCCTTCTTGGGGACCAGAACTACCGGAGAGGCCCAGGTCTGGAAGATAGCTGGATCACCCCTAATGCCAGCATGTCCCGGACCTCTCTCTCCAGGTCCTGGGCCATATTCCCCGTGACTCTGAATGGGGAGCAGCGCACCAGAGGGTGGGTACCCGTCTCTACCCGGTGGACAGCCAGGTTGGTGAGACCAGGCTTGTCGGAGAACAGATGCTGGCGGAAGCGCAGCACCTCTCCAATCTCAACCTGCTGGGCTGGGGTGAGCTGGTCCAAGTGGGAAATTGACTCCAGCAAAGAGTCTGCTCCAGTCCCAGGGAACAGACCCACTAGGGGATCCTCCTCCTGCTCCTCCCAGGGCTTGCACACTGCCAGCATTAAGTTCTCACGGCCCCAATATGGCTTCATCATGTTAACATGATACACCCGCTGGCCGCGCATCCGGCCAGTCAGCTCCACCATGTAGTTCACCTCATTCAGCTGCTTAACAACCTTGAAGGGGCCGTCCCAGGCTGCTTGCAGCTTGTTCTTCCACACGGGGATTAGGACCATGACTTGGTCCCCGGGAGCCTAGGCGCGGGCTCGTGCATTGCAGTCATACCAGACCTTCTGCTTCCTTTGGGCCCTGCTCAGCTTTTCTCTGGCCAGGCCCATGAGCTCAGCAAGTCTCTCTCAGAAAGCCAGGACGTACGCCACCACTGGCTCACCCTGCAGAGAGGCCTTCCCCTCCCACTCATCTCTTAGTAAGTCCAGGGGTCCCCTCACCCGCCTCCTGTACATCAGCTTGAACGGTGAGAACCCCGTGGACTCCTGGGGCACCTCCCTGTATGAGAATAGCAGGTGGGGTAGGTACTTGTTCCAGTCCTGCGGGTGCTGGTGCATAAAGGTCCTTAGCATCTGTTTCAGAGTCCCATTGAATCTCTCCACCAGCCCGTTGGTCTGGGGGTGATAAGCCGAGGCCCAGGGGTGCTGGACCCCACACTTCTCCCACAAGCACCGGAGCAGGGCCGACATGAAGTTGGATCCCTGGTCCGTGAGGACCTCCTTGGGGAACCCCACCCTGCTGAAAATGGTCAGCAGTGCGTCTGCCACCGTGTCTGCCTCGATAGAGGGCAGAGCTACGGCCTCAGGATAGCGGGTGGCAAAGTCCACCACCACCAAGATGTATTTCTTCCTCGTCGGGGTCGCTCTGCTGAAGGGTCCCACAATATCCATCGCCACCTTCTGGAAAGGCTCCTCTATGATGAGTAGGGGCCTCAGAGCAGCTTTTCCTCTATCCTGGGCTTTCCCCACCCTCTGGCAGGAGTCACAGGACCGGCAATACCGCTGCACGGCCGCAAATATCCCCGGCCAGTAGACGTTTTGGAGCAACCTCAGCCGGGTGTGCCAGATCCCCTGGTGTCCCAAGAAGGGGATGTCATGGGCCAGGTACAGCAGCTTGCGGCGATACTCTTGAGGAACTACCAGCTGCCGTTGGAGCCCCCATACCCCCACCTTCCCTGGGGGGAGCCATTCTCGGTACAGGAATCCCCGCTCCCACAGGAACCTCTCCTGGCAATCTCCCCCTAGGGGCTGAGCTGTGCCCAGGTCAGCCCGGTCCCTCAGGGTCCGCAAGGAGGGATCTGCCTGCACTTCAGCCTGGAATTCAGCAGCTGGGGCAGGGACGGGGACCTGTTCCCCACCACTGCTTGGGTCCAGCGTTCCAGCTCGGCCGGGCTCCGTGTCTGCTGGGATAGGGCCCTGAGCCCCCTGCTGGGAGCCCTCCCGTGGATCAGAGTCGCCAGCCCCTCGCTGGCTCTGGCTATAGGTGGTGACTAGGGCCCTGTGGGGTCCGTTTGGCCATTCCTCTAGGACCCCCCATCAGCACCTCCGTGGGCAAGTGCTGGTGCACCCCCATGTCCTTGGGGCCCTCCTTGGCCCCCCATTTCAGATGCACCCGGGCTACGGTCACCTTAAACAGAGTACCGTCTATGCCCCTCAGGGTCAGCTGAGTGTTGGGCACCGTATGGTCTGGGGCCACTACCTGGGGCCGGGCCAGCATCACCTCCACCCCCGTGTCCCAGAAACCCGTCACCTTCCTGCCATCCACCTCCAGGGGCATGAGGCACTCGCACCGCAAGGGCCTCTCTGCCCCCACCTGGTACATGGAGAGACTTGCCTCTGGGGCGTCAGGCCTCTGGGAAGGGTTGGCCTGAGCCCCCTTCCCCCCGCTTTGAGCTGAGGTTTGCCTGCCGGCCCCTGCCTCTGGGGCGGCCTGCCCTTCTCTCCGCTCCAGCCACCTAACCCTGGAAAGTCTCAGGTCATGGGACCTGTCCTGGTGCCTGGTGCACTGAGCCCTCTTGTGGCCTCTTTGCCCGCAGCGATGGCAAGTTAGGACCTGCATGTCCCTTCGGGCCGGCTCCGCCCGGCCCCTGGCTGTTTCTCTGGGATGCAGATGGTTGGTCCTTGTCTCTTGGGCTCACCTCATAGGTGATTTTCTCTGTTGCTCAGCTGAGAACCGGTCTCTGCGCGATTCCCTTTCTCTCCAGGACTCTCCTTCACACCCGGACCAGCTCTCTGTGAACTCGTCCGATAGCTTCCCAGCCTGCTGGGGGTTCTCCGGCTTCCGGTCCTTGAGCCACAGCCTCAGGATCGGCGGGCATGCTTCATAGAACTGTTCCAGCATCATCAGCTTAAGCAGGTCCTCTGCAGTCTGGGTTCCGATCCCGAACACCCTCTTGCGGCAGTATTACGCCAGGCAGGAGGCCATATCTACATAGGTCTCTCTTGGCTCCTTCTGTACCCCCTGGAACTTCTTCCTGTATGTTTCTGGGGTTAGCCCAAACTTGTGCAGCAGGGCCTCTTCAACCCGTTTGTAGTCACCCGGCTGCAAATTCTCCAGCTGGTTGAGCACCCCTGCGGCCTCCTGATCCAGCAAGGGGGTGAGCTGTTGCAGCCGGTCCGCTGGGGAAATCTGGTGCAGCTCACAGACCCGCTCAAAGGAGCTAAGGAACCTGTCCTTGTTCCCCACGTTCTTATATTGGGCCAACACGATCTTCTCAAAGCATCTGGCTGCCCCGGGCCCTCTGGGGTTCTCCCCACTCACCGCAGCCAGGGCCCTTCAGCTTCTCCGCTCCGCCATGGCCAGTTCATGCTGCTGCTGCTTCTCTCGGTCCTGGCACTCCTTCTCTCGGTCCTGTACCTCCAATTCCTTCATCCGCAGCTCGAGCTCCAGCTGCCGTAGCTCTGCCGCGATGGCCCCCGCCCTGGACGAACCGCTGCTGGTAGTGCGTGGCCTGGTGGGCACCGCGTCTTTCTGGCGGGCTCCAGCTCTCCATCTGGTCTGAGAGCCTGAGACACTCCCAGGGGGTGTCCGGCTGCTCCCCGCTGGGACAGGATCCAGGCCCCTGGATGGGTCATTCTCTTCCAGCCGGGCAATCAACTGGGCCTTGGTTGCTTTCCCCATGGGCAGGCCCTTCTCTCCTCACAGCCCCACAAGGTCTGCCTTCAGGAGTCGGGCGTAGGCCATCTCCCCACCGATCCCCAGGGTGCAGACTCACCGACCGAGTGCTGCAGCACCCACGACTCCCAGGAATCGCTTCGCTTTGTCTCCAGCATGTCTGGCCCTTGCAAGCCCCTTCCTGTACTGCTCCTTGTTCCTTGCTGCTGGAAGCTCCATCCACAGGGTGCAGTGCATCCCACTTCTGACACCACTGTAACGACGCATCGGGGTTCCCTCAATCCTGCACCCCCGTAGCAGCAAGAATAGACTCCACCAGCCAGTAGAAGAGAGAGGGTTTATTGCTGCTCCAGGATACAGCACAGCATAGACGTGATGTAGTTTCAGGAGTTAGGGCCAGGATGCCTCAGACCCCTTGGATTAGGGGGTCCATTGTCACCCCTAGACCCTCAGGCCTCAGCTAAGGCTGCTCCCTGCATGGTTCCCCACCAACAATGGACCCTTCCCCCAACACTCACTTCTTTTGTTCCAGCCCTTCCCTTAACCAGTAGAACCGGTTTGGTCACTGTCATGGGGGCCCTCAAGACACCCCGCTGGGCAGTGCTTACAGGCAGTGCTTACAGTCGGGGTCATCCACAGCCCACAGCCCAAGCACAGCAACCAGCAAGGTACTGACACTACATCACAGCATGTTAGCAATAAGAGGGTGATCAGAGAGGTTATGGGGCCCTTACTGGATGAGGGAGGTAACCCAGTGACAGATGATGTGGGAAAAGCTGAAGTACTCAATGCTTCCTTTGTGCCTGTCTTCAAAGACAAGGTCAGCTCCCAGACTATAGCACTAGGCAATGCAGTATGGGAAGGAGGTGGGCAGCCCTCAGGGGAGAAAGAACAGGTTAAGAACTATTTAGAAAAGCTAGACATACACAAATCAATGGGTCCGGATTTAATGCATCCGAGGTTACTGAGGAGTTGGCAAGTGTCATTGCGGAGCTTTTGGCCATTATCTTTGAAAACTCGTGGAGATTGGGAGAGGTCCCGGATGATTGGAAAAAGGCAAATGTAGTGCCCATCTTTAAAAAAGGGAAGGAGGACAATTCAAGGAACTACAGACCAGTCAGCCTTACCTCAGTCCCTGGAAAAATCATGGAGGGATCCTCAAGGAATCTATTTTGAAGCACTTGGAAGAGGGGAAAGTGATTAGGAATAGTCAACATGGATTCACCAAGGGCAAGTCATGACTGACCAATCTGATTAGCTTCTATGATGAGGTAATTGGCTCTGTGGATATGGGAAAGTCAGTGGATATGATATACCTTGACTTTAGCAAAGCTTTTGATAAGGTATCCTACAATATTTTTGCAAGCAAGTTAAAGAAGTATGAATTGGATACGTGGACTCTAAGATGGATAGAAAGCTGGCTAAACTGTCGGGCCCAACGGGTAATGATTAACGGCTTGATGTCAGGTTGGCGGTTGGCTCCTAGTGGAGTGCCCCAAGGATCGGTTCTAGGGCAGGTTTTGTTCAACATCTTTATTAATGACCTGGATGAGGGGATGGACTGCACCCTCAGCAAGTTTGCGGATGACACTAAGCTAGGGGGAGAGGTAGATACGCTGGAGGGCAGGGACAGGGTCCAGAGTGACCTAGACAGATTAGAGGATTGGGCCAAAAGAAATCTGATGAGGCTCAACAAGGACAAATGTAGAGTCCTAACTTAGGATGGAAGAATCCCAAGCATTGTTACAGGCTGGGGACCAAATGGCTAAGCAGCAGTTCAGCAGAAAAGGACCTGGGGGTTACAGTGGATGAGAAGCTGGATATGAGTCAACAGTGTGCCCTTGTAGCCAAGAAGGCTAATGGCATATTAGGTAGCATTAGGAGGAGCATTGCCAGCAGATCTAGAGAAGTGATTATTCTCCTTTATTTGGCTCTGGTGAGGCCACATCTGGAGTACTGTGTCCAGTTCTGGGTCCCCCACTATAGAAAGAAGGTGGACGTATTGGAGGGGTCCAGCGGAGGGCAACCAATATGATTAGGGGGCTGCAGCACATGACCTATGAGGAGAGGCTGAGGGATTTGGGTCTGTTTAGTCTGCAGAAGAGAAGAGTGAGGGGGGATTTGATAGCAGCCTTCAACTTCCTGAAGGGAGGTTCCAAAGAGGATGGAGAGAGGCTGTTCACAGTAGTGACGGATGGCAAAACAAGGAGCAATGGTCTCCAGATACAGTGGAGGAGGTCTTGGTTGGAGATTAGGAAAAACTATTTCACTAGGAGGGTGGTAAAGTACTGGAATGGGTTCCCTAGGGAAGTGGTGGAATCTCCATCCCGAGAGATTTTTAAGTCTTGGCTTGACAGAGCCCTGGATGGGTTGATTTAGTTGGGATTGGTCCTTCTTTGGGCAGGGGGCTGGACTTGATGACCTCCTGAGGTCTCTTCCAGCCCTATGATTCCATAATTCTATAAGTCCTGCCTGGAAGACTGCTAAAACATGTGGTGAGAGACTGTTTTTCTTTCAATTTATTTAGCTTAAGTTAGGTGTTAGTTGCATTTTACCTTTTATTTCTTTGTAACAAATTCTTACTTTTATACCTCATTATTATAATCACTTGCAATCTTTCTTTAGTTAATATAGGTGTATTATTTTAGCTAAACCAGCATATCTGAAGTGTTTGGGAAATCCTATGTGGGAGAATAGGGTTTGTACAGATCATAAGAACATAAGAATAGCCATACTGGGTCAGACCAAAAGTCTATCTAGCCTCACATGATCCCTCTCCTATCACCTATTTCCAGACAAACAGAGGCTAGGGACATCATTCCTATCCATCCTGGCTAATAGCCATTGATGGGCCTAACCTCTATGGGTATGTCTAGACTACATGCCTCTGCCGACAGAGGCATGTAAAATAGGCTACCCGACATAGTCAATGAAGCGGGGATTTAAATATCGCCGGCTTCATTAAAATAAAAATGGCCACCGTACTGTGCTGGCTCAGCTGATCATTGGCACAGCGCGCGAGTCAAGACATGGCTCGGTTGACAAGGGAAGCCTTTGTTGACCGCTCCCTTATGCCTCGTGTAGGGATAGAATAGCTATTGGCCATTGATATATAGGTAAGATTTTGAACCAGTCTCCGGCTTAGCTGAGGCAGAGGCATAACGCCTAGGCAACAGGCAACAGGCCCTAGGAAAAATACAGAAAAACAGCCTTGCTGGTGTATCACAAATGGAAGTAGCCGAAGTAGCATAACATTAGGCGGGTAGCCATAATTGAACACCCTTATCATAAGTTTCACACACACAAACAAGGCCAAGGCCCTCATAGTCTGCCTCGTAGTCTGCCATCCGGCACGGGACAGAAACAACATTTGCCTTCCAAAGGCCAATCACAGATTCACGGAAAGGCCTAACATGTCACCATGAGACGACACCCTCCTTCCCTAACAATTCAAGCTTGCAGATACATCAGAATGATGTTATAACAATTGCTTTGCTGTATACCTGATATTGTCTTTTTGCTTTATACCCCTAGACAAGCACCTATGAACCACACCCACACCTGTCAGGAAAGCACCATCACCACTCCTATGGATTCCAACTGGAATGTGGCTTATGCATTGCAGGCAATTCTTGGGGGAGGGAGGAAATACTTGTGTTTTATCAAATATGTTAACCTGAGCTATGGGCGGAGCTACTATGTAATCTTTTAGACTACTGGCTTACCGTGCTCATATGTCTTGCTGCCAGAACCTATCCAGGGGCTCGGGAACTCCCACCCCGTCGCTTCTCTCCACCCATTGGCTCCCTATATAATCTATTGTAATCAAGTGCTTAGCAGTGTTCACTGAGTCCAAGTGGCAAGGTGGCACTCAGCCAGCACTGTGCGTAATAAACCCTCCTGCTTGAATCTACACGGTGTCTACATTTTTGGTTTCCAACAATATCTTTTTTGAGATGAAGCAACCACATCTGTATGAAGTATTCAAGATGTGGGAATACTATGGTTTTATACAGAGGCAATAAAATATTCTCTGTCTTATTCCCTATCCCTTTTTTAATGGGAATGTTTTCTTAACATTCTGTTTGTTGTTTTGACTGCCGCTGCACACTGAGTGGATGTTTTCAGAGAACTGTCCACAATAAACCCTAAGTTCTCTTTCTTGAGTAGTTGCAGCTAAATTAGTCTCCATCATATTGTATGTATAATTGGGATTTTTTTCCAATGTGCATTACTTTATATTTATCAACATTACATTTAATTTGCCATTTTGTTGCCCAGTCACTTAGTTTGGTGAGATCTTTTGAAGCTCTTCACAGTCTGCTTTGGTCTTAACTATCTTGAGCAGTTTGGTATCATATTCAAATTTTGCCACCTCACTGTATACCCCTTTCTCTAGATCGTTTATAAATAAGTTGAATAGGACTGGTCCCAGGACAGACCCTTGGGGGATACCACTAGATACCGCTCTCCACTCTGAAACCTGACCATTTATTTCTACTCTTTGTTTCCTGTCTTTTAACCAGTTCCCAATCCATGAAAGGACCTTCCCTCTTATCCCACGACAACTAACTTTATTTAAGAGCCTTTGGTGAGGGGCCTTGTCAAAGGCTTTCTGGAAATCTAGGTAAACTATAGCCACTGGATCCCCCTTATCCACATGTTTGTTGACCCTCTCAAAGAACTCTAGCGGATTAGTAAGGCAGGATTTCCCTTTACAGAAACCATGTTGACTTTCCCTCAGCAAATTATGTTCATCTACGTGTCTGACAATTTTATTCTTTACTATAGTTTCAACTAATTTGCCCGGTACTGACATTAGATATTTTCTGTTACTAAAATGATGGACTTTATATGAGCCTGTACTGTCTAGGAGGGTGCTGGGCAATCCAAGATGAACATTTCTGGGGGAAAGTCTGTGACTAGGAGTTTGCCGATGTTGCTCTGCAGTGTAATTGGGAGGAACTGAGCTGCTGGAGGCTGTGTGGGCAGACTAGGAGTGATGGCTCTCACAGCAAAGCAATGTAAATGACACCCCAGCTTGGAGAATCGAGGGGACACAGCTGTTCAACAGTCCACATGTAGCCTGCTGATGCCACACCTCTGTTGATTTTGGTCAGAGGCCTCTCTCCACCAGCAGAGAGGGGCTATCTGCCAGTCCCATTCAGAGATCCAGCGAGCAAGGGATTGCAGACATTGGCTGAGTGACTTTGCTCTCCTGAAAGACTCATCATCTCAAAAATGCTTGGACCTCATCCAGCTCTATTAAATAAGGCAACAGACACTCTAAGGACGGAATAATGGACAAGGGGGAGGAAACTGGCCTGACCCAAAAGAGGCAAACTTGGGCAGTTCCCCCCGAGGCCCTGCCCTTGCTCAGTCTCTCCCCAGAAAGAAGGGCAGCCTCAGGCAAACTGTTGTTCCCTGCCTGTTTCGACCTCACAGCTGTAGCCTTGACCTGCCTCTCTCATGCTGCCCTCACACAATTTGTACAATTTCTTCTGCTTACCCTTTGCCCCCAGGCCATTCTCCTCGGGGAGGGCCCAGCCTGCTCTGTGTTCAGACACCTCACCACAGCTCATGCTTCAGGAAGCCCCTCCATTCCAAAAACAGCAGCTCTTCCCCATGAAGCACAAAGTGTTTCTCTTGGCCACCTGCAGTGGCTGGCCCTGGCTCAGTGCTTAGCAAGCAGCCAATTGGGCCCTGCAGAGCTCTGGTCGCCTCTGGGCTATGCTAGTCCCTGCAGTCTTCAGTGAGTCCCTTCTGCTGAGCTGCAAAGCAGGGACCCTGTGCCAGCACATCTCCATGGCACCAGGTCCCACAGGCTGTGTGGCCATCTCTAGACAAATGCCCAGCCAGGGGCTCACACTCTTACCTTCTGTCAGTTTGCCTGCTTGTTCTGCAGCCCCTCCTTGCAGGATTTTGGAGAACACGCTCTCTCCATCCACCCCGGGCTGTCCAGCTGCCGTGCCTGTTGGCTTCTGACCCACTTTAATACCTGCCAGGGAGTATATGGAGCCAAAGTGAGGAGGAGAAGCCAGCCATAGCCCCTCCCCAGCATGGGCAGTGCCTATGTAACTGACTAGAGCTGGGGCCAGAGCCCACCCAGGTGCTTTCAGATGCCAGGAGTCTGTGACGTGACTGGCACAGATTAGGGCAGGCTGCTTCCCTGAGTAGGGGTTGCCAACCCACCCTGGGTCACTGCTGACTGTTCTCTTGCCCTGAGGGACTGTGACATCCCCACCCCCACCCCCAGTGCGAGGCTGGGGGTCTGGCTCCATTCCAGAGCCTGACAAGAGAAGGACACACTTGTTTCCAGCCCCTAGTGATCTAATGCTATGATGCACTCGGAAGGGATAAAAATGGATCTTCTCTTTGGAGAGATCAGGCAGCCATGGCCCTAGCGAACACAGTCGGTGCCTGGCTGCTCCTTCTGTGCCACAGGCACTGCCAGCCAGCTTGGATGCAGGTGGCCTGGCAGAGTCCAACGTGTCCGCCTGTCTCACTGACCTGCTGCAGCTGTTCCCAGTGGTTGTCCTTGGGGTGCTCTCCCGTGCAGCAGTGGCACTTTTGTGGTGGGTTTGGGCATATCCACCTGATCCGCTTTGGGCTGTAACATGAAATGCGTATTTCAGAATATCCCTGGCCTCACTGTCCCTGGGCAAGCAGGTGGGCATGGCGTGGGGACAGCAGAATAGCAGTTCCAGGGGAACAGGGGCATGGCAGCAAGCTCCAGCAGAAAATCCAGCCCTAAGATTAGATCAACTCAAGGACATGCAGGTCACCTCCTGGGAAACCCTTCCTGAAACCATCTACTCCCAGCCACACATCTCCCCACACAAAGCCCTGCCTTGCAAGCCAGGCTGACTCCACAAGGAAATGACCCAGCATCTGCCACCCCTAGCAACCCACACCCAACTCCACCCAGGCAGCTGCTCCCTCTGCTGCATTTCCTCCAGAGGTAAATGCTAGGCCTGTCTCAGGTGGTAGCTGGGTAGGGGCAAGAACTCTGCATCAGTATGGGGGCACGGAGCTCCCGAATCCCATCCCCTGTTCTCCCTGTCCCCTTTCCATGGCCCTTCCCCCTCTGGTCTCCTACTCCCCGCTTCCCGGCTTTCCCAGCCTCATCTCTCTCCTCTGCCCTCCTGTTCAGCCTCTTTGGCTGCACTGGAGAATGGAAATAGCCAACAGAGCTTAGCCGCCCCATTGGCTTGTCCTTGCCAAGTGGGGAACTGTGGGTGTCTTTGCCTGGACAACTGGAGCCTGACATCAGGAAATAAAGCGTGAATGGGAGGAATTTCACCCCACGCTTAGTGCTGATCTCAGCACAGCCTCAGCTCTAGCACTTCTCTCAGAGCTCCATCATTTAACCCCTTTCCTGTTGCAGCACATTCTAGGCAGGTCTCAACAAAGGACAAGTGCAGAGTTCTGCACTTGGGACAGAAGAATCCCAAGCATTGTTACAGGCTGTGAATCGACTGTCTAAGCAGCAGTTCTGCAGAAAAGGATCCAGGGATGACAGTGGATGAGAAACTGGACCTGAGTCAACAGCGTGCCCTTGTAGCTAAGAAGGCTAACTGCATATTGGGATGCATTAATAGGAGCATTGCCAGCAGATCAAGGGAAGTGACTGTTCTCATATATTCAGCACTGGTGAGGCCATATCTGGAGTACTGTGTTCTGCTTTGAGACGCCCACTACAGAAAGCATGTGGACACATTGGAGAAAGTCCAGTGGAGGGCAATGAAAATGATTAGGGGGCAGGAGCACATGACCTACGAGGAGAGGCTGAGGGATTTGGGCTTATTTAGTCTGCAGAAGAGAAGAATGAAGAGGGATTTGATAGCAGCCTTCAACTTCCTGAAGGGAGGTTCCAAAGAGGATGGAGAGAGGCTGTTCCCAGTAGTGACAGATGACAGAACAAGGAGCAATGGTCTCAAGTTGCAGTGGGGGAGGTCTAGGTTGGATATTAGGAAAAACTATTTCCCTTGGAGGGTGGTGAAGTACTGGAATGGGTTACCTAGGGAGGGGTGGAATCACCATCCCTAGAAATTTTTAAGGCTTGGCTTGACAAAGCTCTGGCTGGGATGATTTAGTTGGGGTTGGTCCTGCTTTGAGCAGGCAGTTGGATTGGATGGCCTCCTGAGGTCTCTTCCAACCCTATGATTCTAGAGTTCCTTTGCTGCAGAACATATCAGCTACCTCGCAGCACATACCTAGCATGTGGCCCCTTCTCACTGCACAAAACCCACTGTTGTGCTGGCATGAACTGAGGGAGCTCGTGCCAGTGCATGGCCTGTGCCTGGGGATGCAGCAGGATTCCCAGCCCCTTCCTCCTTCCTGTGCCACAAGAGCCTCCCAGGTGCCTCCCCAGTGCTGGAAGATAAGTCATCTCCCAGGCGCCTCCTATGTAAGGGTATGTCTATGCTAGCTCGTTAGTTTGAGCTAGGTAGGGTAATTAGGGCAAGCGGAGTTGCAAATGAAGCCCGGGATTTAAATATCCCAGGCTTCATTTGCATGTTCCCGGGCGCCGCCATTTTTAAATCCCCCTTAGTCCGAACTCCGTGCCCGTGGCTACACGCAGCATGGAGCAGGTAGTTGGAATTAAAGATCCTAATTCGAACTACCTCATTCCACGAGGAGTAACGGTAGTTCGAATTAGGATCTTTAATTCGAACTACCTACTCCGTGCCGCGTGTAGCCGCGGGCACGGAGTTCGGACTAAGGGGGATTTAAAAATGGTGGCGCCTGGGAACATGCAAATGAAGCCCAGGATATTTAAATCCCGGGCTTCATTTGCAACTCCGCTTGCCCTAATTACCCTACCTAGCTCGAACTAACGAGCTGGTGTAGACGTACCCTAAGTGAGGAACCCACGGCCAAAAAGCCAGTTCACTTACAGGCCCTGCTTGGTGACTGCCTGGCTGTGCCGGGAGGGATGACTGGGGCTTCCCGACTTGCTGGGAGAGGCTGAGCTGTTGTTGCGGTGGCCGAGAAGAGGGTGGTCCTTGAGCCCCTGGCTGCTGCTGCATCCTAGCTTGCTGCTGCTGCTGCGGCTCCTTCTGAGGCTGAGGCAGTTGCTGTGAAGGGCCTGCTTGCTGTTGTGGAGGCTGCTTGGCTGATGGCTGCTGCTGCCTGGATGGCAGCGGCTGCTGCTGCCTTGTTTGAAGCTGCTGCGGGTGGTGCGTCAGGGGCTCTGCTTTCACTTGTTGGGGCGATGGCCCATGTGGCACTTGCCGTTGGGATTTCAGGGCCTCTGAGGAGTGGTGGTAGCTGGCCGGCTGCCGGGACTGCTGCGAGTGCTCTGCTGAGCTGGAGGGGAAAGCTGGCTGGACTTTTGTGTCTGACTGCTGGGTCTTCTTCTGGGCAGATGGCTGCATGTGTGTACGGGCTTCATGGCGGCCCTGCTCTCGGGTGTGCTGCTTGGATGTCCGTCTGGGCTGATCCTCACTTGGGTGGCGGGAAGAGGCTGAGTGCCTTCCAGACTCGCCATGGTGCCGGTGGTCTTTGGAAGAAGAGTGACGTGCCTGAGAATAGTCATCGTGCTGCCAGAGGCCCTCGTCGGGAGGCTCATCATAATCATGAAAGGTGTGTTTGACAGGCGGTCTCTTCTGGGAGGAGTGGCCAGTGTAGGGCCTTACCCGCTCTGAGCGAGCTTCCCTGGGCTTATCAAACCAGTCTGTCTCCTCCTGACCCAAATGATAGGCTTCAGAAACCAAACACAGAGCACAATGAGTCTCTGGGTCCTGAGGCAGGAATGTCCCCCACACTGAAGCCATGCAATGATATAAACAAATGCAAGCAGCTTATCACATGCATCTGGGACATGTCATAGACCCCTCCCCAACAAATACAACACATCGTTTCATGCAGCAGGCACTGAACACCGACATGCTACCACCAGACACTTGGAACATGCAGTGGAACAAGGGAGAAAGGCACATGGTATGCAAATGCAGGTTGTGAGACTGTCTTTGCAAATTACCCATAGGAGCATGCTCTGGGGTGTGTCACCACAGGTAACTGTTACCTTCACTGTCTGAAACAACACAGTGTGAATCATCCAGGATATAACTTTCTTCGTGCTTATAAGAGTGGTTCCTTGGCACATCTTTCGTATGTTCTTGCACATCAGGCAACGAGTGGCTGGAGCAGAACTGGGAACAGCTGTCCCCCGAGGACTGAGGGAGAGGTCCACCCGAGGAGCGGGACATGCCCACAGACTTTCCTAAAGGGCTAATGGGACTTTCCTCTTCAGAGGTCTGTGCACGAATCGGAGGCCGTCCACGACTCTGACCCATACTAAGGGAAGATGGTTTGGAGCTTCCTTTCTGTGGCTTCTCCATGCTCTCTCTCTCATAGGACTTGCTTCTGCTGCTGGTATCACGGCTTAACGATTTCTCCGTCCCATAAGCAGATGATCTAGATCTGCTCCCAGTGCTGTATGCGCGATCATCCTCTTCCATCATATCCCTGCTGGACACGCCATAGTATTTCTGCTGCTCATACACATTCTTCTTGAGGCCGTAGGTGATCTCGTCCTGTAGCTTTTTGGCCCGGGATACCACATTGCTGCTGCTGATAGATGTAGTCACTGTATAGGAGGCCAGGTCTGACTCCACATCTTTGGCTTCTTCTATGGGGGAGAATTTGGAGATCTTTTGCTCCATGCCTTGTTTCCTGTGTTTACTGCGCTTGGATGAGATGACAGCTGGGGCCAGGTTTTTGGAGGAATGCTTCTGTATCCCCAGGCCAGAGCCATGCTTGTCTGGGCGCGCAGAGTGCCGATAATCATCCCCATAATAGGAGCAGGGGCTACTGGAGCTGCCCGACATCCTCCCATTGCTCTCCATGCCCCTGTGGTAGCTGTTCTTCCCCCGATGGTCGGCACCATGCTGATCATACATATCCTCCTCTGACTCCTCCTCTGCTTTGGAGTAGCAGCAAGTTCTGCTGGAGCCCTCTGGCTCCACCACCTCACTCTTCTCTTTGGCTTGGCGGCCGTTGCTGCCCTGTACCACTGGCTCTCCCTTGTGGCTGTCTGCCGCAGTGGTCTCTTTAGTCAGCTCACTGATGTCATCGATCATCACATAGTTACGGGGAATGTTCTGCTCCAGATTTGTATACAGAGCCTCTGAGGAGTAACTGGCTGAGGGGCTTTGTGCAGCATTGCTCTGGTCAGCTGGCCGGGGCTCTGGGGCCTTGTGCTGGGCATAGCTGCTGGTTACTGGCGTAGGGCTGTGTGTGGCTTCTGGGGCTGCCGAGGCAATCACCACCGAGGCATTTCCAATCACTTCGTAATTGGTGGGGATCTTCTGCTCTAAGTCGGCTAGTGATGTCTGACGTGGCTTCTGGTGCATGGCATGCACATCTGCCTGTGTTTGGAAAATGGCGCTCTGTGCCGGCTGCAAGGGTGGCTGGCTGGGATATATGGCCTGAGCTTGATAATGATGAGGTGGCCGGAAGCCTTGCTGGCTCTGGTAACTGGTGCTGGAAGGGAAGCCCTGGGTCTGATAGACACCTTGGGCAGGCAAGGCGGGGAGCTGGCCAGCCTGGAAGCCATTCTGAGATGTGCCACTGCTGACCACGGGGTAATGGGGGGGCTGGAGCCTTGGCTGCTGGAAGGCATCAGGGCCCGGAGGGGCTGCTGGGTATGGGTAGGGGGCATAGGAGGGGGCTGATGTGTACTGCATGCTGGAGAAGTCAGCATAGTGGTTAGTGGGAGCAGTGCTGGGCCTGCTGAGCAGACTGCTGCCCTCGTAGCTAGAGAGGCGTAAATTGTTCAGCTCGCTGTCAGACATGTAGTCCCGGTTCTCTCCCAGGCACCTTGGGTAGGGGTAATCCCGTCCACCCCTCTCCTTCAGCAGAGACTCCTTCCTCTGAGTAATGCCCAGCTCCAAGTACTTCAGCTTAGCATCAATCTCCTTCTCTTCTTCATCCAGCTCCGCTTGCTTCTTCCGCAGCTTCGTGGACTCATGCTCCACCAGCTTCAGGTCCCGGTCGATGTCTCGGAGAAGGCTGGCTTTGGTTACTGGAGCAGCCTGCCCTCCCACCCCCTTTGGCAGGAAGCTGGGCAAGTACAGCTGGGAGTGGGCTTGGCTGGCCAGAGGCAGGTGAGCTTCCTCTGGGGGGGGACTGGGTAAGGTCCGCTTCACCTTCCGCATCAGAGTGTTTGACTGCAAAGCAGAGATCTAGAAAACAATTGAAACAGGCATTAATCCTAGACACAGGGAGTGCTGTGACCCTCAGGACACGGTGTAGTCAGAACTCAGCCCCACCGCCAGCAGAGCTTATCAAAGTGCTTAATCATTCATTTTTGAAGCCTTAGCATATCCCCCTGTGATCACTGCAGTCAGTGGAGAAATGGGGAAACTGAGGTACGGGGACAAGCTATGACTTGCCCAATATCACAGAGTGCTAGAAACAGCCTCTTAGAGGCCTGACTCCTCATCCAGTTTCCTGTGGTGGGATGTGAACAGGTGGGTAGTGCTCATGGCTGTGTAGCAGAGGGTAAGGCACTCAACGACAATTCTGAAGGTGAGGTGGGTAGAGTCTCACTTGAGCACACACCGAAATGTCACATCTAAGTCACCCAGCAGCAGTCAGAGGTGGTCAGACGTGACACTGGCCACATCAGTGACGTGCACACCATTAACTGTGAAAGTGGCATCTTACCGAGGGGAGCTTGCAGAGCGACTGGCTTGGGGAATGCTGGTGTTGGTCACCGTGCCTTTTGATTAGCATGCACGTTGGCTGTGCTGCAGAGTGTGCATCTGCTGTACTAGCACTGTGCATGTGGAAATAAGCACACCAGCAATGAGAAACATACGAGCCACCTTTCTCCTCAACTGAACCAGAACAGAACCAATCCAAACTGGTTCTGGATTTTCAAGGAATTAAATCAGAAGTGCCTCATAATATGTAGTTTACGGGATGCAAGAGAAACATCCTTTCCTGTGGGGCTAGCATAGCTCTGCGATACAGATGCCCACAGGCCTTGGGGGGAGCTGGTGGGGTGTCAGCATTTACATGCCCAACCAACAACTGAATTCCAATAGTCCAACCAATAGTTTTAATGGGGGGGGGGAGGGGGGGGGGAGAGCAGAAGGGCAGACACTGCCATCAGCGTCAGGGCTCTAACTGAATATGACAGTGAGGAAGCTTCCTCCTCCCTCACTTGGGATTCCTCTGGAGACAAAAATAAAATGGGATGTTCAATGTGCCAACTAAATATTATTATCTCCACAGCAGCAACAGTCACATTACAACACACATTGGCAACCAGAGACCCTGCCCTGAGGAGACTGCCATCACACGGGCGCTCAGCCACCACACAGGTGTGGAATGCTGTAGATGGGGCGGTTCTGGCACTGCACAAGAAGGCAGAAGAGGATCTGGGAGAGTGGGAGCACTTGGCCCATGGGAAGCAGGACCTGTCCCCAGTCTAGCGTGGTACACAGAAGGAAGAAAGGGAGGAGGAAGGGGCTTGGGCCCAAGGAGACAGGTATGGCATTGTGCAGGCTTAACTGTGATCGTAAGAAAGATGAAACAGATGTGGAAGGAGTGCCATTTTCACTGAAACTTGAAGTAACAAAAGCCGAGCACCATGGCCAGAAGCTCTCTGCTTGGAACATAAGAACGGCCATACTGGATCAGACCAAAGGTCGATCTAGCTCAGTGTCCTGTCTGCCGATAGTGGCCAATGCCAGATGCCCCAGAGGGCGTCAACAGAATAGGGAATCATCAAGTGAACCCTCTCCTGTTGCGCATTTCCAGCCTCTGACAAACAGAGGCTAGCAACACCACCCCTACCCATCCTGGCTTTCCAAAAGTGGAAGCAACAAGGAGTCCTGTAGCACCTTAAAGACTAACAAATGTATTTGGGAATAAGCTTTCATGGGCTGGAACCCTCTTCATCAGATGCAAGTGATGAAGTGGGTTCTAGACCACAAAAGCTTATGCCCAAATAATGTATTATTCCCAAGATTCCACAGGAAGCTTCGTTTTCACTGAAACAGACTAAAGTGGTGACCTCTTTCAAAAGTGGAAGGCATTTCTTGCTATTCTCCCAATCTGCATGCCTAGAACTGAGCTTATCCCAGCAAAAGACTAATGACTGCAGGGAAGATGCCCTCACTCTTGGGTGCCAGCGCTAATCTTTGTGACCCAGCTGTTTCCACCCACATTTGTTCCCACTAGTGCAGAGAGCTCCAGACAGTGGTTGCAGTACATCCAGCTCCAGAGAATGAGTGGTGCAGCTGGCCGGCTCGCTCAGCATGCTGGCCACATTTACACAGCATTGCCGGCTGCATCTTTGTGCAGATGCTTGCTACAAGATACAAATCAGTTGTGTTTAACTGTGCATGCCAGCCAGTTCCAGACAGCAGGGGAGAACAGGGAGACTGAACCTCAAAGAATAAGTTGCTGAATCAATTTATTATATATAAAGCAACGAGTCCATCATGGGGGACACAAATTCTGTGATTTTAGGAGATCTCCAGCCTCAGCCAGTGGGGCTTGGGGTTCTCGGTCCTGCCCCTACCCCACGAAAGGGCTTGGGGTTCTCGGCCCTTTGGCCAGAGGGCTTTGTGATTTTCAGAGTTATCCTTCTACAGAGCTTGGGGTTCTCAGCCTCCCTGTCCCCCCAGTGGGTTTCCAGCACCTGTGATTTATTATTTGCTATCTGTAACTGCTCCATGCCTTTTAATAAGCATACCCGTGAGAGCATCTTAGCCTCAATTGTATCTGTGTTTATTGTCCTATCCACGCATATGGCATGCAGCCTTATAAGAAAGCTTGTCACACTCTGAACTTTAAGCTAGACATGCTGAGCAATGTTCCCAGACTGAGGTTATGAATGTATGCACTGAATGCGTGTACTGGAACACTGGCTGCACCCTCGAGCTCCACCACACAGCAGGGCAGTGGGCAGGTTGCTTCCCCAGCAAGCTGAGCCTAGCTCCAACTGTCTAGCATTGTACAATCTAGGAGAAGACAAATGATGCCATTAGAGTTCTTGAGAAGACACTGAGGCACCCTGGTTATCACGTGAAGAGGGAATTTCCCTGTGCTCTGAATAATCATGAGTCATCATAATCTGAGAGAAAGAAAAACACTTGGCAAACCCATTTAAAAGGGAAGGGGTTGAAGTGCAATCTATTCAGAACCTGAGAGCCAACATCTAGGCATCAGCTATGCATGAAATGCTGGATCTCTCTAGGCCTGGGGGCATGCTGGGAGTCTATTCATAGGTGCTGGGAAATGTGTAGTAGAAAAGGGTTTGGTTAAATTTGGCAGGGTAAAGCCTGAGGTTGTGCCATTCTTTTTATTTTTCTGTGTGATTTAATCGCTGGTGCTTCCCTTGGCATTTCAGCTTTGAACTGTGATTTTTCCATTACATAAACTTCCTGTTTATCTTTACCCCATGCAGGTCTCTGGTGTGCAAACTGTGTGGAGTGTACACACCAAAGCAAAACTGGGGGTTCGGGCTAGGATTGTGGCTTCAACAGTGTGTCTGAGAGCTAGGAACTTGGGAAGAACACAGCTGGGGAGACTTGGGATAGGGGGGCTCATGGGGTCACCTGAGACAAGTAACTAGGTTGGGATGGGAAGGTTACTGGTTTCAGGGCTCTACACTAAAGCTGCACAGCAAAAGGCACCCCAGAACCCTTTGAATTGCCACCAGAGTGCTGCTCTGCACACCTCGGAGGGCTGGGGCGGGGGAAATGTGCCAGTCTGGGTGCTGCTAAGAGCTGACTGCCCTCAGCCCTGCCTCTTCTGCATGAGGCTCCACCCCTTCTGAGAGTGCAGAGCCAGGACCCCTACATCTTGCCCTGGGATCCACAGTGGCTGTCAGCCCTGCTGCAGGTGGGTAAAGATGCTCCTTGGCAGAGGTGAGCTACACCACGCACGGCCTACCGGGGGGCGGGGGGAAGAACTTTGCAAGGTGGTGCTAGCTTGGAGATCTGACTGCTCCGCGTCCCTCTGCCAGGCTATCTAGGCGCTCTCTGGACAGTTAGCATATGCCCAGCTCTGCCAGTTGATCATCTCAAGATGAGCAATAGATGGCAGGACGTGGCTTATGCCTGTGCTCCTGGCTTCCCAAAGAATGACTCTGCAGGGCTCAGGGGCGCCAGCGGGCATTAGAGAGATGGTCAGGGAGAGAATCTCAGCCCAACAGGGAAAATGAGAACAAGTCTTGTGCCGGGCTCTGCTTCAGGAGTGCTGAGCCAGGCACCGAAGGCAGGAAACGCCCCCGTGCAGTGGTGCTGGCAGCATGAGGGAGCAGCTGCATCTCTGAGCAGCAGTTCTTAGGGGCTCATTTTAGTGTGCTGTGGGGGTTCTCTTGGCTTGTTGGCCATCCTCTGCATCCCCTCTCCTGCAGGCGCAGTAACTGGCTTTCAAGCCCCCATGAAGCCGAGGCACTAGGTGTCCCAGGCCTTTCCGGCTCCAACTACCAGCAGCTCAGTTAAGCTTTTTCAGCTGTTTTTTCTGCCGCTGCACTGGGGACAGCCCCACTGGACAGCCCCCACCGCACTGGGTCCTGCTGGCTCACCCTAGGTGAAATTTCAGGGCCAGGGACACTGCTTCCTCCTACTAGCTGCCCTAGACAATGGAGCTTCCCCACTGCCTCCAAGCCCTCTTTATGGGGCAGTGAAGGTAGGACTGGAGGCCACCTGGGGTCCTGGCTCCTGCCCTGCCACAACTCCCTGTCTTGTGCAGACCCCACAGGAAGAAGCCAACTGCCTCCATGTATTTGCAGGAGATGGCTGAATGGGGAAGCACCCGGGGTCAGCAGCTGCCAAGGTAACTGCTATTGAGATACCTGTTCCCTGCTTCAGAAAGGCATAATAATGTTCCCTGGAGCTGGTGTGAAGGCCCAGCAGAAACTCCCCCAAGCTCTCAAAGAACAATTCCTGGACAGAGAACTACAAACCAATGTCGGCATGCATGCTGAAGGGAGGTCATGGTGTCAGCACCCAGGAGCTGGGCCCCTCTGCTGGATACAACTGCCCCAGGGCTAACCCTGGGGGGAATGCAGCCTCTTTCTCACACTCCATACCTGCTAGTGGGGCCAGACCCCAAAGCCTACGAGATTACAGTCAGTCTCACTCATAACTCATCTGAGTGGAGGAAAGCAGCCTGCTCTCCCTGCCTGTGCAGCTCCCCAGCACACTGATACTGCAGCAGCTCATGTGTCACTCAACATCTCTCTTACCTGGCTGCCTTGGAGGAAAGGGTGCTGGTATACGGAGAACCTGTCCCTCCCAGACTCCTCTGAGGTTGGGCTCGTGGGCTTGGGATCAGAAAAAGATCTCTGCATGGTTTTGATGGGGCGAGGCAGGGTTTGCTGGCGCTGGGTAGAATCAGCCGTGAAGTGCTTCTGTGGTGTCACATGGGCCTTGTTAAGTCTTTCACTGGTAGTGAAGGGGGACTCCAGCAGCCGATGGGGGGAAAGGGGAGAGACAGGGGAGTAGAGTACCTGAGGGGATTTGGGGGGCTGGCAGGCCACTAGCTGAGAAAGGGACTCTGCAGGCAAATGGGACTGGTACCCAATTTCCAGAGGATCAGGCTTCTTCTTCTTCTCAAACTTGCCAAGGGCCTGGTGCCGGATGGCCCGTGCGTCCAGGGGGCTTGTGCTCACCAGCTGGATATTGGCAGAGTAGGGCGTTATGGTTGTAGGCACAGTGAGCTGGGGGACCACCACACCAGGCTGCAACTGTGATTCCAGCTCAGTCTGGCAGGCCAGGCTCTCCCCTCGCTGGGTCTTCTCTGGTGCAGAGATATACTTCACAATCTCTACCTTTGGGTCAGGGGTAGTAATGTGGATGGAGGGTGACACACGGGGAAGCTGGTCAGGTTCGGTCTGCACAGAGCAGTCACTGCTAGTCTGGATGCCTATGCTGGCCATGCCTTTGGAGGAGTCCTGCTTGCTCTCAGCACTGGAGTCCGAGTGCCGGGAGAAACGGGATCGTCGCCGGCGCACTGGCTGCTCCCACTCGGCATTGTCCTCCTCATCAGTCTGCACACTGCAGTCGGTGCTGCGCCGGGTGCGTCGGCGCCGTGACAGGAAGTAGCGCTCCTCGCCATCCTCCTCATCTGTCTGCACACTGCTGTCTGTGATCTTCTTCACCATGTAGGGCTCATGCAGGGCCTCTTTGTCATAGGCATCCCGCAGACGTGGCATGGAATTCCTCTTCTTTATCCCCCGGCTGGCTTCCCACTGCTCCTCGGGCTGCAGAGACATTTCTGAGGCAGAGTTGGTGAGTGGGCGCTGTAGCCCAGGGTAGCGGGATGGCACAGGCCCTTCCTGCCCTGGAGCTGCAGGAGCCATGAAAGCCTGGTTCAGGGGGGGCCAGTACTGTCCATTTTGGGCCAGAGTCCTTTGCATTTCCAAGGCTCTCTCAGACATGGCCTGGGGAGGGACTCTTCCTGTGGGATCACACACAGGCGGGAAGGTGCTTTTCTGCCGCTTCTGCTCCTCTAACTGCTGTTGCAGCTGTTGCTGCAGCTGCTGAATCTGCTCCAGCTGCAGGCGCTGCTGGGCTAGCTGCTCCCTCTGCAGTGCAAACTGAGCCTGGCGCTCTTCTTGCTGCTGCTGCAGAACCTGGTGCTTTATGGACTGCAGCTCCTGGATCTCCCTGTGCACTAGCATCTGCTCCTTCTCCCTGTGCCGCTGCAGCTCTACTCGCTCCCTCTCCAGCTCTTCATGCAGCCTCAGCTGTCTCAGTTTCTCCAGTTCCACTCTCTCCCTCTCAAGCTGGAGGATGTGCTCCTGCTGCTTTCTCTGGCGCTCTTCTTCCTTCTCTTTCTCCTCTCGCTCTATGTTGCCTTTGCTGGGACCACTGGCCTGGGCTACCTCAGCCTGCTGGGTATGGACGGGGGGTGCTGGCTGCTGATGCTGACTGTCTTTCGAGGCACTCTGCCCCTCCTCTCGACCATCAGCCCCTATCTGCTCAGGTCGTTGCAGGTTCACAGAAGCAGGAGCCAACACTTTGGCAGCAGGCCCTGGCTAACATTGCTTGCAGCAGTGCTGGCTGCACCGGTGCTAACAGGCTTCCCCAAGTACATGGGCGTTTCCATCGTCGATGTTGTAGAAACAGATGGAAACCTGCTGGGAGCTGAATAATGATACAGGCCCGGGGCAGCAAGGGGGACCCTGGGAGTAACTAGAGGCACTCTGGTCAGGTTGGCCAGAGGGACAGCTGTGATGCTGCCTGGGGTATAGGGTCGATATAAGCCTCGGAGCATGGGCCGCAGCACAGAAGCTGGCTGGGTGGTGATGGGAAGGGTGGATGCTATGGGAGTATTTATTGTGGAATAAATCATGCCATCTGCTGCCCGTACTGTGGCTGTGGAAGGGAAGATCTGCCTGACTGCTCCCAGCCGGGCACCGGAGAGACTGTACTGTGCAAGGTTCCCAAAGGCCTGGCGTGTCTCTGGGAAGTTGGGGTTATACATCATATTTGGTTTGATGGCAGAAATGCCCTGTGGAGCTGAAACACTACTGGCCCCTGCTGGCCCATACTGCAGGAGGTCAGGGCTGTTTGAGTGCCTAGCTCCATACTGGTCCATGGAGTTGAGTGCTGCACACATACGGCTGATTTCCCGAGCTGTGGTGGCACTGTACTGTGCCAGACTGGATTCCTGGAAATTTGCCAGGTCTCCTCTGGGAGGGTACCTGTAATCGGAGTAGATATTGGAGGCTGAGCTGTATCGTCTCATTGGGAGTGGGTGGCTTAACAAATCTGTGGGCTGCCGGAGGTCCGAGAATGAGCCATACTGCATTCCCTGACGCAGGTAGCCCCCTTCGGTGAAGCTGATGCTGTAGGAATGTTTCATTGTGGTCAAATCCACAGCGGAGTCTCCTGCAGGGGGGTAATAGTTCAGACCAATTTCCGACAGATTTGTATCTGACATGGATGAATACAGCCTTCCAGACAGGCCTTGTGGGTAGAAACGGTGCTCCTCGTACAGGCTGGGAGCCGGGCCCATTTGCTCTCTGTAGGAATAGGTCTCCGGCAGATCGGGCTCTCTGTTTCCATAGTACTGGATGCTTGGTTTGCCAGTTGGGGCAACATCCCCAACATTTTTCCCTGGGATCTTGGGCGAAGGATTGAAGGTACCTGTGCAGCTGCTGCCAAAGGGGAATTTGTACACTACATCACAGCATGCCACCTTGCTTTCAGACTTTATTCCAGTGAGATCCAATGCACTGGCTGGTGGTTCTTCTTTGAACAGCTTTGTTACTGGGCCTGCTGCTATCTCATTCATCTGCACCACCATGGCTTGAGACTTTTTGCCTCCCAGGTTGATTGGAGGACTCTGGGTTTTGAGTTCCACTGGCGCCCCTCTACATAGGTCTGTGCTTTGGGTCTGAGGAATTGGCCTCGGACCAGTGCTGATACTAACAGCGCTCGAGGCACTGCTAGTCTGAGCGATAAGCACATCTTTCTTCACCAACGGCATCATCTGGTTAGGCAAATTATATCTTGCAAATTTGGTTGGCTGAGGACTGGTGGCTTCTGGCTTTGTGCTAGGGGCAGAAATTCCAATGCTCCTCATGCTCCCTCGGAAGGTGCCAGTCTGAACTGCTTGCTCTACCTGCTTAACATGCGTCAGACACACTGGACTTCCTGTTCCTGCCCCAAAGTCCATCCTGTCCTGGAAAGGATCTCCATAGAGCACAGGCTGCTTGGGTTGTGCAACAAACATGGAAGAAGCAACGGTCATGCTGATCGTAGAGGCCGTGCCTATAATAGCATGGGGTTGTTCTTGAGCATTGAGGTTAATTATTAAGGGTTGGACGGTTGTGGATTGCCTACTTGGGGTCTCTTCCCGAGTGAGGCAGTATTTTCTGCTCTCTGTAGCTAGGGAAGTAAGATCCATGCCTTGGTCTGTTATGATGATTGGGGCTGCCTTTATAGCAGTCCGTAAGTCCACAGCATTAGAGGTCGGTGGCTTGGGTCCAGGTTCTACCCTGGCTGTGCCAGGGACCGAGGATATTTTACATAAGGAGATGTTTTCTGCAGGCAGGGGGCCCCAGCTGTAGACCCCAGCAGTGCTCTCAGCAGCAGAAATGGCATGCCCTTTCTGAAGCATGGCCCTGGCAACAGAGGCTCTTTCTATCACTGTCTGTGTCTTGGCATAAGGAGACTGCAGCTGCTCCCGCTGCAGCGGTGCTGTGCTGACTGCTGTCTGACTGTAGCTATGCATTGCCTGGTGCAGGCTCAGCTGGGTGGGAGAGGAGGCTGGGGAAGTGGAGGAGTATACAAAAGTTGGCTTGGTTTGACTTGATGCATCTGATGCTAATGTGATGACCATAAACGGAGCTTCTTGGGATGACTGCTGCCTAGCAAGGCGAGGAGAACTTGTACGGTGGGTTGTCTGGGTCCCTTGAGCTATCATTGGAGAGGATGTTGATATACCAGTGGTAGTGGAACAATCATATGAGAAAACCGTGCTTTGCGTTTGAGTGGAAAACTCTGTCATTGTTCTACTGGCTAGCTGCCCTGCTCTTGGAGCTGAATGAGCAGGGATTTGAATAGGAGACATTGGGGACAGTGGGGGGCTGGTGCTTCGGGCGTAGGAATACATTTTAGATGATACAGCGACATTGATCTTGCTCTCGCTCTTACTTTGGAGCTTCTCTCTTGCTGATGCTCCACTGAGCTCAGAAGCCTGCTGGCTCTCAGAGCTGTCCTCTGTCTGAGAGCTGTGATTTGCAGTGCCTTTCATCTGACTGTAGCGTCTGCTAGGGGGAGATACAGGTGTTTCATCCAAGCCGCTCAGAGAAGAACTGTAGATTCGTGGAGCGCTTGCTAGGCTGGAAACAACAGTTGTGATGGTACTGGAACCTCGGCTGTAAGTACAGGGGGCTGCCATAGTCCTGGCTGCTGCTGGTGAGCTGTGAAGCACTGGGTGGTCATGCCCTTCTTTTGCAAAATGCTGAGTGACACGGACATCAGGAATTAGCCTGCCCGTGCTGCCTTCAGAGGATGAAAACGAGACAGGAGCCAATAACTGGGTGGGGCTCGTTCCTGGGGTGAGTGGGCCGCTGTTTTGCTTCATCAGATCAGCATAAGCACTTTCAGCATTTAGAAACTGCTTTTCCTGATATGTTTCTTCTCTCTCTTTCCTCTTTTCTTCCTCTTCTAGGGCCAAGTCAAATGAGGAGGACTGGTGCATCCTAGAAATGCTCTGTGACGTCTGCAGAATTTCCTCATACACTGCTCCCGGCTCTGAAAGTTCGTGCTGGTAGTCAGATAGAGAGGAGTCTGTATGCCCATTATCATAGCTATACTCATCTATGTATTGGTATTCAAAACTGCTCTGGCCTTCTGCACTGTGGTACCCTACCTGTTGATAGGTGCTGCTGTGGGCACTTTGCTGGGACTGTTGGACTTGCTGCTTTTGGAACAGTTCAGCCTTCCTCATCATCTCTTCATAGGCTTCTTCTGCACTTTTCAAAGGCTTACGGGAGCTGCTGTCTGTTTTTTCTGTTGGGGAGTAAAGGGACATGAATGTTGGCAGGTTGTACTCACTGCCAGATTTGTACAGCTTGGAGGCTATGCCATCAAAACCCTCTGCCTCTGAATCGATGGAGGGCGAGTATTCCGAACAGGAGGACCTGTGCAGCTCCTCCATCTCTGCTGCCTGACGCAGCTCCTCCGTGGGCGAAGCGTCTTCAATGGGAGACAGATTACTGGGGGGTGTTTTGGATCTCTCTCTCCTCCTCTGTGCCCGCAGCTCTTCTTTGTCCCGTTTAGTTTTGCGTGCGGTGCTTCGGATGCGCTGCTGCTCCACCTCTCGCATCTTCTCCTGCTCCCGCAAGAGCTCCTCTTCCTCACGCAGTTCATCTTCCTCTGATGAGTCCTCTATGGTCGGCAGCAAAGGACCATGGCAGCGGTGGCGAGCTTTGCGCTGCTGCTTCACCTCTTCAAGCCGCTGCCGCCGGCTAGGGCTGCTGTCACTGTCCTCCTCCAGAGAAGAGAGGGATGTAGGGGACGTGCCGGATGTGTAGCTGGGTGTAGTTGCTGGCAAAGTGGAGGAATATTCCCCTCTCGACCGTTCATCTGGGGAGCCAGTCAGACTCTCCATCTCCAGCTCTGGCTCCCTGTCCAGGCTAATGTCTGCATCCTGGCTAAGCTCCATGTCCCTGCTGTAGCTGCTTGTGCTATTTAATTCAATGGTCTTGAAGCGCCGCAGTCCCCCCTGGGACGTGGTCACATCCTCCCCCTCGACAGCTTCCAGCTCCTTCTTCTCCTCCTCATACATGCTGCTAGAGATGTGAGGCAGGCGCCTCTTGGACGAGGTTGGCTCTTTGCTTTTTTCTGTGTCAGGTTTGTGCCCGCGTTTTGCTACACTGTATTTCACATGGTCGTAGTCTTCCTCCTCCTCCTCCTCCAGGTTGTCCTCTTCCGCACTCATCTCCAGGATCTGCCTTCTCATGAACTCCTCATCAGTCATCTCTGTCTCCCTGCCTTTCGGCCTGCTGGGCAGTGGGGAGATCCCTCCTTCGCTACTGTCCTCCACGTAGTCATGGCGCAGCTTGCTCCCAAAGTCATCAGATGACTCCATGCTCTCTCTTTGATCCCTCTGGTTCTCCCATTCCAGAGAGTCTTCATCTTCTTCCATGATGTCTTCCAGTTCTTCATCAGAATCAAAGGCTTCAGGCGTGATAGAAAGGGACCGAGGCCTCTGCCTATGTCTCTGTTCTTCCCGTAACTCATGAAACATTTTCCCTCTGTCGCTGTGCTCTTGGGAAATGCCCTTTGACTCCAGCAAGGGGCGTACACTGCTCTCCAGTTTGGTAAGTTCAGAAGGACTGGCAGGGCTCTGGTCTTCCAGACCAGTGCCATTCAGCAGCTCCTCTTCCTGCTGCACCAGGCCAGTGATCTCACTCTGGGAGCTGGAGATGCCATCTGATGAGTAGCCAGTGTCACTCAGGCTTTGGGGGCTGCGGGACAGGTCATGGGGATAAGGCTTGCTTGTCTCCTGCAAGGATGAGAAGAGAGATATTATACATTAGACCATGGACTCAAGGGGGGCATGATGTCATTTCCTGGTGGCCAGGTAGTGAAATGGACAGGACTGTGAAGTCATGCTTGTGTGAGAATTCACCGTAGGGAAGCTGGAAACAGCCCCTGGAGCAGTTGGCAATGCCCTCAAAACCCCCATGGCAGGATGCAGGGAGCTCCTGAGTTTTAGTCCTTCTCTCCTCATATAAGGCCAGGCTCCTGCGTGTGGGCAGAGCCCCTTCAGATGAACTGAGCAAGACAATGGACTCCTCACAGGTGCCAGACTTCAAGACATTCAGAAATAAATGCAAGCCAGTCCTCTCACTTATGGACCCAGCATAGGTTATGTACCTTGTGATACTGCACCCCATATTCATCATAGTGATGTGTGTGGTGGAAACCCCAGGGTGCAGACTGGGACTGTGGGACCACTGTGTCCCCTGAACTCTTTAACCTAAACAATTTCTCACAGTGCTTGTTTAGTGACAAGCAGCAAACCCCTCCAGGCACTGTGATCACTCAGCACCATTGCAAGTGGAATCCCACACCTAGCTAGATTGCACGAATGCTCCCAGAGCCACTCATGAGTCACTCAGAGAAAGGCACCCTCCAAATCCCACAGCTCCCAACCTTGTATCTCAGGACTATACCACCCTGCACTGCTCAGTGTGAGCAGTGCACATTTATTTACCACTTCATCAATGGTAAGTGGACATACATTGGCCTTGTAAACCCTGAGAAAATCATCAGACACTTCAGGTAAACTCACTGGTAATGATAACCAGTTAAACACATTTACTGACTGTAAATGATAGATTTCAAGTGACTAAAAGCGATAGGTGACAAACCAGAGCTAGTTATCAAAAGAAAATAGAATGTAAACATGCAGTCCAAACTTTCAACCCTCTTAGCCTGCGCAACAACTAGATCAGCTGTTTCTCACCCCACTAGATACTGCAGTTCATAGTATAAAGATTTCACCCTTTAAGCCTGGGCCAGCCCCTTCTGTTGTAGTCTTCAGTCTTCTCCTCAGGTCCTTGTTGCTTGCAGCAAATGAGGGGGACGAGAGAAAGACCAAGTGTGGGGCCTGCCATGTTTGGGTTTACACCCTCAATCCCATGTGCTTGCAGAACACAAGTCCAGACATGTCTGGGGGCACTGCTGAGTCCCCAGGCAAGACTGAACAATTCCCTTTGGTGGGGCCTCCTGCAGGTGACTCATTGAATTGTAGCTCCTTTGCTGGACAATAACTGTTGATGGTTGTTTTGACACCTGTCTAGGTGTCGGTTATTTCCTGGCTGTAGTCTGGGGGGGGTAGGGGTTAATATCTGGCTGATTCCTCCACTTACAGCTTTAGACCTGAGCTGAGCACTGAAAAAACTAGGCCAGCTCACCCCTATGCTAGAATGGAAAAGAGTGAGACTGGACTTAAAATAATTTGTAATGGCTGCTATGATTCAACAAGGCATGTGACCAAACCACATGGCACAGAATTCAATTTTACTCATAGGCTGGCAGAAACACTCACAGGAAAGCTCTTAAGCTTTATTAAAATACACATAAGTTGCTAAATTATATAACATCAGTATCCTGTGCTATAAAGGTAGCACTTTAATGTTTTTGAGTTAGCTATAAAATGTTTGATCTGATGTATGTAAGTCACCAAACAAGGAATATCTTTACTTAGTGCAAAAGACTAAATCCCTTTGAAAGGTATTACTTCTTGCCCATCAGAAAGACCTATCAAAACTAAACAAAGCCTTAGTCTGTAACATTAAAAACGAGTAGTCCTGTGACACCTCAGAAACTAACAAAAATATATAGTATCATGAGCTTTTGTGGGTAAAACTCATTTTATTAGATGAAGTGGGTTTTACCCACAAAAGCTCATCATACTATATATTTTTGTTGTTTTTAAACAGACCATTGTGAGACATCTCAATACAAAACCTTTGCTAACTGTCTCCGTGTGAAGTTCCTTCCTCCCACCCCCAGTCATGCTGTATGAAATTGTCTTATGGATACAATTGTCTTATGTGTAACTCTAAGCTGCTTTGGATAAAATACCTCATGTAACCTGTCAATTTTAATGGCACAATCTGCTGAATCTGTACATCTTTTTTTGGTGTATGTCTAATTCTTGTATGTAAAATTAGGAATATAAGGTATGAAGTTGTTTATAGTTTTAAATGTGCAAATGAGAGCCACCCATGGTTCTCCTCCAGCAACCTTAACAACTGGTGATCAGTGGGATGGCTTGTAAACAGCTTTGTTTTGTCTCTGAAGTTTGAATAGTGGTTGGTCGTGGAAAGACAGGTGACCAAAACAATTTATAGTGGTATACCAGCTTAACCAGGTAATTTTTCATGGGTGCTGTGTAAAACAAAGGATTCCCACCCAAAAGGAAGTCTATTTAAGCTGGAAAGCTATCAGACTCTGTCTTTGCCTGGCGTGACACACCCAGAAAGGGAGCCAGGGACCCAAGTCAGACTAAAAGATCTTCTCTGACTTGAAGGCTTGTCTGAAATAAGACCAGATTTAGGGTAAGTGTGCAATAAGCTTTAGTGTATTAGAACTAGTTATGTGTTTTCTTTTCTTTTAATTCTGTAACTTACTTTGATCTGCCTGTTTTCACTTGCAACCACTTAAATCCTACTTTTTGTGCTTAATAAAATTACTTTTATTTACTATCAAGCCCAGTGTAAATAATTGTTACCTGGGGGAGCAAACAGTGTGCACATCCTCCTTTCATTGTTAAAGGGGGCTTGCCTGAATGGGCTTTCAATGTGTGAAATTCTCACACAATGAAAGATTTATTTGGGGGTTTGATCCCATTGGGGGGGTTGGTTTCCTGGATACTGTGCCCTTGAACTGCATTCTCCCAGAGATGAAGTGATTCAGTGTCTGCATTGCTCTTCGAGGAGGAGCAGGGGAGGAAGTGGTTATCTCAGATCTGTGCCTTGTCTGGGGGGAGACGAGAAGATTTGGCACAGTAGTACAGGGTGGTGAGGAGCCCCAGAGAGCAAGGAGGGAAGAGAGTCAGTGGCTTAATCAGCACACCAAGAAGCGGCCCCAAGGAGTTTTATGTGACCACACCCCATCTGTCATGATCATGAGGGTTAGCCAGCAGCCTGGGGACTAAGGGGTTAAAATACCTAACCCAGGTAGAGTGGGCCAATAGGAATGTAGGTAGGAATTTCAAACTGGGACAAAGGAATTTTTGGTTTTTCCCCTCTCCTTTGTCCTGGGCAGTTTCTCCCCAGCTACTGAGAAAGTCAGACAGAATGTCCCCCTCCAAGAATAGACTCCTCACTCTTCTGTAAGTAGGGTAAAGTTTAGATAAATTCATTAGGTTTCATAGTTTTATGGTTTGGGAAATGGGATCTGATGTCTGTGCATTTAAAATGGGTTTTGCTCTCCTTTGTAACTAAGCTCCTGGCCCCTGGTGGTCTTTCCCTCCATAAGTATACTACTTTGTTACTTTTCCATCTAGTCATTATGCTTGCAACAGGAATATTGTGGTGATAATAAAAGTTCTCTTTTCTTTTTATTAACCTGGTATTGGTTAATTTGTGTGTCCTGGTTTGTACTTTAGGGGTGAGATTTCCCAAGTGATCTCTCCTCTGATTGTCTTATCATTACTTGGGTGATGGCAGAGGAGTTTATCTCCCCAAAATCTAGATTGTTAAGATTTTGGGGGGGAAGCTTTTTTTAACCAAAGCCTGGAAAGAAGGTTTTTGGGGGTACTTTTGCAGGCCCCCCACTTCTGCATTTATCGTGCCAGAGTGGGGAAGGAGCCATGACACCATCACACTCTGCACATCTGTGAAAAGGCTACGTGCAAAAGGGCTCATCCTATCAACTTGAATTCCAGAAGGAAATAAAGATTGCTTACATAAAAATTGTTCAGCTCTTTGGCTGTTTAGGCTCTCACAGGGCTGGAACTACAAAACAGAAGCAGAGATCCCCAGGGTGTACCTGGGTTAGCCCAAACAGACATTCAGTGCTGACAGATTTCCACAACTCTGTCACCTTTCAGAACACAGGCTCTAGCTCATTTGAGTACTCATGTTGCCTGGTTTAACATGTATATAACTCATTTCTTTTTCCTAGTTAATAAATTCTTAGTTTACTATATGATTGGCTGCAGCATTGTCTTTGTTGTGAGACCTGCGGTACAAATTGACCACTGGTCCCTTGGGACTGGAAACACACTAAATCTTTAGCAAGCTTTGGTGTATGATAACGAGAATGGCAAGAAAGTGTGGAATGCCCCAGGGGACTGTCTGTGACCCTATGGTAAGACTGTTTTATGTTTCAGATGTTCATATTTATGACTGGGTTGGTGCCATCTAATTATAGACCATATCCCCAGCTTGGGGTGTCTACCCTGCTTTCTGCAGTCTGCCTGGAGGTTGGCACTTCCAGTCGTGTGCCACTCCAAAAAATGTGCCAGAGGCTCAGAAAGATGAAGTGATTTGCCTAGTAAGCACTGTGTTCTGGACTCTAGAGAGGCTGGACAGGAGACACTGTCTTGTTGGGTCACAGTGGGGATATGCTACTGGCCTATTTCCTGACTGTGAAGAGCTATAAGTGACATATTGATAAGGCCACTCTGGGCTCATCTACACAACCAGTTAGTTCATGGCAAGCTGGGATGTGAATCTTCCCCTTGCACTAGCCTGCTGAAGTTTATACTGTGAGTGTGAGCCCTGCTGATGCACGCAACTTTGCTGTGCAGACACACCCTATTTCAGAATAATGGCTGTTATTCCGAAATAACTATGCAACCATCTACAGAGCAATTCCATTATTTCAAAATAATTTTGAAATAACGGATGGCTTATTCTGATTTCTGTGAACCTCATTCTACAAAGAATAACGCCTGTTCCAAAATAGCTATTTCAAAATAAGCGTGTATAGACGCTCCACTTCTGCTATTTCAAAATAGATCCTCGCCAGGGCCATTCTAAGTTATTCTTCGTGGGGCTCTAAACTGAGATAGCACATCTATATTAGGGAAACCTGCCTCGGACTCATCTTGAGGTTTCCCTGCAGTGTAGACATTCTATTTTGAAATAAGCTATTTCGGAATAACTATTCCAAAATAGCTTATTCTGAAATAACTGTGCAGTGTAGACATAGCCTAATGGTTCATTAATGTGCTTTGATCTAGCACTCCTTGAAGCAGGATGAGATCAAAATGTACTAGTGAACTCACTGCACTTCAGCAGGACCACAGAACAGTCAGTATGCGGTAGGCTATTTTGTGGCAGCTTCACATCTAGCTTGCTGCACACTGTCCATGCAGGTGAACCCTGACAAAGAGAGCACAGGGCTCAGTCTTCTGGCTTCTACCAATGAGCCCAACCACATCCTCTCTTCACAGCTGTAACCAGTTGACGAGGGTGACTTTGGCCTTTCCCATGAACTCAGGGAATGGGTGGGTAGAGGGGATTTCATCAGGAAATTTGGAAGTGTCACTGAATTGCTTCACAGGCCAAAAATTTTGCAAATTTATAAGCCAGCATACTGAGAGTGAAAAGAAGTTTCATTAGCGCATTAGAAGGATTAATTAGAAGTTACTTACGGGGGATGGAAATAATAACAGAAAATATGGAAAAAGCAGAGGTGTTTAACTACTTCTTTGTTTCAGTTTTCACCAAGAAGGTTGGTGGTGATTGGCCAACATAGGAAAAGGACAAGTTAAAACTTACTTATACATATTAGATATCTTCAAGTCACTAGGGCCTGATGAAATGCATCCTAGAATAGGCAAAGAACTGAGCCATAAGCGATTTTCTTTGAAAAGTCATGGAACATGAGAGAGATTCCAGAAGACTAGATAGGGCAAATATAGTGCCAATCTAGAAAAAAAAAGGGAAATAAGGACAATCCTGGGAATTACAGAGCAGTCATCTTAACTTCACTATCCAGAAAGATAATGGAGCGAATAATTAAGCAATCAACTTGCAAACATCTAGAAGATAATAAGATGGTAAGTAACAGTCAGCATGATACCAATCTGGGAGGAGTTGCAAGTGGTTTGGAGGACAGGATTAAAATTCAAAATGACCTGGACAAACTGGAGAAATGGTCTAAGGTAAATAGTATGAAATTCAATAAACACACACAAATGCAAAGTACTCTACCTGGGACAGAACAATCAGTAACTATGACTGGACAATGTGACACTTGCAAAAAAATGCACCTCATTCTGGGAGGTATTAGTAGAAGTGTACTAAGCAAGACATGAGAAGTAACACTTTCACCCCTCTGTTAGCCTAACTGGAGTACTGTGTCCAGTTCTTGGCACCACATTTCTCAGAAAGATGTGGATAAATTGGAGAAAGTCCAGAAAAGAGCAATAAGAATTATTAAAGGTCTAGCAAACAGATTGAAAATACTCTCCTACATTAACTTACCAACTCTTGGCCAGTCCTAAGGAAGGAACAGCTTGTGAAGACAGCAGTATGCATTCATGCATGCACTTGTCCTAAGACACCAGATGTGCTTGCATGAGTGTTTCTGGCAAATCTTTCAATGGTTCCCCAGTTTGCCCCAGGTTTTTCCGTTCAGTTTCCACAGCCTTTCACCATGTTTTCAGGTGGCCTTGTTTTCACTTGCCTTCATGTGTCCATATTATTGCTGTTCTGGTGATGATTCCAGTTTCCATCTGAAGTACATGGCCAATCCATCTCCACTGCCTCCTGGTAATAAAAGTACTTATAGTCTCTTGTCTGCACTTTGTCAATAGAGCTTGGTTTAAGATTAGAATCATAGAATTTCCCTCAGAGGGTGGTGAAGTACTGGAATGTGTTACTTAGGGAGGGGGTGGAGTCGCCATCCCTAGAGGTCATCAAGTCCAGCCCCCTGTCCAAAACAGGACCAACCCCAACTAAATCATCACAGCCAGGGCTTTGTCAAGCCGGGACTTAAACCTCTAGGGATGGCGATTCCACCCCCTCCCTAGGTAACCCATTCCAGGATTTCACCACCCTCCGAGGGAAATAGATTTTCCTAATATCCAACCTAGACCTCCCCCACTGTAATTTGAGACCATTGCTCCTTGTTCTGCCATCTGTCACTACTGAGAACAGCCTCTCCATCCTCTTTGGAACCTCCCTTCACAAAGTTGAAGGCAGCTACCAAATCCCCTCACTCACTCATCTCTTCTGAAGACTAAATAAGCCCAAATCCCTCAGCCTCTCCTTGTAGGTCATGTGCTCCAGCCCCTTAATTTTGGTTGCCCTCTTCTGGACTTTCTCCAATGCATTCACATCCTTTCTATAGTGGGGAGCCCAGAACTGGACGCAATACTCCAGATGTGGCCTCACCAGTGCGAAAGATGCAGAGGATTTTTCTGAGACAGACTGCATGTAATGAAGACAGTTTGGATACATCATACTTGATGTCAAGGCTAAGGGTCAAATCTGAGACCACACTATAAATTTCAGGATATTTATACACCTGTTGACTGGGCCTAGCCATTAGTTCCGAGAAGATCCAGCTTATCTGACACCCAGTCTCCAAATGCTCTATTAACATTGCAAACAATTCCAATTTGAGGGGAGAGGGAGCATGCTGGGTTAATGTGTTAGCATTCTCCAGACAGAAAACTGGATACAAACCCTGTTTCAGGTCACAAGTATGGGGACTAAAGTCCTCAGCGGGTGTTATGCATATCAGAAAGCTCCTGTATAATTTAGCAAGATCACGCCTCTGTCTTCTGAGCAGGCCTCTAGCTGAAGGAACACAGTGTGTCAGAGCTGGGAATACAGGGAGAGGGAGGCAGCAGGCCAGCAAGATGGGGCACCATGTGAGAGAAAGCGTGCCCTGATCTGCTCATATCTGGCCTGGCTACAAACCAAGTGCTATTAGCATTATATCAGAGCCACTCAAAACTGGAACCATTTTCTTCCCCTTGAAATAAATCACATCTTTATCTCCAATTATTTCTAATGCTCCAGGAGTTCTTTGGGAGCAGCTGCTGTAACCCTGATTTTGGATCGCACACAAATGATACACTCTGAAAGGACCCCTTCCATCATCCTTGAGTCTCCTCCTTCCCAGGGGCGGTTGTGGCTCCCCCAGAGCATGTCTACTCTCTCTTTAGAGGACCGCTGACACTCAAGGCGGCACTAGGGCTTCTCCTGCCCTGGGGATTACACCGCAGCTCCCTTTAGTTTACAGGAGTGAGACTGTCCTGATCCCTGGACCAGCTGTGTCATTACTTACAGTGTCTGGCACAGTCTCATTTGCTCTCCACCTCTGCCAGTGCCTGATGATGGCCATCTTCTTTGTCTGGCAAAGATCGTATCTTGCCTATAATACAAACCCTGCCTCCCTTCTTCACTCCAAACTCCCTTAAGCTGCAAACGTTCCAAAGGGTTGTTTGAGAAATTCGACAGCTGCTCAGCTGAGCACTGTTTGCGCCAGTGAAGTCTGCAGTAGCTGCAAGGCCAGCCTCAGTGCTGAACTTTTGGATCTTCAAATAGACTCTGAGGACCCTATTCTTAGATCTGAGTTCACGCGGGACTACTCCTGCTGCCCTGCACAGTGAGAGCTGAAGATCTGTTCTTGTGCCTAGGGGGCTTGCACAGCTGGACAAAAAAGCACAAGGTCACAAGGTTCATTAGCAGCATCCTCGGAAACAGAATGCTTGTTAATTTCAGTTCCAGTGACTGACTCCCTGAAAAATGAAGATGATTCCAAGAAAGTAATGCATCCTCATCAGCGATGGACAGAAAGAAACCCAGTTGCATTGCCACCACACCTGGGCATGAGGGAAGGCCTCTGCAAGGACATGGAAGGAGTCCGGAGCTGGGATGCCAAAGAGGTGTGGAACATGGACCACCTGGTAGCCACCCGTCACTGTGAAAACAGGAGACAGAAGGACCCCAATCTGTTTGCAGGCAGAAGTTATTCAACTAGAGATTCCTCAAGAGCCAGCTCTTCAAGGAGCTCTTTGAGAGGTCAGTTTCATTGGTATTTGCCCAGGAGACAGCTCTGCTCCACTCTAACGCTGCCTGGGGAAGCAGCTGGCATGTGTAACAGGGCTCCAGCCCACACAGCTCCCATGCTGCAAGGCAGCACGTTCACGCCTGGGCTGAACCTGACTCTGCCATTAGGAAATGCACCAGGGTCCAGTCCCAGGCCCTCACTGCCAGCTATAGTCTCATGCTGGGGCACCTCTGTGGGGAGGCCACCCAGCGCCCACCCTCTGACTCATTCTTTGCTGCACCATCATTTCCTGCTAGCTGTAGCAACTTTCCAGTGAATGCTCCAAGGGGCCCTGAATGCCCAGAGTGTATGTGCTCTGACCCCATTGGTGTAACTCCTGATTTACAGCAGGGCAAGCACCAGCAGCCTCAGGCCAAAGACTATTGCTCCTCCAGGTAAATAGTTCAGTGCCTAGAATGTCTCTGCTTCTCTCTTTAGACTAGCCCTTAACTCACAGCCAGGCCAGAAATCCTAGCATCCTTACTGGTAAGTCCTAGCTCTTTAGGATCCTCCAGGAGATTACCCACCTGTAATGGGATGGACTAAGCCTGACATCCCCACTGGAGGCCTTTCAGCACCCTGGCCAGCAACAGTAGAGAGCAGTAGAGAGGTCCTCCAGGCAGAGTAAAGTGGCTGTCGGGGGGACACCAGCACTCTGAACAGCTCTTATTGGGAGCTGGGCATTGTACCTGATTGGAGCCAGATTCCACAGCTAAAGGCTAGCAAAAAAACACCAAAGACAACTCTGCAGAACCCCGGACAAGGGGAACTCATCCACAAGGCCCTAGAGAAGGGCTGATGGAAGTGGCCCAGGGACATGACAGCAACTAAGTATGTTGAAACTCAGCAGGTAACTGCTACTTACAGGGTCCCTGGGCTGGGACCCAGAGGAGTGGGCGGGCCTGGGTCCCCCCCAACCCCCGTGCAAACCACACCCGGGAGGTAAAAGAAGAGGCCTGATCTCCAGCCACTGACTGCATATTGCCTCACCCACAGATGAGTAAATACTGAGACCCCTCCTCAGCCACCAAGGGGCGCTAGCATGAAGGGTGTAACCTGTTACACCACCCCTCTCCCCACTCCAAGCAGGCTCAAAAATCCTTAGTTACTCCACTCTGTCCTCATTTCCCACCTCCATGACTCTGCTCTTCCAAGTCCCTGCTCCAGGAGGTGGCTATGGCCAGACTAGTCTTCTGCTCTCTGAAATGAGAGCCTAGCCCCTTAGCCCATTCAGCACCACACAGACCTGTTGCCCTTCCCAGACAGCTCTGCAGCCAATTCCACGTGGCTCTTGGGGGGTGCAGTGCTCCTAGGGACTTACTCCCCCACATGCTCCACAGTACCCTCCCGGTGCGGTACTGACTTGACTCTGGCCCATCACTCAGCTCCCCACGCTGCAGCTGCTAGAGACACTAATTTGTAGAACTTGGTCTCCCCATTGGGCCCCACAACTCAGCACCTGCGCAAAGCAAGAGGGGCCCAGCTACGTACAGTGGGTTATACTGAGGAAATGCTCTGAATGAGGGGGAAAGAGCTTGCAATGTTGCCCTGAGACATTCCCTTTCTCTGCAGCCTGCTGCAAACTTGCCTGGAGTTCGGGCCCTCTGTTAGGAGCGTGCTGCCTACTAGAATGGATTGTGCAGTGATCCCTAAAGGGCAGACAGAGAAATTGGGACTGGAATCAAAGCATTAGACAGAAATGTATCTGACAGGTTTGACAGGCTGTGGGACATCATTTCCCCAGTGCAGTCATTGATACATGCTTTCTCCAGCTCTCTACTAGCTCAGAACTGAAGACCAACCCTGTTTTTCTGAGGCTACCATGTTCTTTCTGTTCCCCAGCATGCTTTTCTCCCCACCCTGCTGCTCCAACTGTTAGCTACTGCTGCCATCCCAGGCCACTCCCCAGGTAAGAGGGGGGCACTGCCTGCTCCAAGCACGAGGTAATGTTCTAGCCTGGCAGGAACAGGTCAGCCCTGTGGGAGGTAGGAGTCTGGTGGGAGGAGGAAGGGCTGCTTACCTCCTGCTCTCTCACTTGTTGAGCCTCCGTGACTGCTTTGCTTGGTTTGCTCTCTGCTTCTGGCTTCCCAGCCATGCTTTTGCCCTTTGGCAATGCACTTTCAGGAACTTTTGGAGCCTCAGCAGAAAGTTTCAGCAGTGGCTTTTCTTCTGAGGGACCAGGAGGCTTGCTCTCTTGCACCATGTCCTGTAACTTACTCGGCTCTGAAGTCCTGAGATGCTTTGCTTGGACGAAGTACCTGTCCTGGGGAGCAGAGGTTTCTGACTTTTGAACTGTTATAGGCTGAAGGCCACCTCTTTGCTGACCAGCTCTCTCTGCTTGATGTCGGGGGGATCCTGTTGGCTGCGGCTTCGAAGCAGGTAGTGGCACTGGAGAAGGGTCTCCTAGGCTTCCTTCTAGGAGTCTCTGAGTTTGGCAGTTCAAACACAGCCATTCATTTTTCTGCAAAACAGTGAAAGAAAATCACACCCCTAAGTTAGTGAGTTGTGTCGCTGCTGGTCTCCATGGAGTGCGTCATTCTGCCAGGATTCTGAGGGACACAGAATTCCCACTGGCCATCAGGGACACTCCTTGCCCCTTGGCTACACCAATGTCCCTCCTATTACTATTGCTCAGACCAACTCCCTGACCAAGGGTTTGTGACAATTTATCTGTGCTGCTCTCAGGCTTGACTTCCAAGAAGGAGCCACTAGTCGAGATACATCCCTACTCAGATGTAATAGTGTAGTAATTTATTAACTGATAAGCAAAAGCTTACAGGTTAATGCTATAGACCACACGCATCTCTTCCCCACTCCTGCTCCCAGTAAATTTTTTAGCAGGCTGGCCAGCAACTCAGCTCAGTCCTGGCTCATGACAGGTCCAGGACCTACCCCTGCTTTGGCTTTGCATTTAAAGTATATTAGGAGCTGGACGGGCAGACAACCCAGCTCAGTTCTGGCTTGTGCCAGGTCTGGGAGCTCAGACCCACCCTACACAAGGGCTGCTGCCACCCCACGCTGCTGCCTCTTTATCAGAGGCAACAGCACAGGGTAACAGGCAGTCGGTCCATGAGGGGAACTGGTTTTTAAACTGGCTCTCTTCACAGACCAGCTCCTGATACAGAGGCAGCAGTACGGAGTGGCAGGGGGCTCCTTGGGAACGAGGCACACTGGCTGCTGGCCCCGCCCCAGGGACTACAGAATAGTTGACTAACCGATAAGAATTCATGATATTTAACATCTCTAACAGCTAGCTGTGGAGACACATTTGAGGGCTGTGAGGCTTGTACATAGTGGTGTGCCAACAGTCCCTCTGACCTCTGGGGAAAAGAAGAGCTGCCAATAGAACTGCCAGGTGGTGCCCCCAAACTCCCTGTGCATGTAGCCAGGTATCATATATATAGTAGCCTAATGTCTGAGACTCTAATGCTGAAATGCTGGCTGTTCCCTCTGGGCGGCACTGTTGCCTCCCACCATGGTGCTCAGCTGACTTCTGCGCTGCTCAGCCAGGCCGCTGCATGGGAGCAAGCGGTGCAAATGGCCGTTTGGGCCCCGTGCTCCCCATGCAGCACCCCCACGCTGCATGGGGAGTGCGGACCTCAAACAGCCGCTTGTGTTGCTTGCTCCCACACAGTGGCCCAGCTGAGCAGCACAGAAGTCAGCCAAGCGCCACGGCGGGAGGCGATAGTGCCGCCCAGAGGGAACAGCCAGGGGGCGGGGCCTGGACGAGCGTGCATCTCTGACATCAGGAAAGGGCTCCGGATTCAAAAGGAGGAAAGCGGAGCAGACAGAGGACGTGCAGGAGGCGGAGGACAGAGAGGCTACATCTACACTGGCAGCTTCTTGCGGAAGAGCAGCCGATCTTCCACAAAAACTTACCAGCTGTCTACACTGCACAAGCGTTCTTCCCGAAGTAAATTTACAGTATAGCGTAAAACAGGGCTTCTTCCGGAAGAGTTATTCCTCTCCCCACGAGGAATAAGCCCTCTTGTGCAAGAGCTCTTCCAGAAGAGGGCAGTGTAGACAGGCAACATGAATTTCTTGCGCAAGAAGCCCCTATGGTTAAAATGGCCATCAGAGCTTTCTTGCGCAAGAGAGTGTCTACACTGCCATGGATGCTCTTCCGCAAAAGCACATCTCTTGCACAAAAGCACATGGCAGTGTAGACGCTCTCTTGTGGAAGAGTTTTTGCACAAGAAGCCGCCAGTGTAGACGTAGCCAGAGTGAGAGGCGGGAGGGGGAGAAGAGAAAGAGAGAGAGAGGGCAAGGCAGTAGAAGGAGGAGAGAGAATGGCCGTTTGCGCCACTTGCTCCTGCGTGGCGGCCTGGCTGAGTGGCGCAGAAGTCAGCCGAGTGCCACGGCGGGAGGCGAAGGGGGGCGGGGCAGTGACGTACACGTCCAGCGGGCGGGGCCTGGACGAGCGTGCATCCCTGACGGAGACAGAGGAGAGCAGAGAGAGAGAGAGAGAAGAGAGAGAGGCAGGAGGGGAAGAAGAGAAAGAGAGAGACGGAGAGAGAGGCAGAAGGCAGAGGAGAGCTTAGAGAGAGAGGGGAGGCAGTAGGAGGGAGAGAGAGACACCGGAGGCTCAGGAGAGAAGACCGACGTGGAGGAGAGACCTGAAAATCCCGTCTTATGATGGGCTAATTGGCTAGTACATAACAACCAAACTAGGTCAGACCAAAGGTCCATCTAGCCCAGTATTCTGTCTGCCAACAGTGGCCAATACCAGACGCCCCAGAGGGAGTGGACAGAACAGAAGATCATCAAGTGATACCTCCATGTCCAGCCTCTGACAAACAGAGGCTAGGAACACCATTCCCACCATCCTGGCTAATAGCTATTTATGGAATTATCCGCCATGAATTTATCTAGTTCTTTTTTGAACCCCGTTAAAGCCCTGGTCTTCACAACAACCTCTGGCAAGGAGTTCCACAGGTTACTGTGTGCTGTGTGAAAAAATACTTTGTGTCTGTCTGTTTTAAACCTACTACTAATTTCATTTGGTGACCCTTAGTTCTTATAGGAACAAATAAATAACAACTTTTCCTTATTCACTTTCTTCATACCTGTCATGATTTTATATACCTCTCATATCCCCCCTTAGTCTCCTCTTTTCTAAGATGAAAAGTCCCAGTCATTTTAATTTCTCTTCATATGGCACCCATTTCCAAAACCCTAATCTTTTTGTTGCCCTTTTCTAAACTTTTTCCAATGCCAAATATCTTTTTTGAAATGAGGTGACCATGTCTGTATGCAGTATTCAAGTTGTGGACATACCATTGATTTATACAGAGGCAGTAAGATATTTTCTGTCTTATTTTCTATCCCTTTTTAAACAATTCCTAACATTCTGTTTGGTTTTTTGTTTTTGTTGTCGCTGTTGTTGTTTTTTGATTGTTGCTGCACATTGAGTGGATATTTTCAGATAATTATTCCCAGAGAATAGACCTGCAGCACAGAATCACAGAACACTAGAACTGGAAGGGACCTCGAGAGATCATCAAGTCCAGTCCCCTGCCCTCAAGGCAGGACCAAGCACCATCTAGATCACCCCTGACAGGTGTCTGCCCAACCTGCTCTTAAATATCTCCAGTGATGGAGATTCCACAACCTCCCTAGGCAATTTATTCCAGTGCTGTCTCAGTGCATCAAGGGGCCTAACCATTGTCATGTGTTTTGTAGGCCTCACTGCAAAGGACAGTATGGGTGGGGGGAAGGGTTGAAGATGGATAAAGAGGTATCTTTATGGAGGTTGGGGGGCACCTGCCTCACAAGAGTAACTGTGAGGATTAGGGTTTGTGATATGCTGCAGAAATGCTGAGGCACACAGACCACATTTCTTGTTGCATTAAATGTACAGCATGCTCATGACCAGGCAGTGGGAGCGTGTACAGGGCACAATTTACTTTCAAGTTAACATTTAGGGTGTGTCTAGACTACACCTCTGTCGACAGAGAGATGTATATTAGGCACATCGAAATTGCTAATGAAGCTGGGATTTAAATATCCCATGCCTCATTAGCATAAACATGGCTGCCACTTTTTCAAAACAGAGTTTTTTAAAATAAAACAGCAGTCTAGACGCGGATCTGTTGAAAATAAAGCCTTTTTCGACAGATCCTGGAAACCTCTCCTTTTCCTTGCACCCCAAAGCAGTGCGAGTTCATGTGCTGTGTGCGTGCCACTTCCCTATAGCTTCCACCACCATGGGGAGTTTGACCAATGCTGCTGCTCTGTGCTAGGCCCCCTGGAAACCCCTGAGGCTAGGGTACAATGGGGGGAGAGGACGGGGCAGTGGTGGGCTTAAGGGATGGATACAGGCATGCCCCCCTCCCCTGGCTACTGGGTCTCCTGGACCAGACTGAATATGCTTCAGCCTATAAATGGTCAGCAGACCTTGAGTTTGAGAGTCCTGATCTAAATCATCCCTGACAGGTATTTGTCTAACTTGCTCTTACAAGTCTCCAGTGATGGAGATTCCACAACCTCCCTAGGCAATTTATGCCAGTGCTTAACCACTCTGACAGTTGGGCATTAGGCAAACCTTCCTTCCTTAACTCATTGTTTCTTTTCCTATCCTCACAGGTTAAGGAGAATATTTTTTTCTCCCTCCTCATTGTAATAACCTTAGATCCTTGAAAACCACTATCATGTCCCCTCTGTCTTCTCTTCTCCAGAGTAAACAACTCCAATTCTTTCAGCCTTCCCTCATAGCTCATCTTTTCTAGACTTTTAATAATTTTTGTGGCTCTTCTCTGGGCCTTCTCCAATTTATCCACATCTTTCCTGAAATGTGGTGCCCAGAACTGGAAAGTACTCCAGCTGAGGCCTAATCAGCACAGAGTAGACTAGGGTAGGGATATAAGTGACTAATCCTCTTTGAAGGGGCACTTATGCATTTCAAAAGGTGGAACGCCACTCTAGTCCTTATTGACCAATTGAATAGTCGATGGAAGACCCTGCTGGGGCTCTTGTGCATTTCAAAGGTGGAAGCGCCCACATGGAGCCCGGGGTCAGCAGGACTCCACGCTGCCTTTCAATCTTTGAAATGCACAAGAGCCTGGGGCTCTTGTACATTTCAAAGGCAGAATGCTGCTCTCGTCCTTATCAACTCATTGAATAGCCAATGGAAATCCCATCAACTATTGGATTAGTTAATCAATCAAAATTTAACATCCGTAGAATAGAGCAGAAGAATTGCTTCTCGTGTCCTGCTTACAACACGCCTGGTAATACATCCTAGAATGATACTCACTTTTTTGCAAATGTGTCACAATGTTGACTCATTTTTAGCTTGTGGTCCACTATGACCCCTAGATCCCTTTCTGCCGTACTCTTTCCTAGGCAGTCACTTCCTGTTTTGTACGTGCGCAACTGATCATTCCTATTTACTTCAGACCATCATTCCAGTTCATCCAGATCATTCTGAATTTTAATCCCGTCCTCCAAAGCACCTGCAATCCCTCACAGCTGGTATTATCTGCAAACTTTATAAATGTACTCACTATGCCATTTATCTAAAATTTATCACTGAAGAAGATATTGAACAGAACTGGACCCAGAACTGATTCCTGAGGAATCCCGCTTGTTATGGACTTCCAGTATGATTGTGAACCATTGATAACTACTCTCTGGGAATAGTTATGCAACCAGTTATGCACCCACCTTATAGTAGCTCCATGTATGCTGTACTTCCCTAGTTTGTTAATGAGAATGTTTTGTGAGACTGTATCAAATATACCACATCTACTGTTTCCCCCTTATCTATAAAGCTTGTTGACCTCTCAAAGAAAGCTATCAGGTTGGTTTGACACGATTTTTCTTTACAAATTCTTGCTGTTAGTTACCACCATATTATCTTCTAGATGTTCGCAAATGGATCCCTTAATTATTTGCTCCATTATCTTTCCTGGCACAGAAGTTGAGCTGACTGGTCTATAATTCCCTGGTTTGTCCTTATTTCCCCTTTTTATAAATGGGTGCTATATTTGCCCTTTTCCAGTCTTCTGGAATAGAACATAAGAACGGCCGTACTGGGTCAGACCAAAGGTCCATCTAGCCCAGTATCCTCTCTGCCGACAGTGGCCAGCACCAGGTGCCCCAGAGAGGGTGGACCGAAGACAATGATCAAGCGATTTGTCTCCTGCCATCCCTCTCCAGCCTCTGACAAACAGAGGCCAAGGACACCATTTTATCCCCTGGCTAATAGCCTTTTATGGACCTAACCTCCATGAAATTATCTAGCTTCTCTTTAAACTCTGTTATAGTCCTAGCCTTCACAGCCTTCTCTGGCAAGGAGTTCCACAGGCTGACAACATGCTGTGTGAAGAAGAACTTTCTTTTATTAGTTTTAAACCTGCTACCCATTAATTTCATTTGGTGTCCTCTAGTTCTTCTATTATGGGAACTAATAAATAACTTTTCTTTATCGGCCCTCTTCACACCACTCATGATTTTATATACCTCTATCATATCCCCCCCTCAGTCTCCTCTTTTCTAAACTGAAAAGTCCCAGTCACTTTAACCTCTCCTCATATGGGACCCGTTCCAAACCCCTAATCATTTTAGTTGCCCTTTTCTGAACCCTTTCCAAGGCCAAAATATCTTTTCTGAGGTGAGGAGACCACATATGTACACAGTATTCAAGATGTGGGCGTACCAGAGTTTTATACAGGGGCAGTAAGATATTCTGGGTCTTATTTTCTATCCCTTTCTTAATAATTCCTAACATCCTATTTGCCTTTTTGACCGCCGCTGCACACTGTGTGGAAGTTTTCAGAGAACTGTCCACGATAACTCCAAGATCTTTCCTGATTTGTCGTAGCCAAATTAGCCCCCATCATACTGTACGTATAGTTGGGATTATTTTTCCCCGATGTGCATTACTTTACACTTATCCACATTAAATTTCATTTGCCATTTTGTTGCCCAATCACTCAGTTTGGTGAGATCTTCTTGGAGTCTCTCACAGTCTGCTTCTGTCTTGACTATCCTAACAGTTTGGTATCATCTGCAAACTTTACCACCTCACTGCTTACCCCTTTCTCCAGATCATTTATGAATAAGTTGAACAGGATTGGTCCTAGGACCGACCCTTGGGGGACACCACTAGTTACCCCTCTCCATTCTGAAAATTTACCATTTATTCCTACCCTTTGTTTCCTGTCTTTTAACCAGTTCTCAATCCAAGAAAGGACCTTCCCTCTTATCCCATGGCCATGTAATTTACACAAGAGCCTTTGGTGAGGGACCTTGTCAAAGGCTTTCTGAAAATCTAAGTATACTATATCTACTGGATCCCCCTTGTCCGCATGTTTGTTAACCCCTTCAAAGAACTCTAATAGATTAGAGAGACAGGATTTCCCTTTACAGAAACCATGTTGACTTTTGTCCAACAAATTATGTTCTTCTACATGCTTCACAATTTTATTCTTTACTATTGTTTCGACTAATTTGCCCGGTACTGAAGTTAGACTTACCGGTCTGTAACTGCCCGGATCGCCTCTGGAGCCCTTTTTAAATATTGGCGTCACGTTGGCTACCTTCCAGTCATTAGGTACGGAAGCCGATTTAAGGGAAAGGTTACAAGCCACAGATAATAGTTCAGCAATTTCCCATTTGAGTTCTTTTAGAACCCTTGGATGAATGCCATCTGGTCCCAGAGATTTGTTAACATTAAGTTTTTCTATTTGTTCCAAAACCTCCTCTAATGACACTTCAATCCGGGACAGTTCCTCAGATTCATCACCCACAAAGGACAGTGCAGATTTGGGAATCTCCCCAACGTCCTCAGCCATGAAGACTGAAGCAAAGAAATCATTTAGTTTCTCCACAATGGCTTTAGCGTCCTTGATTGCGCCTTTTATAGTGGATCGTCTAGGGGACCCACAGGTTTTTTAGCAGGCTTCCTGCTTCTAATGTACTTAAAAAACATTTTGTTATTTCTTTTTGAGTTTTTGGCTAGCTGTTCCTCAAAATCTTTTTTGCTTTTCTTATTACATTTTTACACTTGATTTGACAGTGTTTATGTTCCTTTCTATTTATCTCACTGGGATTGGACTTCCACTTCTTAAAAGATGCCTTTTTGTCCCTCACTGCTTCTTTTACATGGTGGTTAAGCCACGGTGACTCTCTTTTAGGTCTCTTGCTATGTTTTTTAATTTGGGGTATACATTTAAGTTGGGCCTCTATTATGGTGTCTTTAAAAAGTTTCCATGCAGCTTGCAGGGATTTGGCTCTAGTCACTGTGCCTTTTAATTTCTGTTTAACCTCATTTTTGTGTAATTCCCCTTTTTGAAATTAAATGCCAGGGTGCTGGACTGCTGAGGTGTTCTACCCACCACAGGAATGTTGAATGTTATTATATTATGGTCACCATTCCCAAGCGGTCCTGTAACGGTTATTTCCTGGACCTGATCCTGCGCTCCACTCAGGACTAAATCGAGAATTGCCTCTCCCCTTGTGGATTCCTTGGAGCAGCTGCTCCAAGAAGCAGTCATTTAAGCCATTGAGAAATTTTATCTCCGCTTATCTTCCTGAGGTGACATGTACCCAGTCAATATGGGGATAATTAAAATCCCCCATTATTACAGAGTTCTTTATTTTGGTAACCTCTCTAATCTCCCTCAGCATTTCAATGTCAGTATCGCTGTCCTGGTCAGGTGGTCGATAATATATCCCTACTGCTAATTTCTTATTATTGGCGCATGGAATTACTATCCATAGCGATTCTATTTGACATGTTGATTCACTTAATATTTTTATTTCATTTGATTCTACATTATCTTTCACATACAGTGCCACTCCGCCACCCACCCGGCCTGCTCTATCCTTTCGATATATTTTATATCCCAGTATGATTGTGTCCCACAGATTTTCCCCATTCCACCAGGTTTCAGTGATGCCTATTATGTCAATCTCCTCATTTAATACTAGGTACTTGAGTTCATCTATCTTATTATTCAGACTCCCAGCATTTGTCTGCTTATTTGTCTGCCCTTCCCTGATGCATTGGATTCCTTTGTATGCAGTTGTTTGTCTGCTCTGGCCCATCATTTGTCCTCTCCCCTCCTCTCTTTCTGACTACAGCTTAGAGAATCTCTATCAATGGATTCTCCTCTAAGAGAAGTCTCCCTCCGATTTACGTGCATCTCCGCACCAATCGACTTTCCCCCATCTCTTAGTTTAAAAACTGCTCTATGGCCTTTTTAATGTTTAGTGCCAGCAGTCTGGTTCCACCCTGGTTTAGGTGGAGCCCATCCTTGCTGTATAGGCTCCCCCTCTCCCAAAAGTGTCCCCAGTTCCTAATAAATCCAAACCCCTCTTCCCTACACCATCGTCTCATCCACGCATTGAGACTCTGAAGCTCTGCCTGCCTACCTGGCCCTGCGCGTGGAACTGGAAGCATTTCCAAGAATGCCGCCATAGAGGTCCTGGATTTCAGTCTCTTTCCTCGCAGCCTAAATTTGGCCTCCAGGACATCTCTCCTACCCTTCCCTACGTCATTGGTACCTACATGTACCACGACCACCAGCTCCTCCCCAGCATACACATAAGTCTATCTAGATGCCTCGAGAGATCTGCAACCTTCACACTAGGCAGGCAAGTAACCATACAGTTCTCCCGGTCATCACAAACCCAACTATCTATGTTTCTAATGATCGAATCACCCACTTCTAATACCTGCCTCTTCCTAACTGGCACTCCCTCCCCCTCAGAGGTATCCTCAGTGCAAGAGGATACCGCAACATCCTCTGGGAGGAGGGTCCCAACTATGGGATGGTTTCCCTCTGCTCCCATTGAATGCTCTGTTCCCTTGAGACTTTCATCCTCCTTAAGAGCACTGGGGCTCTCAGACTGGAGGTGGGACAGTACTACAGTGTCCCGGAAAGTCTCATCAACATATCTCTCTACCTCCCTTAGCTCCTCCAGTTCAGCCACCCTGGCCTCCAAAGCCCAAACTCGGTCTCTGAGGGTCAGGAGCTCCTTGCAACAGGTGCACACATATGCCACCCGCCCACAGGGCAGGTAATCATACATGTTACACTCGACGCAATAAACAGGATAGCCCCCACTCTGCTGCTGGGCTTCTGTCTCCATTTTTCTAATGAATAAGTTTAAGCAGAAACTGGGATTCTTTTTAAACCTCTGGAATATAGATTATTATAAGAGTTATGTTTTAAAGACAGTCAGAACTCACTAGTGCCCTCTAAACTCCCTCTCCAAACTCCCTGTTAGCTGTTCCTGTTCGCAAGCTCCCTGGTCACTGAGTCACAGGCTTATATAGCTCTGGTAGCCCCTCCCCCTGACTGAGGCTCAGCCACTTAACAGAGGCTTCTAGATTTCAAACCTTTTAGAAGTTCCTTCAAACAAACAAACCAACCAACCAACCAACCAGACAAACACAAGCTCAGCACACAGCAAATAACTCCCCCACACACAAACACACACTCCAGACAGCCACTTACCACAAGGGTCCCATTTTTACTCCTCTTTTACCTGGAGAACTCCCTCTCCAAACTCCCTGTTAGCTGTTCCTGTTTGCAAGCTCCCTGGTCACTGAGTCACAGGCTTATATAGCTCTGGTAGCCCCTCCCCCTGACTGAGGCTCAGCCAATTAACAGAGGCTTCTAGATTTCAAACCTTTTAGAACCTCCTTCAAACAAACAAACAAACAAACCAACCAGACAAACACAAGCTCAGCACACAGCAAATAACTCCCCCCCACACACAAACACACACTCCAGACAGCCACTTACCACAAGGGTCCCGTTTTTACTCCTCTTTTACCTGGAGAACTCCCTCTCCAAACTCCCTGTTAGCTGTTCCTGTTCGCAAGCTCTCTGGTCACTGAGTCACCCATAGCCCATGTCTCCCATAGTCCATGACTTTTCAGGGATCATATCTAATGGCTCAGCTGTCTTCTCAGCCAGCTCTTTGTGAATTCTAGGATGCATGTCATCAGGCCCCAGTGACTTGAAGGCATCTAGCTTGTCTAAGCAATATTTAACATGTTATTCTCCTATTTTAGCCTCTGAACCTACTCCATTTACACTGGCATTTACTATGTTAGGTGTATACTTATTATCAGCCTTCTTGGTGAAAACTGAAACAAAGAAGACATTAAACACTTCTGCCATTTCCATATTTTCAGTTATTGTTTTTCAGTGTTCATTTAGTAATGTGCCTAATCTGTCCTTGATCTTCCTCTTATTTCTTATATATGTGTAGACTATTTTCTTGTTGCTCTTTATGTCTCAAGCTAGTTTGATCTGTGGCTTGGCCCGTCTAATTTTGTCCCTACATACTTGTGTTATTTATTTGTACTCATGCTTTGTAATTTGACCAAGTTTCTGCTTTTTGTAGGACTCCTTTTTGATTTTTTAGATCATTCAAGATCTCCTCATTATGCCAGGGTGGTCTCTTATCATGCTTCCTCTCTTTCCTATACAGTGGAATAGTTTAGTTTTGTGCCCTTAATAATATCCCATTGAAAACTGCCAACTGTCTTTAATTGTTTTTCCCCAGACTTGCTTCTTATGGGATCTTATGTACCAACTCCCTGAAATGGCTAAAGTCTGCTGCCTTGCAATCCTTTGAAATGTTCTTATCTCTTCTGATCTGTATGGGTGCCATAATTCCTACAACAACTCCGTTGCAAACAGACCCCAGAGAGCTTGCTCTTAATAACAGCCAGGAGGCCAGGCATTTCTTTTTCCAGGAGCTCATATCAGGTTACCCACTAAAGCTACATAACCAATCTGCTATTATTCACCCATTGGAGATGGGGGGGAGGAGCAACTAACTGGGACCTATTCCTGAGAGAGATCTGGAACTGCCCATGCTTCAAACTAGGTTGACCAGACATCCCAATAGTAGAGGGGCTTTGTCTATTCCCCCTCTCCGCCCAATGCTTTATGAAATGGACTCATGGACATGAATATACATAACTCAAAGGTGGTTTGAGCGAATTATTTCATGTAACCCATCGATCTTCATGTCATGGTCTGCTGGTTCTGTTTATCTTACTCTGTTGTATGTATCATTTGTGTGTGTAAAATTAGACACATGGAGTGGGGAATACTTGGTGAGTTTCAAATGTGTGAATGGCAGACATGGAGGGTGTTACCTGCAACTTCTAGATGAGTCACTGTTAAACAATCTTTTGTCCTTAAGTCTGAGCAGTGGTTGGGAGGGAGTGGCCTCAACTCCTTACCAAAAGGAATAGGGAAGGAGAGGCCTGGGTCTTTTGGCTGGGCTGCCCCTGAAGGAAGGAGCCTGAGACCTCAGGGTGGGGAAGACAGCCCTGGTTTGGGGGGGCAGTTGGAAAAGAGGTTTTAGAGGGAGTGTGAAGAGTTTACACTGAGGTTTCAGTGGAGAATTAGCCAAGCGGTTTTGTTTCTTTTGATTTGTAACCTACTTTGCTCTGCCTACTTTCACTTACTACTACTTAAATCCTACTGCTTCAACTTAATAAAGCCATTTTTATTTTCTATCAAACCCAGTGTAAGCGATCGTTACCTGGGGCGGGGGGCAAAAAGTGTGCACATTCCCCCTTTCATTGTTAAAGGTGGCTTACCTAATTCTTTGGGTTTGATCCCATCTGGGGAGTGATATCCCAGGAGGCTGGGCCCTAAACTGCACTCTCCTTGGACCTGAAGTGGTTCGGTGTCTGTACTGCTTCTCAGTGGGGGCAGGGACCTCAGCTCGGGGTCTTGGCTGGGGGAGACCAGAAGAGCTGGCCCAGCAGGACCGGGTGGTGAGGAGCCCCAGAGAGCGGGAAGGCGAGATGGCAGTGGCTGTGTCAGAACCCCGGGAGGCACCCCCGAGGAGTCATGTGTGATCGCACCCTGTCATACCCCAATTTTCCACACTTGCTATTTCAAAATGAAGCCATATCTGGTTTGGGGGAAATACCTAAAAGGTAGCATCCTACAATCATTAGGTCAAGCAAAAATCTCCTTCCCTTCCCAGGGCTTAGAGACCCAGAGCTTTTAAGAGAGAAGCTGCTCATCGAGTCTAACCTCCTGCATCACATAGATCATACATTTCCCCTTGTGATTCCCGCAACCCACCTGCCAACCTGCGGTTGAACTCTTAGGAAGACACTCAATCCTGACTCAGGTTCTCCATAGCTTTGAGTTTCTAAATCATTCCAGAGGGAGCTGCTCCTGGTCAGCTGCCCTCACTCCTAAAAACCTGTTTCTTATTTACAATCTGAATTTTTTCATCTTCAACATCCACAATTTCTTGTTGTTCCTACTTGCCTCTTAGATTAATGACTCCTGTGCAGCTATCTACCATTCACAGGTGTGTTACACTGCAGCTGGGATGCAAATGGCAGCACACGGAGATGGACCTGAGCTAGCTGTACTGTAGCTGGCTAAAAGTAGCAGTGAAGATGTCATGACAGACACAAGCTTTAGCACAAGGCTACCTGACTCCTGAGGTATGTGCTTGTGCAGCCAATGCTAAAGTCATATCACTGCATCCTCCTCACAACTAGCTAGAGAACAGCTAGCACAGGTTCATCTGCATGAGCTAAAAATTACATGCCCAGCTGCTAAGGCGACCTATCCATAACCAAGTTGTCTCTTAAGCCTCTCTTTGACAGGACAGAGCTCTCATAGGAAGGTATATTTTCAAGCCCTCTATAAATAGTTGTGCTATTCCTCTGGACCCTCTCCAATTCTATAATAGCTTTTTAAATGTGTGGCTACTAGAGCTGGACCAGGAATGGACTCACTAGTGCTGGGTGCAGAGGAAATATTATTTATACATCCACAGTCATGTTAGCTCTCTTAGCCACAGCATTGTTCTGGGAGCTTATCTTGACAACCTCTCTGTCCTTTTCCGTCACTGTTTTCCAGGATGCAGCCCCCATCCAATGTAAGTATGGTCTACATTCTTTGCTCCTAAATGCATGACTTTGTTTTGACTTGTTTTAATCTGCAAGCATGAGGGCATTAATCTTACCAGGTAATCCATCCCTATTATTCTGTATCAGTGACTACCATCCTTACTTACAACCCCTCACCAATCTTTGGGTTGTCCACAACCCTTTTTGGCAATATTTTATATTTTCTTCTAGACTTTAACCCCAACCCTGCTTGTCTACACTAGACTTAAAGTATGTTCATTAGAAAATGGCAGCTTCCTAATAACACATTTTTCAACCCTACTCAAGACAGAGCCACAGTGCCTGTGCAGTGAATTCCATTGATTACCTCCCTGTTATCCTATGCACAATTCAGAGGGTTAACATGCATTTAAACAACACTTGGTTAAAATGTTTACTCCCCTCAATGCCCCCTAATAGTTCCCAACATTTTGTTCATGTCTTTTGACTGCTGTTGGACAGTGAGTGGATATTTTCAGAGAACTATCCACAATGACACCCAGATCTCTTTCTTGAGTGGGAACAGCTAATTTAGATCCCATCATGTTGTATGAAGAGTTGGACTTTTTAATTTTCATTTTTTTTTGCGCAAAAATCTTGTAGTGTAGACGTAGCCTGGGTGTGGGTACTCTGCCTACAGGACCTCCAGGAACCATGAGACCTCCATCCCTAGCATTAGGTCATCATCATCATGTCCTTTGAAATAAGAGACGCACTCAAAACGGAGTCCAGTCAGCAGCATCACTTGCTTGCTGCAGGAGACAGTGGGCAGCATGATGAAATCCCTCTCTGCATGGCAACCTCTGAGGAAGGCACCATAGTGCTCCTTTGGATTTCCAAGGGCCTCCCAGCTGCTGTTGTTCTGGGCTAGCATCAGATAATGGGGCAATTAGTGCTGCTGAGGGTTTGGCTTTTCAAGAAGCTCCATTTGTTCCTGCCGTGCGGTGAAGTTTGTTCGCATGATTATAACCTGCTCCCGCTGAGAAGGAGTAAGCTGTGCCCCCAGGAGACTGATGGTGCAGCAAGAATTGGGATTAAAAATAACCCACCGAAATGGAAAAGGTTACCATGGTGATGTGAGTGACAGAAATGGACAAGCAGCTGCATAAAATACTGTCTTTTCGATCATCTGGCCTGTACATCAGTGTGCATGTACCTGCACACCAACCCCACATGTGCATGAGTAGTTAGGCACACACACCCAGGCATATGAAAATTTCCTAGAATTTGCATGGGCTACATATAGAAATCAACTGATTGCTAAACCAAGCAATCACCTGGCTAACGGGCACCTTTTCCAAGGGTTTGTTTTCTCCATTAATGCAGTGCAAACCTGAGCAGCAGAGTGGTTTGAACCAAGCCAAGCCACTGCACTAAGAACCGCACCAGGTGACTGCCTTTATCTCCTACAGCAAATGGGGAGTCATACAGACCATTGTGCTGGTCCTGCCAGGGTTGCATCTGCATTTGCTCTGCAGCTGGACAGCGTGACTACCCGGTCCAGCCTCTTGCCCTTCCCAGGCAGCTCTCCAACTGCCAGTGCAATGCTCTCCTGGAAACAAGCACATCACTTCCCATGACTTTGGACAGGGTTTTGGAGGTGCCCTTCCCTTCTCTCACAGGGAATGTCTACACAGCTCTGTGGGATTCATGCTTTTGGACTTGTGTTTCCAAGCCTGCACCTGAGTGTCCACATTACAATGGAAACTCAGGCTTCACCTGTGGGGTACAGGGTCTGAGCCGGAGGTAGAGTGCAAGAATGGGCTGGGACTGGAGGTCTGGGTGGGAGGTAGGGTGCAGGAGTGGAATGTGGATGTGGGTTCTGGGCAGAAGGTAGATGCAGGAATAGGGTGGGAGTGGGGGATCTGGGTGGGAGGTAGGGTGCAGGAGCAGGCTGGGAGTGCAGGGTATGGACAAGAGATAGGGTGCAGGAATGGGGTGGATGGGGGGATCTGTGCAGGGGGTAGGGTGCAGGGGTTGGGTGAGTGGGAGGAGTCTGGGGAGGGAGGGAGGTAAGGTGCAGGAGTGGGCTGGGGTGGGGATGTGGGCAGGAGGTAGGGTGCAGGAGCAGGCTGGGCGTGCATGGTCTGGGTGGCAGAGTGGGTGCAGGAGAGGGTAGGGGTTTGGGACACCCACCTGGGACAGCTCCTAGGGGAGGGGGGACTGGTGGCACAGTGCCACTGGAGCATTAGTGCCAGCTCTCTCTACTGTAGGGGGAGGGCAAGCCTCCTGGGCTGGATCAAGACAAGCTGCAGACTGGATTCAGCCCCAGAGCTAGATTCCCATCCCTGCCACAGTGTAAGGAAATATTTAAGTACTTGTCCTCCCCAACAGGAAAAGTCCATCAACCCCAGGGACTACTGTGGAACATTAGAGGACAAAAGATGTTTTTTGCTCTGCTCTTCTCCCCAAGAAAATGAGTCATGTAAGTGGATTCCTTGTAGGAGAGCTGAATTTGCAGCTTAGAGCACATGGAAGGAGTGGACTGAAAACCCCAAACAGAAGGAACTGAATACCTCTCTGCTGCTTGGACTCTGGGGACTTGGTTTCCAGGCATAAGCAAGGGATCCCCAGCTGTTTAGTCATAGTTAGCCCTAAAGAACAAATAGAGCTTGCTGATGATAAAAGCCTCTATTACCTTTGTAAATGTAAGATTGGAACTCATTTGTGTATACATGTTTACCTGCTTTCACCTTATAAATAGTCCTCTTGTTTCCTTTTCTTCTGAATAAATCTGTATAGAGTCTATTATAGGGTTGGCAACAAGCATTGTCTTAAGGGTGAGATTCAAGTTGCAACTGGCCTGGGATAAGTGATTAGTGCTTTGAGATGGGGAGTAGCTGAATACTGCTGTGGTTCTTGATGTAAAGGATCATCTGTCACAAAGGCAGATGGGTGGTGAGATTGAAGTACTTGACGGGACTGTCTGTGACTCCATGGTAAGGCTGCTACAGTCCCTAAGGAACTCACTCTTGGTAACTGGCTGGTAAAATCTTAGCATAAAATTCATTCTTAGCCAGTGTGGGGTTGGTTCCCTGCTTCCTGACAATTCCACCTTGAGCTTTGACTCATGCTCTTGAACCCCTGCAGGCAGCTGGACAAACGGACAAATGGACTGCCCAATCTCTGGTCTCAGGAACCAATCCCTGATTTTCCTGGATGTTCTTCTCCCCACTCCTGACCATGGGAAAGGTTGTAGCTGGGTCTATGCCAGGGAACAAAACTCATAGCTTTTGAGGGTAACCGGGGGGGGCCTGAAGCCACTTGCACCCACATGCTGGTTTGGAGTGGGTAAGGATGTGAGGGCTGGACAAGGAGGACTTCCAATCTGAGTTAGGATGGACCGTCTGCAGCTCCAAGTGGCTAACGTTGCAAAGACACTCCACTGGGGACCATGACACCTGAATGATCTCGCTAGAAATGGACTCCTGAGGTGTGTCTACACTGCACCATAATTCAGATACGTAATTTGAGCTATCTTATTTTGTCATTTGGTGCTGTCTACACAGTGCCAAATTTCAAAATAAAGTTCTACTCCAAAACGTCCCTTACTCCTTGTAGAATGAGGTTTACAGGGACATCGGAATAGCAAGCCTGAAATAATGGGCTTGCTGTGAAGACGCAGGGTAGCTATTTCAGGATACTCTGGTATCCCGAAATACTGTTGCAGTGTAGACTTACCCCTGGAACCCCACTGCAGGGAGCCCAGAACCCCAGGCTATGGCTGCAGGAGCCTGCACTTGTTCTCTCCAGAAAGGAGCAACAGGCCCATTTGCTCAGAAAGAAGGATGCCCAAGGCCTTATCTGCAGTTGCAACCAGGGCACTAAAGCAGCCACAGAAGGTCTCAAACTTCCAGTCCACAGGTCATCTATGGGATGCAGCAGTGGCGCACAACCTTTTTTCATTCGCGACCCCCCAGTTGCCAGATGGTGTCACCAAAAATACCAGACCCAAAGTTGTTGAGCAAAAAAAAAAAAAAAATTAAGCGCCGGGAACATTTTGTTGAGAAAAAAAAAATTAATTGCCAGGCTGCTTCCCTGCCACTTCCCCCCACCCCCACCACATGTCTGTCAGGCGCTGAGTCAGGAAAGGCAGAAAATACTGGCTGGACAGATCACAATGCTGCGACCCCCTTGGCTTGCGCACTGCTGGGATGCAGCATATTTGCAATCCAGCCAGGAAGACCCGGCGGCCCATGTGTGTGTGTTCAAAACCACGCCCCAAGCTCTGCCCCTTCCCACCACTGCCCCACGCTCCCATGGCTCTCTGTCCCCTGAGGGACCCACCCTCAGGGATTATGGGGGGGGCCTGTTGCAGGGCAGCAGCACTCTCTGCCGTGGCAGGACCCCAGATATAAGACATTAACTGTAGGGTCCAGATAGCTCCAGGGTGGTGTGAAGAAATCTTGTTGCAGAGCATATGGACCCTCCCAGGCAAGGTGCCTGCACTGTTCCCAAGCAGAAGTGGCAGTAGGAACACATTAGGGCTGTGTCTACACTGGCGCGATCTTGCGCAAAAGCTCTTGCACAAAAACTTGCTGCCTGTCTACACTGGCCGCGTGTTCTTGCGCAAGCACACTGACATTCTAATGTATGAAATCAGGGCTTCTTGCACAAGAACTCTGATGCTCCCGCTCAGGAATAAGCCCTCTTGCGCAACTGTTCTTGCGCAAGGGGCCAGTGTAGACAGGCAACATGAATTTCTTGCGCAAGAAAGCCCTGTGGTTAAAATGGCCCGCAGAGCTTTCTTGCGCAAGAGAGCGTCTACACTGGCACGGATGCTCTTCCGCAAAAGCACATGCCAGCGTAGACGCTCTCTTCTGGAAGAGTTTTTGCAGAAGAACTCTTCCGCAAAAGAGTTTTTGCATGAGAACACGCCAGTGTAGACGTAGCCTAGGTGTATCTCAGACCCACTAAGGAACAGCAGGACAGAGAGTTGCTTTGATAACTTGTGATGCACTAGCTTTAGCTTGTGGGTGGGAGCACCTGGAGTCCCCGAGTGCTGATGAAGGGCAGCCATCCCTCAGCCTCCACATTATGCACTGGGGCGACTGTAGAATTAAGACCCCCTTGGGCATAGTTTCCTTACCGCTCCATATTCAAGGACTAGTCATTCCTATCACCTCCTTGCTGTATACAGAACATCCTACCCCCCAAGTCACTACTGTCCAACCTTCCAAGCGCAGCTTGGCCCAGGAGACACTACCAAGGTGAGAAGGACATCTCTGCATATCCAGGTGGGGATGGGGTCTTGGGTCAGCCCTGTGCCCCTCATAATCCCCAGGACGTTCATTGCAGTAGCGCTTGCTGAATGAGAGCAGTACACTCCCATCCTCAGCAGCAGCCAGGACATGCTGCACAGGGCTTTTTCAGTGTCTTCTAGAGACAGCCCTGCAGCCGCAATCTGTCTGCATCACTAGTGCTGCTAGAAGAGGCTGTGTCAGACTGTGTGATGCACCTGGGCCTGGTTGCACTCAAAACAGAAGAACCAGATGTGTCTGTTGTTTTGGAATGTAAGGATTTAAGTCACATGAGGGAAATGTGTCTAAATGGGGTAATTTTAGCTAATCAACTCCCCTGTAAAATATGCCTAGAGCCACAGACGGGGTCTATTTCATTTGCACAATCAGGACCTCCTGTGAGCTCTCTTTGGCTGCTCTGATGCCAGGGCTGGCCTTACCATGAGGTGAATTGAGGTGACTGCCTCAGGTGCCAGACTGTGGGGGGGGAGGGGGCGCGCCACTAGGGCCCACAGTGTAGAAAATTGTGTCTGCTGCTGGTGCAGATGTATTCTCTCTGCTCTAGATGCACAGAGATGGTGGGGTGCTGTGCTGGAGGAAGGAGGGCACAAGAGACATAACAGGCAGGCACGAGAAAAGGTGGCATGGGGATGTCATTTGAGCTCCCCGCCTCGGTGCCACAATGTTGTGGGCCGGCCCTGTCTGATGCTTGTAATGAATAACCCAACTGTGCCGTGCAGTGCCTAGGTGGGGAATTCCTCCTGAAAATCGTGACGGGTGCTAAATCATGAGCTGATTAGCCTTCTCTAGCATGTGTGGCTATACAGTGTCATCACTCAGACTGAGTATTTAACTCCGTGACCTCCTGCTGCAGTAAATTCCATCAGGCTGCCTGCCAGCTGGGGGAAGAGGCATTTGTTCTAAATTGACCAAGCATTGATTTCCTTGAATGACCTCATTTCTTTGTTGTGTCAAAGGATCTGATTTCACTTATACCCGCTGCAGCCACACCTCAACTGGCTCGCCTCCCAGCTGGACTAAATACCCCATCTGTAGCTGTCCAACATATGAGAAACTAGCTTTCACACCCCACAACATCCACTTTGCTCAGCTCAATGAAACCACTGACTTCCCTCTCCCTGTCTCCAGCCCTCATTTCCAGGCAATTTTCCAGACCAGTCAGAAAGGCAGATAGGCCTCCACCATCTCCTCCTCAAGTCTCTTAAAACTTACTTCATCCAGGAGCTGGTTGAGGTAGTTGTTTTTTTCTTCACCTGCAAACCCCATGCACAGCTGTGGCAATATATAAATAGAATATCAATACCCAGGTATTAAAGAGATGAGAGGGGTGAGGCCATATCTTTTATTGGACCAACTCCTACTGATAAGAGAAAGCTACAATAAAAGATTTAGTCCAATACAAGATACTACCACACCCACCTTATCTCTCTAATATCCTGGGACCAACGTGGCTAGAACACTAGTATCTGGGACATCACACGCAGAGCTGCTTAATGCTCTGTTGCAGAAAAGCAATAATGATTTCAGTACTGTGAAGGCTGATGCTCCGAGTACCCTAATAAGCATAACTGATGGCTTTCTGTTCTGAATCAGGTATATTTTAGTGCTTTGGAGAGAAGTAGAAAACACTGCCTTCACATAGGCCTATCTGGCCTTGGCATTTCTCAGCCATGTTGCTTTGTGTGCTGGTACTGACCTGAATGCACACTAGCAAGCAAGCTCTCCAGGAAAAAGAAATACTACAGATCAGTGGTTCTAAAACTTATTTGATTGCACCCCTTCTGTGTATCTGTAGGGCTACATCTACACTGGCGTGATCTTGCGCAAAAACTCTTTAGTGCAAGAGTTCTTGCGTTAAAATAGTTGTGCAAGAGAGCGTCTACACTGGCATGTGCTTTTGCGCAAGAGCATCCTTGCCAGTGTAAATGCTCTCTTGCGCAAGAAAGCTCTGATGGCCATTTTAACCATAGGGCTTTCTTGCGCAAGAAATTCATGTTGCCTGTCTACACTGGCCTCTTGCGCAAGAACAGTTGCGCAAAAGGGCTTATTCCTGAGCGGGAGCGTCAGAGTTCTGGAGCAAGAAGCCCTGATTTCATACATTAGAATGTCAGTGTACTTGCGCAAGAACTCGGGGCCGTGTAGACAGGCAGCAAGTTTTTGCGCAAAAGCAGCCGCTTTTGCGCAAGATCGCACCAATGTAGACACAGCCAAAGACTCTTTGAAACACCCAAGGAACAAAGAATGAATTGGGGGGTAATGCTGGGCCCAGACTAAAGGGATTTTTAGCCAGTGTATGAAAGACATGGGGATTCTAAGCACTAAAGCAAGCAGCTTGCTTCTATAATCTCTTAAAGTGAGAATCTGCCAATTCGAATCCAGTGTACCTAGTATCTTAAACTTGAATTAAGTGTTTGTTTATTTACTTGGTAATCTACTTTGATCTGTTTGCTATCACTCATAATAATTGAAAATATATCCTTTGTAGTTAATACCTTATTTTGCTTTATCTAAGCCAGTGAGTTGGAGTGAAGCGTGTAGGAAACTGCAGCTCAAGAGGCAAAGGTTGTTGCATATTCCTCTCCATGCTGGGGGAGAGGCAAACTCGAAGGCTTACACTGTAAGTTCCCTGTGCAGTACAAGAGGGTATCATTTTGGGTTTATGCTCCAGACCTTGGGATCTGAGAGTTACATTGGCTTTAGCCCTTGTATTGTTTGTTGGTTCATTCGGGGTGTGTCTAGACTACAGGGTTTTTTCGAAAAAGGTGGCCTTCTTTCGAAAAAACTTCTCCTGCGTCTAGACTGCTGCCACATTCTTTCAAAAGTAAATCGAAAGAACGTGGCAGTTTTTTCGACCGCGGAAAACCTCGTTTTACGAGGAAGAACGCCTTTTTTCGAAAGTGCTCTTTCGAAAAAAGGTGCTATGTAATGCAAACTGTGCTTTTTCAAAAGAGAGCATCCAGACTGCCTGGGTGCTCTCTTTCGAAAAAGTGGCTTGGTTGTAGTCTAGACGCTCTTTTTTGAAAGAGGCTTTTTCCAAAGTATCTTTCGAAAAAGCCTCTTTTGAAAAAGGCTTGCAGTCTAAACGTAGCCTCAGAGGCTAGTCAGGGAACCAGCATGTGCCCTACATTGTGTGAATGCTGGTGGAAGTGTAGAACTGTGAGCAGGTCTGCAGCTTGTTCCAGCAGCACAGTGTGAGAGGGAGCCCAGGCTGAGGGTTCAGTGGTGTCCAGTTCCAGGTGGACCTGGGGGAGAACCCATCACAATAACTATACAAGAGTCATCAGAAAGCTACCCATGTAATAACCAATGCTGTGGCCTGTGTTTATACAAGCACCTGGCACAACGGAGATCTGGTCCATGACAGGAACTCTGAGTTTCTACCTCAATGATAAGAGTAACAAATACCACCAGAGAGGACTGCAGGGGCAGGTATCTCTCAGATACCTCACACTGGGAGCATACGATACCTAGGTTGAAATGTTGAAAAGTGCCCACTGAATTGGGGTAGCTCATTTTTAAGAGACAAACAGAGACACCTGGGACCTGAGCACCACCAACTCCAGCTGAAGTTTGAGGGACACCTAAGGCCTTCTCCTGTGACCACAGAAAAGAGGGTAACACTCTCACTAGAGGATTTAAAATTCATAAGTGTTAAAAGAAAAACCAGGATAGATGGTCCCATCCAATAGAGCAAAACAGTAGCAACTGTGGGGAGACATGGACCATTGCAATCCAAACGGTTAATGTTTCCCATTGTTAATAGTATTTTAAAACAGCTCTCAGTATGCTCCTAAAAATTCTGGAATGCACTTGTAAAGGGCTCGTCCTCTCTCAAGCACCCCCTCTGACCAAAGGCATGTGTCCACAAGCTCCTACACCTTATCCTGGCTCTGGGAGTGAAGGGTATCCCAGATGTCAACAAACATATGGACAAGGGGGATCCAGTGGATGTAGTGTACTTAAATTTCCAGAAAAATTTTGACAAGGTCCCACACCAAAGGCTCTTAAGTAAAGTGAGTTGTCATTGGATAAGAGTGAAGGTCTTTTCATGGATTGATGACTAGTTAAAAGACAAAAAACAAAGCGTAGGAATAAATGGTAAGTTTTCAGAGTTGAAAGAGGTAACTAGTGGGGTCCCCCAAAGGTCTGTCCTGGGAAAGGGGGTACAGTGAAGTAGCAAAATTTGCAGATGATACCAAACTGCTCAAAATAGTTAAGACCAAAGCAGATTGTGAAGAGCTTCAAAAAGATCTCACCAAACTAAGTGACTAGACAACAAAATGTCAAATGAAATTTAATGTTCATAAATGTAAAGTAATTGGAAAAAATAATACCAACTACACATACAATATAATGGAGACTAATTTAAATACAACTACTCAAGAGAGAGATCTTGGAGTCATTGTGGAGAGTTCTCTGAAAACATCCGTTCAGTGTGCAGCAGAAGTCAAAACAGCAAATAGAATGTTAGGAATCATTATAAAAGGGATAGAGAAAAGGACAGAGAATATCTTAATGCCTCTATATAAAACCATGGGACGCCCACATCTTGAATACTGAGTACAGATGTGGTCTCCTCTTCTCAAAAAAGATATATTGGGGATATGATAGAGTTCTATAAAATCATGACTGGTATGGAAAAAGTGAATAAGGAAAAGTTATTTATTTATTCCCACAATATAAGAACTAGAGGTCACCAAATGAAATTAATAGGCAGCAGGTTTAAAACAAACAAAAGAAAAAGCCAAAAAGGAGTTTGAAGAACAGCTAGCCAAAAACTCAAAAAGTAATAACAAAATGTTTTTTAAGTACATCAGAAGCAGGAAACCTGCTAAACAACCAGTGGGGCCCCAGACGATCGAGATACAAAAGGAGCACTTAAAGATAATAAAGTCATTGCGGAGAAACGAAATGAATTCTTTGCTTCAGTCTTCACAGCTGAGGATGTTAGGGAGAGTCCCAAACCTGAGCTGTCCTTTGTAGGTGACAAATCTGAGGAATTGTCACAGACTGAAGTGTCATTAGAGGAGGTTTTGGAACAAGTTGATAAACTTAACAGTAACAAGTCACCGGGACCAGATGGCATTCACCCAAGAGTTCTGAAAGAACTCAAATGTGAAATTGCGGAACTAATAACTATGGTTTGTAACCTATCCTTTAAATCAGCTTCTGTACCCAATGACTGGAAGATAGCTAATTTAACGCCAATATTTAAAAAGGGCTCTAGAGGCGATCCAGGCAATTACAGACTTGTAAGTCTAATGTCAGTACCGGGCAAATTAGTTGAAACAATAGTAAAGAATAAAATTGTCAGACACATAGATGAACATAATTTGTTGAGGGAAAGTCAACATGGTTTCTGTAAAGGGAAATCATGTCTTTCTAATCTATTAGAGTTCTTTGAAGGGATCAACAGACATGTGGACAAGGGGGATCCAGTAGATACAGTGTACTTAGATTTCCAGAAAGCGTTTGACAAGGTCCCTCACCAAAGGCTCTTACATGAATTAAGTTGTCATGGGATAAGAGGGAAGGTCCTTTCATGGATTGAGACCTGGTTAAAAGACAGGAAACAAAGGGTAGGAATAAATGGTAAATTATCAGAATGGAGATGGGTAACCAGTGGAGTTCCCCAAGGGTCAGTCCTAGGACCAATCCTATTCAACTTATTCATAAATTATCTGGGGAAAGGGGTAAACAGTGAGGTGGCAAAGTTTGCAGATGATACTAAACTGCTCAAGATAGTTAAGACCAAAGCAGACACTGAAGAGCTCAAAAAATCTCACCAAACTAAGTGATTGGGCAACAAAATGGCAAATGAAATTTAATGTGAATAAATGTAAAGTAATGCACATTGGAAAAAATAACCCCTACTATGCATACAATATGATGGGGGCTAATTTAGCTACAACTAATCAGGAAAGAGATCTTGGAGTCATTGTGGATAGTTCTCTGAACACATCCACGCAGTGTGCAGTGGCAGTCAAAAAAAGTAACAGGATGTTAGGAATCATTAAAAAAGGGATAGAGAATAAGACAGAGAATAGCTTATCGCTTCTGTATAAAGCCATGGTACACTCACATCTTAAATAATGCATACAGATGTGGTCACCTCTTCTCAAAAAAGATATATTGGCATTAGAAAAAGTTCAGAAAAGGGCAACTAAAATGATTAGGGGTCTGATATGAAGAGAGATTAAAGAGCCTAGGACTTCTCAGCTTAGAAAAGAGAAGACTAAAGGTATGTCTACACTTCATTCCTCTCTCTCAAAAGGAATGCAAATGCAAACAGCCGAAATTGCAAATGAAGTGGAGATTTAAATATCCCGTGCTTCATTTGCATAATCATGTTATGGCACTATTGAGGAACAGCGCTATTTTGAGGAAAAAAATGGGGTTATTTCGAGATAAAACTCTTTCCTCTAACTAACCCTTAAACCTCATTTTTTGAGGAGTAAGGGTTATTTAGAGGGAAGGGTTTTATCTCGAAATAACCCAATTTTTTTCTCGAAATAGTGCTATTCCGCAATAGCACCATAACGCGATTATGCAAAATGAAGTGCGGGATATTTAAATCCCCGCTTCATTTGCAATTTCGGGTGTCTGCATTTGCATTCCTCTCAAGAGAGAGGAATGAAGTGTAGACATACCCTAAGGGGGTATATGATAGAAGTCTATAAAATCATGACTGGTGTGAAGAAAGTGAATAAGGAAAAGTTATTTACTTGTTCCCGTAATAGAAGAACTAGGGGCCACCAAATTAAATTAATGGGCAGCAGGTTTAAAACAAATAAAAGGAAGTTCTTCTTCACACGGTGCATAGTCAACCTGTGTAACTCCTTGCCTGAGGAAGTTGTGAAGGCTAGGACTATAACAGGGTTTTAAAAAGAGCTAGATAAATTCATGGAGGTTAAGTCCATTAATGGCTATTAGCCAGGATGGGTAAGGAATGGTGTCCCTAGCCTCTGTTTGTCAGAGGGTGGAGATGGATGGCAGGAGAGAGATCATTACTGTTCGGTTCACTCCCTCTGGGGCACCTGGCATTGGCCACTAGGCTGGATGAACATTTGGTCTGACCAAGTATGGCCATTCTTACGTTCTTAAGTTTTTCTTCACTCAGCGCATAGTCAACCTGTGGAATTCCTTGCCCGCGGATGTTGTAAAGATTAGGATTTTAACAGGGTTCAAAAAAGAGCTAGATAGATTCATGGAGGTAAGGTCCATCAATGGCTATTAGCCAGGATGGGTAGGAATGGTGTCCCTGGTCTCTGTTTCTCTGGAGGTGGGTGACAGGGGAGGGATCACACGATGATTACCTTGTTCCCTCTCTCTGGGGCATCTAGGGGTATGTCTACAGTAGCCCCCTAGTTCGAACTAGGGAGGCTAATGTAGGCATTCGAACTTGCAAATGAAGCCCGGGATTTAAATATCCCGGGCTTCATTTGCATGTTCCCGGGAGGGCGCCATTTTTAAATCCCCCTAGTCCGAACTAACTGCCCGCAGCTACACGCGGCAGTTAAAAGTTAATTCGAACTAAGTCCTTAGTTCGAATTAACTGTTACACCTCATTCCACGAGGCTAGATGGACCTTTGGTCTGACCCAGTATGGCCGTTCTTATGTCCCTTCTTCGAGATTGCCTAGGACCAGGCTTCTTACTATCCCACCTTGTTGCTACTGGGAGATGGGAGGGGGGAACCAAGCCTACCCACTCCTCTGGGTCCCAGCCCATGGATCCCGTAAATAGCAGTTGTCTGCTGAGTGCCAGTCCTTAAGGTTTCACTGCTTTTCTCGCTCCCTGGGCCACTTCCCCATGGGTCTGCACAGTCCTTGCCCTGACCTCAGGACTTTGCCTCAGAGTCCCAGCAACACCCTGTCCAGGGTTCTGCTACTCCTCCTACCCACTACACCCAGTCTTCAGCCACAGGCCCTGGACATTAGCAGGGTCTGAAATCCACTCTCCACGCTGACCTGGAAAAGGTCCAGGTAGGGATTGTCGAATCATGGAAGTGATGGCGTGGTTGCGCAGGTGGTGTCGGAGAGAGGGCTTTGGTTTCTTCAACCATGGGATGCTGTTCCGGACACAAGGATTGCTAGGAAGAGATGGGATCCACCTAACAAAGAGAGGAAAGAGCATCTTCACAGGCAGGCTTGCAAATGTAGCGAGGAGGGCTTTAAAATAGGTTTGTTGGGTGATGGTGATCTAAGCCCTGAGGTAAGTGGGGACATGGGATATTGGAAAGAAACACAAGGAGGAAGGAGCAACAGAGGAGGAACCCTGATTCGTATGGAGAATGTTGGGCAATCAGCTACTTATCTAAGGTGTCTGCACAGGACTGCAAGAAGCCTGGGAAACAAACAGGAAGAATTAGAAGCCCTGGCACACTCAAAGAACTATGAGATGACTGGAATAACGGAGACTGGGTGGGATGACTCACATTACTGGAGCACTGTCATGGAAGGATATAAACTGTTCAGGAAGAACAGGCAGGGGAGAAGAGGAGGAGTTGCACTGTATGTAAGAGAGCAGTATGATTGCTCAGAGCTCCAGTATATAGAGGGAGAAAAGCCTGTAGAGAGTCTGTGGGTTAAGTTTAGAGGTGGAAGCAACAGAGGTGATGTTGTGGTTGATGTCTGCTATAGACCACCGGATCAGGTGGATGAGGCTGAGGAGGCTTTCTTCAGACAACTAAGAGAAGCTTCAGAATTACAGGCCCTGGTTCTCATGGGGGAATTTAATCACCCTGGGTATGTCTACACTGCCACCCTAGTTCGAACTAGGGTGGCTAATGTAGGCATTCAAACTTGCAAATGAAGCCCGGGATTTAAATATCCCGGGCTTTATTTGCATGTTCCCGGGCGCCACCATTTTTAAATGCCCCATAGTTCGAACTTCCCCTGCCCGCGGCTACACGCGGCATGGACTAGGTAGTTCGAATTAAAGCTCCTAATTCGAACTACCGTTACTCCTCCTGCAATGAGGAGTAACGGTAGTCCGTCCTGCAATGAGGAGTAACGGTAGTTCGAATTAGGAGCTTTAATTCAAACTACCTAGTCCGTGCCGCGTGTAGCCGTGGGCAGGGAGTTCGAACTACGGGGCATTTAAAAATGGCGGCACCCGGGAACATGCAAATAAAGCCCGGTATATTTAAATCCCGGGCTTCATTTGCAAGTTCGAATGCCTACATTAGCCACCCTAGTTCAAACTAGGGTGGCAGTGTAGACATACCCCCTGACATCTGTTGGGAGACCAATACAGCCATACACAGACAATCCAGGAAGTTTTTGGAGAATGTTGGGGTTAACTTCCTGGTACAAGTGCTGACGGAACCGACCAGGGGCCATGTGCACCTTGACCTGCTGCTCACAAACAGGGAGGAGCTACTAGGGGAAGTAGATGTGAGTGGCAATCTGGGCAGCAGTGATCATGAGATGATCAAGTTCAGGATCCTGACAAAAGGAAGAAAGGAGAGCAGCAAAATACACACCCTGGACTTCAGAAAAGCAGACCTTATTTCCCTCAGAGAACTGATAGGCAGGATCCCCTGGGAGGCTAACATGAAGAGGAAAAGAATCGAGGAGAGCTGGCTATATCTTCTTATAAATATTTCCAAAAGTTAGTTAGTTAGTCTGTCCCAAAAGATCTCTGAAACGGTAAGAGCTAGAAACACCAAATTTTGCATGGATACTACTGATTTCCTAACTTAAATAACTGAATTGGTTATATCTCGAAATCTGGTCCCTCAGTTCCCCCAGAGCCCCAATTGGGGCCACTGATAATTAGCTTTTAGTGGCACCTGATCATAGGCATTTGCTAGACTCTTCTGTTAAGCATGTCACATAAACTGTAACTACGAGATCCTAGAGGATAAAGCATGTGGGCACCTGCAGCACCATCAAAGGAAAGCCCATAGGGGAGAGGCCTCAGTGGGGTTAGGGTTAGGGTTTGCCAATATCTTTGAAAATTCGTGGAGATCAGGAGAGGTCTCAGACGATTGGAAAAAGGCAAATGTAATGCCCATCTTTAAAAAAGGGAAGAAGGACAATCCAGGAAACTATAGACCAGTCAGCCTTACCTCAGTCCCCAGAAAAATCATGGAAGGGATCCTCAAAGAATCCATTTTGAGGCACTTGGAAGAGGGGAAAGTGATCAGGAATAGTCAACATGGATTCACCAAGGGCAAGTCATGCCTGACCAACATGATTAGCTTCTATGATGAGGTAACTGGATCTGTGGACATGGGGAAGTCAGTGGATGTGATATACCTTGGCTTCAGCAAAGCTTCTGATATGGTCTCCCACAGTATTCTTGCCAGCAAGTTAAGGAAATATGGATTGGATAAATGGACTGTAAGGTGAATAGAAAACTGGCTATATTGTCGGGCCCAACAGGTAGTGATCAACGGCGTGATGTCTGGTTGGCAGTCGGTTTCAAGCGGAGTGCCCCAAGGATTGGTTCTAGGGCTGGTTTTGTTCAACATTTTATTAATGCTGGATGAGGGGATGAACTGCACTCTCAGCAAGTTTGTGGATGATATTAAGCTAGTGGGAGGGGCTGAGAGGTAGGGGCAGGGCCCAGAGTGATCAAGACAAATTGGAGGATTGGGCCAAAACAAATCTGATGCAGTTCAACAAGGACAAGTGCAGAGTCCTAACTTGGGACGGAAGAATCCCAAACACTGTTACAGACTGGGGACAGAGTGGCTAAGCATCATTTTGGCAGAAAAGGACCTGGAGATAACAGTGAATGAGAAGTTGGATATGAGTCAACAGTGTACCATAAGAACATAAGAACATAAGAACGGCCGTACCGGGTCAGACCAAAGGTCCATCTAGCCCAGTATCCTGTCTGCCGACAGTGGCCAGCACCAGGTGCCCCAGAGGGGGTGGACCGAAGACAATGATCAAGCGCTTTGTCTCCTGCCATCCCTCTCCAGCCTCTGTCAAACAGAGGCCAAGGACACCATTTTATCCTGGCTAATAGCTTTATGGACCTAACCTCCATGAAATTATCTAGCTTCTCTTTAAACTCTGTTATAGTCCTAGCCTTCACAGCCTCCTCTGGCAAGGAGTTCCACATGCTGACTACACGCTGTGTGAAGAAGAACTTTCTTTTATTAGTTTTAAACCTGCTACCCATTAACCCTTGTAGCCAAGAAGGCTAATGGCATATTAGGATGCATTAGGAGCAGCATTGCCAGCAGATCTAAAGAAATGATTATTCTCCTTTATTCAGCTCTGGTGAGGTGACATCTGGAGTACTGCATCCAGTTCTGGGCCCCACACTATAGAAAGGATGTGGACGCATTGGAGAGGGTCCAGTGGAGGGCAACCAAAATTGGGGTCTGGAGCACATGGCCTACGAGGAGAGGCTGAGGGATTTGAGCTTATTTAGTCTACAGGAGAGAAGAGTGAGGGGGGATTTGATAGCAGCCTTCAACTTCGAAGGGAGGTTCCAAAGATGATGAAGAGAAGCTGTTCTCAGTAGTGAGATGGCAAAACAAGGAGCAATGGTCTGAAGTTACAGTGGGGGAGGTCTAGGTTGGATATTAGGAAAAACTATTTCACTAGGAAGTTGGTGAAGTACTGGAATGGGTTACCTAGGGAGGGGGTGGAATCTCTATCCCTAGAGGTTTTCAAGTCCCGGCTGGACAAAGCCCTGGATGGGATGATTTAGTTAGGGTTGATCCTGCTTTGAACAAGAGGCTGGACTCAATGACCTCCTGAGGTCTCTTCCAGACCTAGGATTCTATGATTCTATGACTGACCTCTCCAAGGTACTACTGTTTTCTCGCTTACTCCTGCCTTATGTCCATGGGTCTGCATAGCTTGGGCTCCAGAGGAACTAACTGTCCCTGTCCCAGCAGCTTCTTTCTATTGGCTTGCTGGGCCCTGACTGGCTGCAGAGGAAGCAGCCACTCTAGCCCACCTGGAGGACTTCTCTGCTCTTTTTCCTGGGGCAGGGTATGGCAAGGCCACAAGCTTCCAGCAGGGGGCTTTGAGGCCTCATCCACTCCATCACACCAGTACAATACTTCAATTCAGCTCTTGAAAGTGAAATTACTTTGTTGATAGAAGGACTATGGTTAGAACATTTATTGTTAAGTTCATCCTATAACACCTCAGCATATCCAGATTTATCCCACTTCTAGTCCTGTTTGTCTCACTAGTAAATGCAGATTATTAACATAGTTCAGCCCTTCTTTGGCCTACAACAGCCTTGTCTTTATTCTGGCTTGGTTTCCTGGGTATAATCAATGTTTGGTCACAAACCCAGCCACAGCACATCAGGATTTTTCTCTGGGTTATCAAAAAGAAAGAACTTCTCACCCCCACCAAAGACATTCCCAAAAGATCACACTGAGACGAAATGAACAAGACATCTTGCCTTGTAAAATCCACAGCGGGAGTTGTCATTTCTAGCTTGGTGTACTAGAAAAGAGCAGCTTGCAGCTGGGGAGGGAGTAGCAGAAAGCCTGCAGTGATAAGGCAGGAGCTCTGCATTAATAGATCAAAAGCACTTGCACCCTTTGAGTCATGAAAGGGCTATTTTTACTGCCATAGCTGTGTCCAGGAAAAGAGGGCTTGACATTTTCTTCCTGTTTGATGGCTGGTCATTTAAAATCTTTTCCCTGTTCTGCTAATAGGAGAGTAGTGAAAGCTATTTTCCTGGCATTCCTCTTTTGTAAATCTGTTGCTGCTTTTACCCATTGGAAAGACACTTTTCAGTTTGACTAGTCCTGAAATTGGGATGTTTGCTAGTTTCTGAAGCCAGCAGTCACAGGAGCACTGTCCTCATTATACCCCAGCAGGAGTTACTCTGCAACTTTCACCCATCAGAACCAGGACCAGGTGTAGTGGGGATGCTATCTGTCCATGCCCCACTGCTGCTGGCACGAGAACAGTACTAGAGTAGTAGAGTAGCACTCAGAGCTTATCCCATTTTCATAAAAGTTCCAATCTGAAAAGGGAAAGTGTTGCTATCCTAGTGTTCTGTCCCCAAGAGGGGCAGAAACATCACAGAAAAGATGGCTGTTATCATGGCTTTTCTCCCCATGTTGTACTGTGTGGAGGGCCACTAGAGATCTCATGAGCCCTGTCCATTCCAGACTCAGGTTATGCCTACGCAGGGATAAAAACCCTGCAGCTAGCCCGAGTCATGGGGCTCAGGCTCCATGGATGAAAAAAATGGGGTGTAGATGTTTGGGCTCTAACTGATGCCTCCATTTTCCCTGACTCCCTGAGCTTGGGTTCCACTCTGAGCCCAAATGTCTACACAGCCATTTTTAGCCCTGCGAGCCTGGGTTAGATGACCAGGACCAGATGCAGCAATGCTACATGTCTTTTATCTCAGTGACTACCCACAGCTGCAAGGCAAGGCCATGCTGCTGTAAGGAGACTGCTGTCCAAGGTGCTGACTCAAGTCATTGGCAGCTCTGAGAATTTGCAGACGTCAGGCTACAAGATCTAGTGAATTCTGTTTTAGGGGAGTGGTGTAATGAGACAGCTCTCAACCAACAAAGGAATATTTCCTCACATCCTTGAGGTCAAGAAGGGAATTAGCCTCTAAAAACACCTGAGTGAGAACATCACTGCTTCACGAGCACAGAACAAACATATGCAGGAGCAGGACTGACAACGGCTTTCAAAGGAGAATGTTTCCAAAGCACTCATGTTGAGGGGAGGGATATTCCCAATCTAGAAAACATCCTCCAGATGTAGGCCATATTCAGAGAGGGAGTAAGTAAGTACAACACCATGCCTGGCCCTGCACCCCACAGAATCATAAGGAGGAAGGAAACAGCCCAAGAGAGGGCACCAAGGTAAAAAATAGGCAACTTCTCCTGTCTAGTCCTTCTGCTATGGATACAGGAATCACATGATGTCAGATCTTCAAGGACAGTGAGTGCTATGGACTATAAGCAGTTCCCTGTGAAACATGCTGTAAGACTGAGTTGACATAACTTGCTTGTCACGTAAACATCTTAAGAATATGGTGCGGATTTGGCTGGCCATAAAAAGCCGTTTCAGTACAGCAATATTTAAGTAATGCTTAATCAAAAGGAAAGTCTGATGAAAAGGCAAGTGCAGCCCTTTGTCTCTTAATGACTGCATTTGTCTCTTATTTTAGAAATCACCTTCATTGGTTTGCTTCTGAATCTGATTTCTCCCTCTCCACAGACTGCTATGTAATTATTTCAGACCGGAAACAAAAATGTAATTGCTTGTCATAAATTGAGTCCAGCTCAGATGGAAATGTGTAACATTTCAGCTGTGTTCAGGAGTGGCCTGGCCAAGCCTTTCTTTGCCAGCATTCCCCATCTGGCGTTTACAGGCTTGTCTCCTGCCTAAAGGTCCAGGTAGAGACTTGGAAGACCTGGGCACTTTTCTGGCTGTCCTGTGCCACTGGGCAAGTCACTTCATCTCTCTTAGCCTCCGTTTCTAATTCTGGCCTGTGGTGTTCAGGTCAGACTAGTTAATTACAATGGTTCCCTCTGGCCTTGAAATATACAGATGAGTCACTAGGTACAACTCAGAGCTGGGGGTAAGGAAGGTTTTAGGAAACTCCCCAGGAGCCAGTCAGACAATCTCCTCAGAGGAAGCTCAGGCAGGAAATCCAGATAATAAGCAGGGGAGAAAAAGTCTCCCCGTGCACCTCTACAAGCAGAGGGAGGAGGGACTTGTGGAACCCTGCATGGGGGTTGCATCATTCCCCCTTACCATTTCTGCTATGTTGGGGAGGTGCTAGGAGAGTGGGCAGGGGCCTTCTTCCTAAATTAATACTGAAGGACTATTAACATAAGTTAATTAACATAATTGGATAGTGGTCAGTAGAGAGGTCCCAGTAGCACAAGCCAGGAGGGAGCACATTTAGGACAGGTCCCAAAAACGTGTATGGATCTGAACACTTATCTCCCAGAGGAGGCAAAGCCTATCTCCAGAGAGAATGATGCGATTAAAATGTGACAGCAACCTTGTCATTTACTGTTCTTGCCCACCATGGGCAATGCTATTATTTATTTGTAACTGAAACTGAAAGGCTGTGGACTTTAACACAGACAATTTCTAGATCCACTGCAAAGAATCAGCTACCAAAATCCACAATGGAATAGGGGTCCGAAATGTACCTAAGAATGGCCACACTGGGTCAGACTAAAGGTCCATCTAACCCAGTATCCTGTCTTCTGACGGTAGCCAGTGACAGGTGTCCCAGAGGGAATGAAAACAACAGGGAGATATCAAGTGATCCCTCCCATTGCCCATTCCCAGCTTCTGACATACAGAGGCTAGAGACACCATTTCTACCTATCCTGGTAGATGGACCTATCCTTCATGAATTTATCTAGCTCTTTTTTTAATCATGTTAAAATCCTTGTCTTCATAATGTCCTCTGGCAAGGAGTTCCACAGGTTGACTGTGGCTGTGTCTACACTACAAAGAAAAGTCAGAAAAATATACACAAATTGCAAACCACAATTTGCGTATCTTTTTCCACTTTTCTTCCAAAAGAGGCTTTTTTGACATTTGGCCCGTCTACCCGGGGCCAATTGTCGGAAAAAAGCTTCTTCCTTGTAAAATGAGGTTTACAGGGATGCCCAAAAACCACATCTGCTTTTCTGAAATTTTTTCGGAAAAGAAGATGCGTTCCTTGGATGCAGCAGAGCTTTTCCGGGATACCTTTGGTATCCCGGAAAAGCTCTGTAGTCTAGATGTACCCAGTGTTGTGTGAAGAAAAACTTAATTTTGTTTGTTTTAAACCTGCTACCTATTAATTTCATTTGGTGACCCCCTAATTCCTGTGTTATGGGAACAAGTAAATAACTTTTCCTTATCTACTTTCTCCAAACTGGTCATTATCTCATAGAACTCTATCATATCTCCCCTTAGTCTTCTCTTTTCTAAGCTGAAAAGTTCCAGTTTTCATAGAATCATAGAATACTAGAGCTGAAAGGGACCTTGAGAGGTCACTGAGTCCAGTCCCCTGCCCTCATGGCAGGACCAAGCACTGTCTAGATCAGGGATGGCCAACCAGTTAGAGACTAAGAGCCAAAACAGTTGTGGATAGAGTTCAAAGAGCCACATATTATATATTTATTTTTATATATCTATATCTATGTAGCTCTTTCTTGCGCAAGAGTGTCCATGCAGTGTGGATGGTCTCTTGCGCAAAAACACATTGCTTTTGCGATGTGTTTTTGAGGTGTGGATGCGCTTTTGACAAGATGTTTTTGTGGAAGATGTCTTCCACAAAAAGCTTCTTGCGCAAAAACCCTGCAGTGTAGACAAAGCCTATGTGTGAAATGGATTGTTCCTTCCTAAGTGGAGTACTTTGCATTTGTCCTTATTTAACCTCATCTTATTTACTTACCTCAGACCATTTCTCCAGTTTTGAATTTTAACCCTATCCTCCAAAGCACTTCCAATCCCTCCCAGCTTGGTATCATCTGCAAACTTAATACGTGTACTCTCTATGTCGTCATCTAAATCATTGATGAAGATATTGAAGAGAACCAGTCACAAAACAGACCCCTGCGGATCCCCACTTGTTATGCCCTTCCAGCATGATTGTGAACCTTTAATAACTCTGAGAACGGTTATCCAGCCAGTTATGCACCCACCTTGTAGTAGCCCCATCTAGGTTGTATTTCCCTAGTTTACTGATAAGAATGTCATGAGAGACCATGTCAAATGCCTTACTAAAGTCTAGGTATACCACATCTACCACTTCTCCCTTATCCACAAGGTTTGATATCCTATCAAAGAAATCTATTAGATTGGTTTGACATGATTTGTTCTTTACAAATCCATGCTGGCTGTTACCTATCACCCTATTATCTACCAGATGTTTACAGACAAATTCCTTAACTACTTCCTCCATTATCTTTCCTGGCACATAAATTAAATTGACTGGTCTGTAGTTTCCTGGGTTGTTCTTATTTCCCTTTTTATGGATGGGCACTATATTTGCCCTTTTCCAGTCTTCTGGGATCTCTCCCAACTTCCATGAGTTTTCAAAAATGATAGAGAAGGTATGTGAGGCTTTAGCTATCAGCTCCTTGAGTATTCTAAGATGCATTTCATCAGGCCCTGGTGACTTGCAGACATCTAACTTTTCTAAGTGATTTTTAACTCCTTTTTTTATTTTAACTTATAAATCTACACCATTTCCACTAGCATTCACTATGTTAGGCATCCTGTCACCATCAAACTTCTTGGTGAAAACCAGAACAAAGAAGTTATTTTCCAAGTTTCCTGTTATTGTTTCTCCCTCTTCACTGAGGGTATGTCTAGACTACATTTAAAAAAAAACTGCCCTTTTTTCTAAAAAACTTCACCTGCATCCACACTGCAATGGCGTTCTTTTGAAATTAAATTGAAAGAATGCAGGGGTTTTTTCAACATTGGTAAACCTCAAATTACGAGGAAGAATGCCTTTTTCAAAAGAGCTCTTTTGAATAAAGGCATGTGTGGATGCAGAACAGGGACATTTTTTGAAAGAAGACGCAATCGAAAAAAAGCACAGGTACCCTGGTGGCCATTCTGTGAATAGCAATCAGGACTTTCTTTCCAGAGAGCATCCGTGCAGTCTTGACGCTCTCTTTCGAAAAAGCAGATTGCTTTTTCAATCCGGTTTTGAGGTATGGATGCTCTCTTTCGAAAGAAGCTTTTTCAAAAGAGCTCTTTCAAAAAAGCTTCTTTCAAAAGAAGCTTGCAGTCTAGATGTACCCTAAGCAATGGGCCTACCCTGTCCTTGGTCTTCCTCTTGCTTCTAATATACATGTAGAACATCTTCGTATTACCATTTATGCGTCTAGCTAGATTTAACTTGTTTTGTGGCTTTGCCTTTCTAATCTTGACCCTGCATACCTGTGTTGTTTGCTTATATTCATCCTTTGTAATTTGACCTAGTTTCCACTTTTTATACAACTCCTTTTTTATTTTTTACTTCATATAAGATTTCCTGGTTGATCTAAAGTGGTCTCCTGCCATACTTTCTATGTTTCCTACACAGCGGAATAGCTTTCTTTTGGGCCCTTAATAATATCCCTTTAAAAAACTGCCTACTCTATTCAGTTGGTTTTCCTCTTAGTCTTGCTTCCCATGGGACCTTACCTACCAGCCCTCTGAGTTTACTAAAATCTGCCTTCCCGAAATCCATTGTCTCTATTTTGCTATTCTCCCTTCTACCATTCCTTAGAATCATGAACTCTATGATTTCGTGGTCACTTTCACCAAAGCTGCTTTCCACTTTCAAATTTTCAATCAGTTCCTCCCTATTTGTTAAAATCAAATCTAGAACAGCTTCCCTCCTAGTAGCTTTCTCAACCTTCTGAAATAAAAAAATTGTCTCCAATGCAGTCCAAGAACTTGTTGGATATTCTGTGCCCTGCTGTGTTAGTTTCCCAACATATGTCTGGATAGTTGAAGTTCCCCATCACCACGAAATCCTGCGCTTTGGATGTTTTTTTTAGCTGTTCAAAAAAAGCCTCATCCACCTCTTCTGCCTGCGTAGGTGGTCTGTAGTAGACCCCTAGCATGACATCACTTGTTTTTTATCCCTTTTAACCTAACCCAAAGGCTCTCAACAAGTCTGTCTCCTACGTCCATCTCCACATCTGTCCAAGTGTATACATTTTTAATATATAAGGCAACACCTCTTCCCTTTTTTAACTGCCTATCCTTCCTGAGCAATCCGTACCCTTCAATACCAATATTCCAATCATGTGTATTATCCCACCATATCTCTATGATACCAGCTGTCATAGTTGTGTTTATTTATTAGCACTTCAAGTTCTTCCTGCTTATTCCCCGTACTTCTTGCATTTGTATACAGGCATGTAAGATACTGATTTGATTTTGCCCCCCAGTTCTGCCTTATCCCTCCTTTATCTCTGCTATTATGGCCCATGCTCCCTCCCATGTTTGAGCCATCTGCCCAGGTCTCCATGTTTTTCACTTTCCTTTGGGCTTTGGTCACCTGCTCCTGTCAAACCTAGTTTAAAGCCCTTCTCACTAGGTTAACCCGTCTGTGTCCAAATACTCTCTTTCCCTTCCTCGAAAGGTGAACCCCATCCCTGCTTACCAGTCCTTCTTCTTGGAACAGCAACCCAGGGTCAAGGAAACCAAAGCCCTCCTGGTGACATCATCTTCGCAGCTATGCATTCACCTCCAGGATGCACCTGTCTCCGCCTGGGCACCAACTTTTGACAGGAAGGACTGAAGAGAATATCACCTGTGCACCAAACTCCTTCACCCATACTCCCAGAACCCTGTAGTCACTCTTGATCTGCTCAGTGTCACACCTTGCAGTATCTTTTGTGCCCACATGGATGAGTAGCATGGGGTAGTAGTCAGAGGGCTGGATAATCCTCGACAATGCTTTGGTAATGTCTCGGACCCAGGCCCCTGGCAGGCAGCATACCTCCCGAAATGACACGTCAGGACGACAGATGGGTGCTTCCGTTCCCGTCAGAAGAGAGTCTCCAACCACCACTACCCGTTTCCTCCTCCTTATGCAGCACCCATGCCAAATCCCAAAAAAGAAAACCTGGCAGATGACAAAGTCTGGGAAAATAGAAAGGCTCCTCTTTGCCACTAGACCAGTTTCCAGGCGGGAGAGAAGCCAGGCTCTGTGGGCAGTACACTGTGAACTATTCTTTTGGTGCAGACTTCCGAATCAGCACACTCATTGTCCCTACCCTCGACCTGGTGTCCAACATACAGACACAAAGCACACTTCATCCTGCAAGAGCAAACAAAAGCTTCCGGGGAAACCTTGGCTCAACTGAAATCAATGGGAGTTTTGTTATTGACGTCAGTGGGGTCAGGATTTGATGCCAAGTTTTGGGCTCAGTTGTGCTGGACAGGCCTGGATCAGGACAAGTGTGGAGCAGCTCTGCCCCAGGATCTCCAGGAGAAGTGCAATCACTCTCAGAGCTCCCAGGTCTGCTTAGTCGCCCCGGTGCCGGGCCACAGGCTATCCTCCCTGTATGAGCACAAACAGGTGCCACAATTGTGACCAGCACTTGCTCAGTGGAATGGGAAGGTCTTTGTGGCCTTGCATAGCTGTGCACAGTGCCATGGGTAAGGATCCTGGTTCCACTTATTTCACCAGCAGCAAACCCTGAGTGGCCAGGAAATGGCAACGAAATAGTTGACATACAGAGGGGCAAGTCCCTTCTCAAAAGCTGTGGGTATGGGGCACACCCACATGGAATTAAACAGGGGGCCAAAGTTCCCCATTTCTTATTGCTGACTTCCATCCCTGCAGCCCATGGAATTCACGTGGTTATACAGGGTATTTTATACAACGGTTTTCTTCAACATCTTTATTAATGACCTGGATGAGGGGATAGATTGTACCCTCAGCAAGTCTGCAGAAGACACTAAGCTTGGGGGAGAGGTAGATACACTGGAGAGCAGGGATAGGGTCCAGAATGACCTAGACAAACTGGAGGATTGGGCCAAAAAAACTCTGATGAGGTTCAACGAGGACAAGTGCAGAGTCCTAACTTGGGACAGAAGAATCCCGAGCACTGCTACAGGCTGGGGACTGACTGGCTAAGCAGCAGTTCTATAGAAAAGGGCCTGGGGATTACAGTGGATGAGAAACTGGAGATGAGTCACTAATGTGCCCTTGTAGCCAAGAAGGCTAACAGCATATTGGGCTGAATTAGGAGTAGCACTGTCAGCAGATCTAGAGAAGCGATAATTCCCCTTTTTTCGGCACTGGTAAGGCTTCATTTGGAGTGTTACATCCAATTTTTGGTCCCCATTACAGAAAGGATGTGGATGCATTGAAGAAAGTCCAGTGGAGGGCAACAAAAAGTGAAGAGTGAAGCTTTCAACAACCTGAAGGAAGGTTCCCAAGAGGATGGAGAGAGGCCATTCTCAGAGGTGACAGATGGCAGAACAAGGAGCAATGGTCTCAAGTTGCAGTGGGGGAGGTCTACAGAAGGACCATGGATGTTGCCAGACCAAAGAGTCCCGGATTTAGGAGATTTAACCTATACAATTTAGATTCCATATTACTGGACCTCCATGATGTCTAGGGCTTCAGGAGGCAGAGACAGGACTGTACAACCCCAGCCCTGGAACTCAAGCTCACCAAAATCAGGACCTTGCAACCTCAGCCCCACAGCTTCTGCTGGCAGCTACAACTGTGGCCATGCACCCAGCCCCATGGCATCCTGAGCTTAGCAGGGGCTGCAGCCGGGATGGTGTGCAATATTCCTGCTAATCTTTTCCATCTAGCTGTGGATTTTTTCTATCCATGTGCAGAATAATTTGTATGTGCACCAAAGCATGTGTGAATGTGCACCACCAGGAGAAACACAAACCTAGCTATGGGCACCCTGCTAATTAGCTGGTCGAATCTGAATCTCTCCTGAGCAGCTTTCATGAGGGGCTGCAGGAAGGGCCCTACATCCTAGCTTTGTGGCTTTTGCTGAGGGACTGAAGCTGGGGCCACATGTCCATGCCCAGTAGCTACACTGGAGACTATGCGCCCCCCTCATGGTTTCCCAGGGCCATGCCCCCCACCCTCTCCAGCTGCTGTCAGGGCTTGGCAGGGGCTGAAGCTGGGGCTGGACACTGCTGTCCTGCAGCTGTGATCAGCTCTGGAGCACGGGGCTGTATCTGGGGACTCTGCCCCTTGCCATGGCCTGTCAGTCACCCTCATCATGGGACTCCATTCCTCCTCCCTTCCCTAGTTATTTTTAGTCAAGTCACAAACAGGTCATGGGCTCAGGGAATTTTTGTTTATTGCCCATAATCTGTCCGTGACTGTTACTAAAAATAACCGTGATAAAAATCTTATACTCGCTGAGCAATTGCACAGATGGAGTCTGCTGTCAGACTGGTGAGTTCAATATTCAACTATTAAATCTTAGTATCTTTCTTCTGAGTGTCAAAGTGGGCTGCTAAGTGGCTTCCAGTCTCCCACATTCAGGATATAATGACATCACTGTTCAGTTAAATGGCTGCTTCCAAAGTTAGGCTCAGAAATGTGAATTCTAATAATAAACATACCTTAAACCAGCCATCTGGCAATGCCGCAGTGGAAAGCTTCTTTTGGGCAGCCAGCCTGCTGGGCAGAGAAAGAAGGGTATGGCAATCCACTACACCTGGCAGAGGGGGGCCACAACTCCCCAGAGGGACTGTGATGCAGTTCCAGCAGGGAAGAATCCTGGAGGCCCTCTCCAAACAAGGAGCTTATCTAACCTGGAGATCTGATCAGTGAATGTGTCAGACAACCAGATTAAGCTGCTCCTGGCAAAAGGGGAAATAGTAACATATAAGTGGCCAGCACATTTGCTAATAGCTTTGAAATCCACTTAAAGATTAAAAAAATCTGATGATGATAATAATAGGCCATTAGTGCTTAATATTTTCAGCCAGCAGAATATATATTAGCTGTCTTCTCAGTACCTTGGGAAGTAAGTGACCAGAAGCTCAGGATTAGACCAGCAATGGTACCGATGCAGAAAGGCACCCAGTACGAATTCAAAACACTGCCCTCGTGAGCATATTGGTGACTTGAAGCCTTTGCAACCCCTAATCTCATAGCAGCAACTAGAAGCTCTGAAATTCCAGCAGAAAGTTATGTTTAGCTCTTATTCCCAGCAGCACCGATACCCACAGCAGCTCCTGCTGGAGAAGGAGTCAGCTAATATGCTGGTGAAATGCAAAGGGAAGCCCTAGCTCTAGCAGGATACCCCACCAGGCTCCAAAGGGCTGTAGCCATATATCCAAGATCACTGCAAAGGTTCAGGAGCAAGGGATCGGCACTGCCAGCTGTGACAGCAATAAGGAACTGCACGTGAGGCAGCCACAGATGTAGGGCAGAGACCTAGGCTAGCTGTGCTGATCTTCTCAGAGCCTTGACTATTGAAAGTGTCTGTTCTGAACTCTCATTCTCCTCTCCATCCAAGAACAGATCATGTGCTCCCTGGCCTGCTGCCTGCCTGAACCTGTTGTGTCTTGGAAGAGTGGCCCCAACTTTGTGTCCTGCAAACCAAAGCATGCTGTAGTGTGCATTTAAAAGAAAAACAGGAAACAGCAGTTAATAATCATGGTGTCCAAGGACCCTCTTGCTCACTTGCTACACAGGAGCCCACTGCAGGGAACCTGGTCTGATTGTAGCACCCATGAGCCCAGGAGGAATCCAAACACCAGGGCCTGAGGCACAGCATGACTCAGGGAGACAAAAGCAGCTGAGGCAAATGAGGAGAAAGTCCAGCAAAGGCACGTGGGACAAATAGCAGCGGCCAAAGCCAAAGCAGAGCTGAGGAGCGGGCCCACGGGAGGCTCTTGGCCTCTCAAGCAATGCCGATCAAAGAATAGGAGCAGCAAAAGGAGTGTTGCCATCCACTGAGCACCCCCACAACACATGGGAGTGGGAAAGAGCCTGCTCCGATTATAAAGAAACTGTATGGAAGAATTCCTGTCACTTTAAAGAGTCTCTGCAGGATGCACAGCATTCTAGCAAATAAGCAGATGCCTGTCCTGTTAACCAGATTAATTAGGAAAGCCAGATAAGTTTGTAATGACACTGAGGTGGGCAGTGCTATGGTGCACAGACATTTAAAGAAAATGCTTTGAAAAGATTTATGATGACCCTGAGCTATCAACTGACATACAGAAACCACTCATATTAAATATGTGCATTAAACGTGTAATTTTATGAGAAAACAGACAATGGGGGTGGAGGCTGAAGCTGGTGATGGAAACCTGTTTGGTCAGATGGCCCAGGAGCAATTACTATGGGTAGGTACACATGAGATAAAGGCAGTCATCTGTGACCCCCAAAAAAGCAGCAGTTTTAGAGGCCGCAGCAACTGCTGATAAAAATGTTGAATCCAGGGCACATGGAGAGGGTGCAAATTCCAGAGGAAGGGAACTCCCCCTGTGATCTAGGTTAAGAGAGAAGCAGGGATTGGAAATAAACCTCACCTCAACTCTGATAAAAACACCAGGGAGTCCAGGTTTTAAAGCCCTCTACCAAAAGGGAAGGCAGGCAATGTGCCATCACTGTAGGGCTCCCAGCCATCTAAATCCAAACTGCCCAAAACTTAAGGTAACCCCGTGACCCACTTCACCACTTGCCACAGTGAGTGCCACTCCCAAAGCAGCAACAAAGCAGGAGGAGATCCTAGTGAACTGTACCAGTACTGAATCTTGGAAGGGTAGGTAAATGGCACAGATTGCACAGGCTGGAGGAACACTGTCCCCCAAGTCATTCTGGTCAAAGACAGTCTGGTAAAGAAGGAAGACAGCCTGCCTGGTAAGAGTTTAAATGTATTACCTTTGGGCGCACCCCCGTACCTTTGGGTGCCATGGGCTAAGGCAGGGCTACTCAACTTTGGAAGCCTCGGGGGCCACAATGATACTTACAGCACTTGCCGAGGACCACAACTTAAATGTGGTTGCATATACATGCAAATATATATGCAAATAGCTTCTTTCACACTGACGGGCATGAATACAAAGATTAAGGCAAGACTATACAACACACAAGCCCCATTTGAGTCAGTTCTGCTGATATTAATAAAATGCAACACTTTACCCGATTTCCACCCATATGACAGCACTTTTAATAAGCAGTGGCAGTCCAGGAATTTAACTACTAAAATGCATATCAACAGAAGACTACTTTTTTGTTTTGGCTTCACAATTTTAACAAATCAAACAAAAACTTTTTTGTTTTGGCTTCACAATTTTAACAAATCAAATTTTAACAAATTTTAACAAATCAAACAAAAACTGCCAATACAGTACTGGAATTTACTGAAGTATAAGTACAATCAATGTGAAGATTGTGTCTGCAAACTTTTCACCAGCTGTTTCACATCAGGCTTGTATTCCATTGTAGCAGCATGGAGACAGTCGGTCAGATATCTGTCAGTAAAAGAGGTGCACAGTTTTGACTTTATGATTCCCATGGAGGAGAATGAACTTTCACGGACATAGCAGACCCAAAGCAAGTTAACACTTTTTTGGCACATTTCAGTAATGCAGAGTACATGTCTTCCTGCACATAGGTCATCCAAAATGTTTCAGTGTCCTCTTCCTTATGCCTAGCTTTTAGAATACTATTGTTTTGCAGTTCTATCATCTCTTCTTCAAAAGTGGCCCTCTCAACACCAAATCTCACTACCGAAGGTGAGACTGCCTTTACCTCAACTGAAAATGGATTTTCAGTAAATTCAAGAACTGTCTTTGGGGATTTGACATCTAGAAAAGGAGAAGAAAATTCGGTTTTCAGCTTTGAGATGTACTCCGTAAAAAATCAGGCAAAAAGGATACATGTTCACTCAGCTGTGTCATTTGAGAGTTGAGGATGGGTAAGTGAGTTAAGTGTCTCACAAAGCTGATCTGCAAAAAGGGCCGGTTTTGTTTCAAATACAGAAACATTGCACATCAGAGAAGGCAGTTTTTTTTCTTTGCCTTGAAGTTTAAGACTGAGTGCATTTAAGTGGCGTGTCACATCAGTGAGAAAAGCCATGTTTAGCAGGAATGTCTCTTCGTCTAAACATGACCGTAAATCCTGGCAATCCTTTGCCTCAAAAAACACTTGCACAACAGGCAGTAGATCCATAAACTGATCTAACACTTTGCCTCAACTCAGCCATTTAACTTCTGCAAGCATTGCCAAGTCACCATACTGTGTTTCATACTCCACAACTAAAGCTTGAAATTGTCTCTGTTTCAAGGCATTTGCAACAATGAAGTTGATGATTTTTGCAACACTATCCATTGTGCTCTTGAGAAATGCTCCCTTCAGTTTGCAGCATAACTGTTCTTGGTGCAGACTGCAATGGTAAGAAAAGAAATCTGGAAACTGGATTTTTTTCAGCAAATAAATTAGCCCCTTCTCTTTTCCAACCATGGAACACCATCAGTTGTTACCAAAGTAAACTTCTTCAAATCAATGCATTTTCCTGGTCCTTCAAAACATGCCATCAGCACAGAATAAATGTTTTCTCCCCTAGTTTGACCCATCAAACGAAGCAGAGTAAGCATTTCTTCTACCTACTTTTTGCCATTGAAAAATGCACAATCAGTAGATTCATCCATTGCCAGACTGAAATACTCAGTGCTTTCAATGTCTTTTAGCAATTTAGAAAACAGATCACCTGAAATGCTTTCGTCTTACTACAGTTGAATCAGACACTTGCAGTTTTGATATTTGTTTAACTATATCCACTTTGATTTTAAATTCTGAAAAAAGTGATTCGCTGCTGTCCAAGAAGCACTGCTTCATCAATTCACCTTCGGTAAAAGGTCTTTTTGATTTAGCTATGTGCCAAGCCATTTTGAAGGAGGCTTCTGCAACCGCATTGCTGTCTTTAACTTGCTAACAGAACGTATCTTGTTGAGTACGGAAACCTTCCAGTAAGGAACATCTTAGTTTTTCTTAAATTGCTGTCAGGTAGATATAAGTCTTTGAATTCGGGGTGACAAGATTCATGGTGCCCTTGCAGGTTTGTTTTCCTTAACACAGTGATAGTCTTTTGACAAAGAAGACACATTGGTTTTCCATTTATCTCTGCAAAAGCTAATTCCATCTCCCAAACAGGGTTGAAAACCTTGCGTTCATCCAACAAGCGTCTCTTCTTTATTGCCATTTTTAATGCTATTTATTAAAAAGAAAATTGTATACCAGTGTTTTGGGTATTTAGCTTGAAGCTTCAGGTGTGCGTTTCTTGGAGTGATTTTACTGTAAAAAGAAAAGTTTCCAAACCAGAGTGCTCCAACCTGCAGCAGGCAGGGAGCTGGATGAGCCAGGCCGGACACAAGAGGCAAAAAAGGCCAGGTGCCTGAGAGCCCCGTCCTGAATTCCCAGCAAGGCTGACATTCCCACCCAGGAGTCCGTCACTCCGTGTGGGACAGAAACAGGGCTTCCTCACTGCAGCACCAGATCCAAACATCACCAGTGTGAGCCAGTCAGCACCTCTCAGGCTCTGCCGACAAGGCTAAGCACTTCCCACAATGCCCCAGCACTCCTGGTACCTCCTCCCTGGGAGCTAGAAATGCCGACACCCTGTACTCATCTGTTCCAGCCAGTCCATCTGCTTGCATCTTTCAGTGCTCACCTCGCCTGGGAGATGCCTCACCATTGTGGAGCATGTTCCCAGTGGAGGCCATATTCAAAGGATCCCACCTGCGGGTTGCATTTTGAGCCCCGCATAAACCCAAACCACACTGCGGGCTGCAAAAAGTAGCCCTGGGCTAAGGGCTACCTCTAGCTCAAGGAACTTAAAGGAGATGTTGCAGGCATTAGGAATCTGTTTCCCCACAGATGTTTGAATTGGTTACAATATTTTAGCCATGTCTCAGCAGCTTAATATCATAACTCACAGCCAGAAGCATATGGCTCTGTCCTGCCTGGCTTGTCTATGGAAAGCAGGGTGGAGTGCGGGAGCAAGGGACGAGATTCCACTGCTTTGTCAGAATCTTCTCGAGTGAGACTCCAAAGGCATTTACTGTGGCACAGAAGGCTGATCTTTCCCTGAACAAGAAGAGGACTGCAGATCAGAACACCACCCCAGCTAGGGAACAAAAGGGTAGGAGTTTCTAGGAGGAGGTTTGTTATACACAGAGACTCCAAAGGGAAAATGAGGCCCCCAGGTGAAGTTTGCAAGCAGGTGCTGGGGCCTGAGACGTGCAGGACAGAATTGCTGCAGGGCCTATTATTGTCTCTTTGCTGGATGCTCAGAAGCGTAAAGCATCTGTGACAGGGTTAAGCAGAATTCCTCTGGGGCCAATGCAGCTGGCTGACTGGAAGGTCTGCTGACACATGCCAGTTACTGAGGCTACTCCCTGGGAAACCAGCAGTGCTATTTATACAGCTAAGCAGCGGTGAAAGTAACTTAAAATTTCTTACAACCCAGGTCCCAGCCAGCTCTTTAAATAACTCCCTACTGGCTTTTGCTGCAGCTCAGCCAGCTCTTGCTGGAGCTACACATCAAGGTGCACCTGCTCACTTTCATCTCTGCATTTAAGTGTTTCCTCTACACTTACCCCTGTGCTGTGGGGGTGCAGTCTAAGCCCAAGCAAGCCTCCTGAGCTGTGCACTGTGGGTTAGTGGTGGTACTGTGGGCCATTAAACCGGAGACCACATGGGAATAGTCACCACAGTGGTGAAGGAGGGCACAGTGGTTAACCTACTTGAAGCATGCTGGATCCCAATGGCAGGCTGATCCCTAATGTACTGTGTGTGGATTGACATGGGGCTAGGAGCCACAGATACACCACCAGCTTTTGTCTCATTACCCTGGCTGGTGATTTTGCAGTGTAGTATGAGCATTGGGGTTTGTAGAGTCTGAGGCCAAGGCTACTTTTGATGCTTCCTGGGGGTACCTGGAGGAGTCCTGCCAGTGCCTGCCAGGCCAATGATCCTTTACAGACCAACAAGGTTCATCTACACCCTCGAGCCTTGCGTGCCTCCCTGCAGTTCCCAGCCCCTTGCCCTGAACACGCAGGATTCACAGATCCTCTGCTTCCAAAGCAGCCATACAACTCTGCTTACCAACCCAACCTCAGATACCACTTTGCTTTACTCATAGCACTCAGCAAAAGCATAGGCAAGTTCTTTTCAGAAAGCCATCTGGGCTCTAGGAAGCTGGAATGGTTTAGTTGGGGTTGGTCCTGCTTCAAGCAGGGGGTTGGGGGTTGGTTGAACTAGTTTGCCTTCTGAGGTCTCTTCCAATCCTCATCTTCAATCATTCTATGTTATGATTTAATTTGATATGAAATAAAAGGTTACACATCGACTAAAATCATAACATGCGTCTTAGAACCCAATCTTAACACAATAATCTCAGACCTAGTCGAGTATTACTCTCCCCAAATCCTTGCAGGACTTTACAGCCAGGTGGGCTGGCACCGTCCTGTCACAAGACAGGTGCCCACCTTTTTGAAGAAGAACTCAGTGTGCCTCTTTTCACTCCAAAAAATACCAGAGTAGTCCTTTGTCCTAGTCACAAACAGGACACTCCCTGCTCTTTCTTTCTGCTGTACATTACCTAAATCTCTTAATTCAGATCTGGCTCAGTATGCAAATAGGTCTACAGTGTAAAACACACAATACACAAATGTCGGAAACTGGGGGGGGGACGGTTAGGGGTGAAGGAGAACATTTCTGAGGTCAGTCACCTCCTGGAGAGCTGCCTTAAGTCCTGTTTTCAGGATAGCTTCAAAACCCTTTAAATCTTATCTGTACGTAATACCCAATGGGCTACTGGCTCTCAAGAGAAACCTCATATGGTCCCCTTCAATGAGCTGTTATACAGATATCCAACCCGAGGGATCCCTATAACACAAGAGCCCCCATGTCCTCTGCCACCTGTGCCCCTGGGTCACACCTTCACTTAGGGAATGCTAATACTGTCAGTGTCCTATAAGGGACTACACATTTCATGATGACATCCAGGGGTAGGAAATGGGCCCAGAGAGTTGGACATTTTAATGGGATCTTTATCCCATTCTCCTGCTCCTTCCATCTCCTCAGCTCAGGTATATCCCTTACAGCCTGACCTTATGGACTGGAAAAAGAGCTTTTTGTGGTATGAGGATTACGAAAGTGGCTTCTTCTGCTTCAGTGCTCTTTGTCCACAGTTTCTCAAAATGCAGATCTCAGCCTCAGCTGCTTGCCCCTCTCCCTGGAATGGAGCTGGAGGATGCCCAAACTGCACACTGTTGTGATGATACACTGGATTTTGATGGGTCCACAAGGGCCAGTGTTCCAGATGCCAGCCTCACTTGAGGCCCATCGTTCCAGTGGCTTGGGAACCATGCTCTCCTGCTGAAAGCAGATGTTTGGAACAGGAGAAAATAGATGTTTTTCAAAATGCACTGACAACTACAACCAGTCAGAGGAGGAAAGGGGAATATTTTCATAGTATTTAAAATCACAGGAACAAGGAAAATGAGAGCACATGAGTTGAGGTATGTCTGGCTCATGATCCTCACTGATGTTAACAGGCTACTGTTGTGAGGAGATAAGTGCTAGGAAGATTGCAGCAAATGTTGACAGTGCTATAGGATTAATGGCACTAGGCACTGTTCTAGGTGAGCAGCAAGGAGGAAAAAACCTAACTGAACAGGGTATTTTAGAAGGCATATAACATTACACCTTGTTCTGAATAGAAGTCAAATGTGAAAGCAGCTGAGGCAAAAAAGCTAGCAGAATAGAAAAAAGCCCCACACAATGAATTGAGAGAGCTTTTGAAACAGCAAGGTCTGAATAAAACTGAGCAAAGGCTTGAGTAAATGGACAGCAAAGCTGCTCAGGGACCTGGTGGAAAATAATGGTTCCATTATGATGACAACATGGAGGAGAAGAAGAGAAAGCCAGCATGATGCACTGCAAAACCACCAAAGGCAGAGCGTTTAGGAGACTTCATGTTACCAGCAAAGAAGCCCTCACAGACTTTATGCAATACAGAGGCAGTATAGCTCTGTACAGAGGCCACCAGGGCAGGAGTCTCCTTGCTACATGTGAACAGGCTAAGACTGGGCCCACGTTCGCCATTCTATGCATTAACCCTCTCTTTGTCCTGGGGAAAGAAAGTACAGTTTTAAATAAGCAGGATGCTGGTCTCTTTACCTCCTAGTTATACAGAGAGACTTAATACTTGGATCAGCTACTTTGAGAGACGTGGCCAGTGCTGCTGCCTCCTCCCCCAGAAAATACCACAGGAGGGGTCAAAGAGGCAGGAAAACTCCCCTCTGCTTGGGTGATCTCATGGAGTTACTAGAAATCTCTGCCTTGAGGGGTGGGGACTAAGGCCTCCTAAGCACAGGAATACTGAGGAGGTACAAAAAGGGAACTGGCAGTGTCTGGTGGTGGCTCAAAAGCATGGGTAACAACCTCAGAGCAGATATTTAGGAAGCAGACACAAACTCTAAACTGGCTCTAAGTTCTGCACTAAGACTTAACCAACCAATTATCAAGTGTAAACTCCACAGGGACTATAAAGGCCTAAACATGGAGTCACAGACTGTCTCCTTGGGTCCTGTGACCTGTCTCACCATCCAGTTGAGCCTGCATTTGTGACAGATGGTCCCTAACATGAAGGATCACAGCAATATTCAGGTTACTCCCAGTCCCAAAGCACCAATCACTTACCCAAGTCAATTCCACTTTAGATCTCACCCCAAAGATAAGGCTTGTAATCAATTCTAAAATAAACTATCTAAAGATTTTTTATACAGGAAAGGAAAGGAGTTATGCACTTTTAAAGCAAGTAAACAGGTACATACGAATGAGTTCCAATTAGGGCTGTCAAATGATTACAAAATTTATCACAATTAGTTGGCCAACTAATTGCACTGTAAAAAATAATAGAATACCATTTAAATATTTGAAAATGTAGAAGCATCCAAAATATTTAATAAATTTCAAATGATATTATATTTTAACATTTTGATTAAAACTGTGATTAATGTTTTAAATTGTGATTATTTTTTGAGTTAATCACGTGAAGTAACTGCAATTAATCTACAGCCTTAGTTCCAATCTTAAATTTCGAAAAGTAGTAGAACCTTCTATAATATGCAAGCTCTCCATTTTCTTCAGGGCTAACCCTGGTTAAGTACTGCAGCTTTCTTGCTTATGCTTAGTACCCCTTAGCTCCCCCAGTCCAATCAGCACAGAGATCCAGTTAGTCCATATTAGAGATTTTTATTCTCCTGCTCCACTCAAGGACGCTGAACTGCAAACTAAGCTGCTGGGAGAAATCCCCTTACATGTTTCATCTTCATGGGTGGGAAGGCCACCCAACAAAGTCAACAGTCCTTTAGGTGTTCCTAAATAGTCCATCTGGTGATGAAGGCATTTTCCTGTTGGGTAGGACACTTTTCTGTTGGGAGATCAGCGCTTCACCATAGTTAATGTTTCTCAACTGGCTTGCAAAACAAATGCTCAAGCAGTCTGAACTGCTCACCCCGTGCCACTTCCAACCATTTTCCAGCCCTGGCCCAGCAGCAGCAGCAGGGTGAGGGGCAATGCCTCTGGAGCTCTCTGCATTAAAATAGTAGAGTGGACTGACTGACCAGCCCTGTGAAAGCTCATTTCTGTATTTGCTGGCAAGCAAGTCACTAGCCACCCCACCTGACCCCAAATACTTAAGAGCTCATCAGAGCTGGAAGGTTACTTTACCACATCCCACTGAAGACAGATGCCCAGCAAATGGGGAAGTGTGGGTTGAGAGAAGGCCAAGGTTCCTAAGGGTACGTCTATGCTGCACCCATGCTTTTTTTTGTGGAAGAGCAAACGCGCTCTTTCGGGGAGCCCTGTATTCCTCATTCTATGAGGGATAAGGGCGCTGCTGAAAGAGGAGGCTTTTCTGCCATTTGGCCCCATCTAGACTGGGCCAAATGGTGGAAAAGCCTCTTCCAGAAAAGCGATTGGAAAAAGCTACGCAAACTGCGGAGTGCAATTTGCGTAGCTTTTTCTGACCAAGGACTGTAGTCTAGACCTAGCCAAGGTGAGGGGGGGTCGATGGGTGGGGGTTCACATATTACTGGAATATTACAACCTCCAAATAACAAATAGCCCCTCAATAGGTCCTGCAGCCTGTTTGCCCATCACTCTACACAAAGATGCAGTGAAATGCCTCTTTACGGTAGGCTGCGTTCTCAGTCAGCACCACCAACAGCAGCATGCTCCAGGCTCTGTGGCTGAGCATTGCAAAATGAAGCTATTGCATCAGAATATACCAGATCAAGAGAAAGACACACTGAGGGGTGAGTTAATCTCATCTCCAAGCAGAAAATCAAAGCCTATCAACTCTGCAATGAACCTGAGTCAGCTGCTGTCTGTCTGTGCCAAAATGAATTTATCTAGTAACAGCATAGGGAATTAATTTAAAACAGAAAGAAAATTAATTTTTAACTGCAATAGCTATGTTTGTGATTTATAGCCTGGCAGCTTGCGATTTCCCAGCAGGATGAAGGCATGTGCTCTCCCACTGAACTGGCCTCTGCACAGGGACAACATACTTGTGTGTGTGCACAACTGACTTCTTTCTTAATTGTGCTACATTAACTGTCATGTGGCCAGCTCAGTACTAGCCAACAACAAAGTGTTTCTACCTAGCAATTGTCTTAATTTATTAATGGGTAACACATAAAATGGTAATTAATTACAACAGAAATCCTCTTGTACAATTTTGGTTGACACTGTCACTTGGTGAGTTAATTAAACGCTGAACCCACCAGTTCTGTTACTGAGTAAGCAAGAATCCTGGGAGCTTTTTGTTAAATGTTGTGCCTGACTCGAATGTTCATTGAAGCAAGAGCTGGACAGCACTGGCTGGAGTCAGCAGTAGGGGAGCTAAACAATGTCATGAGACACCTCTTCTGATGCTCTTTGATCCGCCCCGAAGTCCTCGCCCACTATCCCAGCCCTGGGCTCCCCCCGACAATTCTGCTCTTGTCCTGTGGCACTTCCAATTATATGCCAGCTCATCCTAAGACCCCCTGCCTTCAGGGAACCCTGACAAACATGTCACTGGAATCAGGCTGGTCCCCAGGATGATACTACTGGTACAATGGACAGAGGAATGTGTTTAGACTGGATGGAGGACTTGTGCATTGCTGCTGGCAACGCTCTCACTTATAACATCTGGCAATATCTGAGTAGTTGCACTGTAACCTTCTGTAAGGGTCTGTCCACACTTACCAGGATGCATTGGTACAGCTGCCTCACCACAGCACACTAGTGAAAATGCCGCCTATGCGGACAGGAGAGCTTCTGCCACTGGCATAGGTATTCCACCTCCTTAAGAGGCGGAAGCTAACTCCACAGGAGAGACCTTCCTGTTGCCATGGCTAGTGGTTAGGGCACTCAGGGTAGTGGCCTTTCCACACCACTGGCTGATGCCGTTATGCCCACTTACATTGGCGCTCTAGACCAAGCCTAGGTAAGTCACCAGCCAAGGGAAAGACACTGACTAGGGTGAAGAGCTGAACTGCAATGGAGTTATGCCCTGTGTGACAGAGTTCACTCACTACTGCAGTGCCCCCTGCTGGCTGTGATTTGCTGCCTCTTGTGAAGCTTCCCTAGGTCTCTATTAATCCTTTAGAGCAGGAATAGGCAGACTCAGGTCTGCTCTCTGTGCTCACGTCTCTGGGGAATCATGCTTTGCAATGCTCACTGCATGAGGTACCACTGATTCTTCAAACCTCAGCACCTGTTAGACAGCATCTTCTTTTGCATAGCTAGTGACAGCATTGCTCCCTGAGTCAGTGAATCAGTGAGTCAGCATGGCCGTCCGCTGACATGGAAGGGAAAGCACTCTATAAGACCCCCACATAAGAACATAAGAATAGCCATACTTGGTCAGACCAAATGTCCATCCAGCCCAGTACCCTGTCTGCCGACAGTGGCCAATGCCAGGTGTCCCAGAGGGAGTGAATTGAACAGGTAATGATCAAGCGATCTCTCTCCTGCCATCCATCTCCACCCTCTGACAGAGTCTAGGGACACCATTCCTTACCCATACTGGCTAAGAGCCATTAATGGACTTAACCTCCATGAATTTATCTAGTTCACTTTTAAACCCTGTTATAGTCCTAGCCTTCACAACCTCCTCAGGCAAGGAGTTCCACAGGAAGTGGAAGGGCGGGGCTGGAACTATAAGAACAGGCCTTGAGAGCTCAGTAGAAGCCCAGAGGGCAAGCAGGCCAGACGCTCTCCTTGGCCTCCCTGGGAGGGAGGCCCGACGGCCACAACCCTGGAAGGATGACTGGATAGGGCCCCTGGGACCACTGCCCGACCCTGGAGACAGACCAGGCCACTCTGAATCCCACCAGGCACCGATCAGCTGTGTGGCAGCTGCCCCTTTGAAACTGCCGCCTCCGCACAATTCAAAGAGGCGGCAGGGATCCCCAGCTGACCCTGGTCTCCCCGCGACATTTCCCCAGGACTCAGGATCAGCTGGGGACTCTCCAGCTGATCCTGGGTTCTGGGGAAATGCTTATCAGATAGTCGACTAGTCAATTAGTCTTTAACATCCTTACTCCTGACTAGAACATAGAGCATCTCTATTAATAGACCCTCCTCTAAAAGATGTCTCTGTCCGATCCATGTGCTCCTCCGCACCCATCAGCTTTCCCCCAGTCCTTAGTTTAAAAACTGCTCTACAACCTTTTTAATGTTAAGTGTCAGCAGTCTGGTTCTGGTTCCATTTTGGTTTAGGTGGAGCCCATTCTTCTTGTATAGGCTCCCCCATCCGAAAAATTTTCCCAGATCCTAATAAATATAAACCCCTCCTCTCTACACCATCATTTCATCCACGCATTGAGACTCTGAAGCTCTGCCTGCCTACCTGGCCCTGCACGTGGAACTGAAAGCATTTCAAAGAACGCTACCATAGAGGTTCTGGATTTCAATCTCTTCCCTAGCAGCCTAAATTTGGCCTCCATAACCTCTCTCCTACCCTTCCCTATGTCATTGGTACCTACATGTGCCACAACCACCAGCTCCTCCCCAGCACAACACATAAGTCTATCTAGATGTCTCGAGAGATCCCCAACCTTCGCACCAGGCAGGCAAGTCACCATACGGTTCTCCTGGTCATCACAAACCCAGCTATGTTTATAATGACTGAATCTCCCATTACTAACACCTGCCTTTTCCTAATGACTAGAGTTCCCTTCGCTGGAGATCACAGAATCATAAAACACTAGAACTGGAAGGGACCTCGAGAGATCATCAAGTCCAGTCCCCTGCCCTCACGGCAGGACCTAGTACTCTCTAGACCCGTGGTCACCAACTGGTCGATCGCGATCAACTGGTTGATCGCGAGGCCTCAACCAGTCGATCGCAAGGCGTTCGAGCCCCCCTATTTCTCCCCCACCCCCAAGAAGCACCACTACCTACCTCCACTGAAAATGGAGGTAGTGCCGGCTTCCCGCGGGGTGGACGGAAGTCCTGCAGCTTCGTGCCACTTCCGGGTGTTCCAGAAGTGCGCTGGCTGCTCCCCTCCCTAAGTTCTTTGGCGTGCCGGGAACTTGCCTGGGGGGAGTCCCCAGAGGAGGCGCGCGGGGGCTTCCCTGCGCCACGAGAGGGTGAACTGGCCCCGGAGGAGGCGCACACGGGGGCTTCCCTGCGCCGCAGGAGGGGGAAGTTGGCCCCAGAGGAGGAGTGCGTGGGGGCTTCCCTGCGCCGCGGGAGAGGTGAGTCGGCCCCAGAGGAGGCACGCGTAGGGGCTTCCCTGCGCCGTGGGAGGGGGAGTTGGCCTCGGAGGAGGCACATGCAGGGGCTTCCCTCCTCTGCGGGGTGGGGTGGGGTGGGAGAGAGTCCTGGGAGGAGGCTGAGGGAGGGGACTCCCTGCCCCCACTGGCACCCTGTCCCCTGCTGCAGAACCCTATCCCCTCTCCCCAGCACCCTGTCCCCTCTCTCCTGTTCCCCATTGGCACCCTCTCCCCTGCTGTAGAACCCTATCCCCTCCCCCCGGCACCATGTCCCCTCCCTCCTGTTCCCCACTGGCACCCTGTCCCCTGCTGCAGAACCCTGTCCCCTCCCCCCAGCACCCTCTCCCCTCTCTCCTCTCCCCTGCTGCAGAACCCTGCTCCCACCCCAGCACTCTGTCTCCTGCCCCAGCACCCACTAGCACCCTTCCCCAGTACCATGTCCCCTGCTCCCACCAGCACAGCTGGGGCCTCATTAGTGAGGCTTGGGGTTTTTTTGAGAGGAGGTTTTTTTTTTTTGCATCTCCCTTGTGTGGCTCCAACTGACTTTTCTGTGGGTCAGTGATCCCTGACTCAAAACAGGTTCCCTGCCCTTTTCATAAATAAAGACAATGCAGAAACTCTTTGTGTTTAACATAGTATTTTATTTAAAAATGAAGCCTGGCCAAAAAAACCCCAGTTGGGGCCAAGCCCCCATCTGGCCACAGTATTTTACACTCCTGCACCCCCCCCCCCAGGCCCTAGATCTGAGCCTATCATACACTGAAACCCCTTGCCCTGAGCCCCTCACATACCCCAACCCAAATTCCTGCATCCTCACAGCCACGAGCCTGTGGCTTGCTTAGTACCCCAACCCTCCATCTGACCCCAACACTCCCCAGCCTGGAGCCCCCTCCCCGAGCCAGCATCCCCTTCTCCACTTCCTCCTGCATCCAGATTTCCTCCCAGAGCTTGCACCTCTCACCTCTTCCCACACCCAAATCCCTCATTTCCACCCCAGAGCCCACACATCCTGTCTCAACCCAGCGAGGGTACGGCTAGACTGCAGGAGTTTTTCCAGGATTCCAGAGATATCCTGGAAAAACTCTTCCGCGTCCAGGGATGCATTTGTTCTTCTGCTTTTTTTAGTGGAAGAGCAAACATGCTCTTTCGGTAACCCCTATGTTCCTCGTTCCAAGGGGGATTCCAAAAGAAGGGGGTTTTCTAACATTTGGTCCAGTCTAGACAGGCCAAATGTTGGAAAAACCTCTTTCTACATAAGAATTGGGAAAAAGTGGCAGTGTAGAGTGTATAAGGGCTGGGGATAGCAAGTGATGGAGAGGAGGAGAATAGAGAGGGCGGGGCTTCAAGGAAGGGGTGGGGTCTTGGGGAAAGGGTGGGCAGTAGATCTTTGCTTGTTCTGAGATTTAAAAAGTGATCTTGGGTGTAGAAAGGTTGGAGACCACTGCTCTAGACCATCCCTCAGTGCAAGAGGATACCAAAATATCCTCTGGAAGGACAGTCCCAACTATGGGATCATTTCCCTCTCCTCCAGTAGACTGTTCTCCTTCCCTGAGCGAACAGGAAATCCTCACATGATTCCTCTCCTCTCACCCATTCCCAGCTTCTGATAAACAGAGGCTAGGGACACCATTCCTACATCCTGGCTAATAGCCATTGATGGACCTAACCTCCATGAATCTATCTAGCTCTTTTTTGAACCCTGTTAAAGTCCTAGACTTCACCACATCCTCTGGCAAGGTGTTCCACAGGCTGACTGTGCGCTGAATGAAGAAAAACTTCTTTTTGTTTATTTTAAACCTGCTGCCTATTAGTTTCATTTGGTGACCCCTCATTCTTATATTGTGGGAATAAGTAAATAACTTTTCCTTATTCACTTTTTCCACACCAGTCATGATCTTATAGACCTCTATCATATCCCTCCCCCTTAGTCTCTCCTTTTCTAAGCTGAAGAGTCCAAGTCTTTTTAATCTCTCTTCATATGGGACCCGTTCCAAACCCCTAATCATTTCTGAACCTTTTCCAATGCCAATATATCTTTTTTGAGAAGACGAGACCACACCTGTACGCAGTATTCAAGATGTGGGCATCCCATGGTTTTATATAGAGGCATTAAGATATTTTCTGTCTTATTCTCTATCCCTTTTATAATGTTTTGTTGCCCAATTACTTGCCTCCTCACTGCCTCATACAATAGGCACTGGTGAGAGTGACAGCACCTCCCCGAGCTCTGCCTGGACAGAGTCTAGCCACAGCTGACTATGAGTGTTACTCGGAAGCAGAGCTTCTGAACCTGCTTGGAATCTGAAATCCTGAAGGAAGCCACGGCCGCAGCCTGACCATTGCCACCCTCTTTCCAAGGGACCTCAGTAGACCTTCAATGCCATGGCTTGAGTTCTGCATTTTAGATCCTTCCTTCAGGAGCTGACAGTCCACCCACTATGCAGCAGGGGGAGAGATGGCTTTCACAGGAGAGCTGGTCTGTCAGTAAGTACAGGAGGAAATGACTGTGCTCAAGAGTCAGAGCTTTTGAGGCCAGAAGAGCCCATTATGACAATCTAACAGCACAGGCAAGAGACCCTTACCCAAGGATACCTGCAGCAGTCCATATATCTTGTTTTCAGCTATGGAATATCTTTTATCTATATCTTCCCTTTCCAAAGCATTTGGGCAAATCCCAGCAGGAAGGGAAACCAGTAGGAGTTTTTCAGAAGGGTAGACCTAACCCTGTGCCATTGTGAATTTCTGAATAGGCTGGGAACAGTTGCTTGTCTACAAAGGAATACATGATGTTCCTATGCCCACAGGCATGAAATGCCCTAACACCAGAGGAGCTGCTGGAATTTTCTTGCAGAGGAGCCAGCCGATGGGGTGTCTTTCTCTGGCCACAGGGGGAAGGTGAGATGGGGAAGGATCCAGTGTCTCTGTCACAATATAAACCCACAGGCCTATAAACCTCACATGTGGGGTGTTCAGGGCTCATCAGCTGCTACTCAGTGGTCAGGAGTGCACCAACCCACAAAAGTAAGACTGAGATGAATTATCTCCTCTCTAGTGATTCTCCATAGATCCTTTGTGTAAAACCCCTCTGCCTTGCCATAATATGGGGCCTAGAAAGCAACATATCTGTAGATTCCTTTCACAGAATTGCCATTTATGGGGCAATGGAAAGTGCCAGGAACAGCTGTAAATCTATGGGGCTTTTGACATGTCCACAGGCACTGATGTCAAAGGAGCCAAAAGCTGAGAAAATTTGAAAGTTTCTGTGAGGCGATTTAGATCCCCCAAACTCAGATAGAAATCTGGAGAGATTTGAATGCTTCCTCCCTATGATTCTGCTATCACTTGCCTTCAGCTGTGAGTCACATTAAATTGCACAGACAGGCCAATCCATTTCAGACACAAATGACTAGGATGAATGAACCGCTCTCTCCCTGGCTTTGCCTAGAAACCAATTCCTACACTGGAAGGAAAAAAGGTTTTGATTAATACTGCAGAGTGCTGATAAAACTATCAAGAGATGGAGAGTGGGATAGAAGAGCCATGCCCCTGGAAAGAAGGTGGCCCATCCTGGACAGCACACGGGTATCATTGCTTCAGGTGTGAATGTGTTTCCTGAACAACTTGCGCATCAATCTCTTGGGCAGTCAGTGCATTTCTAAATAGGTTGGAGGGGGCATCTCAGCAAAGCACCAGCCAATCTATTAAACTCTGCTAACCATTTGGAGATTACACCCCTCTCCCAAATGCTGGCATGCACTGTGATGGGACCACCCCACGCTTTATGAAATGGGCTTATGGACACAAATATACATAACTCAAAGGTGCTTTAGACAAATTGCTTCATGTAACCTATCAATCTTCATGTCATAGTCCGCTGGATCTGTTTATCTTATTTTGGTGTGTGTATCGTCTTTGTGTGTGAACTTAAACTTAAGAAGTATGGAATGCTTGAGGGTTTTAAATGTGCAAAGGAAAGCCATCATCAGGGTTTCCAATGCTGGGACACCTCAATGTCTGGGCGCATCATATGCAGATAGCCTTTTGTCCTTAAGTCTTAGCAGTGGTTGGTCTTAGGAAGTCACATGACCCCCCTAACTGCTAGTGACTGGCCAGGGAACTTACCAGGCAAAAGTGAGAATCTTCAAAAAAATAGGAAACTAGCAGGTTTTTGTCTTTAGGCTGGCTGTTTGAAACACCCAGAGGAATGAACCAAAAACCCCAGGGAAAAGGAGACTTCCCTGGTTTGGAAGGCTTAGCTGGAAAAGAAACAGTTTTAGGGTGAATTTGTACTGAGATCTCAGTGTTAGAATAGCTAAGCATTTCTGTTATTTTTAATTTGTTATCTACTTTGCTCTGCCTGTTCTTACTTATAACCACTTCAATCCTACCACTTGTACTTAATAAAATCACTTTTACTAACTATCAAGCCCTGTATAAATAATTATTACCTAGGGGAGCAATCAGTGTGCACATTCCCCTTTTCATTGTTAAAGGGGGCTTACCTAAATAATTCATTTGGGGTTCTGATCCCATTTGGGAAATGGTATCCCAAGAAGCTGGGCCCAAAACTGCAGTTTCCTTGGACTTGAAGAGGTTTGGTGTCTGTACTGCTTTTCGGGGGGGGGGGCGGGGAACACTGCTTTGGCAGGGGGAGACCAGGGAGCTGGCTCAGGAGGACCAAGCGGAGAGAAGCCCCAGAGAGCATGAAGGTGAGTGGCAGTGGCTTTGTCAGCACTCCAGGAAGCACCCCTAAGGGGTCTTCTGTGACCACACCCCATCACATGCACAGTGCAGAAAAGGGGACCCTGCTGCAGGCTGTGTTGGTCTAGGTTGCTGTAGTGCACACTACACTCATCAATCTTTGTCCTGCCTAAGCTTGAGGGCTGCAACTGTACCAGTCCTTTGCAAGCTGAGGAACAAAGTAGCTGTCTTCTGGTAACTAGGGATGTTAAATATTTGTTAATTGAACAGCCGATTAACCTCATGAATCCTTATCGGTTACTCAACTATTCTGTGGTCCTAATATCGGTTAATTGACTGGACAATTAGCCTCATGATTTCTTGTCGGTTACTCGACTATTCTGTAGTCTCTATATCAGTTAACTGATTGGCCGATTAACCTCATGAATTCTTATTAGTTACTCAACTATTCTATAGTCCGTGGGGGTGGGACAGCAGCCAGTGCACTCTGGCCCCACTCCCGTGGAGCCCCCTGCCACTCCGCGCTGCTGTGTCTCTATCAGAGGCAGCAGCATGGGATGCCAGGCAGGAGCTCCCCTTGCGGACTGGCTCCCTGTTGCCCCACACTGTTACCTCTGATAGAGAGGCAGCAGCCCCTGTCTGGGTGCTGGTCATAGAATCATAGGGCTGGAAGAGACCTCAGGAGGTCATCAAGTCCAGCCCCTTGCCCAAGGCAGGACCAATCCCAACTAAAATAACCCAGCCAGGGCCTTTGTTAAGCTGAGACAAACACCTCTAGGGATGGAGAGTCCACCACCGCCTTAGGTAACCCATTCCAGTGCTTCACCACTCTCCTAGTGAAATAGTTTTTTCCTAATATCCAACCTAGACCTCTCACACTGTAACTTGAGACCATTGCTCCTTGTTCTGCCATCCATCACTACTGAGAACAGCCTTTCTCCATCCTTTTTGGAACCTCCCTTCAGGAAGTTTAAGGCTGCTATCAAATCCCTCCTCACTCTTCTCTTCTGCAGACTAAACAAACCCAAATCCCTCAGTCTCTCCTCATAGGTCATGCGCTCCAGCCCCCTCATCATTTTGGTCGCCCTCCACTGGACCCTCTCCAATGCGTCCACATCCTTTCTATAGTGGGGGGCCCAGATCTGGACACAATACTCCAGATGTGGCCTCATCAGAGCCGAATAAAGGGGAATAATCACTTCTCTAGATCTGCTGGCAATGCTCCTCCTAATGCGACCTAATATGCCATTAGCCTTCTTGGCTACAAGGGCGCCCTGTTGACTCATATCCAGCTTCTCATCCACTGTAATCCCCAGGTCCTTTTCTGCAGAACTGCTACTTAGCCATTCGGTCCCCAGCCTGTAATAATGCTTGGGATTCTTCCATCCCAAGTGCAGGATTTTACACTTGTCCTTCTTGAACCTCATCAGATTTCTTTTGGCCCAATGCTCTAATCTGTCTAAGTCACTCTGGACCCTAGCCCTGCTCTCCAGCATATCTACCTCTCCCCCTAGCTTAGTGTCATCTGCAAACTTGCTGAGGGTGCAATCCATACTCTCATCCAGGTCATTAATAAAGATGTTGAACAAAACCGGTCCCAGAACAGATCCTTGGGGCACTCCGTTAGAAACCGACCACCAACATAACATTGATCACTACCCGTTGGGCCCGACAGTCTAGCCAGCTTTCTATCCATCTGTGATGGGCCCGCCAGGGCCCACACTGAACCCAATGGGAGTTCGGCTGAGTAGCCAGGACAAGGTTGGTGCAGCGGGTCCACTGGGGCGCGCACTAACACCGGCGGGACACCGGCCGGTCAGCTGACATAGCCACAGCTCGGCGAACCCTCTGGGGTGCGCGCTGACTCCAGCGGGATGCTGGCCAGTCAGCTGGGAAGGGGGGTGGGGGGCGGACGCCGGAGAGTGTCCACCAACAACCACCAGACCAGTGGGGGCTCGCAGCGTGCGGGGGCGGAGCCCGATCCCGGCGCCCCAGCAGGATGCCCGGGGGCGGAGCCACGCAACCCCGCGGCCATTAGCGGGCCATTTGAAAAGGCCCAGGGGAGACGACAGCGGGGCGGCTCGCAGAGCAGGAGCTGTCGAGAGACACGCTGGGTGAACCGAGCTGCGCCCCGGTGGGGGGGTCGGCCCGCAAGTCCAGGGAGGATGGAGCAAGGCAGCAGAAGCCAGGGAAGACGCCGGAGCGGTAAGCCCCTCGTATTCACTCGGGGGAAATGCCGCACTGGAGGGGAATAGGAAGCAGCCTGGGGCAGAGCGTTTTTGGCGCCCGTGGGCTGACGAGCTACAGGGTGGATCCCCATCAGCTGGGTAGGGGTGAGACACCCTGCACCCTTAGGGCCCCGGGCTGGGACCCAGTGGAGAGGGTAAGCCCGGGTCCCATTTCCCCTCTCACTTCGCATCCGCCCCATCCCCGCAGACTACGCGTTACAGTGGGCCTAAGGTCCAATTGACCAGGCACTGAACTTACGTGGATCCTGGAGGGCCACGAACTAGGGAGATAGAGAACCCTGGGGGAAGTCCCCATGACACTTGGAAAGAGGGCTTGCTGGCCGAGAGCTCACGCCCTAACTCACCCACGGTGGGACTCACAGACAGAAGGCTCGCTGAACACCACCTTCTGGCGGGAAGTGGTAGTTCGCACCCAGACATTCGTCGCCCGATAACCCGCCCGCAGCGGGACGCAGAGACAGAGAGCCCGTTGAACACCACCTTCCAGCAGGAAGTGGTAGTTCGTGCCCAGACGTCCATCACACCATCTTACAATCCATTTATCCAATCCATACTCCCTTAACTTGCTGGCAAGAATATTGTGGGAGACCGTATCAAAAGCTTTGCTAAAATCAAGGTATATCACATCCACTGACTTTCCCATATCCACAGAGCCAGTTACCTCATCATAGAAGCTAACCAGATTGGTCAGGCACGACTTGCCCTTCGTGAATCCATGTTGACTATTCCTGATCACTTTCCCCTCTTTCACGTGCTTCAAAATGTATTCCTTGAGGATCCCCTCCATGATTTTTCCGGGGACTGAGGTAATGCTGACTGGTCTGTAGTTCCCTGGACTGTCCTTCTTCCCTTTTTTAAAGATGGGCATTACATTTGCCTTTTTCCAATCATCCAGGATCTCTCCCGATCTCCACGAGTTTTCAAAGATAATGGCCAAAGGCTCCGCAATGACATTTGCCAACTCCCTCAGTACCCTCGGATGCATTAAATCTGGACCCATGGATTTGTGTATGTTTAGCTTTTCTAAATAGTTCCTAAGGGCTGTCCACCTCCTTCCCATACAGTGTTGCCCAGTGCATTTGTCTGGGAGCTGACCTTGTCTGTGAAGATAGAGGGAAAAAAAGCATTGAGTACTTCAGCTTTTCCCACATCATCTGTCACTGGGTTACCTCCCTCATCCAGTAAGGGTCCCACACCCTCTCTGATCACTCTCTTATTGCTAACATGCCTGTAGAAACCTTTCTTGTTACCCTTCACATCTCTTGCTAGCTGCAATTCCAATTGCGCTTTCGCCTTCCTGATAACTCCCCTGCATTCTCGAGCAATATATTTATACTCCTCCCTAGTCATCAGTCTAAGTTTCCACTTCTTGTAAGCTTCCTTTTTGTGTTTAAGCTCACCAAGGATTTCCCCAGTAACCCAATCTGGTCGCCTACCATATTTGTTTCTCTTGCTGCGCATCGGGATGGTTTCTTCCTGTGCCTTCAATAAGGCTTCTTTAAAATACTGCCAGATCTCCTGGACTCCCTTCCCCTTCATGTAAGAATCCCAGGGAATCCTGCCCATCAGTTCTCTGAGGGAGTCAAAGTCTGCTTTTCTGAAGTCGAGGGTATGTATTTTGCTGCTCTCCTTTCTTCCTTTGGTCAGGATCCTGAAATCTACCATCTCATGATCACTTATCACCCACCTCTACTTCCCCTACTAGTTCCTCCCTGTTTGAGAGCAGCAGGTCAAGCTGGGCATGGCCCCTGGTCAGTTCCTTCAGCACTTGTACCAAGAAGTTATCCCCAACATTCTCCAAAAACTTCCTGGATTGTCTGTGTCCTGCTGTACTGGTCTCCCAACAGATGTCAGGATGATTAAAGTCCCCCATGAGAAACAGGGCCTGTGATCTTGAAGCTTCTCTCAGTTGTCTGAAGAAAGCCTCGTCTATCTCATCCACCTGATCCGGTGGTCGACAGCAGACACCAACCACAACATAAGAACATAAGAATGGCCATACTGGGTCAGACCAAAGGTCCATCTAGCCCAGTATCCTCTCTGCCGACAGTGGCCAGCACCAGGTGCCCCCAGAGAGGGTGGACCGAAGACAATGATCAAGCGATTTGTCTCCTGCCATCCCTCTCCAGCCTCTGACAAACAGAGGCCAAGGACACCATTTTATCCCCTGGCTAATAGCCTTTTATGGACCTAATCTCCATGAAATTATCTAGCTTCTCTTTAAACTCTATTATAGTCCTAGCCTTCACAGCCTCCTCTGGCAAGGAGTTCCACAGGCTGACAACATGCTGTGTGAAGAAGAACTTTCTTTTATTAGTTTTAAACCTGCTACCCATTAATTTCATTTGGTGTCCTCTAGTTCTTCTATTATGGGAACTAATAAATAACTTTTCTTTATCGGCCCTCTACACACCACTTATCCCATGGCCATGTAATTTACACAAGAGCCTTTGGTGAGGGACCTTGTCAAAGGCTTTCTGAAAATCTAAGTATACTATATCTACTGGATCCCCCTTGTCCGCATGTTTGTTAACCCCTTCAGAGAACTCTAATATAGATTAGTAAGACAGGATTTCCCTTTACAGAAACCATGTTGACTTTTGTCCAACAAATTATGTTTTTCTACATGCTTCACAATTTTATTCTTTACTATTGTTTCGACTAATTTGCCCGGTACTGAAGTTAGACTTACCGGTCTGTAATTGCCCGGATCGCCTCTAGAGCCCTATTTAAATATTGGTGTCACGTTGGCTACCTTCCAGTCATTAGGTACAGAAGCCGATTTAAGGGATAAGTTACAAACCACAGATAATAGTTCAGCAATTTCCCATTTGAGTTCTTTTAGAACCCTTGGATGAATGCCATCCGGTCCCGGAGATTTGTTAACATTAAGTTTTCCTATATGTTCCAAAACCTCCTCTAATGACACTTCAATCCGGGACAGTTCCTCAGATTCATCACCCACAAAGGACGGTGCAGATTTGGGAATCTCCCCAACGTCCTCAGCCGTGAAGACTGAAGCAAAGAAATCATTTAGTTTCTCCGCAATGGCTTTATCATCCTTGATTGCGCCTTTTCTAGTTCGATCGTCTAGGGGACCCACCATCACCTCTGTTGCTTCCACCTCTAAACTTAACCCACAGACTCTCTACAGGCTTTTCTTCCTCTATATACTGGAGCTCTAAGCAATCATACTGCTCTCTTACATACAGTGTAACTCCTCCTCCTCTTCTCCCCCACCTGTTCTTCCTGAACAGTTTATACCCTTCCATGACAGTGCTCCAGTAATGCGAGTCATCCCACCAAGTCGCCGTTATTCCAGTCAAATCATAGTTCTTTGACTGGGCCAGGGCTTCTAATTATTCCTGTTTGTTTCCCAGGCTTCTTGCATTCATGTACAAACACCTTAGATAACCAGTTGTTCGCCCTACCTTCTCCATTCGAATCAGGGGGTCCTCCTTTGTTGCTCATTCTCCTTGTGTTTCTTCCCAGTATCCAACTTCCCCACTTACCTCAGGGCTTTGGTCACTGTCCCCCAATCAACCTAGTTTAAAGCCCTCCTCACTACGTTTGCAAGCCTGCCCGCAAAGATGCTCTTTCCTCTCGTGGTTAGGTGGATCCTATCTCTTCCTAACAATCCTTGTGCCCGGAACAGAGTCCCATGGTCAAAGAAACCAAAGCCCTCTCTCTGACACCACCTGCGCAACCACGCATTTACTTCCTCAATTCGACGATTCCTATTTGGATCTTTTCTTTCAACAGGGAGGATGGATGAGAACACTACTTGCGCTTCAAATTCCTTGATCCTTCTTCCCAGCACTACATAATCTACTGTGACCCCCTCAAGGTCATTCTTGGTCGTATCGTTAGTTCCCACATGGAGAAGCAGGCAGGGGTAGGGATCCGAAGGTTTGATCATTTTTGGAAGACTCTCGGTCACATCCTGAATGTGAGCTCCTGGTAAGCAGCACACCTCTTGAGATTCCAGGTCTGGACGGCAGATGGATGACTCAGTCCCTCTCAGGAGGGAGTCCCCGACCACCACCACCCGTCTTCTTTTTTTGGGAGTGGTGGTCATGGAACCCCCATCCCTAGGACTACGCATCCCATGCCTTCCGGTAGATGGTGTTCCATTCTGATTTGTTCCCTGAGAGGTCCCCGCCAAAGCATTCTCCACTGCAGTGCCTGTGGAGAGAGCCTAAAAGCAGTTACTTACCTCTACAGGAATGGGGGATACTTGAGTTGGCCTTCTTCTTCTAGAGGTTACATGCTGCCAGTTCTCTTCCTTGTCCTATACTGCCCTCACTGGCTCTTCCACCTGCTGTGCCTGCAGGATTAAATGCTGTCTTCTATCAAGGAAGTCTTCATCCTCTCTGATGGAACGTAGGGTTGATACTTGGGCCTCAAGTCCTCTAATTTTTTCTTCCAAAATGGCGACCAGCTTGCACTTAGTGCAGATGAAATCCCTTCTATCTTCCGGGAGGAAGACAAACATGGCACATGCTGTGCAGGTAACAACAGCAGACCTATCACTATCCATACCTGCCTTCCTTCTGAGAGATTCCTCAGATGTTATTAAATGCCTCCTTGAAGGGCAGGAGAGAGAAAAAACATTTTTTTTATAAGGAAAAGAGCGCCAAACACTATGGAGGTCTCCCAGGGTGAAGCTCCTGTACCCATCATAAGCCAGAACTGAGCCGGGCTGCCTGCCCACCTGCATTTAATACACTTTAAATGCAAAGCCACAGTAGGAGTAGGTCCCATACCCAGCACAATCCAGGACTGAGCCAGGCTGCTGGCAAGCCTGCTAAAAAATTTACTGATGGGGGGCAGAAATAAGTGTAGTCTATAGTATTAACCGATAAGCTTTAGCTTATTGGTTAATCGGTTAATCAACTCTACTATTACATCCCTACTGGCAACCCACATGCTTATGCTGCAGCATTTGAGATTAGTTGCCCCTGAAGAGGGGAAAGAAGAAGGGGGAGAGGACATGGATTTTTGTTGAATCCTCTGAGTCTTGTCACATGTGCAGAGGACAAGGAGGGTCACTTAGAAGGGCACAGGAGCCCTTGAGCTGGGAGTGTGGTAGGTACTGGTCATGGCCAGAAGCTGTTGCTGAAGCTATGCACAGGGTTTCTGTGAAGGCTGAGCAGTCTTGCAGGCTCCACACACTCATGTCTGACAGCTAAGCCCATTAGCACTCTGGGGGAGCTGGAGACAGCTCCATGGCTGCATGATGCATGGCTAAGGTGTGGGGCTGTGTAGCCTGATTCCACATAGCCCCAATCTCGCTGGCAGCTGAGAGGATTCTGAGACATTTGAAGGGGAAGAGTGGGGCTCCCATTCTCTGTGGGCTCTGAGGAATCAGGGGACATACGTGAAGAAATGCCACACCGCAGACAAGGCCTTGTCTCCTCACTCCATCATGCATTAGCCTCTCCAGGGACAATGCAGTAAACACCTGTAAGAGTGGTGGCACTACCTACTTTGAATGTCCAACCATTGGCTCCCATTATGCATTTTTCTGCTACAGACCTTTCAGCTATCAGAAATCTGCCCCCTCCCTCCCCCCCCCCCCAGGTACCTACAGACTGATAAAACACCCTCCACTTGGATGAACTAAATAGATTGGGCTATTTTTAGGAAGAAAAGTGGGAGAAATTGTAGCAGGTTTGAAAAGAAAGAGAGAAATAGGACAAGAACAACATACAATTTCAGGACTACCAATGGGGACAATTGAATCTTCTGTTCCCTGGGATTTGGGATGATAATACAAAGGCTTCAGAATGGGCTGACAAAGATCACACAGAGGCGGAAGATACACCATTTGCCTTTGGTGACTGTCCAAAGTCGGTGGGGAGGGAGTGGGAAAAAGAAGGTTCCACAGAGGACTGAGAAGACAAGGAGGGACAGGAAGGCTCTGATACTGAAAATGCTTTTTTCTCTTTGCTAAGTTTTACTGTCTTGTCTTTTTTCTTCTTTTTATCCTCAAGAACTGACTCTGGCCCTGGGGACTGAACACAAACTGATAAAGAATTAAGAAGATTTACTGGTCACAGGGATGGTAAAATACAGCCACTTGTAAGAAACTTTTGTTTTGCAAAGAATAACAATGGTTGCCCTAAGAACAGAGGTAAATTGATATGTTTCCTTATGTCTACAGTGCTATGTTTGCCAAGCTGTTGAGATTGCTTATAGACAACAGATGAAGAACCTGCTGGGAAGAAGGAGATCTTAGGAGGTCTCAGGGTGCTGTACAGCTCTTCTGGGGTGTCCTATCTTGAAGAGTGCTGCTCTGGAGCTGCAAATCCCAGAAAGAAATGACCATGAAATACCGTGAAAGGGGCCTTCTGATATTGGCCTGACTGTGTAGGAGTGAAGAGGGACATGCTGGGTGGGAGGGAAGGAGATGAAGAGACCTAAAGACAGTGAAACAGTTACTAGCGGGAATGGTCCCCAACTGATTTTTCTGTGGGTCAATGACCCCCAACCCAAAAATGCTTTTAATCTGTTTAATAATTTAAATTAAACCATTCTCCCCAGCTGCAGCACGAGCAAAATGGCTCAGGCGTAATTATGCAATTAACGGTGAGTTTCCATTAGCAACGGGTAGTTTGCAGAAAGGTTTGGAAAGGGCGGGGCCTCAAGGAAGGGATAGGGTCTCAGAGAAGGGATGGGGTAGAGCCTGGCTTGCCCTGACATTTAAAAAGTGATCTTGGGTGTAAAAAGGTTGGAGACCACTGGTCTACCCCCATCAGGATGTATTTCTTATCCAATGTTACCAATAATAAAAGAGCTCTGCACATTGTTCAGTAACAGTGCTGCAGGAATGCCTAGGAGACACAGTGTATACTGGCCTTGGCTGGGGCCTTTCTCTCAAACATCACACATGGGGCTTCACAAATTTTATTTGCAAGGAAGCACTACGGCAGCATGGGGAGGAGATGTGTTGCTGCTTCCCATTCCTTAGAGTCAAAAGGTTGTGTCTCATACACCTCTTTGTCTACTTCTGATGAAATAGGGGAAAAGGGAGAAGCTGGGGTTGGCCTGGGCAACACATGGTCCATGGGCTGGGAGTGGAAGGGGTGGGATCAGGTACTATGGGGCAGGCAGAGTATGGTGGCCCTGGAGCTGGGTGTGTGCATGTGTCTTTAGATTATGCCCCCCACTATTTGGAGGCACCAGTTGAATATGGGGCACTCTTGGAGAAGAGGGCAGAGCAGGGGTAGGAAGAGATGGGGTGGGGCACTGGGAGAAGGGTGGAGTAGGGTTGAGGCTTAGGACAGAGCAGGGAGGTTGAGCACCACCTGGGAAAGAGAGATGGCTTGCTTGCCTGAGGAGTTTACGTTTTGTACTGGTTCATGAGGTGGGCTTTGTGCCCTGGTTTTAACAGTCTGCCCTGAGGTTGGGACTAACCTTCTTGAACCCCAGCAGGACAGCTTGACACAGACCCTCTGACGGATGAGGGCAGAACACCCACTTAGCATTTGGAGCCTTACACTGTGCCTGTCTACTGACAGCAGGCCCAGAGAGCCCTGTTTGTTTTCTCAAGTCACATAATCAAGGGCATAAAAAGAAAATACAGTCATCATTCTAGCGATACATCTCCGATGGGTAAACCGCAGCTGCACCTTTACAGTTTCTGTTCCCAAACACTGGGAAATTGTTTAAGTTGCAAAGTATTATCCTGTACTTGGAAACAGGTTCTTAATTAGCTGAAACTATTTGCTTTGTTGGCAAATCATTTCCAGAAGCACCTGAAGAGCTTTTAATAGCAATTCTGGCAGCTTTTCTTCAAAGCTGTGGTTTTGTGTGGGGGTTTTTTTTTGCACCAACCTACATGCTCATGTTCACTTGCCTTGCTAAAGGAAAATGACTAAATTCTGCAGTGCCACGTACCATCACACGGAAGCTAGCTGGTTCACAGCGTACAGTAGATCAGCCATTACAGGATAAGGAGGGGCGTGTACTAACGAACCCAAATAAGCAGCTCAGTAGATGGAAGGAAGATTTTGAAGAGCTACTGAACCTCCCTGCCCACATGGAAACTTTGGAGTTACCACCTGCAAATATACCTCTGCAAATTAACAGCAGCAGACCTACAAAGGAAGAAATCAGAAAAGCCATCGCCCAGCTGAAAAGCGGAAAAGCACCTGGTCCAGACAACATCCCCACAGAAGCAATCAAGGCAGGTAGTGAGACATCAGTCCATATGGTGTATAATCTATTTGAGAAAATTTGGGACACTGAGGAGATCCCACAAGATTGGAAACATGGCTACCTTATCAAGCTTCCAAAGAAAGGCAACCCGAAGGAATGCAAGAACTGGAGGGGCATCACGTTACCAGCAGCGGATATAGGGCAGGGTGAGCGGCTTCCCCAGGCCCCGCGCTGAGCCGCCACGCGGGGCCCAAACGGCCGCTTGCACTGCTTGCTCCCGCGCGGCGGCCCGGCTGAGCAGCGCAGAACTCAGCAGAGCGCCACAGCAGGAGGCGAAGGCCATGACAGGCAACATGAATTTCTTGCGCAAGAAAGCCCTATGGTTAAAATGGCCCTCAGAGCTTTCTTGTGCAAGAGAGCATCCACACTGGCATTGCAGGAGGGGTAACGGTAGTTCGAATTAGGACCTTTAATTCGAACTACCTAGTCCATGCCGCGTGTAGCCGCAGGCACGGAGTTCGGACTAAGGGGGATTTAAAAATGGCGGCGCCCGGGAAGATGCAAATGAAGCCCGGGTATTTAAATCCCGGGCTTCATTTGCAACTCTGGTTGCCCTCATTAGACTACCTAGCTCGAACTAACAAGCTAGTGTAGCCTTACCCTGAGAGATTTTGTTTGCTCTGATCTCTGCTACAGCAGCCTGAAAAGTCTTGTGGTTCTCTCTATGCAGAGCTCACTTCTGTGGTAGCAGCCATAAGGAGGCAGGTCTGTTTCTCGAGAGACTGCTGCACCCTGCCTCCTCTAGGGCATGTTAGCATGGGATATGCAGGTACTTCAGCAGTTCCTCTGAGATCCCAATGCCCAGCATCAGGAAGGCATTCTGCTGGTTCAGCTGCTCTCTGCCTCTTTTGTAAAGTCCAATATTAACTTCTGTTCTCAGAGTTGTAGAGTAACTCGCAGATTCCATGCAAGGAAAGAGGTCAGAGCTAGAGATGAAAGAGGCACATTTCATCACTAGGGATGTCACTGTGTAGAAGACTATATGATTAACTGATAAGCCTGGGCTTATCGATTAATCTTTTCAACTACAGCATTCCTCCCCCCTTCTCTCCCCCCCCGCCCCGCTGCCTCTGTATCAGAGACAGCAAGGAGGAGAGCAGAAGCCAGTGCCCATGGGGAGCTGGCTTAAAAGACGGCTCCACACAAGCACCGGATCCACCTGACACCCCCCCTCCCCCCCCCCACACACCTCCTTGCTGCTGTCCTGATAGAGAGGCAGCAGCACGGAGGGTGAGGGGGGCAGGCTGGACCCATTCCCGCACAGGGAACTGGCTTTCAAGACTGCTCCCCACACACGTCGGATCCTGCGCTAGAGAGGCAACAAGGCAGGGGAGCAGGCAAGAGCTGGTGCTGGGGCGGGGGGGGGGGCAGGAGCTGGCTTAAAAGCCAGTTTGCCCCAGCAACAGCTCCCAGTGCTGCCTGCCGTGCACTGCTGCCTCCACAGGGAGAGGGGGGGTGGGCAGGGGAGGCTGCCGCAAAGCAGCCTCTGTCCGCAGTGGGCCCGAGCTCCCTGTGGACAGAGGTTGCTCCACATCTCCGCCATAGCAGCCCCTGTACATGGGGAGCTCAGACTCCCCACGGACAGAGGCTGCTGCCACCCCACACTGCTTCCTCTGTATCGGAGGCAGCAGCGCAGGGAGGCAGGCAGCCGATCTATATGGGGAGCTGGTTTTTAAACTGGCTCCCCTCATGGACTGGCTCTGCCTACCACCCCGCACTGCTGCCTCTGATACAGAGGAAGCAGCGTGGGGCAGATGGGCTCCCCAGGAGTGGGGCCAGGAGTGCACTGGCTGCTGACCCACCCCCAGGGACTACTGAATAGTTGTGTAACCGCTAAGAATTCAAGAAGTTACTCGACTGTTCAATTACACAATATCTAACATCTCTATTCATCACAAATGCTCATGAGTTAATTGTTGCTCTCAAGCAGCACAAGGAATTCATGCAGGCAGAGCACTCTGTGTATATTGGTATGAAGATGAGGAGACAATTTCTGGCCAGATCAGGGATAGAAAATACTTGGGTTCCAGACAACACTCCACACCTGCATACCAGAACTGTTTAAGGAGGACACGTTTGCAACATGCAGAAGTGGATGGTGTTTCCTTTAATAAGCTACTTTTTTATAACTGTTAAATGTGCACATTTCCCAGCAGATATCACTCCTTTAAGGTGACATTTCAAAGAGATGAATTTAGAAACTCTTAACAGTGTTCTTGCTGTAATATTGCAAGTACCCAAATTAACTCCAGGTCCTGTCAACTATTTCAGGCACCCTGGTTCACAAAGTAAATTTGCCTCTTGAGTCACCCTCACTGTGCTTGGCTCTACAGTTCATCTTCCAGTAAGTTCCTTCTGACTCTGGTCTTGCTGGGATGGAGTTGAAAAGTTTTGAGTTTCAGTTATTGTTTGAAACATCCCTATCTGGTTAATACAGGGAAAGGAGCAGTGGAATAGGAGAAGGTGGTGGTGGACGTGAGGGGGGAGCCTATGTAAAGGTGTGGGGAGCATTTTTGAAATCTGAAAAGGGAACCTTATTTGAAAACTCCCACTCTGAATAGGAGTCCGGAAGGGAAACTGTTTTCCCTGATGAATTCTGTTAGCTATGTGTGTGTTGTTACGTTTTTGGGGGGTTTTTTGGGCAGGGAGGGTTGTCTCCTTTCTCTCATGCATCGGTGAATGCCACAGCTGGAGATGAAACATTTGACAGGGTAGGCTAATGCTCTGAGAAGACACTGAGAACCCACTGTCAAATGTTCCAGTGTGGATCTTACTCACATGCTCAGTGTCTAACTTGTTGCCAGATTTGGGGTCAGAAAGGAATTTTATCCCAGGTCAGTTTGGCTGGGACCTTGGTGTTTTTCACTGTAATCTGTAAGATGGGGCATCATCTCCTGCTGGGTTCATCTTACCTAAGAAATTGTCCTGTACAATGAAGGGTGATCCTATAACACAGGGGTGGCCAAAAGGGCCTCCATGGGCCAGATTCACCAAAAGGGTTGATCCAGCCCACGGAGGCCCTGCCAATTAAGCCAATTAGGGCCTGGGGGCAGGGGAGCGCACAAAACTTCCTCCCCCCTGCGAGGAGCATGCGGCACTTCAAAGTGCTATACGCTGGCCTGGGAGCAGGGGAGCCACGTGAAGTTTCCTCCGCCCTCCTCGCAGGGCTGGGGTGGGGTGGGAGGAGGCTTCGCGCTCTCCCCGCCCCCCCAGCCAATCAGGGCCTGGGGGAGCTGCGCAAAGCTTCCTTTGCCCTGACCCGGCCCTGCGAGGAGCACGTGGCAATTCAAAGTGCCACATGCTCCTCGCAGGGTGGAAAGAGGCTTCCCGTGCTGCCCTGCCCCCAGGTCCTGATTGGCCTGGGGATGGGGGAGCATGGGAAGCCTCTTCCTGCCCTGCCAGGAGCCTGGGTGCCTAGTGGGAAGGGGGGGGGGGGGCAAAGGGGCTCTCCTACCCCCAGACCAATCATGGTCTGGAGTGGGGTAGCCCAGAAGCATCCTGGCCCCACCCCCTTCCGGGTTAGGCCCCGCCCCTTCCAGGTGGTCCGGGGCCACTTCAAAAATTTTTGAAGTGGCCCCCGGCCCAAAATTATTGCCCACCCAATTATTGCTATAATAGGATTTTATCAGTTATGGGCACTGTTTGCTGACTGTCTGAGGCACTACAGTATGGCTACATCTTCACTGAGAGTTCTTCCAGCAGAAAATATGCTAATGAGGGACTCATTAGCATAAGTCGCGATCTCATTAGCATATTTTCTGCCATTTCTTTTTGCACAAGGGGTTTAGGTGCTTTTGTAAGTTCTGTTCGCCACTCGTCTGCATCTCTCAGTAGCACAATACCTTTGTACATATCACCCAAAGCTTTAAGACTCTGCAGCAAAGAGCTTGTCCACCCTGCATGTAGCTCTGAAGGCAGCACAGAACTGGCAAGAAACTGATGTACCTTGATCCAAGAAGCAGTGAGGTTCATTTTCACGGGAAGAAACATTTGCCCTGTGTCAAAAGTCTATACTTGAGTCTTCTTCTGTTGCACAAAATTACTAAGGACACACTTGCTTGTCAGATGGCCTGATAGCTGCTCATTGGACCACTGCATTCTGATAGGCCTACCACAAGACTACCAACCAATGGTTTCTTAAAAGTATTTCATAAAATGCAGGCAGCCTATTGATACACATATTCTGGTTTGATCAACTTCATGTGTCCTGATGTATATATTTGGCATTTCTTCTTTTGTGCAGTATTTGCTTAAGCACATTTCACTGCACAGGAACTTTGCAGACTTTGAAATAGACTTAATTCATTTCACTGTTCAGACAAACTCAGCATGTGATGTGGTTACAGTAATGCCTCATTTAACACGGTAGATACGTTTCAGAAAATGATTGTGCTAAATGAAAACGTGTTATGCGGGATCAATTTTCCCATTGAAAATAATAGAAAAGGTGGGGGTTGCGTTTCAAGCCCACGTGCCCTCGCAGCTCCAGCCTGCACTTGTTAGCAGCTGGGACCAGGACATAAGGTTGGGGGAGAAAGGGGACTGGGTTATAGCAGGGAGGGGAGGTGTTTTGCTCTGGAGAAGGGAAGGGAAGGGAAGGACAGGGGAGGAAGCTTGCAGCCGGCGGCTGGGTTTCCCCAGCTGGCCGGTCGCTGGCAGCTGCATGGGACTTCCCCTGCCTCCTTGCAAAGTGGAGGAGGTTTGCTGCTCGCCACGCCGTTCCCCGGCGACCCCTCCTCGCCGGACACAAGGCATCCAGCCAGAGGGGGTCGCCGGGGGACGGCGTGGCAAGCGGCAAACCTTTGCCGCTTTGCAGGGAGGCAGGGGAAGCCCCAAGCAGCTGCCGGCGACTGGCCAGCTGGGGAAACCCAGCTGCCAGCTGCAAGAGGGGGGCGGAGGAGAGTGAACGAAGCATCCAGCCAGAGGGGGTTGCCGGGGAACAGCGCGGCGAGCGGCGAACCTCTGCCGCTTTGCAGGGAGGCAGGGGAAGCCCTGTGCAGCTGCCGGTGACTGGCTGGCCGGTAGGGGAAATCGTGTTATTGCGGGGACGGGTCGTGTTGTTCGAAAAATATTCCCCAAAAAAAAATCGTGCTATCGCGAAAACGTGTTAAGCGGGCACGTGTTAAGCGAGGAATTACTGTATATAGCAGTCCCTTGTTAACTCCATTTATTTTTGAGAAGACGGGTAAAGGATTCCATGCTCCCTTTCATACAGTCAGGTCTAACCTGAAAGGGCTAATTTCCCATCAGCTTCTTTTAGAGCTGATTTCGATGCTTACATTGAGCCTCCCTCACCCACAGCTTGGAAAGAACTGCAATTTTCTTAGTGATGGCTTTCAGGGTGTTTCTGTAGGGCAATCAGACTTTCCTCAACAGATCAGGGTGTTCCATGTCAGTTACAATAGGGAGATCATCAAGGTAGCCTTGAGTCCATGAACTCGGGAGTCAACAAAGCAGGAGGCACACCTGGAAAGCTGAGGCATTCATCTGAGAGCAAAGCTGAAGAAAGCCAGCAGAACACACATCTTTATCGAGCTTTGGGGGGTAGCCGAGTTAGTCTGTTTCAGAAAAAAACAACAAATGGTCTGGTAGCACTTTATAGACTAACAAAACATGTAGATGGTATCATGAGCTTTCGTGGGCACAGCCATGTCTCATGTGGACAGAGCCCGTGAGCAATCCTGCAAGGCCGAATGAAGAACAAATACAAAGATGGCCCGGTGCCAGTGGGATGTAGTGTAAGTTGCCCTACACTGCTGGTATGGGTTAGCAGTTATTTTGGACTAGTTCTCCAGCCAGCATCCTACAGAAGGTCAGGCTTCATCATGACAATGGTCCTTTCTGGCCTTAGAATCTTTGAAGTCTAATAAGTTACTCCCAGACTGAACTGTAAGAATGGAGAGGAATGAGAGCAACCGGATAAAATTAACAGACTTAAAAAAAAAAAACCTAACCAAGCAGCATTACAAAGAGTAGGGATGAGACCAGTTTTTGAACTGTACATAGATGATGCTGTTTCTCCAGTGTTTGTATTCTGTCTAACAGAACACTGATAAAGGCTCAGATATTGGAGGGTGACAAGATCTATGTATTACTCATCCCCTTTTACCCACACAAGCTATTTACAAAACCAATCAAACATATGTCATGAATACTGACTATAAATCACTTACATTTACTGTCTTGAGTTATGCAGGCACTCAGACTAGGTGATACAGTAGAGCTTTCTGTAATTCAAGTATATAAATCTATATATATAAAAAAACCTTTTCCAGTGGGATGACAGTGCCATTATCATGTCACTCTGCATCCCGCCTGCCTCCTCCCTCCCTCCCCCTTTTCCTTTCCCTAGTGCTCGGCTACCACATGGGGCCGGCGAGGCCTCGAAGTGCATCCCCAGTGGCCGGGGGAGAGCATGGGGCCTGCGAGGCCTCGGAGTGACCCCCTCCCTCTGTAGTAGCCAGGGACAGAGCCAGGTCTGGCACGCCGCAGCTCGGAGAGGGGATATTAGGGTTAGATTGCAGCCGGGGAAGGCAAGGGGTGGGGAGGGAAAAAAGGCCCGGGCTGGTGGGGGCGGAAGGGAGGAGAAAGGGCCTGGTCTGGTGTGGAGGGAGAAAGAGAAGGGGGTCCAGGCTGGCAGAAGCGGGGGGGAGGGCAAAAGAGCCTGGGCTGGTGTGGGCAGGGAGAGTGAAGGGGCCCATTCTGGCACAGTGGGGAGAGGGGGAAGAGGAGGAGCCTGGGCTGGCATGGTCGGCAGGGGGGAGGGCCCGGGGTGGTGCAGCTGGGGGCGGGGAGTGGGAGAAGGGGCCTGGGCTGGCACAACTGGAGGCAGTGGGGGGAGAAAAGGCCTGGGCTGACGTGGCTGGGGGAAGGAGAAGGTGCCCAGGGTGGTGCAAGCACAGCTCGGCCCTCTCCAGTGCCTGGGGGAAGAGCTGAAGTTGCCTACCCCCCATGAGAGGGGGGGTGGCGAGTGTAGCAAGCAGGGGGCACAGCCCCCTAGTCATATATACAATTACAAATTCCCTTTGTCAAATATACAGAAAATCCTTTCTCCTCTGCATCAATCGAGGAAAGAACTGAAATTGAAGTGGAGGGGCCAGAGAAGAGGGTGTTCCAGCAAAGAGAATAATCTGTGATGATCACGAATTGTATTGAAAATGTAATTGAAGCATCTGGCGAAGTGGATTCCAGCCCAGGAAAGCTTATTTCCAAATAAAACTGTTAGTCTTTAAGGACCCACTCACAAGCCCTTGGGGCAGAGTCTGTCTTTCACTAGGTATCTGTACAGTGTTCTGGACTGGAGCCTCTAAGAACTGGTGCATTATAGTTCTCATGTCTCCGTTGATGGCAGAGTTTTGTAATACATTCAGCCTTTGAGAGACAGCTCCCAACACATCTGAACTGTTCCACTGAAGAACATGTGAAAGCTAGACTCAGAACCCTGCATAATAATCCACTCTCACAAGTATTCACTACCTCAGCAGCATGAGCTATTCCACAACAGCACAAAAACTCCAAAAGCCAAATACCATTTTCTGTGCAATGCTGGCCCATGTAGAGAGGGAAATGTGCTGTTGAAATAGGCTGCTCCACACCATCCAAGGGCAACCTTCCAATAAGACTGGTTCATGTGAACCAGGTATAAGATCACATGGTTTCTTCTGGCCTTACAATCTATGGTGACAACTTATTACAAAGAAATCAAACAATCACCATACAGGGATCATTCACTGCTAATGTAATTTCATTCAGAAACAAGGAAAATAGAAGGTGTTGATCTTGTTCAGACACCATCAGGTTTGTGACTGAAAAGTGTTGCTTTACAGTTAGCCATGCTCAACTAAGTATGTACATGTGGGCAGCAGTGACTAACTCAAGCTGTTTATCAGAACGGTGCATATAAAGTTGACATCTTTCCATTTTCTGTAGGGGCCCTTCTGAATCCTGACTAAGAAGGGAAGGAAGTTGGGACCCCTGTTAACTGGTTACTAGGAGGCAACAACTGTATTGTTACTAGTGCAGTTAGCAAGCAGGACAGCAGGTGCACCCAGGAGTAGCTCAGTGCTTGGATAAAATAAGGATGCTGGGCAGAGGGGTGAGCTCATGCTGAAAAATAATCTGAAACTAAGACTGATTTAGGGTGGGTGCAGGAAGGAACCCAGGAAATCATGGAGAAAGAGGAATAGGAGAGAGACAGTGATACAGGTCCTAGAAGCAGACACAGAATGATGGAAACACGACAAAAGGGCCAAGTGTATTGCCAGGGGATTCTCTACCATGGGACAATGTGGGGGGGGGGGCTGGCTGTACATTAGCCATTTTTCTGCATCTCAGTCATTCTCTTCTTGCCATGTTTAATTAGAAAAAGCAAACTCTGGAGTATTGCAAGTGAATCTGCCTTAAAAGCAACCATTCTTTAAAAAGGCTTCTAACTGGTTTCCGCAGTCCTTTGGTGAGTATGTCTCAACATTTCCTCACTCCTAATAATGCGCCTGGCTCCTGATGCTTGGACATAGTATAAAGCAGCCAGGAGGGTTAAGTACAGCAGATTAAGCAGCAGAAAAAAACTCCTGAGTAAGGGGTTCTAGAGGATCATACAAGCAAAGCTAGTCACATGCAACTGTATGGTTTTGATTTAGTTTTATACTGTTGTTCTGAATATTACACCTGGCCCTTCACCTGGTGATAGTGTAAGAGTTGCTTTCAAAGTTGTAGCTAGGTATCCAACTGTGTAGTAACTATTGTAATTGCACTAAATTCAAAAACTTGACAATCATTTCCTTCACTATATTAACAATTCCGCATAGGCTCAGCTCTCAATCAAAACTGAAGCAAGATGTGTTATCTTCTCAGAACCACACAGGATTAAGAACCCAGGTCAAGTCTACACTGGCAAATTACTGGGCAGTAAATCAGCTCCCAGCACTGTAACTTTGGAGGTGTCCACGCTGGCATGGTGCACTAGCTCAGCAATTGCTGCGCTCTAAATAAACCACCTTGACGAGAAGTGCAGACCTTGCTGTGCTCTGGATACAGTGCTGGAGTGCCAGTGTGGACAAAACAAGTCACACTGGGCAGGCGGTTATACTGCAATGTGACTGGCTTCTGGCACCCATCCCACAATGCCTGTTCTTGCCTCTCTGGTTATCTGTTTTAACTCTACTGCCCTGCTTTCAGGTGACCAACCCTCAGACCCACTGTAATGTGGTGGCACTCACCTCCCGTGAGCACCCTCATCTGGCCGAGTGCATTTGCCTGCCCTCACTCTGTTCTTCAGCCTTTTCAGCTACTCAGCTCTCTGGCCAAGTCACACAGCCTGGTGTGAGCCACTCAAAACCCCTTCCAGGGTACACGTTTACCAGGGCCCATCTCAGTACCCTCTGTATAGTCTCTCAGTCTATTTCCCACTCGGATGGAGACTGGTGTCTCCAGGGCTTCCTCTGCTGGAGACAGTGTCCTCGCCCTTACCTCAGGCTCTACCACAGCCATATAGTCCACAATAGCGCCCCACAAGGAGCTCTCTGTGGGGCTGCTGGTCCCTCAGCCAGCCATGGTCTTCTCTCCTTGAGATCTCCACTGGCAATGAGCTGACTCTGGGCCTGTAGCTCATTTAGGGCCTTTCTGGCCCCTGACTGGTCACTTCCTCCTGCAGACACTCTAGCCTCCTTGGAGGACTTCTCTGTGATTTGCTGGGGTGGGGTATGGCAAGGCCACAAGCCTCCAGCAGGGCTTCGGGACCTGGTCCACCCTGTCACACCCATGCTTGTATTCCTTTGGAAATTTGAAAGTCCCCTTTCTGTTTGCTTGTTGACACATGGTGTATTCTCAGTGCATCCCTCCAGCTGCCCATGCCTGCACCATGCACCAGGAGACCCCCTGCTTGGAACCATGCTGAGGTACTGCACCTCATCTACATTTGGAGAGAGGAGTTGTTCAGTTCCAGCTGTAGGAATTATGATATCTATGGGCAGATCTCTAGCTGCATTAGTGAAAAGGTCCACGACCAGGACGCACTGCAGTGCAGGGTCAAAATGAACGAATTGAGAAATGCCTACCCCAAGGCGTGGGAAGCAAAACTTGTGCTGTGCCCACAACTTGCCAATTCTACAAAGATCTATATGACATACTTGGGGGAGACCCCACCTCTGCTCCAAAGACCCCCATGGGTACTTCTGGGCCTCAGGAACCAAGCTAGGAAGAGGAAATCATGAATAAGTATTGTGATGGGGTGGACAAAGCCTGACATCCCCGCTGGAGGCCTTTCAGCACCCTGGCCAGCAACAGGAGCAGTAGAGAGGTCCTCTAGGCAGAGTAGAGTGGCAGCCTTTGCTGCAGCCAATCAGGGTTCAGCAGGCTGCTATAAAAGGAGCTGCTAGGTAAGGCCTGTCAGTTCCTTCCTGGAGCTTGACCTAGGCAGACCTCAGGGGTGACTGAGGAACACCAGAACTCTGGACAGATCTGAGTGGGAGCTGGGTATCATACCTGATCGGAGACAGATCCTGTGGCTAAAGGCTAGCCAAAGACAACCCTGTAGAACCCAGACAAGGGGAACTCAGCCACAAGGCCCTAGAGAAGGGCTGATGGAACAGCAGCCTGCAGAAGTGGCCCAGGGACGTGACAGCACCTAAGTACATTGAAACTCAGCAGGTAACTGCTACTTACAGGGTCCTTGAACCAGGACCCAGAGGAGTGGGTGGGCCTGTGTCCCCCCTGTCTCTCCTGCAAACCACACCCAGAGGGTAAAAGAAGAGGCCTGATCTCCGGCCACTGAGTGGACATTGCCTTGCCTGCAGACAGGTGAGTAAATACTGTGAGACCCTCCCCCCTGCCCCCAGCCACCAAGGGGTGCTCACATGAAGGGCGGAACCTGTTACAAGTATGCTGAGGGGAGGTGGACCCTGACTCAGCATCCATGGGTGCTTGCAGTTAGGAGCGGTTTTGTACCCCCGGTTGAGGCAAACCAGTCGCAGCAGTCGAGGCTGTGCAGGATGTACCTGGCAAGTGGGTTTGACTTCTGGAGTGAGTTAGTGGGAGTGGGAAAGTTACAGAAAAAAGGCTTGGGTCTGTGTGTTGCTGCTACCAACACAGGGCTGCTCAGATGCTGAACAGGGTGTTGATGCAATCTTACTTCACTGTAATCTCACAGATCTCATTGAAAATGTTATGCAGCTGCAATGCTACTGTGCTTCCTGTCCCATGAAGGCTCACATGCCCTCATCACTGTGCCATCAGCAGTGGGTGAGAAACCATTGCTGTACAAAGACAAGCCATGTATGAGCCCGGACAGAACCCACAGTCGAGTGAAAGACCCTCCTTTGCTTCTCTGCTCACCCTAGGCAGCAAAATGTCTTCCAGGATGAACACAGCCTGTGGAAACTGAGTGGTCATTACTAACAATCATCCCCCTCCCTGCAGTGCTCTCCCTAGAGTACAGTATGGCCCTGAACAAATGAAACTCCTTGCCCTCCTACATGAAGGAATTCCCCTGCCCCACTGGTGAGCTCACCATTGTGGGGTTCCTGTATCTTACGTGCACTCACGCCAGGACATTGTCAGTGCTCGGGTTTACAAAGGGTTGGGACAGCGTTGTGTCTAGTATTTGAGCCTCTGTAACATGTTGCATTTGTTTTGACAGAGCTGACCTTGGCACGCCAGTGATATTGCCAATGGAGAGTCTCCGAAAGGTAAGAAAATGCCCTCAAAGGACTCATGAGTCTTTGCTTGATGTCCTGAGTGTCACCGCTGCTGAACAGAAAGGAGTAGAGGGGCAGTGAGAGGAGGGAGTGGATGGAGAGCACAGAGCAGCTCCTAAACATTACGGAGCAGCAAGTGGACACCGTGCAGGTGCTGCTTGCACCACACGTTATTGGGACAGGACCCAGGGTGCCCTATGCCACTCCTCCACTTTCCCACAAACCTCAGCAGCAGGATAGGAAGAAGTGCTCTCTGGGATAGCTGCCCAGAATGCACTGCTCCCAAAGATGCTGCAAGTGCCACAAGTGTGGTCACACTATTGTACTGGCAGTTGACAGTGTGGACACCCAACAGCATTTTCACTGCTGTGCTCTGAGTGGCGCTGTAACTGCCAGTGCTTTATATCCACCAATGTGGACATGGCCCCAGAAACAACTGCTGTTGATTATGCACATTCAATAACACTCTGTTCATACTTTGGAAAGGAACTGGCTTAGCATGGGGAGAAATTTAGTGAAACAATCATACCTCTGCTGCAGTCTAGTTCTATAGAAATTGGGAAAAGTGTCTTCTTTGTGAAGAATGCAGAAGAGAAGAAACGAACTGACAGGATTCAAAATTCTCTGCTGCATGTATAGCTTCCACAGGATGCTGAGTTTAGTGCCCGGAGTTTTCAACTTGCCACAACTCTGGGCCCAGTTCCCGCCAAATGCCAACTGGGGATTGATGCACTGCATCATGCAGTGGCAGGATGATGGTTTTGAGCCTGTAGTGATCTGTGTGACTAGAGCAGACCCAGGAGAGCCTGGAATCTTGCTTGGAGTGGAGGGGGAAGGAGTGCCTCTATGGAGTGCAGCACAGAATTTGACCCAGAGACTTTGCTGACCCCTGTGAAGTCATGTGAAGGGAGGGGGACCCACAGCGATCCCTAGGGACAATCTAGATCAGGGATGGGCAAAAGGGCCTCCATGGGCTGGATCCAGCCTGCCAAGCGGGTTGATCCAGCCCACAGGAGCCCTGCCACTCCCCCAGCCCCAGGCCAATCAGAGCCTAGGGTCAGGGGAGCGTGCAGTGCTTAGTCAACCCTGGTGGCTGACTCTAAGCGCCACGTGCCGAAGAGCAGAGAATGAGAGACTTTGCATGCTTCTCCCCTGCCCCCAGGTCCTGTATGCTCCTTGCAGGATGGAGGCAGGGCAGGAAGAGACTTTGTGACCTTCCCCCACCCCCAGGCCAATCAGGGCTTGGGGGCAAGAGGAGTGTGTGAAGTCTCCTCCCAGCTTGCCAGGGGCTTGGCACTTAGTCAACCACCAGCTGCTGCTCAACTGGCAGTTGACTCTAAGCACGGTGCTCCCTTGCATGGCTGGGGCAGGGAGCGAGAGACTTTGCATGCTCCCCCCACAGCCTCTGACTTGAGGACAGGGGCGCATGTGAAGTCTCCTCTCACTGCTAGGGGCAAGAGCACCTAGAGGGAACTGTAGTTGGGTGAACTGGCCACCCACTGACCTGGAGGCGGAGGAACCCCTCCGGGAGCCATTTTGGGCACAGCCTAGCCCCCTTCTTGTCACCTGACTGGAAGTCAGTGCGTGGGGCTAGGGCTATAAGTAGCTAGGCTGAGGGCTCAGTCTGGACCCAGCCTCTGGAGGAGCCAGAGGCCTGCATAGAGCTCCCTGCCTGGGTGGCCGAGACCTGGCTCGGGCCTCCAACGCCGAGGCTTACGCAGAACTCCCTGACAAGGAGGCACAGAGCTGGCTAGGCCCTCCGACAGGCCTATCCTCTGACCCAGAGGAACCAGAGGCCTGCCCAGTGCTCCCTGTTGGGGAGACTGGGGTATGGCCTGGGCCTCCAAGTGCAGCTAACCTGGAGGACTTGCCCGAACCCCAACACCAGGTTGTACCCTGGAACCCTGAGGACCAGCTGGAGCCACTGGACCTGCAAGCAGCTGAGGCCTGGATTGGGCCGCCGGGACCCCCGTGGGATGACACCGCCCTTGACTCCGAGTGACCTGCTGGAAGCTCAGGTACTCGCTGAGGGGGGGAGAGGAAGTGGCCCAGGGGATAGCGCGGGCTGGTAAAAGCCCTAGGCCAGTGCATTGCGGGCTGGGGCTCCCGCTGAGCCAGAAGCAGCTGCTCTGCTGCATCTAGGGCCCTGCACCAGGGCGCAGTGGAGTGGGTGGGCCTGTGGTCTCTTCTCCTCCCACCCCCCCCACCACCCACCTACCGGATGGCAGTCTCCCCCTCACTGCTACTGCAGGAGAACTGCCTGCAGCCCTCCTGAACAAGGAAACCCCCAAACCTGTATTGTTTGTGGCCACACCCTGAACCAGGGTCTGGTCTCCCTTTAAACTGCTAAAACTGTTTGTTTTCCCCAGCCTGAACAAGGCTTGGGCCTGTGAACTAGTAAATTGTGTGTGTGCTGTCCCGCCCTGCCCCAGGGCCAGGGTTCACTTGTTTGTTTGCTGCCCTGCCTGGAACAAGGCCTGGGCTCTTGAACTTGTACTTGGGGTTTTGCTGCCCTGCCCTGACCGAGGGCCAGGGCCTCCTAAGCTGTCTCAGTTGGTTGCCTGCCCTACCCTAGGGCTAGGGCTTTGTAACTGTATTGAACTCTCTATCTCCGGCCCGGACCTGAAGCAAGGCCAGGCACCTGAACATCTGCCTCTCACCTGACCTGAAGCAAGGCCGGGAGTTGAACTATTCGCCTCTTCCCCTGTGGGGCTATTGACTTGGGGACTATTTTAAGTGGTTGTGCAGTGGGGCGGACTGGCTGCCCACCAAGGCGGAGGAACCCCTCCGGGAGGCCTGCTGGCCTATAGGAACCACCAGCTGTTCAGAACAGCTGGAGGTTCTCTCTGTGGGGAGGGCAGTGGCAAAAGACTTCACACGCTCTTCCACCCCCAGACTTATCAGGGTCTGTGGGTGGGGAATCAGTGAAATGTCCTGGCCCTGGCCCTTCTGGCAGCACAGGGCCACTTCAAACATTTCTGAAGTGGCTCTTGGTCAATTATTGCCCACCCTGATCTAGATGGTGCTTGGTCCTGCCAGGAGAGTGGAGGACTGGACTTGATGACCTCTCGAGGTCCCTTCCAGTTCTAATGTTCTGTGATTCTAAGGAATGCCCATTGGGGGGGGGGGGGGAATCAATCTCCTAACTTCCCTGAGCAACCGGCTGGGGAAGGTAGACTTTTCTTGACTAAAGAGAATCCTTTTCAGAGCTTTGCATCCTCAAAGCTGTGCACAGAGCTAAGTTCCTTACTTGATCCCAGAGCATGGCCTCCTGCCCTCTTCCTTGATGCATCCTTTTTTACACTGCATTTTAAGATGGCTGGAGCAGGGATCATGCTCTCCCATGTGTTCATGAAGGGCCTTGCATAATGAAGCCCTGATCCTGAAAGAAAATTATGTAGCTTGTAAAGTTAAATATCCAAAGTTAGGAAATGCCAGACTTATGCTTGCTCATGCAACTTTAATTTTCTCCTCTTGTGTATCCATCCTGTGCCTTGCACAAAAGGTCAAGTGGCAAAAATTAATGGGAATACATAATTCCACACTGTATCAGAATGCATATGCACACAAGGAAGGGTTACAGTCACATGAGCAATCAAAGTGGGCATTTCTAAATTTGAAGACCTTGACTTTATAAAAAGTCCGCTGCATTCAGGGAACGTGTCTGCTCTTCCGCTTTTTTTGCGGAAGAGCAGACGCACTCTTTCAGAAGCCCTGTCTTCCTCCTCCCATGAGGAAGAAGGGCTCTTCCAAAAAAGGAGGCTCTTCTGAAACTTGGCCCAGTGTAGATGGGCCAAATTTTTGGAAAAGCCTCTTCCAAAAAAACATCAGAAAAAGGTATGCAAACTGCAGAGTGCAATCTGCATACCTTTTTTCAATAGATTATTGTAGTGCAAACATAGCCTCAGACTCACCATACATTTATCATTGTTATTTACATGTATTGTAATGACACCTAAGAAACCCTCATAGGGCTCAGAGTCCATTCTGCTGTGTAGCCAACAGAACACAACAATAAATATAAAGCCATGAACATGTAAATCAGATACTGAATGATAAACAAATATTCAATGGGTTACAGGCTATGAATTCCAAAACCTCTTTCCAGTTTCCTCTGTCATGGTCCGGTAACATCCTTCAATGCTAACCTGACACAGCTCATATTTCAGTTTGGTTTGTTAGTTTTAAGAGCTGTTTTGCCATGCCATGTATAAGCATGTTCAACCTAATGCACACACCCCATAACACAGAATCCCTGGGGATTAAGAGTAGGGCCTTAGAGAATTTACGATGTAGTGCAGGGCAATTTCTTCCCAATCCAAACTCTACCACTTGTCTGCTTGCTCCATTTGTCTTGGAAATCCTCCATATGGACATCATTGTTAGGAAACTGGTCATTTCACAGGAGATTTCTGAGTGGTTAGGTAGCAGTTATTCTACCTGCTGCAGCTGCCACCACCCCCTGCTTGTCCTACAAACAGCCTGATCTTTGCTGCAGCACTCATGCCAAAGACATTTTCAAGAGCAGAATTCTCTGTGCCCTCTTGGAACATAGTATGAGACCAGGGACTGCGATAAGAGAGGGAAGGCTGTATGCACCTTCGCTATTATAATTCACAAACAGAAAAGCTTCATTTAGGGGTTCTTAAAGTGCCATCAGGACACCTCACACACTCAATACCTGTCACAACATGGCAATAAGAGAGAAAGGATCTCCTATATTCACTACCCTGTATTAAAAATCATGATCCATTGAGGGAATCTAGGCAGGAGGGTGTCATGAGGCATGACTCACTCTGCAGCTTCTCCTGCTGGTAGCTCTGGGGAATTGGTCCTTTCTCAGTAGGGCACCCCCTTCTGGCAGTGTTTCACCTGTCTGTGGTCCATGCTCATGTTCCAGACCCCCACTGCTTCCAGACCATGGTGTCCTCTTCAGGATGCTGCCCTCCGACAGTGCCCACTAAAGGGAGACTAAAGCAGTCTCTCATCCAGGCAGTCCTATATCTCTGCTGCCTCTGTGGCCTTGAAGCCTAGCCCGTCTCAGGGCAAGCCACAATCTGTATGGGTCACACCCTGCTGAGAGGAGGGTATCAGCAGTTCTCAGTTTTACCTGCTACTGTAGTCCCGAAGCCTAGCCCCATACCTCAGGGGCAAGCCAGAGTCTGTATTGGCCATGTCTTGGTGGCAAGGTATGATGCAAGGGTGAAGGGGGGAGTCAGGCCCACCTACTACTCTGGGTCCCAACCCAGGACCCTCTGGCAGCAGCCTTGTCCTGCCCCCCTCTACTTGCCTTTACTGCCTTTAGTTCCCTGGGCCACTTCCTCTGTGACCCTTTGCAGCCTCCTGTTCCTTGTAGCAAGGCCAGCAGCCTGTCAGGTATCAGGTTGGAGCCGTCTTTTGAGCCCCACCCTGAGCATGCCCAGCACTGCTCTCCCAAAGGTGCTGGTGAGGGCCCAACTAACCACCTCTGCTGGGCAGCTCCTTATAAACAGGACTGCTCCAGCAAGCCACACCCTGATTGGCTACTAAAAAGCCTCTCCCTAGTTGGACAGGGCTGTGCACAGGCTCCCTCCTACCTACTTTTTAACCCCTTCCAGCCAGTGTGGGGCAGTTGCCACACCACAGAGGGGCTGAGATTTTAATCCCATTACCTGATTGCCATCTCATTTAAAAGCCCCCAAACTCTATCCTTGCACAAAGTGCTCATCTCCCAGGGCTAAGAATCCCCCTCTCATCCTGGGGATGGACAGACAACAGAAAATGGCCCATATGATCTCAGATCCCCACAAAATTGAAACATTTTTGTTCTCATCCCATTGATTCCAATAAACATAAAGGCTATGTCTACATTGGCAGGTTCTTACGCAAGAACTCTTGCACAAGAACACAGCCATGTGCTTTTGCACAAGAGCATCCATGGCAGCGTGGATGCTCTCTTGCACAAGAAAGCTCTGATGGCCATTTTAGCCATATGGCTTTCTTGCGCAAGAAACCCCTGCCGTGTGACTACACTGCCCTCTTGCGCAAGAGGGCTTACACTTGTTAGAAAAGAGCATAGCTCTTGCGCAAGAAGCCATCTCTTCCCATGCTTTCCTGTAAATCTCCTTGCGCAAGTGCGGGGGGGGGGGAGGGGGCTGTGTGGACGCTCTGCGTGTTCTTGCGCAAGAACAGCCATTCTTGAGTAAGAACCTGCCAGTGTAGACATAGCCAAACTGTCTCCAGCAGCCAGACCAAACAGATTAATTCAGTCTGAATGAGCCAAATAAGCCTCTTACTCCTGTGCACACTAGTGCTATGGTGCACATGTTTAGCTGCCACTCGTAAGGAAGCTGACAGAGGCATGGTTTGCCCTAATTCTGGCCCTTCACAGCTCCTGGGGCCTGGCAGAGTTCTGAATATTTATGATTTTGACAGATAACAGTGTTTATTTTAAGCGTATTTTTTTCAACGTTTACTTAATTGACATTTTCAGTTACTCAAAATTATGGGTTTTAAGCTTGTTTTTATGTATTAGCAGATATACTATGTTGCAAGGGCCCATAACTTCTTTTTAGAGGGGGTGGGGGACTCAGAGCAAATGTTGTACTAAGAGTCAGGGACATTGAGAAGGGTGGGGAAGGAGCCATGCTATGTGAAATCTACACAGGACTGTCACCAGTGAACAGCATTAAGGAGTCCAAGTACGTCATCATCTGATCAAGACTCTCCACCTCCCAGTGCAGCTATTACTTTGCTTTACATCAGTGACAGCAGCAGGTAAACTGTACACTGAAGTTCAGAGCCTCTTGAAGATGGACTGCGGCACTGCCTCTGGATAGGACCCTATTTGTCACATTCATTTCCCTTCCTCAGGTACCTTTGAGAATGTAGAAAATTCCCTTAATTTCAGCTTGTATTTTCGGGGGGGGGGGAGCAATGCCTCCTGGAATCTTCTGCTTCACAAAGGTCCATGTCATATTGACCAATCAACTTTCATGATTTTGATCATATATTGAAATTGTTGAAAATCTGTCATGTATGCTTAACAAACCAGAATGCACAAATATAACATCCATTAGGAGCTCTATATTTATTATCCTTTAACAGTCTGAAATGGCCTCATCTTCCTTCACAGACCAGCTCCCTGGTGTATTCTAAGTTCCATCTGCTTATACCAGTGTCTAAAATAAGTCTTCACTCCTGTTAACACTACAGAGCCAGCTCAGCTCAAAAAGAGAAAGCTACAGTTCAATACTGAGCTCCCTGGCAAACCCAGAGCAGCTCTGGGAGAGGGAGATACAACCTAGTCCCAAAGCTCCAGAAGAGTCAGCTTGGGGTAAAAGGAGCAGGAGCCTGTTTCTGCAACCCTTCCAGAGCCAACCTGGCTCACAGACAGACCTCACTTACCAGAGCACTGTAACATGGGATTAAAAATAATGCATGGTGCTTACACTGCACTATAGATCAGCACAAAGTGCTCTGCAAAACCAGAGATGCATGAGTAGTTCCTTTTACTGACAGCATAGCTGAAGAAATTTGCCTGAGGACTGAGGAGTCTAGTGGAGAAAACACAGCTTTAGCAAATCAGAAAATTGGGAGCATTGTGTTCCCACTTTTACTGCAAATGTCCTACATGACTCTGGGCAGGCCACCTAACTGGTATCTTCCAATCCAGTACAGGATTGTTCACCCCCACCCCGTAAACTCCAGTGCTTTGATCCAAGTAACAGGACTCCTGATACTTCCTTTGGCAGACATAATAGACTTCAGCATCAGGGAATGTTCTTCTTGTGTTTGCTCACTCCCAGCCAGTTTCTCCTAGTTTAGAGCACCCTCAGAAAAATCCCCTCTCCCTCCTTGACATTTGAGGCACTCTACATTTCCTCAGGACCAGCAGAGGGACTCTTTCCTCTCTTCTGAAGACAATGGGAGCTATAGGTGGCAATAGGAATATTTAGAACCCACTGGCCAAAGTCAATCCTGGTGTAATACTATTGTTTCCAGTGGGATTGCATCAAGGATGAATTTGGCCTAACATGTCTTAAGCTAGGTACACAAGAAGTTGGGGAAGCCCTAGTCAGTGGGCACCTCTGAAAATGTGGGACTCAATTTGTGCGCCTCAGTTAGTCCCTCTGAAATTGGAGGTGACCCCACCTGATGTCTGTGACATTCTGATATTTTTTTTAATAAATAAACTGTTAGAAATTAGATACTAAAGGAGTTAACAGTGTGATGATTGGTAAGCTCTGAGTTACATTGCCCTAAATTCTTACTGACTGAAAGTCAGTGATATCTCTGCTTTCTGCAATCAACTCTCTACATAACTTTTCAAGGGTAATATGCTCAAGTGATCAGATGCCAATATGTGAACTGTTATGTTAAATTTATCCTACTAAATTTGAGTTATTGCTGATTATGTACGATATGTATCTTTGACTTTTAAAACAAAGTTTGTATGTGTGGATAATGTAAGCACTATACCCAGATGTACAGACACTCTTTTCTTAACCTGGGTTTTATGTAATTTTTAACATTGGCTTTTATCAAATTTTTAATCTGTTGACCTGATAATGGTCCTTTGGAATCAGAAGTAACCTCTGGTTTATGAAACTGGTTTTAAATAACCACTCCTCAGTTCTCTGCCCTATTTCTCAGCAGCTTGTCATAAATTTGGTATCCTCAGCTGCTCATGGCAGCTTGGAGCTCCAGGGACCACTGCTGCTGGAGGAGGCAGAGGTACTCTGCTTGTCCCATCCTTTCCAAGATGGGTGGGAGCATCTCCTTCCACCCTCTCCCTCAAGTCCCACCCTACTGCAGGATGAAGTCACAGAGGTCTCTGGAACACACGGATGCCATGACTTCCATGACAAATTTGTAGCCTTACCCACAATGGCATTGAACCAGGAGAGCAGGGTTACCATCAGTACTTTTTGGGCAAAGTCAAACAACAAGTGGTTTCATTTACCATCAAAATGACAGGCACAGCACCAAGTTGGAGCATTACTCTCCTACTAACTCAGAGAGAAGCGTATCACCTACTGAATCAGCAGAACCACTTCCTTTGGCACTAGCAATAGGAAAACCCGGGACTTGAATAATAAGCAAAGCTGTCACGTCCATACAACAGTTCGGGCCTTGCACTTTGGGGAACCCCGGGGGGTGGCCAAGGGATTTCCAGGAGACTGGTCATGGGGCTTGGACCCACCCCTGCACTCATCAGCAGCAGTGGGAGCTGAAGGAAACAGAGTGCCCCAGCAGCCTGCACCACTCTGTCATCTCCCAGCCAGGTCGTGCTGCTTCACCACAGCAACAGGAAGCAGAGCACACTGGTCCTAGCCAGCTCCACTCCCTTGAGCGACGCAGCTAGGAGCTGGGCTCGGGAGCACAGCGAGCTGGGGGCAGGTCGCTCCACTTCCTGCCACCACAGTGACTGCCAGAGGACCCACCTCCTGTTGCCAGCCCCAGCCCTCCCTCAGTAATCCCTTGCATCTTGGCATTTCTTGGGGACTGGGTGGAGCAGGAAGAGGGCAGAGCAGGGGTGGGACTTGGGGGAAGGGCTGGAGGGGGGTTGTCCTGTCCCTCGCACTAGGGATAGCACTGACAATAAGAACCCAGACTCAATACAGGCATAAGCAGGAGCAACTTCATCAGAGTCAATGGGGTAGCACTGCTTCATACTAATGGTGATCTTGGAACTTCTGTCGGCTCTAGGCCAGTATTCTTCATTTAAAAAATACATCTGACACTGTACAGCGTACTTAAGCAGAGCTGGTTACAAATCAGATGCTTTTCAGTGTGTTCTCATTCAATGTCTTTAAAATCCTGACAAACAATTGATTTAATATCATACAGCAACAGACAAGGGTCAATCCCCAGATTTCTCTCTAACCCAAACACCAGAGCGAAACCACAGCCAAAGCTTTCACTGAACTTGAATAGTCACCCTGGTCTTCTTTATCAAAAAAGCCTCAGCAGGTTCAGCAAATTTGACAGCCATGTGGAAGTTAAAGTCACTAAGCACTATTGGCTACCATGCCTATGAGGGTCTTTGTCTAGGGAATAGTAAAGTGCATTATGGTGAACCGTACACCAGCACTCCATCCAACCTTTATCCTGCACACACAATGGATGCACCCTATCAGAGCTAGTCTAGGAGCAAGCTGTCTGTTACATTTTATATTGGACATGAACAGCACCACCATATCGTTTCCACAACAATCACCCTTTAAATCACACCTACTTCCCAAATGGAGCTAACTGTATCAAAACTAGTTCTGAAGCATTATGCAAGCAAAGTAAGGAGCTTCATTCCTTGTCAAGCCATGGATGATTACTGATTTATTCATCAGCTTTCCATTGAACAACATGACCCCAGGATCAACTTCTAGTATCCTATTGTCCTGAGAAACAACAGGCAGTACCAATGTTTTGCTAAAGGCCCTGTCTAATATAAACCTTCCTTTTATGGGGGCTTTGGCTTCCTCGACCACGGGATGCTAAGCAGGGATGGGGTTCACCTTTTGAGGAAGGGGAAGACTGTATTTGGATGCAGACTGGCTAACCTAGTGAGGAGGGCTTTAAACTAGATTTGACAAGAGCAGGTGACCAAAGCCCACAGAAAAGTGAAAAACATGGAGACCTGACAGATGGCTCAGACATGGGAGGGAGCATGGGCCATAATAGCAGAGATAAAGGAGGATAAGGCAGAACTGGGGGGCAAAATCAAATCAGTATCTTACATGACTGTATACAAATGCAAGAAGTACAGGGAATAAGCAGGAAGAACTTGAAGTGCTAATAAATAAACACAACTATGACACCGTTGGTATTACAGAGACTCGGTGGGATAGTACACATGATTGGAATATTGGTATAGAAGGGTACAGCTTACTCAGGGAGGATATGCAGGGGGAAAAGGGGGGAGGTGTTGCCTTACATATTAAAAATGTACACACTTGGACTGAGGCAGAGATGGACATAGGAGACAGATGTGTTGAGAGTCTATGGGTTAGGTTAAAAGGGGTAAAAAACAAGGGTGATGTCATGCTTGGGGTCTACTACAGGCCACCTACCCAGGGAGAAGAGGTGGATGAGGCTTTTTTTAAACTCACAAAATCATCCAAAGCGCAGGATTTGGTGGTGATGGGGAGCTTCAACTATCCAGACATATGTTGGGAAACTAACACAGCAGGGCACAGACTATCCAATAAGTTTTTGGACTGTATTGAAGACAACTTCTTATTTCAGAACATTGAAAAAACTACTAGGGGGGAAGCAGTTCTAGATTTGATTTTAACAAATAGGGAGGAACTGGTTGAAAATTTGAAAGTGGAAGGCAGCTTGGGTAAAAGTGATCATGAAGTCACAGAGTTCACGATTCTAAGGAATGGTAGAAGGGAGAACAGCAAAATAGAGACAATGGATTTCAGAAAGGCAGATTTTGGTAAGCTCAGAGAGCTGGTGGATAAGGTCCCATGGGAAGCAAGACTAAGGGGAAAAACAACTGAAGAGAGTTGGCAGTTTTTCAAAGAGACATTATTAAGGGCCCAAAAGCAAGCTATTCCGCAACGTAGGAAAGATAGAAAGTATGGCAAAAGACCGCCTTGGCCTAACCAGGAGATCTTGCATGATCTAAAAATAAAAGGAGTCATATAAAAAGTGGAAACTAGGACAAAATACAAAGGCTGAATATAAGCAAACATTACAGGTATGCAGGGGCAAGATTAAAAACGCAAAGGCACAAAACGAGCTCAAACTAGCTACACAAAGGGAAACAAGAAGACTTTCTATAAATACATTAGAAGCAAGAGGAAGACCAAAGGCAGGGTAGGCCCATTGCTCAGTGAGGAGGGAGAAACAGTAACAGGAAACTTGGACATGGCAGAGGTGCTTAATGACTTCTTTGTTTCAATCTTCATCAAGAATGATGCCTAACATAGTAAATACTAGTGGGAATGGGGTTGGTTTATAAGATGAAAAAAAGAAGTTAAAAATCACTTAGAAAAGTTAGATGTCTGCAAGTCACCAGGGCCTGATGAAATGCATCTTAGAATACTCAAGGAGCTGATAGAGGAGGTATCTGAGCCTTTAGCTATCATCTTTGAAAAATCATGGAAGACAGGAGAGATTCCAGAAGACTGGAAAAGGGCAAATCTAGTGCCCATCTATAAAAAGGGAAATAAGAACAACCCAGGAAATTACAGACCAGTCAGTTTAACTTTTGTGCCAGGAAAGATAATGGAGCAAGTAATTAAGGAATTCATCGGCAAACACCTGGAAGATAACAAGGTGATAGGTAACAGCCAGCATGGATTTGTAAAGAACAAATCATGTCAAACCAATCGGATAGCTTTCTTTGATAGGATAATGAGTCTTGTGGCTAAGGGAGAAGTGGTGGACATGGTATACCTAGATTTTAATAAGGCACTTGATACAGTCTTGCATGATCTTCTTATCAATAAACTAGGCAAATACAATTTAGATGGGGCTACTATAAGGTGGGTGCATAACTGGCTGGATAACCGTTCTCAGAGAGTAGTTATTAACAATTCACAATCCGGCTGGAAGGGCATAAAAAGCGGGGTTCCGCAGGGGTCTGTTTTGGGACCGGTTCTCTTCAACATCTTCATCAACGATTTAGATATTGGCATAGAGAGTACACTTATTAAGTTTGCAGATGATACGAAGCTGGGAGGGATTGGAAGTGCTTTGGAGGATAGGGCCAAAATTCAAAAAGATCTGGACAAACTGGAGAAATAGTCTGAGGTAAAGAGGATGAAGTTTAATAATGAGAAATGCAAAGTGCTCCACTTAGGAAGGAACAATCAGTCTCACACATACAGAATGGGAAATGACTGTCTAAGAATGAGTACTGTAGAAAGGGATCTAGGGGTCATAGTGGACCACAAGCTAAAAATGAGTCAACAGTGTGACGCTGTTGCAAGAAAAGCAAACATGATTCTGGGATGCATTAACAGGAGTGTTGTGAGCAAGACACAAGAAGTCATTCTTCCGCTCTACTCTGCGCTGATTAGGCCTCAACTGAAGTAGTGTGTCCAGTTCTGGGCTCCACATTTCAAAAAAGATGTGGAGAAATTGGAGAAGATCCAGAGAAGAGCAACACAAATCATTAAAAATCTAGAAAACATGATCTATGAGGGAAGACTGAAAGAAATGGACTTGTTTAGTTTGGAAAAGAGAAGACTGAGAGGGATAGCGGTTTTCAGGTATCTAAAAGGGTGTCACAAGGAGGAGGGAGAAAAATTGTTCTCCGTGGCCTCTGAGGATAGGACAAGAAGCAATGGGCTTAAACTGCAGCAAGGGAGGTTTAGGTTGGACATTAGGAAAAACTTGCTATCTATTAGGGTGGTTAAACACTGGAATAAGTTGCCTAGGGAGGTTGTGGAATCTCCATCTCTGGAGATATTTAAGAGCAGGTTAGACAAACATCTATCAGGGATGGTCTAGACGTGGTCCTTGGTCCTGTCGTGAGGGCAGGGGACTGGACTTGATGACCTCTCGAGGTCCCTTCCAGTTCTAGTGTTCTATGATTTTATGATTCTATGATTCACCTTGCCTCCTCCTGCCCATAACTCTAGGGCCTAAGAATTCCAAGACCTCTCAGCAGGCAGCAGCCATGTTCTATGGTCTTGGCCAAATAAAGACATGCCAAACAAACTGCAAGGCTGCCTTCAGCAACCCTACCCTGCCACACTGAACAAATATGGTAAAATCTCAATACCAACAGTTAGGGAACAACAAGCACACATTTAGGGTTTGTCTGCACAATGGGGCAATAACACAGGAGTGTGATTTATTTCGTATGCACAGTAACTGGCCTTTTGAGAGGGACTTTGTGAAGGCTTTTTCAGAAGTCTATTCAAACCTGAAAGGAAAATGCACTGGCTTTTGCCGTGTTATTAATATCAGAATCTCAGAACAAAATCAGGGTTCCCAATAAACTGAAAATGGCCAAGTCCAGTGTGCAGCCTCCTTACCTCCATGAGATGAGGCGTTGGATTGAATCCACACATGTTGCACACCTGCTGTTTACAAGTCGTGCAGCTATTATAGTTGGAAGGTTCCCCGGAGCCCACATTGATCTCTGATTTGCAGAGGGGGCACAAGACCCTTTCTTTCGGCACTTCCTTTGGCTTGATGTCTTGTTCTGCTTTGCTTTGCTTTGTAGCTGGGGCGGTCCCAGCCCTACCCTGTGCTCCTGATGCAGCACTTGAGGATCTGAGTCCCGCTTCTTTGCTGGCATCACTGAAGACAATTTTTGGAGGCACTTTGCCAGAGGACTGCTGACTTTGCGGTGTGGCCTCTGGCTGGACAGACATGAGTGTGCTTGCCTGGGTCAAGAGAGAAGCCCCAAACCCAAAGAGCTTTCCTGTGAGGCCCTCTTGGGACTGCTCTTGTGCTGCAGCGCTGGGGGATAGTGCTGAAGTCTTTGCTGGGGAGTCTCCCAAGGTCTGTCTCTGGTCATAGGAGGGAAGCTTTGCTTGATGCTGTGGGGAAGACCTCACCACTTCCTGAGGAGCAGCATGGTTTGGCTGGCCTTGGCTGCGTTGTTCCTTCTGTGCTGCAGCTGGGGATGGTTTGGCTGACTCGGATTGCAGAACACCAGCACCCTGTCCAATGCCCAGCTGCACATTTCCTGGTAGCTTCTCCTGTCCTGTCATTCCCAGGGGTTGAGGCTGGGGATGTTTGGCTGGGGAATGGGATGGAGAAAGTGAAGGGGAATGTAGCTGCTGCTGGCTTTTGGAGCGAGGTGCTGTGGTCATGTCCATTCCCAAAGCTCTCTGCATCTGGCAATTCAAACACAACCATTCTTTCACCTACAAAACAAAGAGGATAACGCAGTGAGTGATGGCTACTGACCATGATCAAGGACAAGATCAGCACAGCCAATAGCAACATAAGCTGTTTTCTGTACCTGTCTGCCCAGGCTCTGCTGACTCTAGAAACATGATCAGTGCCTCTTTATGAAGAGAAACATATTGCTGTTAGATAGGTAGGAACAGAGGGCTCTTCTAGGTGCAGTGCTACTGTATCGATGTGTGCAGAAAAGTGCACTGTCCTAGTATGGCCAATACCTTGCCACAGTGGTTCTTAACCTTTCTGGGCTTGGGATCCATTTATAAAAGTTATGGCATGCCACACTGCGGTAAATAATTCTGGTGTGGATGCCCTGAGGTGGTTTTGGTTGGCTGCTGCCTCATAGAGAGGTTGGATCCTCCCTGGCACTCACTCTACAGCAGCAGTTCCTGCAGCTCCTGTGCTGTGGGGCTGGTGGAACGCAGCTCTCCACTTTGGGCATTGTAACTTCTGGGGCTGCCATACCGAGAGACATAACCAGAGTGGGGCAAGCAGAGCAGCTGCCTAAGATGCAAAACTGCAGGGATGGAAAAATGGAGGGGGGGGTCACATGGGGTGACATGTCTCCCCAAAATTCTGCCTTTAATTTAACGCAGAGGTTTCCAAACTGCGGGGGATGGGGTGAAGAACATCCCACAGTTTGAAAAACATTGCCTCCAGCCAGAAGTTGGCTGATTGGAAGGTGATTGGAGCTGCTTGGCTTGCTCAGGCCCATAGCTCTCTGCCCAGCAGCCCTCCCTGCCCTGCTCCCCAAGTTAGGCCACCTCTCCATCGCCAAGCCCTACCCAGGTAGCAGTAAGCAAGTGCTTTGGGAAGTATCTCATGGCAGGAAGGCTCTGTGGGCAAAGGCTGGCTTTAGGGCAGGGGTGGGGAACCTTTCTTGGGTTGGAGGGCTCTGACCCACAGAAAAATCAGTCAGGGGCTGCACACAAGTAAAAAGAAAAAAAACCCATCTCACTGACATGGCTTCCAACTGAGAAGAACAAAAACAATCCCCACATTCTCCTCGCACACCAGAGCCTAGAGGACCCAAGCTAATAGATTTTGTGTGGTCCAGCTGTGGGACAGCGGGGGGCTGGAGCACCAGTGTGGGTTCCCCAATGCTGGAGTGGGCCCTGAGCCTTGGAGGCTGGATCCAGGCAAGCTGGGGGCCACATCCAGCCCCTGGGCCTAAGATTCCCCACCCCTGATTTAGGGGGTGGCACCAGCTAGGCACTTCTAGGGCAGAGGTAAAGAGTGCATCGGGGAGGCAGGTGAGAGATGTGTCAACTACTCTGTCTGGGGAATGTCATCTCTCCTGGGCAGGCAAACTGTTGACCATGAAAGCAAAAGATTAGTTTTCACTCCATACATCATGGATTTTCTGGGTGGTAATGGAAAGTATAAAATGCCTTGGTTAAGTGACAACAAATGAAAACCTCCCTCCTTGAGAGACTTTCCCATGTCACACTAACATCTGCATTAAGTTCATTAAAAAAAACTATCTAGGAGCACTGAGTCTTTTGTTTCTAAGAATCTTCAGGATGCCCATGCAGCTGTACAAATATTAATATGCAACACTGCTTCCAGGATAATCAGCTCTGCATATCTAGCATTTCTCTGAGACAAGCAATTAGGGCCCTAAAAAGGAAAACGCCATTCGCAAATGAGATCTGCCTAAGCCATAACAATCCTGGACTGGAACAAGAACCTGACCGAGAACCTGACCACGAGGACACAGGATGTATGCAGCACTTCTCCCCATGAACCACGAGGGGGCACACTGTGGCTTTGCTCATACAGAGGGCACATAGTGCTTGCTTGGCCTACCAAGAGGAGGAACAGACAAGTGATTCAGAATCAAGGTACAAAGCAGTATCACCTCACATAACTTCAGCTTCTGCATGGGTAAGCCATACACATAGCCATGAGGGACAGACACTAGCAGGAAGTAGCAGGGCTAAAAATGGCAAGGCAATACCCACAGCATAGTAAAGGGTGTAACTATATTCCTATTATAACTCTATTCTTCTTCACCCTAAAATGCTCCCAAATATTCCTATTAATGTAAATAACAAAACTTATGAAAATTCTGCTCTCAGCCTTAGTAATAAGAATCGCAGGCTAATGATGTGGTGTGTATTTCCCTTGGAACCATGTTAAATTTGTTGCCTTCTCATTCCATGGGTGTCCTATTGTTCTCTTATTAGCAGACAGTAAACTGGACTGTCTCAAACCACTGCCTCTCATAACCATTAATCCATGCCACCTAGCATTTTAGTTGCTTTTCTCTGGATCTTTTCCACATTATCTACTTTTTAAATCAGTTTCCCAAGTCTGAACCTTGTGAGAGCGTACAACTGATTTGCAGAACTATATTCTATTATTTCACTTGTGTTTTCTGTTGCCTGTCTAATACAGACTAACATTATGGAGTTTTCTAAGCCCCTGATGCACACTGAGCAGAGGTGTTTACCGAGCTGTCTGTAGAGATGCAAAGATCTATTTTCAGTTAGTGCCTCTCAATGTGTATGGGGAACTCTGATTTTGCTTGTAGGTACATACATGTCTTTTCAACTGCTTAAGCCCTAGGTTGTTTAAGCCTGTTAGCAGGACTGGCGTTAGACTCGCTGGGGTCCAGAGCAGAAAATGGGGAGTGCTCCCCCACCCACGGAAGTCAGGTGTGACAGTCTGTGGGGGTGGAGCCAGCACTGGGCACAGAGGTTTTGGCATGGACCCATAGGCTATCCCACTAAGGGGAGTCAGGGGGTGAAAGTGGTGCTCCCCCATAACTCCTACTGCTCAGGGCTGAGACATGTAACGTAGATTCACAGAGCCCGTGGTGTAGGGGCCATGGCAATTGACTTCCTTGCCTCCCCCTAATGGCAGCTGTGCCTGGAGGGCCAGGCAGCATTGGCACATCTGACCTCTGCCCCCTCACTTTCCTAGTCAAGGTGCCTCGTTTTTTTAGGGAGTGAAGTAGACGGACCTGGGCCCTCCCTCTCCATTGAGATTGAGCCCAGTGCTCTATGGGTCGACCCCTGACCAGGGGGACCCCCCAGGAGGGATTCTAAATCCTCTGCCCTGGGCTACTTCCTACCACCATCCCTTCACTTTGGGGCATGAATCTCTAGGCAAATTGGCTGGGATGGCTTGCCTCCAGTAGCACTCCCACATGGATCTGTTATGGTACCAGGCTACTGTGGGCAGAACCACCATAAGTTGATCAGGCTTAACCCCAGAATCCCTGTGCTTCAGTCACCTGGTTACTTCCACTGATGCTGGTGCCCAGTGCTCCTCCCCTCTCCATTGGCCAGGGAAATGATTCTTACTCCCTAGTGGCTGACTCCGATGGCAGGCTAGTGACCTTTCCTCCCTGGTAGGGAGGGAACTAACTCCTGCCTCCTTTACAGTCAGCTCCCAAGAAAGCCAGGTCCTCTTCTGCCCTCTCCCCTTCAGGTCTGGCATGGGCTGCCGGCCTAGTTGGGCCCCAAGGCTCTCTTTCACTCCAAGGAGGGACATAACAGTATAGTCGATTAACCCATTAGCAAAAGCTTATCAGCTAATGTAATAGACGACATGCATTTCCCCCCCCCACACACACACACCAGTAAATTTTTTAGCAGGCTGGCCAGCAGCCCAGCCCAGCTCAGTCCTGGCTCGCGCTGGGTCCAGGACCCACCCCTGCTGAGGCTCTGCATTTAAAGTGTATTAGGAGCAGGGCTGGCCCGAGCCATTTTGGTGCCCCGGGCCCCAGGCGCGTGGCGCCGCCCCCGGGATGCGCAGTCCCGCCTCCGGGCGCACGACGCATGCGCAGGCGCGCACCCGGGGCGCATGGGCAGACGCATGGCGCATGCGCTGCCCAGTCAACCTGGCCACTGCTGATGGCGCGCAGTCCGGGGCTGCCCAGGGCAGGCTGCGCCTGGCCGTGCAGGGCCCTGCGGCCGCGGGGGGAAGGGCGCTGCTGGCCGGTGCTGCGGGGGTTAACATGGCCCCCGCCCCAGGTGGCCGCTGCAGCCCGCCGGGAGCCGGGCACCCCCCATAGGTTGGCGCCCTGGGCAGCTGCCCGGCTAGCCCACCGCTTAGTCCGGCCCTGATTAGGAGCCAAGTGGGCAGGCAGCCCGGCTCAGTTCTGTCTCATGCTGGGTCTGGGAGCTCACACCCCCCCGGACAGGGGTTGCTGTTTCCCTGCGCTACTACATCTGTATCAGAGGCAGCAGCATGGGGCAGCAGACAGCCAGTCCGAGAGGGGAGCTGGTTTTTAAACTGGCTCCCCCTCGTGGACCAGCTCCCACTTGGCACAGAGGTAGTCGTGCGGAGTGGCAGAGGGCTCCTCAGGAGAGGAGCCGGAGCACACTGGCTGCCGGCCCCACCCCCCAGGGACTATAGAATAGTCGAGTAACTGATAAGAATTCATGAGGTTAATCAACTATTCAATTAGCCGATATTTAACATCCCTAACCCCTAGCAGGCAGTTTCTCCACTTCATCATAAGAACCTTCTGTTTTCCACACAATCCCCTCTAAACTTACCTAAACTAAGGCTATGTCTACACTATAGCCTCTTGCGCAAAAACATATGCAAATGAGGCGAAGCGTGGAATATCACTGCACCTCATTTGCATAATTAATGAGGCTCCGTTTTTGCACAAGAGGCTTTTGCGCAAGAGCCGTTCTTTCGCATTTTTTTCAGGAAGAATAGCTCTTGCACGAAAGCCTCTTGCGCAAAAACAGAGCCTCATTAATTATGCAAATGAGGCACTGCGATATTCCACACCACCTCATTTGCATATTTTTTGCGCAAAATGAGGGCAGTGTAGACATAGCCAAAGTGATTTTTCATAACTCACAAAATTAGAATTTCACTCTTCTACCACCTTTGCACATCATGAATACAGATATTAAATAACCCCAGTTCCACTATTTTATTAACTTCTTTTCACATTGAGAACCAGAAGAGCTGAGAAAGAGATGGAACAAAAGCGGAGCTCAATTTTGTTTTGCTCTTCCCTGATTCTGGAATCAGCTGAGGAATACCTGCCTGCCTTAGGTATGCTCTAAATTATATATGGTTGTGCAAGTTCCCTAGGGACATTCCACAGACAGGGATCCAAAAATCATGACAATGAACAAGCCATACCTGCTGCTCCCCACCCACACCCCTAGCCCCACACCTTATCATAGGGCTAGGAGGGCTACAAGATAGACTAAGCACAACTATCTTCAGGTCATTGTGCTTAGTTTTGGTCCAGTGCCTTCCTTATGGATATTGAGTTACTATATTCACAAAGTTATTTCTTGAGTATTTCGCTTAGGCATAAATTAATAGCAGCCTCAGGTCTTCTCCAATAATGACACATGCCAATTATTTATCCAGGCTGCCCTAGATGAGCAGTTTAACCAGTTCAGATCTGGGTAGATCAGGTTGTGACACCATCACACCCCAATATTTATCACTGTAATGTAATTAGGAGATGTTTTGAACAAAATATGTCTTGTGAGATATCATTCTAAAAGGCTTGATCTGCTAAATATTAATATATCATTGTACTGTATGTGAAGTTATGAAGTTTGGCTATGTATGGGTTACTGAAACATGTTGTGAGGTTCAAAATACCCACAACCAGCCTTTCAAGTATGACTGTAAAAGGCCAGACAATCCTACTGGCTTATTGAGGAAATGCTCATAAGCACCAAGATCACCCCACAAACTGTGTGGAACAGAAACTTCTCAGAGATAGCACTACACAGTGGGAATTGTTTGACCCAAGGCACAGGTTATGTCTAGACTTCAGGCTTCTTGCACAAGAAGCTTTTATCGGAAGAGATCTTCTGCAAAAACTTCTTGCACAAGAGCACATCCACACTGCAAAAGCGCATCGAAAAAGCGATGCACTTTTGTGAAAGAGAGCATCCAGACTGCATGGACGCTCTCTCGAAAGTAAACTCTGATTGCTATGCACAGAATGGCCACCAAGGTACCTATGCTTTTTCCTTTTTCCTCTTTTTGCGCAAAAAAACCCTCTTCCCTGTCTACACACACCTTTTTGCGAAAGAGCTCTTTCGCAAAAAGGCGTTCTTCCTCAAGGAATACCTACACCGAAAAAACCCCCGTTCTTTCGATTTTTTTGCGCGCAAATGCTTGAAGTGTGGATGCTCTGCAAGTTTTTTTCGGAAAAACGGCCGTTTTTGAGAAAAAACTCTGTAGTATAGACATAGCCAAAGCAAAAAGCTTTCCAGCAAGTGGGAAGCAGATATAAAAAGGGGATAAGGACATTGAGGGGGAACCTCACTCTCCCTATGATGACACAACTGGAAACACCATATGAGCAAAGACTGAACTGTGGGAACTGATGGTCCCAGGCCAGTCCAAATGAAAACCTGGGGAAGTCAGATTAATTTGTGCCTTAAGAATTTCCTTAAGAATCTGCCAGCCTGTTTATTACTAAGGATGAGGATCTGCTAATATATATCTTATCTGTTAAGGTCACTTATGGTTTTTGTTTATTTACTAAAGTAATCTGCTTTGATCCTTTTGCTAATCTCTTATAAATCATTTAAAATGTATCTTTTGCAGTTAAATAAAATTATTCTTGTTTATAATATAACCTAGTTTGTGCAATTCATATCCGGGGGGCAAGGCACTGTGCGTACCTCTCACCACATTGAGGGAGATGAATTTTTATGAGCTTCAGTTGTGCAGATCTTTCTATACAGCACAAGATAGCATTATGTTAGGTTTCTTGCCCAAAAGAGTACATGAGTGCTGTGTGACTCATTTCACACAGATCTGACTTCAATTTGCAAGAGGCTATAGAGCCTAATTCAGTAACGCAGGGAGAGGGAATCCAGACTGTTGGAGCAAGAGAGGCTCAGTGAAACCCCAGCTGCACCTCTTGTTTTAAATGTATTATGAGCCTGGTGGTTCTTAATACATTCAAAAAGCAGAGGCGCAGTGTCTGGGACCGGGCACAAGCCGGGAATCAGCTGACTCCCAGCTCGTGCCTGGTCTCCCCGCCTCCCACACCTCTGCCTCCCATGCCCATCCAGATAGTGCTAGGGGGAACCAGCTTTAAAGCTGGCTCCCCCCAGCATGGGCTCCTTTTCCCCCCACTTTGCTGCTCTATCAGAGAGAGGCAGCAAGGGGGCGGTGACTAGTCAAGTCACTGCTCGACTACCCGATAAGCATTTGCTTATCAGATAGTTGACTAGTCACTTACATCCCTACTCAGTATCTAATGTGTTGGATTGGGTCACAGATCCTCTTGACACTGAAGCCTGATCATACCACTGAACTTGCTTATCTGCCCTCTGAGGTGCCCCCACCACCTTATCCTGCTGAGCCAGAACCTATGGTCTCCCCCCACAAATGCACAGAGTTGGAATACACACAGTTACAGCCCACAGCAGAGCAATACAGACACTGAAAACAGCTCAGCTCTGGGAAGGCTCAGTTACAGGTACTTGACACAGCACTCAAATGCACAGCCCCAGTGGGATCAAAACCCCAGTTAAATCCGTCTTACTCTGCATACAATTTTTACACAGCGCAAGCTCATAAGTTCACTCCCTTTATCGATGAAAAAGAGATATGCACAGGTAACGCTTATTTACGCTGGGTTCATTAATAAACAAACATGATTTATTAAGTATAACAAGTAGGATTTAAGTAGTTGCAAGTGATAACAGACACATCAAAGTAAGTTATAAAGCAAAATAAAACAAAACATGCCAGCTAAGCTTAATATTCTAAGAAACTAGTTACATGCAATTTCTTATCCTAACAGTAATTTCAATGTTTCTCATAAACTGGGCAGCTTCCTAGTTAGGGCCTGCTCCTTCCCCGTGTTTAGACTTAGAAGTTTCCAGCTGTCATCTTGATGGTAAACAGAGCATGTCCTGGTGTCTCGCAACAGACAAATCCCCTATTGTCTGGTTCCCTGTTGTGACGGGGTGTGGCAACCCCACACTGAACCGCAGAGAGTTGCCTTGGCCCAGCTGGCCAAAACAGCCCCACCCCCACGACCCTGCTGAGAATGCTCACAAGGGTGGCCAGGTATAAAAGCCCAGGGAGTCACTCAGTCTGGGCTGATCGCCAGAGGGGAAGGAGCTCAGGCAGGAGTTCCTGCTCAGCCTCTGCAGCAGCAGTAGCCGCTGCAGCACCAGCCGCCCCAGGAGCAGCAATCCTGGAAGCAGCAGCCGCAGCCACAGTTCCCCCAGGAGCAGCGACCCCTGCAGCCGCTCCCACAGCTGCCCCAGGAGCAGCAATCCCGGAAGCAGCAGCCACAGACGCCTCAGGAGCAGCGACCCCGGCAGCCGCAGCCGCAGCCGCAGCCGCCTCAGGAGCAGCGACCCCGGCAGCAGCCGCAGCCACAGCCGCCTCAGGAGCAGCGACCCCGGCAGCAGCCGCAGCCACAGCCGCCGCAGGAGCAGCGACCCCGGCAGCAGCCGCAGCCACAGCCGCCTCAGGAGCGGCGACCCCAGCAGCTGCAGCCACAGCCGCCTCAGGAGCGGCGACCCCGGCAGCTGCAGCCACAGCCGCCCCAGGAGCAGCGACCCCGGCAGTAGCCGCAGCCACAGCACGCCCAGGAGCAGCGACCCCGGCAGCCGCAGCCACAGCCGCCTCAGGAGCGGCGACCCCGGCAGCGCAGCCACAGCCGCCTCAGGAGCGGCGACCCCGGCAGCCGCAGCCACAGCCGCCTCAGGAGCGGCGACCCCGGCAGCCGCAGCCACAGCCGCCTCAGGAGCGGCGACCCCGGCAGCCGCAGCCACAGCCGCCCAGGAGCGGCGACCCCGGCAGCGCGCAGCCACAGCCGCCCCAGGAGCGGCGACCCCGGCAGCCGCAGCCACAGCCGCCCCAGGAGCAGCGACCCCGGCAGCAGCCGCAGCCACAGCCGCCCCAGCGAGACAGCGGCGCACAGCAGCAGCGACCCGAGCAGCAGCGCGCAGCCACAGCCGCCTCAGGAGCAGCGACCCCGGCAGCCCGCAGCCACAGCCGCCTCAGGAGCAGCGACCCCGGCAGCCGCAGCCACAGCCGCCTCAGGAGCGGCGACCCCGCAGCAGCCGCACGCCACAGCCGCCTCAGGAGCGGCGACCCCGGCAGCCGCACGCCACAGCCGCCTCAGGAGCGGCGACCCCGGCAGCCGCAGCCACAGCCGCCTCAGGAGCGGCGACCCCGGCAGCCGCAGCCACAGCCGCCCCAGGAGCGGCGACCCCGGCAGCAGCAGCAGCAGCAGCAGCAGCAGCAACAGCCAGGAGCGGCGACCTCAGGAACAATGACTCTGGCGGCAACAGCAGCAGCCGACCCAGGAGCAGCGACCCCGGCAGCCGCAGCCACAGCCGCCTCAGGAGCAGCGACCCCGGCAGCCGCAGCCACAGCCGCACTCAGGAGCAGCGACCCCGGACAGCCCCGCAGCCGCAGCCACAGCCGCCCCAGGAGCAGCGACCCCGACAGCCCAGCCGCACGCCGCCCCAGGAGCGGCGACCCCGGCAGCCGCACGCCACAGCCGCCCCAGGAGCGGCGACCCCGGCAGCCGCAGCCACAGCCGCCCCAGGAGCAGCGACCCCGGCAGCCGCAGCCACAGCCGCCCCAGGAGCAGCGACCCCGGCAGCAGCGCAGCCACAGCCGCACCCAGGAGCGGCGACCCCAGGACAGCGCACCCGGCAGCAGGACCCCGCAGCCACAGCCGCCCCAGGAGCAGCGACCCCGGCAGCCGCAGCCACAGCCGCCTCAGGAGCAGCGACCCCGGCAGCCGCAGCCACAGCCGCACCCAGCGCCAGACGGCGACCCCGGCAGCCGCAGCCACAGCCGCCTCAGGAGCGGCGACCCCGGCAGCCGCAGCCACAGCCGCCCCAGGAGCGGCGACCCCGGCAGCCGCAGCCACAGCCGCCCCAGGAGCGGCGACCCCGGCAGCCGCAGCCACAGCCGCCCAGGAGCGGCGACCCCGGCAGCCGCAGCCACAGCCGCCCCAGGAGCAGCGACCCCGAGCAGCCGCAGCCACAGCCCCCAGGAGCGGCCCCCAGCGACCCCGGCAGCCGCAGCCACAGCCGCCCCAGGAGCAGCGACCCCGGCAGCAGCCGCAGCCACAGCCGCCCTCAGGAGCAGCGACCCGCGCGCAGCCGCAGCCACAGCCGCCCCAGGAGCGGCGACCCCGGCAGCCGCAGCCACAGCCGCCCAGGAGCGGCGACCCCGGCAGCCGCAGCCACAGCCGCCTCAGGAGCGGCGACCCCGGCAGCCGCAGCCACAGCACCCAGACGCACCCGGCAGCCGCAGCCACAGCCGCCTCAGGAGCAGCGACCCCGGCAGCCGCAGCCACAGCCGCCCCAGGAGCGGCGACCCCGGGACAGCCGCAGCCGCAGCCACAGCCGCCCCAGGAGCAGCGACCCCGAGCAGCCTCAGCCACAGCCGCCTCAGGAGCAGCGACCCCGGCAGCCGCAGCCACAGCCGCCCCAGGAGCGGCGACCCCGGCAGCCGCAGCCACAGCCGCCTCAGGAGCGGCGACCCCGGCAGCCGCAGCCACAGCCGCCCCAGGAGCGGCGACCCCGGCAGCCGCAGCCACAGCCGCCCCAGGAGCGGCGACCCCGGCAGCCGCAGCCACAGCCGCAACCGCAGCCACAGCCGCCTCAGGAGCAGCGACCCCGACAGCCGCAGCCACAGCCGCCCCAGGAGCAGCGACCCCGGCAGCCGCAGCCACAGCCGCCCCAGGAGCAGCGACCCCGGCAGCCGCAGCCACAGCCGCCCCAGGAGCAGCGACCCCGGCAGCCGCAGCCACAGCCGCCCCAGGAGCAGCGACCCCGGCAGCCGCAGCCACAGCCGCACTCAGCGCCAGCAGCGACCCCGGCAGCCGCAGCCACAGCCGCACCCAGCACAGCCGCCTCAGGAGCAGCGACCCCGGCAGCCGCAGCCACAGCCGCACCCAGGAGCAGCGACCCCAGCGGCAGCCGCCCAGCCACCCCGCAGCCGCAGCCACAGCCGCCTCAGGAGCAGCGACCCCGGCAGCCGCAGCCACAGCCGCCCCAGGAGCGCGACCCCGGCAGCCGCAGCCACAGCCGCCCTCAGGAGCAGCGACCCCGGAGCAGCCGCAGCCACAGCCGCCCCAGGAGCAGCGACCCCGAGCAGCCGCAGCCACAGCCGCCCTCAGGAGCAGCGACCCCGGCAGCCGCAGCCACAGCCGCAACCGCAGCCACAGCCGCCTCAGGAGCAGCGACCCCGGCAGCCGCAGCCACAGCCGCACCCAGCGCCAGACAGCGACCCCGGCAGCAGCCGCACGCCACAGCCGCCTCAGGAGCAGCGACCCCGGCAGCCGCAGCCACAGCCGCCTCAGGAGCAGCGACCCCGGCAGCCGCAGCCACAGCCGCCCCAGGAGCAGCGACCCCGGCAGCCGCAGCCACAGCCGCCTCAGGAGCGGCGACCCCGGCAGCCGCAGCCACAGCCGCCCCAGGAGCAGCGACCCCGACAGCCGCAGCCACAGCCGCCTCCAGGAGCAGCGACCCGCGCGCAGCAGCCGCACCGCAGCCACAGCCGCCTCAGGAGCAGCGACCCCGGCAGCCGCAGCCACAGCCGCCCAGGAGCGCGACACCGGCAGCAGCCACAGCCGCCTCAGGAGCAGCGACCCCGGACAGCCGCAGCCACAACCGCCCCAGGAGCAGCGACCCCGGCAGCCGCAGCCACAGCCGCCCCAGGAGCAGCGACCCCGGCAGCCGCAGCCACAGCCGCACCCAGCGCCAGAGCAGCGACCCCGGCAGCCGCAGCCACAGCCGCCTCAGGAGCAGCGACCCCGGCAGCAGCCGCAGCCACAGCCGCCTCAGGAAGCAGCGACCCCGAGCAGCCGCAGCCACAGCCGCCTCAGGAGCAGCGACCCCGGCAGCAGCCGCAGCCGCAGCCACAGCCGCCCCAGGAGCAGCGACCCCGGCAGCCGCAGCCACAGCCGCCTCAGGAGCGGCGACCCCGGCAGCCGCAGCCACAGCCGCCCCAGGAGCAGCGACCCCGGCAGCCGCAGCCACAGCCGCCCCAGGAGCAGCGACCCGCGCAGCAGCGCACGCAGCCACAGCCGCCTCAGGAGCAGCGACCCCGGCAGCAGCCGCAGCCACAGCCGCCTCAGGAAGCAGCGACCCCGAGCAGCCGCAGCCACAGCCGCCTCAGGAGCAGCGACCCCGGCAGCAGCCAGCCGACCGCAGCCACAGCCGCCCTCAGGAGCAGCGACCCCGGCAGCCGCAGCCACAGCCGCCCTCAGGAGCAGCGACCCCGCAGCAGCCGCAGCCACAGCCGCCTCAGGAGCAGCGACCCCGGCAGCAGCCGCAGCCACAGCCGCCTCAGGAGCAGCGACCCCGACGCAGCGCAGCCACAAGCCGCCTCAGGAGCAGCGACCCCGGCAGCCGCAGCCACAAGCCGCCCCAGGAGCAGCGACCCCGGCAGCCGCAGCCACAGCCGCCTCAGGAGCAGCGACCCCGGCAGCCGCAGCCACAGCCGCCAGACCGCCCAGCCACAGCCGCCAGGACAGCGACCCCGCAGCCGCAGCCACAGCCGCCTCAGGAGCAGCGACCCCGCAGCAGCCGCAGCCACAGCCGCCTCAGGAACAGCGACCCCGGCAGCAGCCGCAGCCACAGCCGCCTCAGGAGCAGCGACCCCGGCAGCCGCAGCCACAAACCGCCTCAGGAGCAGCGACCCCGGCAGCCGCAGCCACAGCCGCCTCAGGAGCAGCGACCCCGGCAGCCGCAGCCACAGCCGCCCCAGGAGCAGCGACCCCGAGCAGCCGCAGCCACAGCCGCCTCAGGAGCAGCGACCCCGGCAGCCGCAGCCACAGCCGCCTCAGGAGCAGCGACCCCGGCAGCAGCCGCAGCCACAGCCGCCCCAGGAGCAGCGACACCGGCAGCAGCCAGCAGCCACAGCCGCCTCAGGAACAGCGACCCCGGCAGCAGCCGCAGCCACACAGCCGCCCCTCAGGAGCAGCGACCCCGGCAGCCGCAGCCACAGCCGCCTCAGGAACAGCGACCCCGGCAGCAGCCGCAGCCACAGCCGCCCCAGCGCAGAGCAGCGACCCCGAGCAGCCGCAGCCACAGCCGCCTCAGGAGCAGCGACCCCGGCAGCCGCAGCCACAGCCGCCCCAGGAGCAGCGACCCCGAGCAGCCGCAGCCACAGCCGCCTCAGGAGCAGCGACCCCGGCAGCCGCAGCCACAGCCGCCTCAGGACAGCGACCCCGGCAGCAGCCGAGGCCGCAGCCACAGCCGCCTCAGGAAGCAGCGACACCGGCAGCGAGCCACAGCCGCCTCAGCGCGCGACCCCGGCAAGCCGACAAGACCCAGCCGCCCAGGAGACAGCGACCCCGACACGCCGCAGCCACAGCCGCCCAGGAACAGCGACCCCGGCACGACCGCAGCCACAGCCGCCCAGGAGCAGCGACACCGGCAGCGAGCCACAGCCGCCTCAGGAGAGCGACCCCGGCAGCAGCCGCAGCCACAGCCGCCCCAGGAGCAGCGACCCCGGACAGCAGCCGCAGCCACAGCCGCCCAGGAGCAGCGACACCGGCAGCAGCCCACAGCCGCCTCAGGAGCAGCGACCCCGGACAGCCGCAGCCACAGCGCCCCAGGAGCAGCGACCCCGGCAGCCGCAGCCCACCGAGCCGCCTCAGGAGCAGCGACCCCGGCAGCACAGCCACAGCCGCCCAGGAACAGCGACCCCGGAGCAGCCGACCCACCGCCCAGGCAGCCCCGCAGCCCACAGCCGCCCAGGAGCAGCGACCCCGGCAGCAGCCGCAGCCACAGCCGCCTCAGGAGCAGCGACCCCGAGCAGCGCAGCCACAGCCGCCTCAGGAGCAGCGACCCCGGCAGCGCAGCCACAGCCGCCTCAGGAGCAGCGACCCCGGCAGCAGCCGCAGCCACAGCCGCCTCAGGAACAGCGACCCCGGCAGCAGCCGCAGCCACAGCCGCCTCAGGAACAGCGACCCCGGCAGCAGCCGCAGCCACAGCCGCCCCAGGAGCAGCGACCCCGGCAGCAGCCCGCAGCCACAGCCGCAGCCCAGCCGCCAGGAACAGCGACCCCGCAGCAGCCGCAGCCACAGCCGCCTCAGGAGCGCGACCCCGGCAGCGAGCCACAGCCGCCTCAGGACAGCGACCCCGGCAGCAGCCGCAGCCACAGCCGCCTCAGGAGCAGCGACCCCGGCAGCCGCAGCCCACAGCCGCCTCAGGAGCAGCGACCCCGGCAGCCGCAGCCACAGCCGCCTCAGGAGCGGCGACCCCGGCAGCCGCAGCCACAGCCGCCCAGGAACGGCGACCCCGGCAGCCGCAGCCACAGCCGCCTCAGGAGCAGCGACCCCGACAGCAGCCGCAGCCACAGCCGCCTCAGGAGCAGCGACCCCGACAGCAGCCGCAGCCACAGCCGCCTCAGGAGCGGCGACCCCGGCAGCCGCAGCCACAGCCGCCTCAGGAGCGGCGACCCCGGCAGCCGCAGCCACAGCCGCCCAGGAGCGGCGACCCCGGCAGCCGCAGCCACAGCAGCCCCAGGAGCAGGCGACCCCGGCAGCCGCAGCCACAGCCGCCTCAGGAACAGCGACCCCGGCAGCAGCCGCAGCCACAGCCGCCCCAGGAGCAGCGACCCCGGCAGCTGCAGCCACAGCCGCCCCAGGAGCAGCGACCCCGACAGCAGCCGCAGCCACAGCCGCCTCAGGAGCGGCGACCCCGGCAGCCGCAGCCACAGCCGCCTCAGGAGCGGCGACCCCGGCAGCCGCAGCCACAGCCGCCTCAGGAGCGGCGACCCCGGCAGCCGCAGCCACAGCCGCCTCAGGAGCGGCGACCCCGGCAGCCGCAGCCACAGCCGCCCCAGGAGCGGCGACCCCGGCAGCCGCAGCCACAGCCGCCCCAGGAGCGGCGACCCCGGCAGCCGCAGCCACAGCCGCCTCAGGAGCAGCGACCCCGACAGCAGCCGCAACGCCACAGCCGCCTCAGGAGCAGCGACTCCGGCAGCCGCAGCCAGCAGCCGCCTCAGGAGCAGCGACCCCGGCAGCCGCAGCCACAGCCGCCCAGGAACAGCGACCCCGGCAGCCGCAGCCACAGCCGCCCCAGGAGCAGCGACCCCGGCAGCAGCAGCAGCAGCAGCAGCAACAGCCACAGCCACAGCCGCCTCAGGAACAATGACTCTGGCGGCAACAGCAGCAGCCGACCCAGGAGCAGCGACCGTGGCAGCCACAGCCACAGCCGCCCCAGGAGCAGCGACCCCGGCAGCCGCAGCCACAGCCGCCTCAGGAGCAGCGACCCCGACAGCCGCAGCCGCAAGCCGCCCACAGCCGCCCCGGCAGCGCAGCCACAGCGAGCCCCAGGAGCAGCCACAGCCGCAGCAGCCGCAGCCACAGCCGCCCCAGGAGCAGCGACCCCGAGCAGCCGCAGCCACAGCCGCCCCAGGAGCAGCGACCCCGAGCAGCCTCAGCCACAGCCGCCCCAGGAGCGGCGACCCCGGCAGCAGCACCCGGCAGCAGCAGCGCAGCCACAGCCGCCCTCAGGAGCAGCGACCCCGGCGAGCCAGCAGCCACAGCCGCCCAGGAGCAGCGACCCCGGCAGCCGCAGCCACAGCCGCCCAGGAGCAGCGACCCCGGCAGCCGCAGCCACAGCCGCCCCAGGAGCCGCCAGGACGCGACCCCGAGCAGCCGCAGCCACAGCCGCCCCAGGAGCAGCGACCCCGACAGCCGCAGCCAGCAGCCGCCCCAGGAGCGGCGACCCCGGCAGCCGCAGCCACAGCCGCCCCAGGAGCAGCGACCCCGGCAGCAGCCGCAGCCACAGCCGCCCCAGGAGCAGCGACCCCGGCAGCCGCAGCCACAGCCGCCCCAGGAGCAGCGACCCCGGCAGCCGCAGCCACAGCCGCCCCAGGAGCGGCGACCCCGGCAGCGCGCAGCCACAGCCGCCCAGGACGCGACCCCGCAGCCGCAGCCACAGCCGCCCCAGGAGCAGCGACCCCGAGCAGCCGCAGCCACAGCCGCCCCAGGAGCAGCGACCCCGGCAGCCGCAGCCACAGCCGCCCCAGGAGCGGCGACCCCGGCAGCACGCAGCCACAGCCGCCTCAGGAGCGGCGACCCCGGCAGCCGCAGCCACAGCCGCCCCAGGAGCGGCGACCCCGGCAGCCGCAGCCACAGCCGCCCAGGACGGCGACCCCGGCAGCCGCAGCCACAGCCGCCTCAGGAGCAGCGACCCCGGCAGCCGCAGCCACAGCCGCCCCAGGAGCAGCGACCCCGGCAGCCGCAGCCACAGCCCCCCAGGAGCAGCGACCCCGGCAGCCGCAGCCACAGCCGCCCAGGAGCAGCGACCCCGGCAGCCGCAGCCACAGCCGCCCCAGGAGCAGCGACCCCGGCAGCCGCAGCCACAGCCGCCCCAGGAGCGGCGACCCCGAGCAGCCGCAGCCACAGCCGCCCCAGGAGCGGCGACCCCGGCAGCCGCAGCCACAGCCGCCCCAGGAGCGGCGACCCCGGCAGCCGCAGCCACAGCCGCCCCAGGAGCGGCGACCCCGGCAGCCGCAGCCACAGCCGCAACCGCAGCCACAGCCGCCCCAGGAGCAGCGACCCCGACAGCCTCAGCCACAGCCGCCTCAGGAGCGGCGACCCCGGCAGCCGCAGCCACAGCCGCCCCAGGAGCAGCGACCCCGGCAGCCGCAGCCACAGCCGCCCCAGGAGCAGCGACCCCGGCAGCCGCAGCCACAGCCGCAACCGCAGCCACAGCCGCCTCAGGAGCAGCGACCCCGGCAGCCGCAGCCACAGCCGCAACCACAGCCACAGCCGCCTCAGGAGCAGCGACCCCGGCAGCCGCAGCCACAGCCGCAACCGCAGCCACAGCCGCCTCAGGAGCAGCGACCCCGGCAGCCAGCCCAGCCACAGCCAAGCCCCAGGAGCAGCGACCCCGGCAGCCGCAGCCACAGCCGCAACCGCAGCCACAGCCGCCTCAGGAGCAGCGACCCCGGCAGCCGCAGCCACAGCCGCCCCAGGAGCAGCGACCCCGGCAGCCGCAGCCACAGCCGCCCCAGGAGCAGCGACCCCGGCAGCCGCAGCCACAGCCGCCCCAGGAGCAGCGACCCCGGCAGCCGCAGCCACAGCCGCCCCAGGAGCAGCGACCCCGGCAGCCGCAGCCACAGCCGCCTCAGGAGCAGCGACCCCGGCAGCCGCAGCCACAGCCGCAACCGCAGCCACAGCCGCCTCAGGAGCAGCGACCCCGGCAGCCGCAGCCACAGCCGCCCCAGGAGCAGCGACACCGGCAGCAGCCACAGCCGCCTCAGGAGCAGCGACCCCGGCAGCCGCAGCCACAAACGCCCCAGGAGCAGCGACCCCGGCAGCCGCAGCCACAGCCGCCCCAGGAGCAGCGACCCCGGCAGCCGCAGCCACAGCCGCCCAGCCGCAGCGACCCCGGCAGCCGCAGCCAGCAGCCGCCCCAGGAAGCAGCGACCCCGGCAGCCGCAGCCACAGCCGCCTCAGGAGCAGCGACCCCGGCAGCAGCCACAGCCGCAACCGCAGCCACAGCCGCCTCAGGAGCAGCGACCCCGGCAGCCGCAGCCACAGCCGCAGCCCAGCCGCAGCCCCCGGCAGCCGCAGCCGCAGCCGCAGCCGCACCAGCAGCCACAGCCGCCCTCAGGAAGCAGCGACCCCGGCAGCAGCCGCAGCCACAGCCGCCTCAGGAAGCAGCGACCCCGGCAGCAGCCGCAGCCACAGCCGCCCCAGGAGCAGCGACCCCGAGCAGCCGCAGCCACAGCCGCCCCAGGAGCAGCGACCCCGGCAGCCGCAGCCACAGCCGCCTCAGGAGCAGCGACCCCGGCAGCAGCCACAGCCGCCTCAGGAACAGCGACCCCGGCAGCCGCAGCCGCAGCCGCAACCGCAGCCACAGCCGCCTCAGGAACAGCGACCCCGGCAGCCGCAGCCACAGCCGCCCAGGAGCAGCGCAGCCGCAGCAGCCGCAGCCGCCTCAGGAACAGCGACCCCGGCAGCAGCCGCAGCCACAGCCGCCTCAGGAACAGCGACCCCGGCAGCAGCCGCAGCCACAGCCGCCCTCAGGAGCAGCGACACCGGCAGCAGCCACAGCCGCCTCAGGAAGCAGCGACCCCGGCAGCAGCCGCAGCCACAGCCGCCTCAGGAAGCAGCGACCCCGGCAGCAGCCGCAGCCACAGCCGCCTCAGGAAGCAGCGACCCGGCAGCAGCCAGCAGCCACAGCCGCCTCAGGAACAGCGACCCCGGCAGCAGCCGCAGCCACAGCCGCCCCAGGAGCAGCGACACCGGCAGCAGCCACAGCCGCCTCAGGAACAGCGACCCCGGCAGCAAGCCACAGCCGCCTCAGGAACAGCGACCCCGGCAGCAGCCGCAGCCACAGCCGCAGCCAGCAGCCGCCTCAGGAACAGCGACACCGGCAGCAGCCGCAGCCACAGCCGCCTCAGGAACAGCGACCCCGGCAGCCGCAGCCACAGCCGCCTCAGGAACAGCGACACCGGCAGCAGCCGCAGCCGCCTCAGGAGCAGCGACCCCGGCAGCAGCCGCAGCCGCAGCCACAGCCGCCCCAGGAGCAGCGACCCCGGCAGCCGCAGCCACAGCCGCCTCAGGAACAGCGACCCCGGCAGCCGCAGCCACAGCCGCCTCAGGAGCAGCGACACCGGCAGCAGCCACAGCCGCCTCAGGAACAGCGACCCCGGCAGCCACAGCCACAGCCGCCTCAGGAGCAGCGACCCCGGCAGCAGCCGCAGCCGCAGCCACAGCCGCCCCAGGAGCAGCGACCCCGGCAGCCGCAGCCACAGCCGCCTCAGGAACAGCGACCCCGGCAGCCGCAGCCACAGCCGCCCCAGGAGCAGCGACCCCGGCAGCCGCAGCCACAGCCGCCTCAGGAACAGCGACCCCGGCAGCCGCAGCCACAGCCGCCCCAGAAGCAGCGACCCCGGCAGCCGCAGCCACAGCCGCCTCAGGAGCAGCGACCCCGGCAGCCGCAGCCACAGCCGCCTCAGGAACAGCGACCCCGGCAGCCGCAGCCAGCAGCCGCCCCAGGAGCAGCGACCCCGGCAGCCGCAGCCACAGCCGCCCCAGGAGCAGCGACCCCGGCAGCCGCAGCCACAGCCGCCTCAGGAACAGCGACCCCGGCAGCGCCGCAGCCACAGCCGCCTCAGGAACAGCGACCCCGGCAGCAGCCGCAGCCACAGCCGCCTCAGGAACAGCGACCCCGGCAGCAGCCGCAGCCACAGCCGCCTCAGGAACAGCGACCCCGGCAGCAGCCGCAGCCACAGCCGCCTCAGGAGCAGCGACACCGGCAGCAGCCACAGCCGCCTCAGGAACAGCGACCCCGGCAGCAGCCGCAGCCACAAGCCGCCTCAGGAACAGCGACCCCGCAGGCAGCCGCAGCCACAGCCGCCTCAGGAACAGCGACCCCGGCAGCAGCCGCAGCCGCACCGCAGCCGCAGCCGCAGCCGCAGCCCCTCAGGAGCAGCGACCCCGACAGCCGCAGCCACAGCCGCCTCAGGAACAGCGACCCCGGCAGCAGCCGCAGCCACAGCCGCAGCCGCAGCCGCCTCAGGAGCAGCGACCCCGACAGCCGCAGCCACAGCCGCCTCAGGAGCAGCGACCCCGGCAGCCGCAGCCACAGCCGCCCCAGGAGCAGCGACCCCGACAGCCGCAGCCACAGCCGCCTCAGGAGCAGCGACCCCGGCAGCCGCAGCCACAGCCGCCCCAGGAGCAGCGACACCGGCAGCAGCCACAGCCGCCTCAGGAGCAGCGACCCCGGCAGCTGCAGCCACAGCCGCAGCCCAGCCGCCTCAGGAGCAGCGACCCCGACAGCCGCAGCCACAGCCGCCCCAGGAGCAGCGACCCCGGCAGCAGCCGCAGCCACAGCCGCCCGAGCCGCCTCAGGAGCAGCGACCCCGAGCAGCTGCAGCCACAAACGCCCCAGGAGCAGCGACCCCGGCAGCCGCAGCCACAAACGCCCCAGGAGCAGCGACCCCGGCAGCCGCAGCCACAGCCGCCCCAGGAGCAGCGACCCCGGCAGCCGCAGCCACAGCCGCCCCAGGAGCAGCGACCCCGGCAGCCGCAGCCACAGCCGCCCCAGGAGCAGCGACCCCGGCAGCCGCAGCCACAGCCGCCTCAGGAGCAGCGACACCGGCAGCAGCCACAGCCGCCTCAGGAACAGCGATCCCGGCAGCAGCCGCAGCCGCAGCCACAGCCGCCTCAGGAACAGCGACCCCGGCAGCAGCCACAGCCGCAGCCGCAGCCGCAGCCGCAGCCGCAGCCGCCTCAGGAACAGCGACCCCGGCAGCAGCCGCAGCCACAGCCGCCTCAGGAACAGCGACCCCGGCAGCAGCCGCAGCCACAGCCGCCTCAGGAGCAGCGACACCGGCAGCAGCCACAGCCGCCTCAGGAACAGCGACCCCGGCAGCAGCCGCAGCCACAGCCGCCCCAGGAGCAGCGACACCGGCAGCAGCCACAGCCGCCTCAGGAACAGCGACCCCGGCAGCAACCACAGCCGCCTCAGGAACAGCGACCCCGGCAGCAGCCGCAGCCACAGCCGCCTCAGGAACAGCGACCCCGGCAGCAGCCGCAGCCACAGCCGCCTCAGGAGCAGCGACACCGGCAGCAGCCACAGCCGCCTCAGGAACAGCGACCCCGGCAGCAGCCGCAGCCACAGCCGCCTCAGGAACAGCGACCCCGGCAGCAGCCGCAGCCACAGCCGCCTCAGGAGCAGCGACACCGGCAGCAGCCACAGCCGCCTCAGGAACAGCGACCCCGGCAGCAGCCGCAGCCACAGCCGCCCCAGGAGCAGCGACACCGGCAGCAGCCACAGCCGCCTCAGGAACAGCGACCCCGGCAGCAACCACAGCCGCCTCAGGAACAGCGACCCCGGCAGCAGCCGCAGCCACAGCCGCAGCCGCAGCCGCCTCAGGAACAGCGACCCCGGCAGCAGCCGCAGCCACAGCCGCCTCAGGAGCAGCGACACCGGCAGCAGCCACAGCCGCCTCAGGAACAGCGACCCCGGCAGCCGCAGCCACAGCCGCCTCAGGAGCAGCGACCCCGGCAGCAGCCGCAGCCGCAGCCACAGCCGCCCCAGGAGCAGCGACCCCGGCAGCCGCAGCCACAGCCGCCTCAGGAACAGCGACCCCGGCAGCCGCAGCCACAGCCGCCCCAGAAGCAGCGACCCTAGCAGCCGCAGCCACAGCCGCCCCAGAAGCAGCGACCCTGGCAGCCGCAGCCACAGCCGCCTCAGGAGCAGCGACACCGGCAGCAGCCGCAGCCGCAGCCACAGCCGCCTCAGGAACAGCGACCCCGGCAGCCGCAGCCACAGACGCCCCAGGGGCAGCGACCCCGACAGCAGCTGCAGCCACAGCCGCCCCAGAAGCAGCGACCCTGGCAGCAGCCACAGCCGCCTCAGGAGGAGCGACCCCGGCAGCAGCCGCAGCCGCAGCCACAGCCGCCTCAGGAGCAGCGACCCCGGCAGCCGCAGTCTCAGCAACAGCCCTGGCCAGGGAGGATGTCTACGAGGGTCCAACCCGCCAAGCAATACCCCAAGAGCTGAATACTGCACCGGGAACAGTAGGAAGTGGCCCAGGGCGGAGGATTGTCCTCCGGGAGCTCAGCGCACTTCAGCAGGAATCCCCACTGAGCAGGTACTGAAATCCTCCACGGCCAACAGGCCCCTGGGCCTGGGACCCAGTGGAGTGGGAGGGCCCAGTCCCCCTACCTTCCTGCCCCACAATAGACCTGCTCCCTAGCATTCGGGGAGGCTTCCCTTTGGACTAGGTCTCTAGGCCATAGTTACCCTGAGAGAGGGGAGTGTGTTTCTGACTAGGCCTGCAGGGCCGTATTTACCCTAATAGAGGGAACTGTTCTTTGGGACTGGGCCCGCAGGGCTGTACATACCCTGATAGAGGGGACTGTGTTTGGAATGAGGCCAGAAGGCCGTAGGTACCCTGGCAGAGGGACACTTGAGGGGAACTGGGTCTATGGGCCATATTTGCCCTGCAGAAAGCGGGCACGGACCCTGACTTTGGGGCTTCCAAACCATCGAAGGGTCCTGCCCCTCAACACCTGCCTATAGATTTTGCCCAAGGCAGGAATCCTTTGTGTTCAGATGCATCCCATTCACACCCCTATGAAAAGTTACCACATTCAAAATGGGTTCCAGCATCAAGTGATATAATCACGTCTTGATAGGCCCAACCATAGTCCAGGCTTACAGGAAGCACAAGATTATTCACAGTTTATTGTCTTTAGCACTGGACCATTAAAACCCTTATATAAATGGCTTTCACTAGCACATCTAGATAAGTAAACAGGTTTCTCTCTCGAAGTTCAAATACAAGAATGATCTATGCACACAAACAGAAGATACACATTCAGGAAGTATAAGCTCTTCAATGAAAGATTACATGCACTGTTTTTCATAAAGCATATTCAATATGCATATTCATACTCAAAAGCATATTTCCATAAAAATATGGTGGATGCATTTTCACACCTAATACATTTAAATCTCTATCTTTACAATATCTTTTCATCCAACAAAACTGAAGAATAGGAGGGCGATAGGGATGTTAAATATTGGTTAATTGAATAGTCTAACCTCATGAATTCTGACTGGTTACTCGACTATTCTATAGTCCCTGGGGGTGGGGCCAGCAGCCAGTGAGCTCTGGCCTCGTTCCTGAGGAGCCCCCTGCCACTCCGTGCTGCTGCCTCTGTGCCAGGCAGGAGCTGGTCCATGAGGGAAGCCAGTTTAAAAACCAGCTCCCCTCTCTGACAGGCTGCCTGCTGCCCTTCCATGCTGCTGCCTCTGTGATAAGCAGCAGCATGGGGTGCCAGGTGGGAGCTGGTCCACGACGGGTGCCAGTTTAAAAACCTGCTCCCCTGGCAGACCGGCTGCCTGTTGCCCCATGCTGCTGCCTCTGATACAGAGGCAGCAGTGTGGGGTGGCAGTAGCCCCTGTCTGGGAGGAGGGGTGTCTAAGCTCCTGGACCCAGTGCGAGCTGGAATTGAGCCAGGCTGCCTGCCCATCTGGCTCCTAATACACTTTAAATGCAGAGCCACAGTAGGGGTATGTCCTGGATCTGGCGCAAGCCAGGACTGAGCCAGGCTGCTGGCCAGCCTGCTAAAAAATTTACTGGCAGGGGATGGGGGAGGGGGAGTGCATGTAGTCTATAGCATTAACCTATAAGCTTTTGCTTATTGGTTAATTGACTATACAATTACATCCCTAGAGGGTGATACACAATAACAGTGAGACCAGATTGAAAAACGTCTTCACTTACAGCAAGGCTACTCAACACACAGCCAGTGGGCCGCATGCAGCCCGCGGCCCATTTGTTTGCGGCCCCTTGTGCGGTTTGGGTTTACGTGGGGCTCAACATATGGCCCACAGGTGGGAGCCAAAATGAAAGTAGTCAATATAATGGTCTTCTGTTGATATGAGTTTTAGTAGTTAAATTCCTGGACTGTCATTGCTCATTAAAAGTGCTGTCATATGGGTAGAAATCAGGTAAATGTTGCATTTTATTAATATCAGCAGAACTGACTCAAATGGGGCCTGTGTGTTGCGTAGTCTTGCCTTAATCTTTGTATTCATGCCCGTCAGTATGAAAAAAAGCTATTTGCATATATAAGTTGTGGCCCTCGGCATGTTCTGTGAGTATCATTGTGGCCCCCAGGGCTTCCAAAGTTGAGTAGCCCTGACTTACAGAGATGAGCAGGAAAGGCTTTCTACTTTAGCAGGATCTCTTTCAAATAAGACTGTTCTCTAACATCTAACCATGGAGCATTCATGCAATTAAATGAAGGGATTGCAGGCGCATTTGAAGTAGGTACTCATGCCCAAAACTAGTTGAAGTGAGACTGGCGATTTCACTGACAGTGGCTGGGGAATGCAGAACAACTGCTGATAGGCCCATGCTGAGGTTATGAGTAATGGTCCCTCTAAGATTTTCCATATGTGAGCAGAGCGAGTTTTATCTTGTGCACCAATATTGACGTCATGTGCACAGCCTCACTGCAGCCTGGCTCCAGCTGCAGCACAGGGGGCAGCCCCTCCTCCCGCCACGCGGCCCGGCCTGCTAGAGCAGGCCCTCAGCCACCGTAGCATCACCCCCATCACGGTGACCCCCACTGCTACCAGGGACTCTTCCCAGAAGACCTGCTGCAGCCCAGGACTCCCACGCTCCACCTGGGCTGTGTGATGGCTGCACCCGGGCGGGCCATGGTGCTCTTTTTAGCACCGCAGCCTTGGCCCAGGACCACCTGCATCATGGGCCCGGCAGCAGTCCCAGAACATGGGGCAGCCACCCACCATGCAGCCCCGCTCATGGGAACAGCTGGGGCCATGCCTGTGTGACAGCTCCTGGGGCCAGGACTAAGGTACTATTTTTAGTACCACTGTCGGGGCCCTAGCAGCCAGCATGCAGCCATGGTCCAAGCTGTCACAGGGGTGTGCCGGGTAGCTGGGGCCAGGACCGCGGGACATTTTTAGTACCGTGCCCCCTGGGAGCAGCTGGGACTGCGGCTGCATGATGGCTGCTAGGGCCGGGACCGCAGCTTGGGCTGTGGTGCTATATTTAGTACCATGGCCTAGGCTCCAGCTCCCAGCTGTCATGTGGTGGCTGCCCAGTTGTTCCTGGGGCGGGACAGCCATCCGCCACATGGCCCCGTCCCCAGGAGCAGCTAGGGCCGTGGCTGCATGACTCTGCTGAGGAGGTGGGCAGGACTGAAATTTTTGAGGCGCACAACTTAAAGGGAACCCTCGTTATGAGTATGACTCTGACCTAGTCCTGTTTGATCTTCAGTAATATCCTACAGATGAGTGGGATTAGTGGGAAAACACAGAGGAGCCTGCCTGACCATGGTAGTAAAGAGACGTCTGTCAGCAAATCCAGCATGTGACCTTACAGGGAACAGTAGTACTGAGCCATTCTTTTTAGGTGACAAATCTGAGGAATTGTCCCAGATTGAGGTGTCATTAGAGGAGGTTTTGAAACAAATCGATAAACTGCACAGTAACAAGTTACGGGGACCAGATGGCATTCACCCAAGAATTCTGAAAGAATTCAAATGTGAAATTGCGGAACTATTAACTGTGGTTTGTAACCTATCCTTTAAATCATCTTCTGTACCTAATGACTGGAAGATAGCTAATGTGACAACAATATTTAAATAGGGCTTTAGAGGTGATCCTGGCAATTACAGACCAGTAAGTCTAACATCAGTACCGAGCAAATTAATTGAAACTACAGTAAAGAATAAAATTGTCAGAAATATAGAATCATAGATTACTAGGACTGGAAAGGACCTCAGGAGGTCATCGAGTCCAGTCCCCTGCCCTCATGGCAGGACCCAGTACTGTCTAGACCATCCCTGTTAGATATTTATCTAACCTACTCTCAAATATCTCCAGAGATGGAGATTCCACAACTACCCTAGGCAATTTATTCCAGTGTTTAACCACCCTGACAGTTAAGAACTTTTTCCTAATGTCCAACCTAAACCTCCCTTGCTGCAGTTTATGCCCATTGCTTCTTGCTCTATCCTGAGAGGCCAGGAAGAACAAGTTTTCTCTCTCCTCCTTGTGACACCCTTTTAGATACCTGAAAACCATTATCGTATCCCCTCTCAATCTTCTCTTTTCCAAACTAAAACATAGATTAACATAATTTGTTCGGGAAAAAAAGTCAATATGGTTTCTGTAAAGGGAAATCCTGCCTTACTAATCTACTAGAGTTCTTTGGGGGGGGAGGGGTTAACAAACATGTGGACAAGGGGAATCCAGTGGATATAGTATACTTAGGTTTCCAGAAAGCCTTTGACAAGGTCCCTCACCAAAGGCTCTTAAGCAAAGTAATTGTCATGGGATAAAAGGGAAGGTCCTTTCATGGATTGATAACTGGTTAAAAGACAGGAAACAAAAGATAGGAATAAATGGTAAATTTTCAGCGTGGAGAGAGGTAAATAGTGGTGTCCCCCAAAGGTCTGTCCTGGGACCAGTCCTATTCAACTTATTTATAAATGATCTGGAAAAAAAGGGGTAAACAGTGAGGTGGCAAAATTTGCAGATGACACCAAACTGCTCAAAATAGTTAACACCAAAGCAGACTGTGAAGAGCTTTAAAAAAATCTCACAAAACTAAGTGATTGGGCAACAAAATGGCAAATTAAATGTAATGTTGATAAATGTAAAGTAATGCACGTTGAAAAAATTTCACCAACTATACGTACAATATGATGGGGACTAATTTAGCTACAACTACTCAAGAAAGAGATCTTGGAGTCAGTGTGGATAGTTCTCTGAAAACATCCACTCAGTGTGCAGTGGTAGTCAAAAAAGCAGACAGAATGTTAGGAATCATTAAAAAGGGGATAGAGAATAAGACAGAGAATATCTTATTGCCTCTGTATAAAACCTCGGTATGCCCACATCCTGAATACTGCATGTGGTCGCCTCATCTCAAAAAAAATATTGGCATTGGAAAGGTTCAGAAAAGGGCAACAGAAATGATTAGGGGTTTGGAATGGGTCCCAGACGGAGAGAGATTAATAAAACTTGAACTTTTCAGCTTAGAAAAGAGGAGTTTAAGGGGGGATATGATATAGGTCTATTAAATCATGACTGGTATGGAAAAAGTGAATAAGGAAAAGTTATTTACTTGTTCCCACAATAGAAGAACTAGGGGCCACCAAATGAAATTGATAGGCAGCAGGTTTAAAACAAACAAAAGGAAGTTTTTCTTAACACAGTGCACAATCAACCTGTGGAACTCCTTGCCAGAGGATGTGGTGAAGACTAGGACTTTAGCAGGATTCCAAAAACAGCTAGATAAATTCATGGAGGTTATTCATCAATGTCTATTAGCTAGAATAGGTAGGAATGGTGTCCCTAGCCTCTGTTTGTCTGGAAATGGATGACAGGAGAAGGATCACATGATGATTACCCGTTGTGTTCACTCCCTCTGGGGAGACAAGATACTGGGCTAGATGGACCTTTAGTCTGACCCACTGTGGCCGTTCTTATGTTCTGATGTTCTTATGAAATTTTCTGTTGCTACTTGTCACAAACAGATCTACATGGGCAATCCATCCAATGGAAGATGCATCTGGTGACATCTGAATGAAAAGACCACATGTGGTGACTTGTAAATGATTTGCTCAGGAGGCGTGATAGGTGATTTTGGATATCTAGAAAGTAAGACTCTTCTACAATTATCAAGTTGGCAATGCAGACCTCCCAAAACAGAACTGCCTCTAGACAGAGTGCAGAAGAGTGTGCTCTTCCCCGCTTATTGAGGCAGAGCATTCTTTGTGAGGACTAACAGATTGTTTCCCCAAGGGATGCCATTTCAGATTTTGATGGAGGGCAATTATCACCATGCTTCCAGGAGCTACTTAGGCTCTATCTTCACTAGGCAGAAGATTGATGCTGCCACGATCAACCTTCCGGAGTTCGATTAGTGGGTCTAGATGACAAAGCAGTCAGGCGCCCCATCGGTGGCTGGTACTCCTGCGCCTGCAAGGAGTAAAGGAAGCCAACAGGAGTGTTTGCTCCCATCAGCCTCCCACTATGTGGACAATGGGGAAACTTGTGGCAAGGCACTTAAGGAGCACTGGTTAAGTTTAAAATTGTAATGTATATTCTGACTTCGTTGCTAACTCTTGGATACAGCAGTTGAAACAATTATAGAAAAATTTATATCACTTTTTGCTGTTCACCAACCTTGGAATAGATCATTTAATTCTTGGAAACAAAAGAAAGGTTCAGTGAGGGCATACTGCACTGGCTTGGAGCTCTAGCAATGTGATCCAACTACAAATAGACTAGATAGAAACTGACTTTAAACAGGAGTGAAACTGACACTTTCAAGTCACTTTCAGTTTTGCCAACCCCAAATACTCAATAATGAATCAGGCCGAGCAAAAACCATGAGATTATGTAAAAATAATAGAATTGGTATTCTTTTTATTTGTCCTCTGCTTTTTGAGTCATTAAGTTGTACTGGGGTCACATTTTGAAGCTCTTCCCACAGCCACAAAGGCTAGAAACTACTTTTTTTTTTTTTTTAAAGAATGAAGGCTGAAATCCTCAGATATCCCCTTTACTCCAGGAGCTGCTGCTTTAAGGAAAGAGTTACTCACCGCGTGCAGTAACGGTGGTTCTTCGAGATGTGTGTCCCCGTGGATGCTCCACTATGGGTGCTGGTGCGTCCTTGCGCCAGCGACCGGAGATTTTTCTAGCAGTAACCACCACGCCACGCATGCGCTGCGGCACCCCCCTAATGCCATTAATGTCCATTAAGCGCGCGTACGGTGCAGCTCCCTCCATTTCTTCTCTACGCATGCCAGTAAAGCATGGGGCTCCAAAGCAGAGGAAGGAGGGAGGGTAATGGAGCACCCACAGGGACACACATCTCGAAGATCCACCATTACTGCACGAGGTGAGTAACTATTTCTTCTTCTTCTTCTTCGAGTAGTGTCCCCGTGGGTGCTCCACTCTAGGTGACTATAAAGCAGTAGTCAGCTCGTGGAGGTGGGTTTGGAGCCCTGTCACTGTCACCAAGGATAATACTGCTTGTCTGATAGCCATGGATGATGCTATGGAGGATGCAAGAGCGTAATGTTGCGCAAATGTGTGGTCTGATGACCAAGTGGCTGCATTGGAAATATCCTGGAAAGGTACATTTTTGAGGAAGGTAGTTGTAGAGAAATGGACCTGGTGGAATAGGCAGTGATGGTGCCAGGTGGTTCTTTGTTGTGGATGGTGTAGCATGTGTGGATGCATGAAGAGATCCACTTGGGGCTCCTCTGAGAAGAGACAGCCTGTCCCTTGGATCGTTCCACAAAAGACAGGAAGAGTCTAGGACATATTCACCAGGCCCTTGTACGATCAATGTAAAACGCAAGCGCTCTGTGGATGTCGAAGGTATGCCATGCCGCATGTGATGGGCTGGTGAAAAACGCAGGTAAGTGTATCCATTCGTTGATGTGGAAGGGAAAGGGAACTTTTGGGAAAAATTTGGGGTGGGACCGAAGTGTCACTCTGTCCTTGCTGAAAATTGTATCAGAGGGGTCTGCTATTAGGGCAGCAAGCCCCCCTACTCTCCTACTGGAGGTTATTGCGACTAGAAAGGAGACCTTCATAGATAGGTATGACCAAGGACAGGTTGCCAAGGGCTCAAAAGGTGGCTTCACGAGACTCTTAAACACGTGATTTAAGTCCCAGATGAGAACTGGTGGGCGAATGGATGGAAAGGTGTTTTGTAGACCAGTGAGGAATCTTTTGCTGATTGGGTTCAAGAGGAAAAAGTCACCCTCAGTGGTGCGATGAAAGGCTGCTCTAGTGGCTGCATGAACCTTGATAGTACTTAGAGCCAGGCCCGACTCCCTAAGGTGCAACAGGTAGCCCAATAGGAGGGGGAGAGGGCAGTTTCAGGGGGTATAGTGTGAGTACGTTTAAGCCACTGGGAGAATCTGTTCCATTTGTAGAGGTACGTCTTTCTGGTGGATTCTCTCCTGGTATTGATTAATATTTGTTTTACTCTTTCTGAACAGGTATTTTTGGCATCTTGGAGCCATGAAGGAGCCAGGTGTGGAGGTGGAGTTTGTGCAGTTAAGGAAGGAGAACTGCGCCGTGATTCTGGGGGAGAAGATTGCGTTGAGGTGAAAAAGCATATGGATTCATTACCGTCATTCTGTGGAGGTAAGGATACCGTGTTTGTCTCAACCACGCTGGTGCGATGAGAATCATGCGGGCTCATTCTATTCTGATTTTTATGATGACCTTGTGGAGCATGGGAAGGGGTGGGAACGCGCAAAGTAGTGGTGCATCCCATTTGATGGAGAAAGCAGCCCAGTCAACCTGGCCACTGCTGATGGCTGCTCTGGAGCAGTAAAGGTGGCATTTGCAATTGTCCCTGGTCGCGAAAAGGTCTATGTCTGATTGGCCCCATTGGTGAAACACATAACTGAGGGCCTGCATGTCTATCTCCCATTCACGGTGGTCATAGAACTTGTAACTGAGGGCATCTGCTGTAACGTTTAATGCTCCTGGGAGGTAAGTGGCAACGGGGGTAATCTGGTGCACCAGGCACCAATTCCATGCACCCACGTTGCCGATTGATGTAATACATGCAAGTGGTATTGTCTGTCATAATGCTGATCGTCTTGTGAGCTATATGGTGCAGAAAATGCTGGCATGCATACCGCACAACTCTCAGTTCTAAAATGTTGATATGGAGCATTTGCTTGGTAAAGGACCATTTGCCTTGGGCCATGAGAGTTCCTAGATGGGCTCCCCATCCCATGAGTGATGCATCGGTCATAATGGTAGGTGTAGGGGTCAGCTGATGGAATAGAATGCCCGTTAAGGCATTGTGTGGATTCATCCACCAGTGCAAAGAGTTGAGGACCCGTGGCGGAATGGTAACTGACTTGGAGAGCGGGTCTCTGGACGGAGTGTGGCAAGCCAAGACTGAAGGCATCTCATGTAGAGCCTCGCCAGCCTGACGACGTAGGTTGTGGCAGCCATGTGGCCTTACATTTTTAGGCATTCGCGAACTGTCGTGGTAGGGGTCGCCTATGGCCCGTGCTACTGCTATGAGGTTGCACAGGGTGTTGCATCTGTGTGTGGGTAGAGTTGCTTTGGCTGTGATGGTATCGATGTGTGCTCCTATAAACTCCAGCGCTTGAGTGGGATGGAGCTTGGATTTCTCATAGTTTATATGGAAGCCGAGGCGGTGCAGGAGGTTCGTGGTAGTCTCGATCATGTCTTTTGTCTCTTAGACGACTGTCTCATAAAAGGCACGTCCTTCTAAGTATGGAAATATTATGACTCCCTGACGACATAGGTATGCCGCTACAACGACTAGAGTTTGGAAAACACTCTGGGAGCTGTAGAAAGGCCAAAAGGCAGCACTCGGTATCATATATATATAGTAGCCCAATGTCTGTGACTCTGTAACAATGAAACGCTGGCTGTTCCCTCTGGGCGGTGCTGTTGCCTCCTGCCGTGGCGCTCGACTGACTTCTGCGCCGCTCAGCCGGGCTGCCACGCGGGAGCAAGCAGCGCAAGCAGGGTGTTTGGGGTCTGCGCTCCCCATGCAGCACAGGGGTGCTGCATGGGGAGCGCGGGGCCCAAACGGCTGCTTGCGCTGCTTGCTCCCGCACGGTGGCCCGGCTGAACGGCGCAGAAGTCAGTCAAGCGCCACGGCAGGAGGCAACAGCGCCGCCCACAGGGAACAGCCAGGGGGAGGGGCCTGGACGAGCGTGCGTCTCTGATGTCAGGAAAGGGCGCCGGATTCAAAAGGCAGAAAGCGGAGAGGACGCGGAGGAGACAGAGAGAACGGAGGAGGCGGAAAGGAGGCGGAGGACAGCAAGAGAGAGAGTGAGAGAGACACAGCAGGAGGAGGAGAAGAGAAACACAGAGGGAGAGGTGGGAGGGGGAGAAGAGAAAGAGAGAGAGGAGAGAGAGGCAGGAGGCGGACGAGAGCTGAGAGAGAGAGAGGGCGAGGCAGTAGGAGAAGAGAGAGAGAGGCCATTTGCGCTGTTTGCTCCCGTGCAGCGGCCTGGCTAAGCGGTGCAGAAGTCAGCCAACGCCACAGCGGGAGGCGAAGGGGGGTGGGGCGGTGATGTACACGCCCAGGGGGCGGGGCCTGGACGAGCGTGCATCTCCGATGGAGACAGAGGAGAGAGAGTGAGAGGCAGGAGGGGGAGAAGAGAAAGAGAAAGACAGAGCAGAGAGAGAGTGAGAGGCAGGAGGAGGAGGAGGAGGAGGAGAAGAGAAAGGGAGAGAGGGAGAGAGAGGCAGAAGGCAGAGGAGAGCTGAGAGAGAGAGGGGGAGGCAGGAGGAGGAGGAGAGAGAGAGACGGAGCAGGAGACCGGAGGCTCAGGAGAGAAGACGGACGTGGAGGAGAGACCTGAAAATCCCATCTTATGACGGGCTAATTGGCTAGTTGGTAATGGTGACGGCCAGCCGTGAATCGTAGAAAACGCCTATGGGCAGGATGGATTGTTATGTGGAAGTATGCATCCTGGAGATTGAAAGCCAAAAGCCAATCTCCTTGATCTAATGCTAGAATTATTGTTGCTAGGGTCACCATTTTGAAACATCCGTAGGCAATGTATTTGTTGAGCTTCTTTAAATCCAGAATGGGCCTCCATCCTCTGTTCTTTTTCTGTGTTAGAAAATAAGTTGAGTAGAACCCTCTTCCTTGGAACTCTGTTGGTACTGGTTCTATGGCACCTAACCGGAGGAGGTGAAGCACCTCTTCCTGAAGGAGGGTCTCGTGAGAGGGGTCCCTGAAGAGGGACAGGATGGGAGGATGGGTAGGGGGAAGGGAAGTGAAAGAGATGGAATAACCATAGCGGATGAGCTCCAGGACCCATTTGTCTGATGTTATTTGAGCCTACTGTTGTAAAAAGGGGCGGAGGCGGTGGTTGAAGTGTGGGTAATTGGCCGATAGTGTGACCACAAGGAAAGTGTCTGTCTCGTTCTCAACCAAACCTTCAAATTTGCTGTTTGGATGTAGAAGGTTGGGCTGCTGCATTTTGATGCTGTTGCTGGCGTTGAGGCCTACATCGATGGGGCCTTTGTTTTTGTCGCAAGTCATACCTCGGTTGCTGTCTGTATGGCTCCCTGGGCCTTTGGTGGTAGTTGTACCTGGCTCTCTTAAAGGGGGCGTATACATGCCCAAGGTCCGGAGGGTGGTGCGGGAGTCCTTCATCGAATGAAGTACTTCATCGGTTTTTGCAGCGAAGAGGTTAGTCTTATTGAAGGGCAGGTCCTCAACTTTTTGCTGCAAGTCCCTTTGCACCCCTGATACTTGGAGCCAGGATATTCTCTGCATCACAATAGCCGAGGCCATGACACATGCAGCTGTGTCAGCTACATCCATTGCGGACTGTAATGCCGTGTGAGAAATTGCGTGGCCCTCCTGCATGATGTTGAGGAGGATAGGCCTCTTATGTTCAGGCAGGTATTGTACTAGCTCTTGGAACTTCGAGTAGTTAGAATAATCATAATCCACAAGCATGGTGGTGTAGTTTACTGCTCCGAGGAGCAAAGTGGCCAAGGAGTATACTTTGCATCCCATAATGTCCATTTTTATGTGGTCCTTGTCCTGTGGTGTTGATCTGATATTGGGTTGTCTGGCTCTGTGTCTAACGGAATCTACTACTAGGGAATTTGGTGGAGGGTAAATGAAAAGGAAGTCCATTCCCTATGGTGTAATAAAGTACTTTTGATTCGCTCTCTTGTTGGTTGGAGTGATGGATGCTAGAGTTTGCCAGATGTTGTCTGCTGGGTCCACAATGGCCTAGTCCATGGGGACAGCAATCCTGGAAGACATGGGCAGTTACAAGGTTCGCAAGAGGCGATACTGCTTTTCTTGGACCTCCTGTAGATCCCACTCTTGTGCTAATGCCACTCTTTTTAAAAGTTCTTGGAACTTTTTTGAGTCATCCATTGGGGGCGGGGTAGTGGATATAACCGCCTCATCTGGTAAGGAAGAATTATGCACAGGGGACCTGTCTTCTCCTTCAGACAAAGAGTCCTCCATCTCAGTCTGGATTAGGGAGTTGGGTGTTGTCGTCGATGTCATGGGCTGGGGAGAGTGAGGTAGGTCTCTGGATGTTGTGGAAGGTGCGATGTGGTGACTCTTCCAATGAGAACGTGACTCCCATGATAGCCATTGCCCAGGGTAAGGGGGCGGCAGGTATATGTAATGATGCACATACCAGGGTGGTGGCAGCAGTGGATATGCATATATAATAGGTCCAGCATCCCAGGATGGAACTCTCTGTGCTGGGCTGGAGTGCTGGAAGGAGAAGCGGCTGTATGGCTCAGTGCTGGCTTTGCTCGGGGAGCAAGGCAAATTCAGTGATCTGTGCGAGTGAACCGATTGTATGGAGGAGCATGGGGATAACGGTGAAAGACGGCTCATAATAGGAGACCTGCGTCGTAGATGCTCATGGGACAGCACTAAGGTTCGTGTAATACTCAGTGCCGTTGGTGTAGATGGCACCGATTGCTCCCGAGACGGCATGTCGGCACAGGGTCTCTTAGGTGCCATGGCCGATGCTGTCTAAGTTGGCGGCTTCAGGGCCAAGCGGTGCTTGTGCAGGCTAGGTGGTACGGCCAGTGCCATCGGTGCTGTTTGTTTTTGTTTGGGCTCTGAGTGCGCCCTCTTATGCGGTGCTGGCATCTTGGATGGTGCCGTGCCCAAGGTGCCGGGCCTGTTGGAGCAGTCAGGACACTTTTGTGTCTGGTGAGCTTCTCCGAGGCACTTTATGCACACAGAATGCCCGTCTGAGATGGACATAGCATCCCGGCATGACTCATACCTCTTGAAGCCGGGAGATCCCAGCATGAGACGTGATGAGAAGCGACGGGCTGCTGACAACAGAAATTTTTTTTTGTTATAGGATTGGGTAGAGGGTCTTAAAACTTGGAAATCTGAGGAAATTAAAGGGAATTAACCATTTTTTCGTCTTTTTTGTAGAAACAGAAAGAAGAGAAGAAGCTCCGTCTGCTGCCAAGGACGGTAGAGAAGGAACTGAGGAAGCCGCGCCACACGCATGCCTAATGAATACTAACAGCACAAGGGGGCGCCACAGTGCGTGCGCAGCGTGGCGGACACTGCTAGAAAAATCTCTGGTTGCTAACGCAAGGATGCACCAGCACCCAGAGTGGAGCACCCACGGGGACACTACTTGAAGAAGAAACAATCATTATCATGAGACTTATGACAAAATCATGAGAGTTGGCAACACTGCTTTTGTTTCTTTTTAAAAGGCAGTTACTTTCCAGGAGGCTCTTAAACACAATACTACAGTGATTGAGTTGCATTTTTCACAAGTGAATATTTAGAACCAAACACTAAGAAAATGCCACATTTTAAAATTGAGGTGTATGAGGTCCATTGCAGTCAAGAAAGGAAAATAAACGGGCACAGATACTCTGGGCAGCTCTTCCTCTTGAAAGAAATTTGGAGGATCAAATCTTCTAGTCCTTAATCAAGTAACTGACATTAGCACTCCACTCATAGATATTAATATGTGCTCCCCAACTACACACTTCAGCTGTTACATAAGAACATAAGAATGGCCGTACTGGGTCAGACTAAAGGTCCATCTAGCCCAATAGCCTGTCTGCCAACGGTGGTCAGCACCAGGTGCCCCAGAGGGGGTGGACCGAAGACAATGATCAAGCGATTTGTCTCCTGCCATCCTTCTCCAGCCTCTGACAAACAGAGGCCAGGGACACCATTTCTATCCCCTGGCTAATAGCCTTTTATGGACCTAACCTCCATGAAATTATCTAGCTTCTCTTTAAACTCTATTATAGTCCTAGCCTTCACAGCCTCCTCTGGCAAGGAGTTCCACAGGCTGACTGCACGCTGTGTGAAGAAGAACTTTCTTTTATTAGTTTTAAACCTGCTACCCATTAATTTCATTTGGTGTCCTCTAGTTCTTCTATTTAGGGAACTAATAAATAACTTTTCTTTATCGGCCCTCTCCACACCACTCATGATTTTATAGACCTCTATCATATCCCTCCTCAATCTCCTCTTTTCTAAACTGAAAAGTCCCAGTCGCTTTAACCTCTCTTCATATGGGACCCGTTCCAAACCCCTAATCATTTTAGTTGCCCTTTTCTGAACCCTTTCCAAGGCCAAAATATCTTTTCTGAGGTGAGGAGACCACATATGTACACAGTATTCAAGATGTGGGCGTACCAGAGTTTTATACAGGGGCAGTAAGATATTCTGTGTCTTATTTTCTATCCCTTTCTTAATAATTCCTAACATCCTATTTGCCTTTTTGACCGCCGCTGCACACTGTGTGGAAGTTTTCAGAGAACTATCCACGATAACTCCAAGATCTCTTTCCTGATTTGTCGTAGCCAAATTAGCCCCCATCATACTGTACGTATAGTTGGGGTTATTTTTTCCAACATGCATTACTTTACACTTATCCACATTAAATTTCATTTGCTATTTTGTTGCCCAATCACTCAGTTTGGTGAGATCTTCTTGGAGTCCCTCACAGTCTGCTTCTGTCTTTACTATCCTAAACAGTTTGGTATCATCTGCAAACTTTACCACCTCACTGCTTACCTCTTTCTCCAGATCATTTATGAATAAGTTGAACAGGATTGGTCCCAGGACTGACCCTTGGGGGGACACCACTAGTTACCCCTCTCCATTCTGAAAATTTACCATTTATTCCTACCCTTTGTTTCCGGTCTTTTAACCAGTTCCCAATCCATGAAAGGACCTTCCCTCTTATCCCATGATAATGTAATTTACACAAGAGCCTTTGGTGAGGGACCCTGTCAAAGGCTTTCTGAAAATCTAAGTATACTATATCTACTGGATCCCCCTTGTCCGCATGTTTGTTAACCCCTTCAAAGAACTCTAATAGATTAGTAAGACATGATTTCCCTTTACAGAAACCATGTTGACTTTTGTCCAACAAATTATGTTCTTCTACGTGCCTGACATGTTGTATATTTGAAAGAATTTGCCTGTAGGTCTTCTTGTCTGTTTCTTTAAGAAATCGGTAAAAGCTAGGACCACTCAATTCGGTATACAGCCTCTTCTTACCATAACTTAAAGCAAGGTAAGAGTTTGGTTGTGCCAGGAAAATGGGATGTGCCTGACTCAGAAGAGAGACAGAATCTCCAGGCAGGTGAAAGAGACTGGCTGCAGGCACTATCCCTTCCCTCCCCGCCCCCCATTCAGGACTGCCCCAGTCCTGAGACTCCCACCCCTAGCATCCATTAGGCAGTGCAGGGGGGATTGAAGCTCCTCCCTGCCCCCCTCCCACTTCATACGCAAACATGCTGGCTGTTCCCCTTCATCAGGGAGCAAAGGGAAAGTGCAGAGTTTGCTGCATTCCTCACCCTGGCTGGGAAGTGCATGGAGTAAAACGAATCTGGACCTGCTCCAGCCAGGAAACATGAACCTCTCCCCGGCTGTGCCAATTGGAGCTGCAGCAGCCATAGAGAGGTGCTTCTCACTTTGCCCCAAGCTGCTGCGGTGGGAGAGGGCTGAGGTAGTCCTCTCTCCCTGGGGCAGCCTGCATACTGAACTCATCATCCCCACTCCCACCGCAGAGCAATGATTTCAGCCAAGCATGTACAGTTTCATTTTATTTTCCAAAAAAACAAAATTAGTGAGTTAAGGACCCAAACAATGCTGGGTAAATCTTCTAGTACTGAAATATATGAACCGTCTCATTTAGAGATGCACATCTTGAATGAATTGGCTCAGGACTGCACCTGCACTTGCCGAGACCCAGCAAGCTGCTGCTTGCACTGCTTGGTGCACTCTTGTGGCATGGCCATGGCACTTCTACACAGAGTTAACAACTATCTAAGAATTCAAGCCCAAAGATCCTTGCCCTGCTCCTGCCCCACCCCTTCCCTGAAGCCATGCCCCTGTCCCACCCCTGCTCCAAGGCCTTACCCCCTGATCATTCCATCCTTCTCACTCGGTCACTCTGGACTGAATTAGAGGGTGGGGTGCAAAGTGCAGGCTCTGAGAGTAAGTTTGGATGCAGGAAAGGGTTCTGGGCTGGAACAGAGAGTTGGGGTGTAGGAGGGACTGAGGAGTGCACTGCTCACCTACGGCAGTTCCCGAAAGTGACCTGCACACCCCTATGGCAGCAGCTCCTGAGCAGGCAGGTAGGCCAAGAGTTCTCTGTGTGCTACTATCCAAAGGCACCACCCCGCAGCTCTCATTAGCTACAGTTCCTGGCCAATGGAGCTGTGGAGTCAGCACTCAAGATGGGGGCAGCACACAGACACACACCCCTCCTGCCAGGGGCTGCAGGGATGGGCCCAGCTGCTTCCAGGAGCAGCACACAGGCAAGAAGCCTGCTTTAGCTCATCTGCATTGCTGACTGCAGTGGCCAGTGACCGCTGGGTCCTTTAAAATCACACATGGCCCTAGGAAACTGCCCCCTTTGACCCTCTCCCATTTACCCTGGCAGGCATAGTCTCAAGTATGCTGGCTGAAACCAGTCAAAAGGAGGTTACAATTTATTGTTTCTGTTTGCCTATGTTAACTAAGGGAAATAGAAACAGTAAAACAAAAACATGAGCAACAATGAGCTGGCCAGAAGGAGAAAGAAGAGAGGGGGAGAGAATGTGAGCTCCGAAGGCAGGAAGAAGAGCAAAGGACAGGAAAATGCCCATCAATGAGCCCTGGAAGCTGAGAGAAAAAAAAGTGGAGAAAAGCAGCTGCCCTTACATAAGCCAGGAAGCTAGGAGAGGAAAAGGCCAAAGAAAAGGAAAAGGAATGGAAGTATAACCTAGACACAATGGAAACAATGAACTGAACCCTAGAATCACAAATCTCTCCCTCCATTCAAGGAACCCTCAGTTTGGACAAGTTATATTCTGCACACAAGGAATTAGATATCATTGAGAAATACCTTACCACTTTTGAGAGGCTATGTGAGGTTCATAATATTCTTGAGGAGAGGCAAATTCCCATACTGATGGCAAAATTGGTAAAGGTTTGAATGTATTTAATGATATGCTGATTCAGGAAGTTTTGCTGTATTGTGAACTTAAAAGACTGTTTCACAAAGGCTTCAAATCACTCCTGCAGTGTGTAGGTTGAAATTTAGAAATCTCAAATAAAGTATTGGCATGATTTGTGGTGAATATGCCTGTAAGACATGTGACCAGTGTTCCCTATAAGCTGTGCACTTACGTAGCCACTCAGGAGATATTCAAATGCCGCCCAACTGATTAGCAGAGCATCCACAGTTAGGTTTTATTTTTACTCTTTGTGCATATTCACACATGCCTTGGTACACATAAAATGTATTCCGCACACGGATGGAAAAAAATCTACACATGAATGAAAAAGATGAGAGGGACCACTGCATGTGACCTCATGGGAAAATAGTTAACAGGGAAGGGGGCTGAGGGTTATAATTAACTGTTTGATCTCTTTACTCAATACAATTTCCTTTAAACTTTGTGAAGAAAATGGCCACTTTGGCTGATACTTTTGTGCAATTCCAGATGTCCAATTAGTGCAAGCTACAGAAAGAGGGGTACAAACCCAGTGTAAAGGGGGGATCCTATTTTACTTCTGGAGGAAAAAGGATGTCTGGGAGCTTAGATGCTCACCCCCACAAAAATCATTCCTCTCCTGGAAATCTCCATCACAAGCGTCCTGTGAAGGAGGAGGATCCCCAGGGTAACTCTACTGAGCACCTGAGAAATCAGTGTCCCGAGTTAAAACCTAAGCCCCATCCAACCCATAATAATGAAGTTGTCCGTAACACAGAAGCCCAGAGGTAGTTTAAGTTCATCTGATGAGCTTTGAGCTTCCTGAGTTTTTTAACAGAACATGCCTTGATACAAGTGACAGAGTTCACTTGCTCAAAGTTCAGAAGAAATTCTAATACAATGGCACTCCTTGCTAGAGGATGTGGTGAAGGCTAGGACTTTAACAGGGTTCAAAAAAGAGCTAGATAGAGTCATTAAGGTTAGGTCATCAATGGCCATTAGCCAGGCTGGGTAGGAATGGTGTCCCTAGCCTCTGTTTGTCTAGAAATGGGTGACAGAAGAGGATCACATGAGGATTACCTGTTGTGTTCCCTCCCTCTGGGGCATGTGGTATTGGCCACTGTCGGCAGACAGGATACTGGGCTAGATGGACTGTTGGTCTGACCCCATATGGCTGTTCTTATGTTCAGTCTGACACCCAATTTGAAAGTCGCCGTGTTGAAACAGCCTGTTCTCTGGATTTATTACCAAAAGAGAGAAAAAGTCTGGGTGATTTACAGAATGGTTTTGTCTTATTGAGGTGATATACAAAAGAGCTCTTAAACTGCCTAATGTTGAAAGCAGCCACTGGAGGAGATGAATGAGGTCTTGGAAAGAATACTGGTCAACGAATAAACTGATTTAAGTAAATTTTTTAAACCAGTTTTGGCAGAAATTTAGGATGAGATAACTCTGTCTTTCTGGAGGATGGTATAAAGTGGTCATATCATCAGTGTTTGAATTTCACTCACTCTGAGAGCAGAGGTAATAGTCACCAAGAATGCTCTCTTAATAGGCAAATCATACAAAGAACAGGTGGACATAAGTTCAAATACGGGTTCTATCAGAGGGAAAAATCCTTAACACAAAGTTTTCTGCCTGTTAACCAAATTTTTGAAGGGGCTATCATAGAAATGGAAAGAATTGCATCCCTGAAGTGAAGGATGAAAGGCAGATATGGCTGTTAGGTGAACCTTAATATAAACTATTTTAAGAGATCTTAGTGCTTCAATGATAATCCAAGAAGATAGGAACAGATACACTATCAGGGTGAAAATTATAATGAGAAGCCATATTGAAAACCATTTCCACTTGGTACTATAAGTAAGCCTCAGATCCTTCTTTCATAGAGCTCACTAACCAAAATAATTTTTAACAAGCTTCTCTAGCCTTTGGAGCCCATTTCTTCCAAGATTGACAAATCAAGTACTTTTCAGGCACATGCCCATCATTCAAGGAAATGGCTGCCTCAAAGGCTAGACAGATCTTAAAATCGGGAGACGTGGCCTCCACTTGGTACTGAAGAACACTCCCTAAAGAAATAAAAAGTTGTTTTTCTTTCTTCTTTTCCCTCCTCCCATCTACCCCTCTTCCCTGACTAGTTAACAAGATATTTAGCCATAAACATGTGGAAGCAAGGGCTCTTGCTGCCTTGGATTGTAAGAAGGAACTGTGTAGCTGCCCTTTATGCCTCAGGGAATGGGTTCAGATGTGCAACCTCAACAGGCAATGCTGGCCAAAAAAATCCAATCTCACATGCCTGTGGTGCATATACACTGAAACAGGGAGCTATGTGGACAAATTCTCAAGGAACAATGAAATGTTATGGAAAGTCAAGTTTGCAACAGGGGCTAGTAGAATTTGAAGTGAATTAAACAATTCTTTCAAAAACAAATCATGGTAATGCCACCGAGTGCGCACTTGTATTTTGCCTACCCTTCTTGAGATCCAAAAACTTCTGCTAAAACAACTCATGGCTTGGTTTTCTTTAAAAGCTACTTCTTTCTGTTGAACAGCTTCTAAGTGTAGCAATAGTGTATGGATATTTCCTGACAATTGCTATAACACTTGTCAAAAGAAGTTACTCACCTTGTGCAGTAAGGATGATTCTTTGAGATGCGCGTCCCTGTAGGTGCTGCTCCATTGTAGGAGTGTCTGCATCCCCATGTCTCTGAGTGGAGCTCTTTGGTAGCAGTGTCCATTTGGCCCGTACATGCACTCTCCCTTCCTCATGCTTTGCCTTGAACTAATCAGTGCTATGCGGGTGAATTATACTCAGTTCCTCCTCTACCACAGAGCACCTATTGAGAAATCCGAAGTAGAGAGAAGAGTGGATTGTGGCACACCCATGAGGACACACATCTTGAAAAACCATCGTCACTACACCAAAGTGAGTAATTTCTCTTGTTCTTCAAGTAGTGACAAGTAGCTCCACTGTAGGTGACTCCCAAGCAGTATCGCCAATGGAGGGTTGAGACTTTAGAGTACAGTCCATAATGGATGACAATACTGTGAAGCCAAAGATGGCACCAGAAGTGGAGTCTCTAGTAAACACATAGTGTTTCTGGGAACGTGTGAACAGATGATCAAATCACTGCTCTGCAGATTTCTAGAATGGGAACATTTTTAATGAAGGCAACAGAAATGGAAACCGATCTCACGTAGTGTATAGATTCTGGATGGGGATAAAAATTGCAAGCATGATAGTAATAGTTAATATAATTTGAGACTCATTTGGATAGTCTCTGATCTAATATCCCTGTGCCTTTTGATCGCTCTGCAATTGAGAGGAAGAGATTAGAAGATTTCCTAAAGGCCTTCATCCTGTCCAAATAAAAGGCCAAAGCTTTCTTAACATCCTGGATATGTACTACAGCCTCCACAATGAGGCTCTGGGTAAAAAGTGGGGAAGTGAATGGACTGGTTCATGTGAAAAGACACTGTTGCGGATGAACTTTGGATGAGGCCTAAGAGTAACCTTGTCTCTAACGAAAAACTTGAAGGGGGTGCATTAATTTTGCTACCTCCCCAATACTCTGTGGCAAGGTGATGACTACTAGGAAAACGGTCTTCACTGATAAGATGTGTAAGAGACCAAGAGGCCATGGATTTAAAGGTAGGGCAGAGGGGGGCTGGAGCACCAGTGTGGGCTTCCCAATGCTGGCGGGGGAGGGGAACGGGGGGGGGGGGAAAGAGTCTCAGGGGCCAGACCCAGGCAAGCCAGGGACCACTTCCAGCCCCCAGACCTGAGGTTCTGCACCCCTGCCCTAACAGAAGCTCTCAGGGTACGTCTACACTAGCCCCCTAGTTCGAACTAGGGAGGCTAATGAGGGCGACCGAATTTGCTAATGAAGCACGGGATTTAAATATCCCACGCTTGATTAGCATATTCCCGGCCGGTCGCCATTTTGGAAACTGACTAGCCCGAAGTAACTGCCCGCGTCTATACGCGGCAGAGAAGCGGGATTCCGAGATAATTCGAACTAAGGGGTTTATCTCGGAATCCCGCTTCTCTGCCGCGTATAGACGCGGGCAGTTACTTCGGGCTAGTCAGTTTCCAAAATGGCGACCGGCCGGGAATATGCTAATCAAGCGTGGGATATTTAAATCCCGTGCTTCATTAGCAAATTTGGTCGCCCTCATTAGCCTCCCTAGTTTGAACTAGGAGGCTAGTGTAGACCTACTAGACCTAAGCATAGACTAGACCTAAGCAAAACAGTGCATGCAAACAAGATTGTCGTTTTAGCACTAACAGCCTACAGGCAGCTCAGCTGCCTGCATTTATTATTATGCTCACCTCTTTAGCAGGCTTTTCTCAGAGAAAATACTTGATAAACCTAGACGTTTATTAGCAATTCTGAGTTATCTACAATGACAAAACCTCTCGTTCACTGGGACACTAGTTTGACTAACTGCTTCCAGTGACATTTAAATGGGAAGAATGCTGCTACTGCCGCCTCAGATATGGAAGCCTGTGCTGTCTGTGAGGTAAGCAGTGCCTGTACTGCTTCAAGATGGCTATTAGATGCTTTAGAATAATCTAGACTTTACTGAATATCGAAGGCTCCATATTTACTGCTTCTGTTTCATCAGAATAGGAACTCCATTTGTCGTATTTGTTAGACATGAGAATGCTGTCATTGTACTATAGGGCTGATTTTCCCCAATGTCCTTTCAATTGGGCATTTAACTCGTAAGGTACGCGGAAGTGATTTAACACAAGCCATGTCTGACAGATAGGGCTCGCATTTCCTATTAAAATTTTCTTCTTTATTGCCCCATCTCTCAAAAATGGCTTCTTTTAGACACTTCTAACAAGGTTTGTTTGAAATGTCTTTGAGATGAGACCAGTTATGAGCCATGCATTCCTTTGTATCGAGAAAAGCCTTATAAAGAAGGACCATGGCTGCATTAAGACATTGGGGGAACTCCCCCTCACTCACTCCTAACGCTCTCCTCAGCAAGAGCTGCCAAGAGTGGAGCAGGTTTTGCTTTTGGGGAGCAAAGTGCAGAGGTCAGGATAGTGGGAACTGGGAGCAGACACAGGGAGCAAAGGGGCCACTGGGTGTGGTAGGAAGTACATAAGAACAACGGAGAGTCAATATAATGGTCTTCTGTTGAGATGCGTTTTAGTAGTTAAATTCCTGGACTGTCATTGCTCATTAAAAGTGCTGTCATATGGGTGGAAATCAGGTAAATATTGCATTTTATTAATATCAGCAGAACTGACTTAAATGGGTCCTGCACGTTGTGTAGTCTTGCCTTAATCTTTGTATTCATGCCCAGTGAGAGAGAAGCTATTTGCATATATATGCAACCACACTTAAGTTGGAGCCCTCGGCGTGTGCTGTGAGTATCATTGTGGCCCTTGGGGCTTCCCAAAGTTGAGTAGCCCTGGGGTAGATAGTAGCTGAAGAGAAACAGTCAAATGAAAAAGTCCCCATTTAATTATATCACATGAAGCCAGACAACTAAATACTGACAAATTTTATAAATGCTTGTACACAAATGCAAGAAGTCTAAATACTAAGGTGGAACAATGACAATAAATGGGACATGGAAGTACAAGGGTACAAAATAACACAGGAATGACAGAGTAGGTCATGCTGGTGTGAGAGGGGCACTGTATGTTAAAAAAAAGCAGAGTGTCAGATATAGTAAGACTCTTCAATGAATCAAACTGTACCATAGAATCTCCCTGGATAGAAATTCCATGCTTGAATAATAAGAGTAGAACAGTAGGCATATCTAACCAAACAACTGATCAAAATGGTGACAATGACTGTGAAATGCTCAGACAGATTAGACAAGCTACAAAAATAAAAAAATACAACAGTAATGGCAGATTTCAGCTATGTCCATATTGATTGTGTACATGTCTTGTCAGTACAGGATACAGAGATAACATTTCTAGAAACCATTAATGACTATTTCTTGGATCAGCTAGCCCTGGAACACAAAAGGGGGTCCAAGAGGTGCATATAGCTGAACTGCTTGGTAATGGCAACCATAATATAATTCAGAGGGGTAGCCATGTTAGTGTGTTTCAGCAAAAACAAGGACTCCAGTGGAACTGTGAAGATTAACAAATTTATTAGGGTATAAGCTTGCATGAGCTACAACTTACTATCTCAGATGAAGAAAAGAAAAGAAAAGAAAAAAGAAAAGAGTGTGACATCAGCACAAATTAAATCAGATTAGATGTGGCTTATCTCCAACAGTGATGAGAAAGTGAGAGTATCTGAAGAAGAACATACGTATTGTAATGTAAGAACCACTCCATGTTTCTGTTTAAACTTTTTTTCAGGGGGTCAGATTTGCATATGAATTCCAGCTCAGCAGTTTCTCACTGCAGTCTGTTTTTGAAGTTTTGGTTTGTTTTTTTTGCCTGATAATGGCAACTTGAAAGTCAGAAACTCTGTGTTCAAGGAAGTTTAAAGTGCTACCCTACGATAGAGAAGAAAATAGCAAAGAAACCGTCCACAATGCCATTTCACTTCAAAATGGAGAACAAAAAAAAATAAAAATAAAAAAAATGAGGAAGCTAGGTAAATGGAAATTAAAAGAACGGTCACAAGGGAAAGACCTGTAAGCTTCATGAAAGGTATTTAAAATATTATCACAGAGGCTCAAGTTAAATGTATACCGCAAATAAAAAAAAAACAGCAAGAGGGCAAAATAATGACTAAAAAAAGATTATAAGAGGTGCTTAGAGGCAAAAGGGCATCTTCCAAAAATTAGAAGTCCTATCCTAAAGAGGAAAACAAAAAGAGGAATAAACTCAGGTAAATCAGGCTGGATTTGATTTAAATCAAATTGATTTAAATCACAAGCCAGGAAGACTTGATTTAATAATCAATTTCTATATAAAAAGTGCATTATTGTTGGTTGTTAAAACCTTGATACATATTCTTCACAATGCAGAGAGAGATGTAGGTTTTATTTTTAGAAGGGACACACTATACATTTTAAACAGTGGTTTATTTTTTTTTTAATTTCAGATTGTTTGGTTATTTCATTTATCAAAGGTAATTGAAGCAGATATTCATAAAGTCATTGGGAGGTAAACTAGCTCCAGTTCAACAGGTAAATCATTAATATTTGGAGGATTTTCTTGCCATGTTGTATTTGGAGGAGATCACCACCAGACGGACACTTAAATTGTTTTATTTAACTAAAACAACGTTATATATTCTGGATTTTTTCTTCAACAGCAAACATAGTATTTTAACAAAACAAGCATATGAATTTTTGAATTTAGTTAAACATTCAAGTTTTTTAAAATCAGGTTTGTTTTTGTTAAAATTGTTTTTAACTAAAATAGTTAAATTAAATATTTTTAAAAAGCAAAAATTAAATTCACTATGTCAATCAGGTCAACATGAGAAACTTAAAATACTGGCTTTTGCAGCTAACTCAGTTGTCTTCACCTTTATTTTCCTGTTTGTTCATAATTAATCTGGAAAAGAAAAACAAAATTTCCTGCTTTTCTCTCAATTTGGAATGAATTAATCCAAAGGAAGAAAATATTCTTTCTACGCTGGCAGAAGCAGCTACTGCTCTTAAAAGTGAGATTATCACTTCAACCGTCTCTGAATTCAAGTGCTTAAGTGACTTTCACCAGTTCACTGGTGAGACTTGCTTTAAAACATCATGAGCAAACTCTGAAGTTTCTTATAGTTGGCATTATGAAGGGAGGATTGCTAGATGCCCATGTCATAGCCAACTCATCTTTTTCAGCACTTAAGGTTTGACCCTTGTACCGAGTATTGAGAATATCTGCAAGAAAATTACCTGGAGACAGTGCTTGCTCCATTCATTTTGTAATTACTGTAATTTACCTCTGTCATTGCATATTTCTCTTTTTAAGATCTCACTCAGTTCCTTCCAAATTTCAACAGCATTAGCAATAAAACACACAATGGATGACTAGGCAAGAAAATGGAAGATGAAATGTGATGATGATGAGGAGTGAAATATAATACATATTGGAAAACATAATTCCAGTTATACATACAAAACAAGGCTAAAAATGTTAGGAACCATTACCTAACCAATGTTAGGTAATAAGACAGGTCAAGTAATATGCTGCTATATAAAGCCTGGTTATGCTACCATTTTGAATACTGCATCCAGTTGGAATAACACATCTCAGAAGAAATACTGGATATGGAAATGTATATAGAATGGCAACAATAAGGGTCCAGAGTGACCTAGACAGATTAGAGGATTGGGCCAAAAGAAATCTGATGAGGTTCAACAATGACAAGTGTAGAGTCCTGCACTTGGGACGGAAGAATCCCAAGCATTGTTACAGGCTGGAGACCGAATGGCTAAGTAGCAGTTCTGCAGAACAGGACCTGGGGATTACGGTGGATGAGAAGCTGGATATGAGTCAACAGTGTGCCCTTGTAGCCAAGAAGGCTAATGGCATATTAGGTTGCATTAGGAGGAGCATTGCCAGCAGATCTAGAGAAGTGATTATTCCCCTTTATTTGGCTCTGGTGAGGCCACATCTGGAGTATTGTGTCCAGTTCCGGACCCCCGACTATAGAAAGGATGTGGACACATTGGAGAGGGTCTAGCGGAGGGTAATCAAAATGATTAGGGGGCTGGAGCACACAACCTACGAGGAGAGACTGAGGGATTTGGGTTTTCTGAGTCTGCAGAGGAGAAGAGTGAGGGGGGATTTGATAGCAGCCTTCAACTTCCTGAAAGGAGGTTCCAAAGACGATGGAGAAAGGCTGTTCACAGTAGTGACGATGGCAGAACAAGGAGCAATGGTCTCAAGTTACAGTGGGGGAGGTCTAGGCTGGAGATTAGGAAAAACTATTTCACTAGGAGGATGGTGAAATACTAGAATGGGTTACCTAGGGAAGTGGTGGAATCTCCATCCCTAGAGGTTTTTAAGTCTCAGCTTGACAAAGCCCTGGCTGGGTTGATTTAGTTGGGATTGGTCCTGTCTTGGGCAGAGAGCTGGACTTGATGACCTCCTGAGGTCTCTTTCAGCTCGTAGGGTATGTCTAGACTACATGGCTCCGTCAACGGAGCCATGTAAACTAGTTTACCCGGCATAGGCAAAGAAGCGGGGATTTAAATAATCCCCGCTTCATTAAAATAAACATGGCCGCCACGCTGTGCCGACGATCAGCTGATCCGGCACAGTGCGGTAGTCTAGATGCGGATCGGTCGGCTGGGGAAGCCTTTGCCGACTGATCCCTTATGCCTTGTGAAACGAGGCTTACAGGATCGGTCGACAAAGGCTTCCCCAGCCGACCGATCCGCATCTAAACTACCACGCTATTGCGGATCAGCTGATCGTCGGCACAGTGCGGCGGCCATGTTTATTTTAAAAAAGCGGGGATTATTTAAATCCCTGCTTCTTTGCCTACACCGGGTAAACTAGTTTACATGGCTCCATTGACGGAGCCATGTAGTCTAGACATACCCTATGATTCTATGATAATTATCAGGGTTATGGAACAGTTTCTACATAAGAACATGTTGAAATGACTAGGACTGTTCAGGAGAGAAAAGAGAAGACTAAGGCAGATTTGACAGAAGTCTATTAAAAGAATGAATGGTGTGGAAAAAGTGAATCGAAATAACCCTTATTCCTCATACAATGAGGTTTACCAGTTATTTCAAGAGAAGGTTTCTCTCTCGAAATAACCGCGTCTTAACAGTGTCTGGTATTTCGAAATAGTGCTATTTCAAAATAGCACCATAACGCAAATATGCAAATGAAGTGCGGGATATTTAAATCCCAGCTTCATTTCAATTTCGAATGTCTTCATTTGCATTCCTCTATCGAAAGAGGGTGCAAGTGTAGACATACCCTTATATTCAGGCAGCAGCCAGTAACTGGCACCATTCTTTACTGTTCTCATTTTCTAAAACAATTTCTCCTTACAGTTAAGAGAGTTAGGTTTTATTGTCCACATTACAGAGCTAAGCTCAGATTTCAAGTTGTACAACAAGCATAAGGAGAAGTGAGTCAATGAAAAGTGCAAAATAAGGATCAACTCTGATTACTGTCCTTTGGTCTACACTCAGCAGAGAAAGGCCAAATCTCTGTCCAAACAAAAAAAAAAAAAACCTCTCTCTCTCTCTCTCTCTCTCTGTCTTCTATTCTTATATGTTCAAGGTCCTATCTCATTTTTTCACCAGTGGAGGAATTGCATGTGCAGTGTGATGTTTTGTTCTGGTACGGTTTTTTGCTTTTTTGTTTGTTTGCTGTTGTTTTTTAACGTACATGGCTGTTCTGTGTTTATTTTACAAAAGACAGGTTGGAGAAATGCAACTTGCACTTGGAGTGGAAAGGAGTGATGTTTGTGATGGTCCTGTGGTCCTGTGGGGGTCTCTTCTACCGTTTCATCCCCAATATATCCTAACCACCACACAAAGCTTTACAAAGATGTTCAAGTTTGGGGGTTTTTTTTGAGCTAAGAACCATACCTGATGTTAAAAAGGGAAAAAAGAATTAAACAGGGATGAATGATTATAAAGAAACATGCAGCTGGCATAAGTATCATACACCCTGCAATGCATGGGTGGCCGCCCTCTGACTCTGAGGGGGGAGTGCCCCTCCCAGAGCTGGTCCTAGCGACCCACCTAACTGGAAGCCAGAAGGCAGGGCCAGGGATATAAAAGACCTACCAGAGAGGCCAGTGAGGCCCCAGCGACCAAAGGAGCCAGAAGCCTCCCCTGCACACCTGAACGAGGAACTGGACCCAGGGGAAGCCGAAGACTGGCTTGGGCCGCTGGGCGTACTACTGGATGAAGGCCTGGAAAGACTGCTCACCACTCCAGAAGTTCCAGAGCAACGGAGCCCATGGACCTGCATAGGACACAGGTACCACCAGAGGGGAAGAATGGAAAAAGCCCAGGAGTAACCAACTACCATTGGGCTGACACAGAACCAGGTCAGCGTGTTGTGGGACAGATCCCTACTGAGCCAGCAGCAGACGTCTCTGCTGCTACTAGGGCCTTGGGTGGGGACACAGAGGAGTGGGTAGACCTGCGTCCCCCCTCTAGGGTGGCAGTCACCCCACTCTAGGGTGGCAGTCTCCCCCCATGGCTGTTACTGAACAGCAGCCTGAACCTGCTGGAACCCGCCTGAGCAAGGGGATCCAGCTGGGCGCTCATATTAAGACTGTTTTACTGTTTGCTTGCCACCCCGCCCTGAACTAAGTGTCTGGGCACCAAACTATTATTTTGCCTTCCCGCCCTGAGAAAGGGTCTGGACTCTGGACCATTTATTGGCCTGCCGCCAGCCCTGAAGAGCTGAAAGCCACCATTAATTCCCAAAAAAACTAAGCAGGGGGTAGTGGGGCAGAGTGGCCACCCACTGACCCCCGAGGGGGAGGGGCCCCTCCCTGAGCCCTATGGGATAGTAGTCCTCCTAAAACCTTTGCTTTCAGTATTCCTTTCTTGGAAAAGGAATGAGGCTTTATAATGACGCAAACAACATTTAGAAACTGAAATTTCTGTTTGTGAAGTGGGAATCCACAGCAGTCACTGGTTGATTACTGAAATTATGAGTAAAATTTTCAATGGCTTTCAAAGGGATGAGTTCCTAACTCACATAAGCACTTTTGAGCATTTTACCTTAAAACCGTTTTTTTTTTTATTATTATTACTTGGGAAAGTTGTATGGATACTAATATTCTCTATTATACATCTCCTTAATAGCTAAAAAACTGATCTAGTGTACCTTGTTATTTCAGCTGGGAATTTACATGTACCCATAATTAAAGTCACATTTGTAAATAACACTTACCAAATGTTTCAAGGAGTCCCACATACCAGCATGTCCTCAACTATTTTACACACATTGTCAAAACTGCCCCCCAGGAATCTCATGCTTACAATTTTATAAGTGCACATCAGACATCTTGGGTGAAATACTTTACAAGTAGACATGAACTTACAAATGATTATTCTCACTTAACTCCCACCGAGTCCGAATACAATATCTGCATCCAATTCAATCAGGCATTCACAACCAAAAGCTATCACCTCACCACTCAGAATCTGAAATATTCAACATTCCAATACCTGTTGTGCCATATGTCACCACCCCACAGATGTCACGGGGTACAGCCCTTCACACGTATGACATTCCTATGTGAGTGGAATTAACCAGGGTCAGGAAATCCATGGTATAAATCATGGGGGAGGGGAATCTAGATGGAAACTGTACCTCAATGAAGCTCTAAGTTTTCCCCTTATATACCTTCCCATTCCTCTCTACAGTCCTCATATCACTGCAACTGTCCACTGATTAGCCAGCAGCCTCAGTGTTAAAGGATAAGGATGCTAATCTGTCATGGACCTGGAAGAGGAGGATGCAACCTCAAGGCTCAGGGAATGCAAAGACAACCTGAACTATTTGTCGTCAGCACATAATGCTACCTCAGACTACCAACCCGACTGTTTCCCATGAGTGCTGAAAACACCATAGGTGTTCTGGTGTTATAGCTATCATACTAACTACCTCCTGAGTTTAAAATTTCAGGCTGAAAATCTGAGAAATAAAAGAAGCAATTACCTCAGTGAGATGGGGGTTGGGGTTGAATCCACACTGGTTGCAGACCTTGCTGTGACACTGTGTACAAGTGTTGAAGTTTGGCTGATTAGGAGAGGAGGTGAGTTCTGTTGTCTTGCATATAGGGCAGAGAGTGCTGCTTGGAAGGGGTGCAATTTGTGGGACAGAATAAGGGGAGGTAGGAGTGCTGCTTCGATCTGGTGATACAGAGGGAGATCGTCCTGGTTTCTGAATTCTGGTGTCCACCTGGAGCGTCCTCCTAGGTCCATCTGCTTGTTGGCTGGCCTGACCATGGCTCAGTATCTCTTGTGTGCTTTCATGGGTTTGGGTGGACTGTTTAAGGGATGGGGAAGCTGATCGCTCTCCAGCTGGGAAATCCGATTGATCCAGTCTTCTTGGTGTGCTGAAATATTAAAAAACAACATGCATGTAAACCAAGTTTTAGAGAATTCCAATTATTACAACCATTTTTGAAAATGCAATACATAACAAAAATGGCAACTTTCATATGCCAAGAGTACTGGAAACACACTGAAGCAATCATAGAATCCTAGAACTGGAAGGGACCTCAAGAGGTCATTGAGTCTAGTCCCCTGCCCTCGTGGCTGGACCAAGCACGGTCTAGATCATCCCTGATAGAAGTCTATGTATCTAGAGAGTCTTAAATATCTCCAGTGATGAGGACTCCACAACCTCCCTAGGCAATTTATTCCAGTGTTTAATCATCCTGACAGTTAGGAAACTTTTCTAATGTCCAACCTAAACCTCCCTTGCTGCAGTTTAAGCCCCTTGCTTCTCGTCCTCTCATCACAGGCCAAGGAGAACAATTTTTCTCCCTCTTCCTTGTGACACCCTTGTAGATACTTGAAAATTGCTATCATGTCCCCCCTCAGCCTTCTCTTCGCTAAACTACACAAGCCCAGTTCTTTCAGTCTTCCCTCATAGGTCATGTTCTCTAGACCTTTCATCATTTTTGTTGCTCTTCTCTGGACTTTCTCCAATTTCTCCACATCTTCCTTGAAATGCCCAGAACTGGCTACAATATTCCAATTGGGGCCTAATCAGTAGAGAGGAAGAATGACTTCTGGTGTCTTGCTAACAACACTCCTGTTAATACATCCCAGAACCATGTTTGCTTTTTTTTTTTTTTTTTTTTGGCAACAGTATCACACCGTTGACTAATGTTTAACTTGTGGTCCACTATGACCCCGGCCCTAGATCCCATTTAGCAGTACTCCTTCCTAGACAGTCACTTACCATTCTGTATGTGTGAAACTGATTGTTCTTTCTTAAGTGGACTACTTTGCATTTGTTCATATTAAACATCATCCTGTTTACCTCAGACCATTTCTCTAGTTTGTCCAGGTCATTTTGAATGTTGACCCTACCATCCAAAACACTTGCAACCCCTTCCAGCTTGGTATCATCTGCGAACTTACTAATCGTACTCTCTATGCTGTCATCCAAATCACTGATGAAGATATTGAACAGAAGCGGTCCCAAAACAGATCCCTGCATGACCTCACTTGTCATGCCCTTCCAGCATGATTGTGAACCTTTAATAACTACTCTCTGAGAATGGTTGAAATGCACAAGATCCCCCACTTGAGACTCTTGTACATTTCAAAGCTGGCACGCCCCATGGAGCCCGGGGTCAGCTGGGGAGTCCTCAGCTGATCCCAGGCTCTACACGGTGCTGCCACTTTGAAATGCCATGCAGAACCTGGGGTCAGCTGATCCTGGGCTCCACCCAGCATTTCATAGCGGCAACACCACACTGAGCCCAGGTCAGCTGGGGAGTCCCCAGCTGATCCCGGGCTCCACGCAGCAATGCTGCTTGGAAATGTCGCAAGGAGCCTGATGCCGGGCTCCCCACGGCATTCAAAGCAGCAGCGTCACACGGAACAGCTAACGGACCCCAGGCTCTGTGCAGCGCTGCCACTTTTAAGCACCCCCTCGTCCACCCCACCTTGCTGCCTCTATCTAATAGAGGCAGCAAGGGGGGAGGGGAAGCAACTAGTCGACTATCCTGTTGAATATCTGATAAGCATTTGCTTATTGACTAGTCGCCTACTCCTTTACATCCCTAATCTGACTACATGTAAATAACTGGGTTACTCGGTGTGTTCTAAGAGGAATCCTGGGGGTGTCTCCACACTGTTTTATGAAAAAGATGTTTCATCAAAAGTACACAGCAGACTGACAAAAAAGGGCTTCACTTTAGCATTCTTCCAGCATCAGTTGATAGATACACAATACAGCACTTGCTCCATTTTCCAGGAACATTGGTTGCCTTGCCGTTCCTGCTAGCTGATAGTTGGTTATCTCCTCACACCTGACTTTTGCAAAGCCTTGTACTAAAAGCAAAGAAAAACCAGAAATCTATAAATAAGCAAAATGCGGATAATTTAATAATAATGGCCCTGTCTATTGTGCTAGATCCACTTGACAAAGAAGAGTGTGAAGACAGTCAAGGAGCTGGTTATGGCTTGTTGATTCTCAAGCCACCCCTATACAATTTATACATTACAGCAGCCAAGGGCCAACTAACTTGACACCAATCTGGCCATGTTTCTAAACAGACCATATGCCAGTGGAAAACAACAGAGTGCAAGCATGTGCCATCCTGCCCCAGACACTTCATCTATACTGAGTGAAAAGCAGTTGGCATAGCAGCTGGCCAGGCTTCACCCGAGTGTCCCCTTAGACTAGAAAAATTCTTTGTTGGTCTAGCTTCTAGCCACTTTGTATCACCTGAGTGCTGCAAAGTAGCCGGGGACAGGAGCAGAGAATCTGGCTGTGAAATCCAGTTCAAATAAAAGCATTTTTTGATGGCAAAAAGGCAGACTCTCACAAATTCCCAGGCCAGAAAGGACCAATGTGATATCAAATCTGACTGCACAACAGAAACCATAGAACTTCCCCCAAATAATTCCTTTTTAACTAAATCTTGTTATAAAAATTCCCAGTAATGAAAAATTCATCTACCCTCCCCCAAAATTGTTCCAGTGGTTACTTACCATCACTAGTAAACATTGTATGATTGAATTTGAGTTTGAATTTGAACTGGATTGTTTTATATCTCTGTACGCTAGACTGAAAAGCCCATTATCAAAATTTTGTTCCTCATCTAGGTACTTTAGAATGTGAACAAGTCACCCCTAAACCTTCTCATTGTTAAGCTAAGGAGAGTGATCAGCTTGCATCTATCATTTTAAGTCATGTTTTCTAATCTTTTGGTCATACTTGTGGCTCTTCTCTGAACTCTTAAATTTATCAATATTTTTCTTGAACTGGACACAAACATTTCAACAGAAGTTGTACCAGTGCCAATCAAAAGGTAAAATAACTTCTCTATTCCTACATGAAATTCCCGTTTATGCATCAAAGGTTTGCATTTAGCCCTTTTGGCCTCCATGCTGAACTGGGAGCTCACTCAACTGATTATCTGTCACTATCCCAAAACTTTTTTCAGAAATCATTGTTTTTCAGAATAGAGTCCCCCCATCCTCTAAGCCTTCATTCCTAGAAGTATACACGTACATTTAGAAGTACACTCGAACCTCTTCAATCCAGCAATCCTGGGAAACAGGGTATGTGGGATTAAAGATTTTGCTGGGCCAAGGAAGGCGCCATGGGCTCTTGGGCGTGAGGGGGTGGAGTTGGGTCATTTGCCCGCTGCCTCACTTCCAAGGGCACACATGGCTCCACACTTCCCGCCACTCCCGGGTCACAATCCCTACCTCTATGGGAACAGTGGGGAAAAGCCTCGGGGAAGTGGCTCTATGTGCTGCTATTGCCACAGCTGAGGTGAGGGGGAGTGGCAGAGTACAGAGCTGCTTCCTCCACCATACCACAGCTGTTCCCAGATTAGGGACACATAGGCTACGTCTTCACTGCAACTCTATTTCGGGATACCTAAGAATCCCGAAATAGCTATCCCACATCTAACAGCAAGCCCATTATTTTGAGCTTGCTATTCTGACATTCCTGTAAACCTCAACCCATGAGGAGTAAGGAATGTTATGGAATAGCGGGCTATTTAAAAATTACAAAATAAGCTATTTCAATATAAGATACACAATTTGCATAGTTCAAATTGTGTATCTTATTTTGACCTACAGCGCAGTGTAGACACACCCCTAGAGTACAGAGGTGTAAGTCTATTAATACACATATTGTATACCTGCAGCCAGTTTACCAAAAACCCAGATCATACCTGTCTTCTTTCTTATTGACCACTTGCCTAATTTTGTGTCATTTGCAAACTTTATCAGTGACAATTTTATGTTTTCTTCCAGGACACACAAAAGGTTTAAACAAGGTAAGGATAAGAACCAATCCCTGAGACCCTATTAGAAACACACATATACCGTTATTGTTCTCTGTTTACAATAACATTTTGAGATGTGGGTTTTAACCATGAAAACTTATGCCCTAATAAATCTGTTAGTCTCTAAAGCATCACAGGACTCCCCATTGTTTTTACAGATACAGACTAACACAACTACCCCGCTGAAATTTTGAGACCTGTCAATTAGCCAGCTTTTAATCCATTTAATATTTTAACTCTTTTAATGTTTTAATCAAAATTTCATGTGGTACTAAGTCAACAGTATGCTACATAAATACCATTACCTTTATTAACCAAACTTGTAATTATATTTAAATATATCTTATAAATTTTACAAAAGAACTATTTTCCATTAATCCATGTTGATTGTCATTAATTTTATCCCCCTCTTTTAATTCTTTATTTGCTGAGTCCTGCATCAGTCACTCCATTATCTTGCCCAGGACTGATGTCAGATTCACAGGCCTATGATTACCTGAGTAATCTTGTTCACCCTTTTAAAATATTGGTACAATAGTTTGCTTCCAATCTCTTGGAACTTCTCAGATATCTCAAGATGTAAAGAAAATCAACATTAATGCTCCAGAGAGCTCCACAGCCAGCCCTTCTAAAACTCATGGGTGCAAGTTATCCAGACCTACTCGTTTAAATATGTCTAACTTTAGTTGCTGCTGTTTTATCAGCCTCCTGAAATACTAGTGGAATGGAAAGTCCCCCACAACTGTTGATCATTCAAGGAAAACCTCTTTCAGATGCAACTGCGGTAAAAAGAGCAAACAAAATGCAAGAACACCGAATGGGATGATGATTAATACAAAAAATATTCTACTGACTTTTTATTAGGAATGTGAACATGTACTCATGTGCATGGTTAACCGATGAGCCCAGGCTAACCCTCATGATTATGCACAGCCCCCTTTCCTGCCCCCTGTGCTGCTGCCTCTGTATCAAAGGTAGCAGCACTGGAGGGGGGGTGGAGGGAGAGAGGCAGGAATTAGTACACTTAAAAGCCCCCACCCCACATGTAAACATGTAACCATTGAAATTTCCACATTTACAAAAAGACACATTTTAACATCCCTACTTTGTATATATCAAAGGTGCAGTGTATTTTTTATGCAGTACTGGGCACTGCACATCAAAACAGACATTTCTGAATTACAGGTGAATCAGAAAAAGGAAACAGGAATGATACAGGGCCTAGAAAACTCTGATGAAAAGAGAATGGGTTTGGGACTATTACCTTGGAGAGAAATAAATAAGAGAAGACTTGATAATAATCTATAAAATAAACTTAGGATAAAGAGTGTCTGTTAGCCTGGTCTCATAACTCAAGAACAAGGATCACTGAATGAAATTAAAAGATGAGTAATTCAAAACTGAGAAAAAGAAATACATTTTCAAGTAATGTGTAATTAAATTATGGAAATCTTTATCACAGGATGTCATTGAGGCCAAGAATTTCATAAAATTCAAAGAGAAATTGAAGAGTTAGATGGATAACAAGAATATCAAATTGTTATCGCAAAAGTAGACGAGCTTCTGAAGAATACAGTACTTCATTTCAGATTTTAAGCAATCTCTCACAAATAGAGATTAAGATGAGACCATTATGGAGACATTTTATCTCACATTTGCCTATTATAGTGTGTTTCCACCTTCCTCTGAAATTAGCTACTGTTGGAGACAAGATACTGGATTGAATAATCCACAGATCTGATCCAGTCTGGTTATTCCTAAATTAACATTCTTTTCTTCTGCACATTTTACATGATTCAGGCACTTTATATAGCATCAGGGAGTGAAACTTGTGACTAAGCGGAAATTTCTCTTAGTATCCCTTATGTGCTGCATGTTTAACCAGGTGGTGGGAATAGGGTGTTTACTCTTTGCAGAGAGACAGCAGTCCAGGTGTGACTGTTGCCTAGCTGCCTGGGCTCCATACAGCATGGCCCACAGCCATCATGGGCCCCTGGGCAAGGTGTGTGTGGGGGGGGAGGGCTGACTGTGCCTCAGAAGGAGTAGGGCCAGGGACAGCCAGCCCTCAGTGGCACCGGGAGCGTGGTGCTGGGCCCTTACCCCTGCCCTCAGAGCTGCGCTGAGCGCATGCCACCGCACTCCGATGGCAATTTACAGGGCCTGGGGCTCCTTTCGAATTTTTGGGCCCCAGGGTAATTGTCCCCTTTTGCCTCCCTTGTCCCACACCCATGGAGAACCTAGAAGACAATGAACCAGATGTCTGGTTGTTTCACTTGTACTGCACTCTCTCCGTCTTATAATGTGCACTTAATATTGAGCTCAACTAGCTTACAGCACTGTAACTAAGTTAAATGGATTTAGTCCAGATTTACACCAGTGTAAATAAGATCAGAATGAAGGTTGTCAGGCGATTTAAAAAATTAACCATGCATGATTAATTGCGCAATTAAAAAAATCACTATTAATCGGACAATTAATTGCACTATTAAACAATAATGAAATACAAATTATTTAAATATTTTGGATCTTTTCTATATTTTCAAATATATTGATTAAAATTACAACTAAGAACACAAAGTGCACAATGCTCACTTTATATTTATTTTTATTAAAAATGTTTACACTGTATAAATAAAAGCAATTGTATTTTTCTAATTCCCCCATTATAAGTACTGCAGTGCAATCTCTTTATCATGAAAGCTGAACTTGCAAATGTACTATTATGTAAAAAAAAAAAAACTGCATTCAAAAATAAAAAACAATGTAAAACTTTAGACTAGAGCCTTCAAGTCTACTCAGTTCTACTTCTTGTTCAGACAACTGCTTGGATAAAAAGATTGTTTACATTTGCAGAAGATGATGCTGCCCACTTCTTGTTTACAATGTCACCTGAAAGTGAAAACAGGCATTCACATGGCACTGTTGTAGCTGGTGTTGCAAGACATTTACATGCTAGCTGTGCTAAGGATTCATATGTCCTGTCATGCTTCAACCATCATTGCAGAGAACAAACATCCATGCTGATAATGGATTCTGCTCAATAATGGTCCAAAGCAGCGCAGACCAATGCATGTTCATTTTCATTATCTGAGTCACATGCTACCAGAAGAAAGGTGATCATCTTTTCTGGTGGTTTGGGTTCTGCAGCTTTCGCATCATCAAAGTGCTGCTCATTTAAGACTTCTGCAAGAATGCTCTTCAACTTCATCCAAGATAACAGATTCTTAAACCTTGGGTTGAGTGTTGTAGCTATCTTTAGAAATTTTGCATAAGTACTTTATTTGTGCTCTGTCAATTCTGCAGTGAAAATGTTCTTAAAATGAACATGTGCTGTGTTGTCATCCAAGACTGCAAGAAGAAGAGGTTACTCACCCTGTGCAGTAACGATGGTTCTTCGAGATGCGTGTCCCGTGGGTGCTCCACTGTAGGTGCCGGGCTTGATCTTTTCCAGCCGTAGTCTGCCAGGCCGTGCATGCGCGAAGCGCGGCTCGTGGCTTTTTGCGCCATTTGAGTGTGCGCAGTCCGGCTCCCGCCAGTTCCTCCTGCCTCTTGGTCTGAAAGACATAAAAAGAGAAATACTCTGAAGAGGGGAGGAGGGTGGGTTGTGGAGCACCCACGGGACACGCATCTCGAAGAACCATTGTTACTGCACAGGGTGAGTAACTACTTCTTCGAGCAGTGTCCCATGGGTGCTCCACTGGAGGTGAATGTACAGCAATAGCTCACGAAGGAGGAGGGTTCGGAGTTAATGTGCCGTAACTGTGGATAGTACCGCTGACGCCACCGCCAAATCTGGTATGAGGAGATTGGGGATGGCGTAATGTCTAGCAAAGGTTAAATTCGAAGACCATGTAGCTGCCCTACAAATATCTTTCAGCGGCACTCCCTTGAGGAAAGCAGTGGATGCTGCAACAGCTCGAGTCGAGTGGGCTCTCATTGTCGACGGTAGCAGCCTATTTTGTAGGGTATAGCATCTTCTTATACATTCCACAATAATGGAGGAGATGTGTTGTGGAGATAGTGGGCGGCCCATAGAATGTTCCACTATTGATACTAGAAGTGTGTCTGATTTCCGGAAAGATCTAGTTCTTTCAATATAGAAGGCCAGTGCTCGTCTCACGTCCAAGGTGTGTAGACGTGCATGCTTGGGCGAAGGGTGTGGTTTGGGGTAGAAGATGGGCAAAACTATAGGCTCATTAAAATGAAACCACGAGTTCACTTTGGGGAGGAAACGCGGTTGTGACCGTAATACTACCCTTTGGTGGGTGAATACCGTGTAAGAGGTTGAAGCCGATAAAGCAGCTAATTCCCCAACTCTCCTTGCTGAAGTTATTGCCGGCAAGAAAATGACTTTCGTGGAAAGGGTGTGAAGGTCGCACGTTGCTAAAGGCTCAAAGGGTTTACCCCTCAATACATTCAAGACCATTTCAAGATCACAAGAATCTGCGGGTTGCGTATGATGTGGATATAAGTTGGTCATTCCCTTCAGGAATCTTCTCATTATCAGATGGGAGAATACCAAATATCCCTCGACAGGTTATCATGGCAACATGTACTTTAATGGAAGTGCAGGTAAGGCCAGAGTTTTTGAGATGCACCAAGTAGTCTAGGATACACTGAATAGGAGCAGAAGTCGGATATAGACCCATTTGGGAACACCAGAATGAGAAGCGAGACCATTTGGAGAGGTAAGTAGTTCGCGTGGATGATTTTCTACTGTGTAGCAATAGGTGTTTGACGGATTGTGAGCATGTTATTTCTGCCTGTTGGAACCAACTAGGTACCACGACGTCAGTGCGAGATGATCGATCTGTGGATGGAGCAGGGAGCGTCGATTCTGCATAAGCAGATCGTGTCGTCTCGGTAAAGGAGACGGAGGATGCATCGACATACGATGGAGGTAAGGGAACCACATCTGCCGTGGCCAAGAGGAGGCTATTAGGATCACCGTGGCCCCATCCCGAATGATTTTCTCCACAACCCTGGGTATTAGAAGCATGGGGGGGAATGCATACAATAGGTGACGACCCCAACTGTAGAGAAAAGCATCGCCTTTGGAATTTCGTCCAAATTCCCACTCTCAAGCAGTATTGAGGACATTTCGCATTGCGGTGAGTAGCAAATAGGTCTACTGTCGGAAACCCCCAACGTTGGAATATCGTAGAAAGTACCTTGGGATGCAGTTCCCATTCGTGGTTGAGTGAGAAGTGCCTGCTCAGGGCGTTGGCTGTGCAGTTGTGCTGACCGGGGAGGTACTCCGCAATTAGAAAAATACTGTGACGGTTACACAGATTCCATAAATGTATCGCTTCTACGCATAGTGAGTGGGATCTGGCTCCCCCCTGTTTGTTTATGTAATAACAGTCGTCATATTGTCGGTGAGGATTCACGTGACTTGTCCTCAAATAATGAGAAGGAAATGTTGGCAGGCGTTGTACACTGCCGAGTTCTAGAAAGTTGATGTGCAGCAGCGATTCGTCGGGAGCCCACAAGCCCTGTACCTGCTCGTGCCTGAGGTGGGCACCTCATCTGATGAGTGACGCATCAGTCGTAATCTGTACTGTTGGCTGAGGGCGATGGAAGGGTACGCCCGACATGAGATTGTCTGGAACGGTCCACCAAGCCAGTGACACTCTGACACGAGTGGGAATCGCTATTGTCCTGTGGACATCGCGGGCATTTGGAGGGCATATCTTCGCCATCCAGTGCTGAAAGCAACGAAAATGTAACCTTGCGTGTCTGATGACATACATCGTGGACGCCATGTGTCCCATGAGTTGTAGGCACTGTAGTATGGAGACCCTTGGATTGATCAACAAAACCTGGATCAGATCCCGAATTGTCTGGAATCTGGTTATCGGCAAGAAACCTTGTTCGTGAATGGAATCGAGATGAGCACCGATAAATTGTATTGATTGTTGCGGTTCCAAAGATGACTTCGGGATATTGAGAATGAGACCCAGCGCTTCGAAGACTATGCTCGTGGTGTTTGTGGCGTGACGAGCTTCCATTGATGACTGAGCTCTGATTAAGCAGTCGTCGAGGTATGGAAAAATCAACACGCCTAGACGACGAAGCTACACAGTCACTATGGCAAGGGTCTTGCAGAAAACCCTTGGAGCCAATGAGAGACCGAACGGCAGGACCTTGTACTGGAAATGGTCTGTACCGATTTGAAAATGTAAAAATCTCCTGTGGGCCGGATGGACGGCAACGTGGAAATATGCGTCCTGGAGATCGAGGGATGTGAACCAGTCCCCACCTTGAACTGCTGGGATGATTGTGGCTAGGGTGAACATTAGAAATCGTTGTTTTCGTAGATAACGGTTCAGGCCGCAAAGATCCAATATTGGCCTCCATCCCCCTGATTTCTTTTTCTGTGATAAAGTATCGGGAGTAGAACCCTCTGCCCTTGAATTTGTCCGGAACTGACTCTATTGCACCGATAGTGAGTAGATGAATGGCCTCCTGCCTGAGCAGGGACTTGTGAGATGGGTCCCTGAAAAGGGACAGGGCGGGGGGGGGGGGGAGAGGTAGCGACATGAATGGAATGGTATAACCCAGCTGAATAGTTTGAAGGACCCATTTGTCGTTGGTGATGTGGGCCCAGCATTGAAGGTAGGGTCTTAGACGGTGATGGAAGACCGTATTTGTAGCACCCAGGCAGTTGATTGTGGGAATGGTTCTCAGCCCCTTGACGGAAGCGTCAAATCTATTGCCTGTTACCCTGCTGGGTATTTCGGCGGGGGTCGTCTCCGTTGTTGGTGTTGTCTGGCTCTCTGTTGTTCATGGGGTCTGTAGGGTGGAGGCTGACGGGGAAAAGGTCTTTGTTTCTGGTAGGGAGTATACCTTTTCCAGTGGTACGGTGGTGTGTACATGCCTAATGTTTTGAGGGTAGTCCTGGAGTCCTTCCCCGAGTGGAGCAATTGGTCTGTCTTATCTGAAAACAGGTTCTGCCTGTCGAAGGGGACGTCTTCGACTTTGGACAAAAGATCTTTAGGGGCAGATGACTGCGGCAGCCAGGAAGCCCTGCGAATAACGACTGATGTAGCTGTCGTGCGCGCTGCAGCATCGGCCGTATCTAGGGCAATATGTAATGCCGTCCTGGAGGCTGCATATCCCTCTTGTACTACTGCCTTCAAGATGTCCCGTTTGGTCTCCGGTAGATGATCAAGGAGCAGCATGAGCTTGGCATAGTTATCAAAATTATGATTAGCCAAAAGCGCTGAATAATTAGCCATCCGTAAGGTGAGTGTCGCTGAAGAATACACTTTGCGGCCAAATAAATCCAGGCATTTGCTATCCTTGTCTGCAGCCGTGGGCTTATGTTGGGGCGTCTTTGCTTTTTGCTGTACTGCATCCACAACCAACGAATTAGGTTGTGGATGAGTAAAAAGAAACTCCATCCCTTTCGCGGGGACAAAGTACTTTTTATCCGCCTTCTTGTTGGTGGGCGGAATGGACACTGGTAACTGCCAAATATTGTCAGCTATCTTTAGAATAGCTTCATCCAGTGGCAGTGCAATTTTGGCCTGATGAGACTGTTTGATGTTACGTAGGAGATGATGATGTTTTTGTTGTATCTCTCCCAGATGCACCTTCTGACTGTCTGTCACTCTTTTAAAAAGCTCCTGAAATTGGTGGAGATCATCTGACGGGGAGGTGTCACCTTGGAAAACTGCGTCTTCTGGGGACGAGGAGGATTGGTCCGTAGGCGACCGGTCAAGCTCAGGCTGTTGAGTAGAGAGAGGTTGCTGCATGTAACGAGTGTGTGATGGAATCCCCAACGGAGTTGGTGGCCTTGAAGATGAGAGAGGTGTTGGACGCTCCCCGATGACTGAGGAATGGGAGTGTCTATAAGGTGAGTACGATCGATGATGGCGCGACAACGACCTATGGCAATGATATGGCAATGTAGAGTAGTGGTACTGTCTCTAATAGTCAGAATGGGTTAATAACGTGGGTGATCTGGGTGACCGGGATCTTCCCTTGTAGTAAGTGGCGTAACTAGGTGACCGACAATCATGGCGGTAGTAATGTCTCGGTTCTGGGGAAACGTGGTGTGTATGAGAGTGTATTAAATACGCTGAAGACGGTGACTGTAATTCCGGTGAGAACTCTGGGCTTGGTGACAGAGTTGGAAGTTTCTTGGGCCTGTGTTGGGTAGCAAGTGCCAACAGTTGTTCTGGTGGAGAAGAAGCTGGAGTGGAGATTGCCGTATGTGGGATTAGTTCCACTGCTACTGAAGTGGTCTGTACCGAGATGTCTCGCAGCGCCGGAGAACGCCTCAATGGGGAAAGCCCCAATAATGGGGAGCCTCTGGGTGCCGGTGAGCGTGACAGGGCCACCAAAGAGGCTCGCCCCGATGCCAGCGAGCGCCTCAGTGGTGAAGGGCGTCTCGGAGCCGGCGAGCGCCTCCCTGGTGACCGGCATCTCGATGCCGGCGAGCATATAGAAGGCGAAGGATGCTTCGGTGCTGGTGATCGCCTCTGTGCCAGCGACCTCCACAGTGCCGGCGATCTGGGTACCGGCGAGCGTCTTGACACTGGGGAGCATCTTAGTGGCGAAGGACGTCTCGGTGCCGCATGCGTCCAAGACAGAGATTGACTCTGAACTGGCGATCGTGATCGTGCCAGAGTATGAGTCGGTACCGGCGAGCACATCTGTGCCGGGGAGCGTCTCGGTGCCGGGGAGCGTCTCACGCTGGAAGGCGCTCTCAAAGCCGTAGATGACTTCGGTGATGGTGAGGACACTGAGGGGACGGCTGAGGCGGTGGAGCCCAATATTGAAGGGGTTGGTGCCGACTTGCTTTGGCTTGCTTTTAGCTCCCCAGGGCCGCGTGTTGTTGACGCGCCTGAAGTCCCCGGTTTGTTGCTGACGCTCACCCGGGAGGAAGGAAGAGATCGAGATGGTGATGGTCTCTTCTTCGGTTTCTTGTGCTGATCCGTGGGCCCCGTGGGTTGTGGAAGGTCCTGAGTTTGGGGCTGCAGAGCCTTGTCAAATAGGAGGATTTTCAAACGCATGTCCCTATCTCTTCTCGCTCGAGCTCTGAGCTTCGAGCAGTGGGGACATTTTTGAGGTATATGGCCTTCCCCCAGACACCTAATGCACAGGGAACGGCCATCGGAGGCAGGCATTGCCTCCCAGCAAGCGCCGCATTTCTTAAACCCGAGCATTAGAACTATTTACAGGAAACTACTAGTATATTCTTTTTTTTTTTAACTTAAGACTGAGAACTAATTAAGAAAATATTAAGTAATAACTATAACTAAGAACTATAACTAAGAATAACTATCTCTATCTTAATTCTAACAGAAGTTAGGGATAGAGCGTTCACTCTGTCTGCGGCCAAGGATGGTCAGGAGGAACTGGCGGGAGCCGGACCGCGCACACTCAAACAGCGCAAAAAGGCACGAGCCGTGCTTCATGCATGCGCGGTCCAGCAGACTATGGCTGGAAAAGATCTCCAATCTGCGGCGCCGGGACAAGCCCGACACCTACAGTGGAGCACCCACAGGACACTGCTCGAAGAAGAACATGAAATATATGGTAGAGTGTGAGTAAAACAGAGCAGGAGACATTAAGTTCACCTCCAAGGAGTTCAGTCACAAATTTAAGTAATTCTTTTTTTTTTTTTTTAAATGGAGCATCATCAGCATTGGAGAATAAGCTCTGGAATGGTGGCCAAAGCATGAAGGGACATATGAATATTCAGCATACCTAGTATATAAATATTTTGCAATGCTGACTACTAAGGTCCCATGTGAACACCAACTCTCACTTTCAGGTGAGACCCTAAATAAGAAGTGGGCAGTGTTATCGCCCATAAATGTCAACAAACTTGTTTCTCTAAAGCTACATCTATAACTATGCAAATGAAGCATGGATTAGCATTTTGCCATGCTTCGTTTGCATAATTTATTCAAGCCGTTTTTGCGCAAAAACAAGCAGTGTGGATGGGTTTTTTTGCGCAAAAATCCCGTTTTGCGCAAGATCTTTATGCCTCTCCTTATGCTAATCTGAGGTTGTGGAATCTCCATCACTGGAGATAATTAAGAGCAGGTTAGACAGACATCTATCAGGGATGATCTAAATGGAGCTTGGTCCCACTATGAGGGCAGGGGACTGGACCTCATGATCTCTCAAGGTCCCTTCCAATTCTAGTATTCTATGATTCTATAAAGGGAACAGAAAAATATTTATTTTGTTTAACATTTTTACAGTGCAAATATTTGTAAAAAAAATAATATAAATTGAGCACTGCACACATATATTCTGTGTTATAATTGAAATCAATAGATGTGAAAATGTAGAAAAGCATCCATACATTTTTAATAAATTTCAACTGATATTCTATTTAACAGTGTGGATAAAACTGTGATTGTGATTAAAATTAATCACAATTAATTTTTTAGTTAATCATGAGTTAAATGTGATTAATAGAGAGCCCTAATCTGAATTGAGCCCCAAGTATAATACACCTGCATTTTTCAGATTGCATTGGGCTCCAATCTTTACACTGCACTATTATGCTTTTGCTTCCTAAACATTTATAACTTCATTACTTTCTTTCCAGTTTTATGAGAACAAAACCTAGTAAAATATTTTACATTCATTTTTAAAGCAAGTGACATGATACCAACAAACCATCATTGTCTTATGCTATTCTTATTGAATTAAAAGGAATTAATCAAAGTCTACTCATGTAAATTACAGTTCAATCCTCTAAATCTTTATTCCCTTGAGTAGTTCTCAGTCTCACTGAACTATTCAGACAACTTGAATGTGCAACAGGCTCCTTACGATTACATAGTGTAACCTGTAATATAACACCACCACCAAAAAGCCTAAAAACATTATTTTTAGTATTAACGTTACAAAACATTGTCACATGTTCGGATATTACTTTTAGAATGCTATTTTTCTTAGCACTCTCTTGCTGCCTTCTGAAGTCTAGCACAAATTGAGGACACACAACACAATGCATAATTTCTAATAATCTAAATATCAAACTTAGTATCACAATCCAAACTAGTAGCTTATATACTATAAAGCAAGTAACAGAAATTACACTTCAGAATAGTGCATCCTACTGTTTAAACTGACTCATCTATGGCTTCAGCTGATTTAGAGAAAACGTTTAGAGATTGCACATTCCATTTTGCTTGCCTTCTTTTTTTCGATTTCTCAAATTCCCCTTTCACCAGATTTTTAAATATTCTTGCTTCTGATGGAGTAAGAGTAATCTTTAAAAACAATATACTTAGGATGATGGTGGATTCTCCACCACTGATATTTTAAATCATATTTTGAGGAAGCTGTATGGCAGGGCTACTCAACTTTGGAAACCCCGGGAGCCACAATGATACTCACAGCACATGCCAAGGGCCGCAACTTAAGTGTGGTTGCATATACATGCAAATATATGCATACAGCTTCTTTCACACAATGCCCCAGTGCTCCCAGCACTTCCTCCCTGGGAACTAGAAATGCTGACACCCTGTACCCATCTGTTCTAGCCAGCCCGTCTGCTTGCATCTTTCAATGCTCACCCCACCTGGGAGACGCCTCTCCATTGTGGAGCGTATTCCCAGTGGAGGCCTTGTTCAAAGTATCCCACCTGTGGGCCGTGTGTTGAGCCCCGCGTAAACCCAAACCGCACCACGGGCCGCAAACAAACGGGCCACAGGCCGCATGCAACCCACGGGCCACGTGTTGAGTAGTCCTGCTGTATGACCTGTGCTATCCAGGAAGTTAGACTAGAGGATCACAATGGTCCTTACCAGACATTGAATCAATAAGAATACAGTAGAACTGCAGAGTTATGAATCTTGGGAATGGAGATTATTCATAACTCTAAAATGTACAAAACTCTAAACAAAATGTCATGATTGCTCTTTCCAAAGTTCATAACTGAACTCTGACTTAATACAGCTTTTCAACTTTTCTGTGCAAAATAAAAATGCTGCTTTCCCTTCTTTTTTAGTAGTTTACATTTAACATAATGCTGTACTGTATTTCTTTGGAGCATGGAAGGGCCTCTGCTGCTGCATGATTATGTAATTCCAGTTCTAAATGAGGTGTGCGATTATCTGATCAGTTCATAACTCTGATGTTCTATTGTACAATGAACTCACCAGCACTACATAGATCTAGGGAAACAAATATATATTTTCCATGTGTATTGCTGTACTTTACAAAAGTTACATTTTGTCAAGGCCTTTCTTTTCCAAATTCCCCCTCTAAAAGCTTTGTTAGCTTTGAGTTAAGAAACCTCAACATTATCCCTGCTCCATTTCATGTCCCTTATTTTCCTAGCACATTCAGTTTTAAAACACCCATACACATGAACAATTAATATTTGAACATGTAGGGTATAGGGTTACCAACTGTCCGATTTTGAACCAGACAGTCCAGTATTTGAGCTTTCTGTTTGGGAAACAAATTGATATTTTCTCAATGTCCAGTATTTTCTAAATAAAATGTAATGTAGATTGTGATGTAATGTCAAGTGCATCCAGTATTTTTGTTGAAACCATTTGGCAACCCTAGTAGGGTAGTAGGAGGCATGGTGAAGTACAGGGTTTTGCAGGACATGGGGGTGCAGGCTCTGGGTGGGAGTTTGGGAGCTGGAGAGGGGTAGGGTAGGATGTGGAAGGGAGTTGGAGTGGGAGAGGATGGAGGAAGTGCAGGCTCTGGGAGGGACACAAGAGGCGGCAAGGGGCATCGTTCAGAAAAAAAGTTTTGTTATTTTGCCTTTTCATTCAAATTCAGGAGGAAACCAAAGTATTGGAATTTCCAACAGGATGGAAAGTGTGGTTTTTTTATCATGTCTTGTGGGGAATAGGATGTAAAATCCCATTTAATTAGTTAACCATTTAAACATTAAGTTTAACCAGTTAACTGATTAAACAGGGATGGGCAGGCTTGAGCAGCCCCTGCACCACGGGCAGGGGCTGCTCCAGCCCAGGTGCTTTCGGCCCTGCAGGGACTGTCAACTCCCAACCCCTGTGAGCTGGAGCAACCCTCCACCCACAGCATCAGAGAATGGAAATAGCTGGCAGACCCAGGCAGTTCCATTGGCTAATCCCAATGCAAATCTACAAGGGTGCACTGAAAGAGGATAATAGCTGCATGTATGTTTAATTTTAAGATTTCAAAAATAGACTGCATTATACTCTAATATGTAAGAGAAAGAAAGAATAGCAGGGTGAAAAAGTCATAAGTATAGAGGGGTCTACAGCGGTTAGCTATAGGAACTCAAGAGACATGAAGAAAACGGAGCAAAATTTCAAAAGGAGCATTTAAAAAAGGTTTGCTCTTCAACAGTTAGTAAAGATTTTACAAAGAAAATTAAACTGTCATCCAAAGAGTTATTGAGCCAAATTTGGAGACTGAATTTAATTATTAAGAACATAAGAACAGTCATACTGGGTCAGACCAATGGTCCATCCAGCCCAGTATACTGTCTGCCAACAGTGGCCAATGCCAGATGCCCCAGAGGGAGGGAACACAACAAGTAATCCTCACGTGATTCCTCCCCTGTCACCCACCTCCAGACAAACAGAGACTAGGGACACCATTCCTACCCATCCTGGCTAATACCCATTGATGGAATTAATCTCCATGAATCTATCTAGCTCTTTTTTTGAACCCTGTTAAAGTCCTATTAAAGTTTGAAACACAGTGATTTTAGTCCTATTTTAAAGTACAAATTTCAGTACAAGCTTAACTTTGAACAGCTTCCTATCTGAATTTCTAACCAGAATATCCTTGTAAATTTTCCAGATTACAAGTCATTTTATATTCACAGATGAGGACAAGGCACTTTAAATCATCACAGATATATTTATTGTTACATTGCCACATATTGTAGGCAAATTGCACAACCAAACTGAGTCAATTGCATTTTCCCCAATTAACTTTGTTTCTCATACACATTTTTCCCACATATTAAATCCAATTATCTTTTAGGTTTTTAAAGGAATACATTCAATACTCTTCCCTTCCCCAAAATGTACTCAAGAATATTTCAGCCCTACTTTGTGATTTTTAGTAGAAAACGTGATATTATATACATCACAGTAAGCTTTTACATCAATTATTTATTTACATACATATACTTTACTTAGGTTACATAACCATCTTTCTGTTTTATATCACAAATAAGATACAGTTAGGGAGCAATATTTGGCATACATGTACATATATGATATAATCAGTGTCACTGGTATTCTACAAAGTGGCATTACAAAAAATTGAGTAATAAGAGGCTGGAAACCCAGGCACAAGTACACAGGAAGCAAACGGAGATTTTCTTTTTGGCTAACCCCATTTATCAGTTGCACCCCCATCCTCTTTCCCTGACACCAGGCTATACCTTGGTACTCTTCCCTAGTCCTCCACAGAAGGTAGGTTTGTCCTATCTTCTAGCTCTCCAACTACAATTAGTTCCTCCTCCACCCTCTCTCCTAGCTTTTCCCATGGCCTGTGACTTACCCTCCACCCTAGCACATTGAACATAAAGCATTACTTGCCCCCCCTTTTCTAGGTCCACCCTTCACCACAAACAGGCTGCCCCATCTGATTCACCCTCTCCACTGCAGGTTGCGGCATCATTTTTTTTCCAATTGCCCCATAAGCTGCACCCCACATCTTCTCCCCTAGTTCTCACTCCATATATCAGTTAGACTAAGGGTGAGGGTGTTTCTCCCAATGACACACAGACTGTAACTATCCTTTACTAACCTCCCATCATCTCCCTCCCTACCCTCACCTCATCCTCTCTGAAGCCTATGTGGCAAAACCTGGGTGATCAGATGTGCACACCACCTCTCCCTTCCCCATGAACTGTTCCACATGCACTCCCACACTCTATATATAAGGTGTACCCCCAACACATTGGAAAGATCACATTCCCCCTTCTCCCCATTTCCCTTTCTAGGCCCCACACACCCACATTTCTAAACATCTACCTTCCTGCAGACTGCATCTCTCTCCCTTAGACCTTTCTCCTCCCCGTACACTCCCACAACCTCTGTCCCAGATGGCCACCTCCTTCCCACAAGTTGCCCCTGTCCTCCGACCTAGCCCATTTTCTTGCACATTTTCCCCTTTGATTTCCTCTCCTCCCTGTAGGCTGCAATCCCCTCCCCCTTAGATGCTTCTCTCCTCAGACTGCCTCTGAACACCTCTACACCATTCCATTCTCTTCCAACATTACTCCCATCCTCTCTTCTAGAGCGCCACTCCTTTCAGATGCCCACTTTTTTTCTTGCAGACTACCCCTATCCTTTCTATTAGAAGCCCTTTTTCAAACAGACTGCATCCACTTCTGCCCTAGATTCCCTCCACACAGGCAGCTCTCCAATTCCATCCAAAACGCCACTCTCCCAACCAGCTCCCCACCACCTACCTCCACCCTCCATTCCCCTCTATCCTCCTCTTCCCATCTGCTCATCCCCCCTCCTACTCCCACCCTACATCACTCCCTCCCACCGGCTCCCCCTCCCCCACCTCCACCCTACATCCCCCCTTCTTCCCTCGCCGGCTCCCCCACTCCCACCTCCGCCCTCCATTCCCCTCTATCTTCCTCTCCCCACCTGCTCATCCTCCCTCCTACTCCCACCCTACATCGCTCTTTCCCCACAGGCTCCCCTCCTCCCACCTCCACCCTACCTCCCCCCCTTCTCCCCTCCCACCTCCACCCTACATCCCCCCTTCTCCTCTCCCCGGCTCCCCCACTCCCACCTCCACCCTCCATTCCCCTCTCTCCTCCTCCTCTTCCCGCCAGCTCATCCCCCCTCCTACACCCACCCTACATTGCTCTCTCCCCACCAGCTCCCCCCTCCCACCTCTGTCCTCCATCCCCTCCTTCTCCCCTCCAGCTCCCCCCTCCGCCCTCCATCCCCCCCTTCTCCCCTCCAGCTCCCCCCTCCCACCTCCGCCCTCCATCCCCCCCCTTCTCCCCTCCAGCTCCCCCCTCCCACCTCCGCCCTCCATCCCCCCCCCCTTCTCCCCTCCAGCTCCCCCCTCCCACCTCTGCCCTCCATCCCCCCCTCCCTCCGGCTCCCCCCTCCCACCTCCGCCCTCCATCCCCCCCCCTCCCCTCCAGCTCCCCCCTCCCACCTCTGCCCTCCATCCCCCCCCTCCCCTCCGCTCCCCCCTCCCACCTCCGCCCTCCATCCCCCCCTTCTCCCCTCCAGCTCCCCCCTCCCACCTCCGCCCTCCATCCCCCCCCCTCTCCCCTCCATCTCCCCCCCCTCCCACCTCCGCCCTCCATCCCCCCCCTCTCCCCTCCAGCTCCCCCCTCGCACCTCCGCCCTCCATCCCCCCCCTTCTCCCCTCCAGCTCCCCCCTCCCACCTCCGCCCTCCATCCCCCCCTTCTCCCCTCCGGCTCCCCCCGCCGCCCTACATCCTCGCCCCGCCCCGCCCCGCCCGGCTGCCCGGCCGCGCTCACCTGTCGGCGGGGGCGGGGGCGGGGGCCGCTGCCCTCCCCGGGAGCTGTCCGCCGGCGCCTGGTGCTGACGGCGGCTTGGCGGCCCCGAGCGGCGACGGCTGCCCCGGCGACCCTCCCCCGGCTGCGCCGCCCTCCAGGCTGGCCTCGTTCCCCATGGCGGCGGGGCGCGGCGCTCGGGCCGGCGGGACTAGCCAGGCTCCCTCAGCGCAGCGCCGCCTGCCCCGCCATCAGCCCAGCGCCTCCATCGCCGCTGCCTAATCACTGCGCATGCGCCAGCCGTGCGCGTTCCCGCCGAGACAAGCCGCGCCTCGGAGACGCGCACGGCCGAGCCAATGGCAGCAAGCTCTAGATTCAGATCCGCCCATCTTGGGCACGTGCACTGTCTAGCCAATCAGAGCGCCAGCACTGGGACAGGCGCACCAATCAACTCCACCCTGGAGTTCTCCTCTGATCTGCCCTGGACCCTCTTGCCTCAGCTCCTTGCGGCATGCGCACGGACTGGCCAATGGGAGCGTGCTCATGAGCTCCTCCAAAGAAGTTCGGCCCATCTCCAACGTCACCCAGCGCTCCTCCAATAGGAGCTGCCTTTGCTTGGCTCCTGAGAGCCCATCCGCTGGAGTAGGCACAGCTTCTTGGCCAATGAGAGCCTCGCTGCGCCTGCCCCGCCCCAAGCGCGTGGCACGTGCTCGTGCCTGGGGGTATGTTTGCGCCTGGGGGTGGTCGCAGGTGTCCCGCGCGCCCGTGGGTGCGGGCCGTGTCTGCTGCAGGACCAGCCTTGCTCCTCAGCCCAGCTGGAGCGCTCCCAGGAGCAGAGGGGGAGGGGGGAGGGGAGAGGTGACTGTCCATCCGGAGCCACTTGCAGCTGCAGCAAGGTGTAGGCCTTAGCTGCTCTTCGTGCTGGACAAGGAGGCACTGCTAGGGGTGATGACCATCTTGTAACCTGCTCATTTTGTGGGTGTTGCCACCACAGGCCAGTCTGGGCAGCCCTATTGCCAAACTCCCCCTGGTTGAGCAATCTGAGAAGACAGAAGAGGTCCTAGAGTACTAGAGGAAGGACCATTTAGTACTCACCTTTAAAAAAGAGTGCAAACTTCCTACCACAGTCATCCCAACTTCAGTATCTGAAAAAATATTGGAACTAATCATTAAACAGTTTGTAAGCAATGGAGGATTATAAGAATAGCCTGAGTGGATTTTTCAAGAACAAATCATGCCAAACCAACCTGATTTCCTTCTTAGACAGGGTTGCTGTCCTAACTGATAGGTGGCAGATGTGCTATATTTTGATTGTGACCAGCGTTCCCTCTTAAGATTTTTCATCCATGAGCAGAGTGAGTTTATGTCATGGTCAGTCAGTTTATGAGTAACTTGATGCTCCAATGTGTTCAAAAATTGCAGGGATGTTAACATTCATTGATGTCAACTCTGATTGCCAGTGCTGGTGAAATAAATATGCCAACCTAGGTGAAGGCATTCAGATGATGTAAATGGCAACTAGAAAAGAGTGAAGTTCTCAAATGGAGATTAATTCTGAAACTGCTTTGCAACAAAAAAAAATGAGATAACTGCTTTCTGTGAGGCAATGATATTGGAAGATATCAGAATGGATTCTGAGGGATTGGCAGAGCAAACTAAATGTTTTTGAATGCAAACCGAGGCATCGGTTGGTCAGAGCTGACTTTATCCATAAAAAATGAAACTGACAGAAGTACCTGATAAGGGAGAGCAAAATTAATAGCATATAAAATATGAACAACCCTGAATATCAAAAGGTTTCTGAGATCATCTGAATCTTTTTAAAAATTAGGAAACCTTATCTTGGAGTCCCCATCACTGAAATACTGATTTTGAAGCCTTAATGCTGTCTGGGATTTCCAGAAAGCAACCAGGATAGGTCAGTTTGTAGTGTAAGTTTGACATTAAAAAAAAACAGCAAATCACCTTGCCAAAGGTAGTTTTGTGGAGAGGCTCAGAAAGCAAAAGTGAGAATTCTGTCAGAGCTCTCTAAATCCAACCAAAAACAGGATGATGTGGTGATAGCCACTTTTTGGGTTCATGTCTTTTCCCAGATGGCAGTTTTGAAATGTAAGTGAGCAAAACACAATCTTCAGGGGCATAAATTAATTCTGTTTAGCCAAATGTTTAACTGCAATTCAGTGTATTGTGGTCACACTATAAACAAATCCTCCCAAGTCTGTCTTTTGTGCAAGATAAAGCAGGAATAGAGTATTTTTCTTTGGCACAAATTAAAAGAAATGGCTACTTACTGTAACTGTGGTTGTTTAAAATACATGTCTGCATTACGCCTTTTGCCTTGCAGTACTCAGAGGGGTGGCACTCATGCCTTTTGTTTGTGATACCTCCCCTGGCTATATGAAAGCAGTGCCTCCATGCAGCGTCAGCCCCAGCCACCGGAGCAGCTGCCCTCTATGTAGCGCTGATCCCAGCCGCCGGAGCAGCCACCCTTCACGTGGTGCTGGCCCCATCCGTCCTCCACACAGTGCTGGCCCCAGTCAATGGAGCAGCCACCCTCCATATGGCTGTTGAATTTGTATAGCCTATTTTTGTGCATGTATCATTCTTGTATGTGAAGTTAGAAATATGAAGTGGGGATCTGTTTATAATTCTAAATGTGCTAATGAGGGCCATTACTGATATTCCAGTACTTAATGATTCAGTACTCAGCCTAAGATGTAAGATATTGAGTAATTGGATAATTGTGTAACCACATCAAATTTTAGTGGATACATGATTATTCGATAGTCCCTGGGGCAGGGTCAGTAGCCAGTGCATTCCCTGCCCCACTCCCAGGCAGCCCCCTGCCACCTTGTACTGCTGACTCTCTATCAGAGGCAGCAGCATGGGGTGGCAAGCAGGAGCTGGTCTGTGAGGGGAGCTGGTTTAAAAACTGGCTCCTCGTGCATACCGGCGCTCACCTGGCCACCCTGCACTGCTGCCTCTGATACAGAAGCAGCAGCAGCCTCTCTCTGTGGGGGGTCCAAGTTCACCACGGACAAAGGCTGCGCCAGCATCCCACAGAGCAGCCTCTGTCTGCAGCAAGCCTGAGCCCCCTGTGGATGGATACTGTTGTGCGGCAGCCTCCCCTCCCCCACACTGCTGCTTCTGCCAGCATGGAGGGGCAGGGAATAGCCCACTTCCCTTGAGCACTGTATCTTGCCTGCCCCCCACTGCTGTGGAAGGCAGCAAGGGGGGGCAGGCGGCTCTGTGCAGCCGCCACGGATGGAGAACTAGCTTAAAAAACGACTCCCCGTGCATATGGGCTGCTGCCTCTCTATCAGAGGCAGCGGTGTGGGGGAGGGGCAGGTGGCTCTGCAGGATCTGGTGCTCATGGGGAGCCAGCTCCCACCTCCCTGCCCCTTACTGCCTCTGTATCAGCAGCAGCAAGGGGAGAATGCGTATAGTCAATAGGATTGACTGATAAGCCTAGGCCAGTGGTCTCTAACCTTTTTACACCCAAGATCGCTTTTTAAATGTCAAGGCAAGCCAAGATCTACCCCACCCCTTCCTTGAGGCCCCACCCTCTCCATTCTCCTCCTCTCCATCACTTGCTGTCCCCAGCCCTTACTCTCACTGGGCTGAGACAGGAGGTGTGGGCCCTGAGGTGGGAATGAGGGGTTTGGGTGTGGGAAGGGGTGAGAGGTGCACACTCTGGGAGGGAATTTGGGTCAGGAGGAGGTGGAGAAGGGGATGGTGGCTCCAGGCTGGAGAGTGTTAGAATCAGGTGGAGGGTTGGGGTGCTGAGCAAGCCACAGGCTTGTGGGGATGCAGGAGTTTGGGTTGGGAAATATGAGGGGCTCAGGGTGGGGTGAGGGGGCTGGGAGTATGATGGGCTCAGGACACAGATTTGCAGTGTGTGGATGGTGCAGAAGTGTTGTGACAGAAGACTGGGGATGTAGGGGAGCAGGAGTTTGAGGATGTGATGAGCTCAGGGCAGGGGGTTCAGGTGTATGATGGGCTCAGAGTTGGGGTCTATGGGGGGTACAGGAGTGTTATGATGCTGTGGCCAGATGGGGGCTTGGCCCCAATTGGGGGCTTTTAAATAAAAACTGTGTTATGATGCTGTGTCCAACACAAAATGTTTCAGCATTGTCTTTATTTATAGGAGGGGCAGAGAATGTTGTTTGGGCCAGGGGCCACTGACCCACATAAAAATCAGTTGGGGACCACACAAGTGAGATGCAAAAAAAAACCCTCCAAAGCCCCCCAAGCCTCACTGATGTGGCTCTGTGGTGGGCTGGACTAGGCCCTGACGCCCCCTACAGGAGGCCGGTAGCCTTGCCGCTCCCCATCTCAGCAAGAGGAGCAGAGACTAGGTCCTCCAGGCATGATAGAGTGGCTGTTTCTCTGGCAGCTTATCAGGACTCAGCAGATGGGTTTAAAAGAAGCTACAGGGCTAGGGCCTGGCAGTTCCCTTCAGGAGCTCCACCCAGCCAGGTCTATATCCTGACTGGGAGACTAGCACTATGGCCAGCTCCCAGTGTGAGCTGAACCTAGACCAGGGCAAGGCTCATGTCTGGTGGCCAAAGACTGGCCATAAGCTTAAAGCTGATCAGGCTAAGACCTTGTGAGACATCTCTTGGCCACAGAGGGGTGCTCACAAGTGGGTAGACTCCATTACAGGCCCCAATAGAGAGATCTCCCTCCACTAGCACTCCAGCCCCATGCGGGGGGCAGGAGGGAAGGTAGGACTGAAGTTCAAGGCCTCAGGCCAGATTAACTCTTCTGGGGTTCCAGGGTTAGTGGATTTTGTGGACCCCTCCACACTCTGAAGTGGGGCCAAAAATGAAGGATCCAGTGTGCGGGACAAGGCTGACAGTGAGTGGGATAGGGATGGGGGTGCAGAATCTGGGTGGAATATAGGGTACAGGAGCAAGCTGGGGGGTAGGTGTCTGGCCAGGAGGGAGGGAGCAGGAGCAGGGTGCTGGCGGGTCTCTGGCCAGGGGTAGGGTGCTTGTTGGTGTCTGACCAGAAGGCAGGGTGCTTGATGGTACATAAGAACGGCCATACTGGGTCAGACCAAAGGTCCATCTAGTCCAGCATCCTGTCTGCCGACAGTGGCCAGCACCAGGTGCCCTAGAGGAAGGGATCACAACAAGTAATCCCCATGTGATCCATCCCATCTCCCACTACCAGAGAAACAGAGGCTAGGGAGAACCATTCCTACCCATCCTGGCTAATAGCCATTGGTGGACCTAACCTCCATGAATCTATTTAGCTCTTTTTTGAACGCTGTTAAAGTTCTAGCCTTCACCACATCTTCTGATAAGGAGTTCCACAGATTGACTGTGCGCTGAGTGGGAAAAAAACCTTCCTTTTGTTTGTTTTAAATCTGCTGCCTATTTATTTCATTATTTCATTTGGTGACCTCCTAGTTCATATATTGTGGGAATAAGTACATAACTTCCTTATTCACTTTTTCCACACCAGTTACGATTTAATAGACCTTTATCATATCCCCCCGTAGGGTATGTCTGTACTTGCACCCTCTTTCGAGAGGGGGATGCAAATGAAGACATTCAAAACTGCAAATGAAGCCAGGATTTAAATATCCTGCACTTCATTTGCATAATAGCATTATGGCGCTATTTTGAAATAACAGACGCTGTTAAGATGTGGTTATTTCGAGAGAAAACCCTTCTCTCGAAATAACCCTTATTCCTCATACAATGAGGTTTACCAGTTATTTTGAGAGAAGGGTTTTCTCTCAAAATAACCGCGTCTTAACAGCGTCTGTTATTTCGAAATAGCGCCATAATGCGATTATGCAAATGAAGTGCAGGATATTTAAATCCCCGCTTCATTTGCATTTTCAAATGTCTTCATTTGCATGCCTCTCTTGAAAAAGGGTGCAAGTGTAGACATACGTGTAGTCTCCTCTTTTCTAAGCTGAAAAGTCCAAGTCTTTTTAATCTCTCTTCATATGGGCGCCGTTCCAAACCCCTAATCATTTTTGTTGCCCTTTTCTGAACCTTTTCCAAAGCCAATATATCTTTTTTTGAGATGAGGCCACCACATCTGTATGCGGTATTCAATATATGGGTGTGCCATGCTTTTATACTGAGGCAATAAGATATTTTCTGTCTTATTCTCTATCCCTTTTTTAATGACTCCTAACATTCTATTTGCGTTTTTGACTGCTGCTGCACACTGAGTGGATGTTTTCCGAGAACTATCCACAATGACTCCAAGAGCTCTCTCTTGAGTAGTTGTGGCCAAATTAGTTCCCATCATATTGTGTATATATAGTTAGGATTATGTTTTCCAATGTGCATTACTTTACATTTATCAACATTAAATTTCATTTGCCATTTTGTTGCCCAATCGCTTAGTTTGGTGAGATCTTTCTGAAGTTCTTCACAGTCTGCTTTGGTCTGAACTATCTTGAGCAGTTTGGTATCATCTGCGAATTTTGCCACCTCCCTGTTTACCCCTTTCTCTAGTCTAGATCATTTATAAATAAGTTCAGTAGGATGGGTCCCAGGACAGACCCTTGGGGGACCCCACTAGTTACATCTCTACACTCAGAAAACTGACCATTTATTCCTACCCTTTGTTTCCTGTCTTTTAACCAGTTATCAGTCCACAAAAGGACCTTCCCTCTTATCCCATGACAACTTACTTTATTTAAGAACCTTTCTTTGGTGAGGGACCTTGTCAAAGGCTTTCTGGAAATCTAAGTATACTACATCCACTGGACCCCCTCAAAGAACTCTAGCAGGTTAGGAAGACATGATTTCCCTTTACAGAAATCATGTTAACTTTCCCACAACAAATTATATTCATCCATGTGTCTGACAATTTTATTCTTTACTATAGTTTCAACTAATTTGCCTGGTACTGATGTTAGACTTACTGGTCTGTAATTGCCAGGATCATCTCTAGAGCCCCTTTTAATTATTGGTGTCATGTTAGCTCTCTTCCAATCATTAGGTACAGAAGCTGATTTAAAGGATAGGTTACAAACCACAGTTAATAGTTCCGCAATTTCCCTTTTGAGTTCTTTCAGAACTCTTGGGTGAATGCCATCCAGTCCCAGTGACTTGTTACTGTTAACTTTATCAATTTGTTCCCAAACCTCTTCTAATGACACCTCAATCTGGGACAATTCCTCAGATTTGTCACCTAAAAAGAATGGCTTCAGGTTTGGGAATCTCCCCTATATCCTCAGCCGTGAAGACTGAAGGAAAGAATTCATTTAGCTTCTCTCCAATGACTTTATCATCTTTGCGTGCTCCTTTAGCATCTCGATCGTCCAAGGGCCCCACTGGTTGTTTAGCCAGATTCCTGCTTCTGATGTACTTAAAAAACATTTTGCTATTACTTTTTGAGTTTTTGGCTGGCTGTTCTTCAAACTCCTTTTTGGATTTTCTTATTATATTTTGACACTTAATTTGACAAAGTTTATGCTCCTTTCTATTTTCCTCACTAGGATTTGACTTCCACTTTTTATAATAAAACTTTTTATCTGTCACTGCTTCTTTTACCATTGTGGCACTTTTTTGGTTCTCTTAGGCTACGTCTACACTGCAGGCTTTTTGCGCAAGAACTGTTTTGCGGAAGAGTTCTTGTGCCAAAAATCTTCCACAAGAGCGCATCCACACGGCCATGTGCTTTTGTGCAAGAGCATCCATGGCAGTGTGGACACTCTCTTGCACAAGAAAGCTCTGATGGCCATTTTAACCATAGGGGCTTCTTGTGCAAGAAATTCATGTTGTCTCTCTCCACTGCCCGCTTCTAGAAGAGCTCTTGCGCAAGAGGGCTTATTCCTCGTGGGGAGAGGAATAACTCTTCCAGAAGAAGCCCTGTTTTCCGACGCTATACTGTAAATTTACTTGCGCAAGAACACGCGTGCAGTGTAGACAGCTGGAAAGTTTTTGCACAAGAACAGCTGTTCTTGCACAAGAAGCGTGCAATGTAGACACAGCCTTATAGTGTTTTTTAATTTGGGGTATACATTTAAGTTGGGCCTATATTATGGTGTCTTTGAAAAGTTTCCATGCATCTTGCAGAGATTTTACTTTTGCCACTGTACCTTTTGATTTCTGTTTAATTAACATCCTCATTTTTGTGTAGTTCCCCTTTCTGAAATTAAATGCCACAGTCTTGGGTTGCTGAGGTGTTTTTCCCACCACAGGGATATTAAATTGTATTACATTATGGTCACTATTTCCAAGCAGTTCAGTTATATTTACCTCTTGGACCAGATCCTTCACTCCACTTAGGACTAAATCAAGAATAGCCTCTCCCTGTGTGGGTTCCAGAACCAGTTGCTCCAAGAAGCAGTCGTTTAACCTATCAAGAAATTTTATCTCTGCATCCCATCCTGAGGTGACGTGTACCCAGTCAATATGGGGATAGTTGAAATCCCCCACTATTGTTGAGTTTTTTTATTTTGATAGCCTTTCTAATCTCCCTTAGCATTTCATAGTCACTATCACTGTCCTGATCACATGGCCACTAATACAGCCCTATAGCTATATTCTTATTATTGGAGCATGGAATTACTGTCCATAGAGATTCTGTGGAACATTTTGGCTCATTTAAGATTTTTACTTCGTTTGATTCTACATTTTCTTTCACGTATAGTGCCACTTCCCCACTAGCATGACCTGCTCTGTCCTTCCGATATATTTTGTACCCTGGTATGACTGTTTCCCATTCATTGTCCTCATTCCACCAAGTTTCCGTGATGCCTATTATATCAATATCCTCCTTTAAAACTAGGCACTCTAGTTCAGTGTGTCTCAATCTTTTTTTATAAAGTACCCCCAGTACCTACAGTTTTCAGACACACAACATTTTTTTCTACCATTGCAACATATTTGCTTAAATAACTTAATTGTAGCTGGGTGCGCGATGAAATTTTTGGGTGTAAAAAGTACAAAAATAATAAAACGCTGTAAAACTTAAAACAAAAATTCAGTTTTCTCCAAATTTCAGTTGTGTTGATGTATCCTCCAGACTTCTCTCAAGTCCCCTAAGGGTACTCATACCACTGGTTGAGAAACACTGCTCGAGTTCACCCATTTTACTATTTAGACTTCTAGCATTTGTGTATAAGCACTTTAATAATTTGTCACTATTTATCTGTCTGCCATTTCCTGATGTTACAATCAAATGAAAAAGAGTCTCTCTCATTTGATCTGAGCCATACTTCCATCCTTTCCTCCTGACTAGAGCATCTCTATTAATAGAACCTCCCCTAATAGATGTGTCTGTCCAATCCATGTGCTCCTCCACACCTGTCGGCTTTCCCCCTGGTGTCTGGTCAGGGGACAGGGTGCTTTGCATGGTGTCTGGCCAGGGTACTGGATGGTGTTGAGACGGGGCAGGGTGCTGGTGGGGGTCTGGCCAGGGGGCAGGGGCAGGGTGCTGTTAGGGGGCAAGGTACTCGTTGGTGTCTAGCCAGAGGAGGGGGGGCAGAGACAGGGTGCTGGTGGGGGTCTGGCTAGGGGAGAGGGGGCACCATCAGCTCATCTAGTACCTGGGGGTCTCCAAGGACGAGGATCGCTGGAGCAGGATCTGTGGGTAGTGCTGGACGAAGCACGTATGGCTCCTTTGAGAAATCCAGCTGCTCTGGATCCTGCACTGCCATCTTAACGCCCCCACCCACACACACACCTCCCCAGGGCACAGGGAAGGAAGAGAAGACAAGCAAGCATGCATGCAGTTGCGGGCAGAGGAGAAGCACATGCTTGCTTGTCTTCCCTTCCTTCCCCATGCTGGCTGCCTGCCTTCCTTCCTTCCTGCGGCGTGAGGGCGAGTCCCCAGGCTCCGTGCCAGATCTGACTTCTCAGGAAGCACCCACTATTGCGAGGAGGGGAGGAGCAGCGTGCACTTCTTGAGAAGCCGGATCTGGCATGGAGCCACAGGACTTCACCCCCACGCTGCAGGAAGCTGGAGCTAGCTCCATTTTTGTGGGAGGCTGTAGCGCCAGCGCGGGCTCCTTGTTGGGGTGGGGAACACCTTGCAATTGACTGGCTGTGCTCCCGCAATCAATCGTGGGCCTAGGCTTATCAGTTAATCACATGGTCAACTACACATTGACATCCCTAACTCAAACCTGTGCACGGTCATGTTTTTCCTATAAGCCCAAACTGTAGGTGATCCTAGAAAGACATGTGACCATGCTGCCGGAAACTGGAATTCATCTTTAACCTGGTATTTTTCCCATGGGGCTGAGGGGTGGAACAAAGGTTCCCGCCCAGGGCAAAGTCTATTTAAGCAAGGAGAAGCAATCAGGCTTTTGTCTTCAACTGGCTTTTGAAACTGCCAGGCATACCCTAAGAAAGTGGTCACCAACCAGTAGTTTGGGATCTGCCAGCAGATCTTGGAGCCTCTGACAGGTGATCCTGACTGGTTTGGCCAGGAAGCTATTAGGCGCTGGCACTTCAGTTGCCCCTCCACCTAGGTCCTACTGTCATGCTGCTCCTGCCCTCCACCTTGGAGCTGCCCCCCTAGGAGCCTCCTGCTTGCTGTGTGGGTGTAAGAGGTAGATGGGGGGGTGCTGATGTTAGGGTACAGGAGTAGGGGGAGGAGGGCCACCCTATCTCCACACAGACAGAAGGGACAGAGAGAGCTTGGCAATGCAAATCTCTGTCTCACACACTGTGTATGTGTCTGTCATTCTCACAAACACACACTGGCCTTCCCTCTCCTCTCCTGACCAAACACATATGTGGGGGGTTGTTGTTACTCCTTTTACTGCTTGCAAAGTGTGTTACTTTTGGTTTTTTTGACTGGTCTGTGCATTTCATAATTTTCATTTCTCTCTTATGCTTAAGTTTAATTCTTTGAGTAGTGAGTTCTAAAGTGCCTAACCTGTCATGGCTGGAGTAATAGCTGCTCCTGGAAGTAGTTGGCATGTCCCTGCAGCTCCGGAGAAAGGCAGAGCAGGGGGTCTCCACATGCTGTCCTTGCCTGCAGACCCCACTCCTGCAGCTCCTATTGATCAGTAATGGGGAACTGTGGCCAGTAGAAGCTGTGGGCTCAGTGCCTGTAGATGAGGGTCAGTACATGCACCAAGGAGCCATTACTGTATGTGCCAGCTACTTTCAGGAGTGGGGCAGGGCCAGGGCAGGAGTAAGCCTGCCTTAATTCCACTGCTCCACCACTCAGAAGCAGTCACAGTTAAATGGTGCCCAGCCAGAGCCTGCTTCCTGAACCCGTCCCAGCCCTGAACTTCCTACTGCATCCAACCTCCTGCCCCAGACGTGAGTCCCCCTGCACCCAAACTCCTTCCCAGAGCTTGCACCCTGAAACCCCTCCTGGACACCAATTCCCTTCCCTGAGCTACACTCAACACCCCTTGGCTTAAGACTAAAGCCTGCATCCCAAACCTGCTACCCCAGCCTGGTGAGAGTGAGTGAGGATGGGAGAGGAAGGGGGATGAAGTGAGCAGAGTGAGGTCTCAGAGAAGAGTGGAGCAGGGGAGGGGCAGGGTATTTGGATTTGAGGTAGATCTTACTTTGCACTTAAATTTTAAAAAATGGTCTTGTGGTTAAAAAGGTTGGAGACCATGCCCTAACAAGATACTTGAAGTACTCTGAAAGGTTATAGACCCAATCCAGAATAAAAATCAACTCTGACTTGAAGTTTTTCCATGAGAGCAGCTGTTTAGAGTAAGAATTTGCATATAACATTTTTCTTAGGGGATTAGAACAAGTTAAGCATTTTTATTCATGTTAATTTAATAACTTATTTTGATCTGTTTTCACTTGCAACCACTTAAATCTGACTTTTTACACTTACTAAAACTCCTGTTTTTATCAAGCCCATTTTAAATAATTGTTACCTGGGGGAGGAGCAACCACTGTGCATCTCTCTCTTTCATTAATTAAGGGGGTGGATCTCCTTATGAGCTTTTATAACATGTAAAACTTGTACACAGGGTAAGATGGATTTATTTGGGGTTTTGGTCCCATATGGGGGTTCATTTTCTGGGTGCTGAGCCTTAAAGCTGAGTCTTCCCAAAGCTAAACTGTTTCAGTATCTGTGTTTTTCTGCAGGGAGGGGATAGTAACCCCAAATCTGCACCTTGTTTGGGGGACACTGGGGGATCTGGCCCAGCAGGACAGGGTTGTGGGGAACTCCAGGGGTCAGGAAGGCAGGTGTCAGTAGCATGATTAGCACACTGGGAGACAATCCCAAGGGGACTTCTGTGATCTTACCCCTCACAGTGGTGTAGTCACGCAGGGTAGCATGCACATCTGGTTGCTCTGCATGCTAGCAGTGATTTTAAGTGTATTTTAATTGTGCTGACTGGAGAACAAAAGAAGTGGTTACTGGTTTAAGGGAAATGGAGGCAGGAAAATAAGCAAAATGAGTGAGTGAGGCTCAAAAGAAACTAGAACTCCATTGAACCCAAGTTGCAGAGAAGAAAAACGAGCACAAAAGACAAATGGAATTAAGGAGACTTGAGAGAGAAGCGCAAACTGCAAGGGAGAAGGCTGCCCATGAGAGTTATGGAAGTCCGGAGTTTAATCCTGGAACTGAAGCAGAAAGAATTAGAAGCCCAGAAAGCTGCCCATGAGATAGCTCTGAAACTGAAGAATTGGGAGCCCAGAGAGAAGCCCAAAAGGCTGCTCAATCATAGAACCATAGAACACTAGAACTGGAATGGACCTCAAGAGGTCATCGAGTCCAGTCCCCTGCCCTCATGGCAGGACCAAGCACCATCTAGACCAGCCCAGATAGATGTCTATCTGATCTGCTCTTAAATATCTCCAGAAATGGAGATTTCACAACCTCCCGAGGCAACTTATTCCAGTATTTAACCAAACACTCAAGAGGACAGGGAGAAAGAAAAACTGCATGAACTGGCTGTACTGGACTTGAAGAGTCAGCACCCCAATGCAGCAGGATCCACCTCTCCAAAAATTCACAAGTGGGATTGACTTTTTGTCCAGTTTATGATGAATCTCCAGACATTGCTGAATGTCATTACCTTTGAAAAACTCTGCACGATCCATGCAATTCCTGAGGATCAGAAAGTTACCACTCTGGATGCAAAAATGACTGGGAAAGCCTTGGACATATTCAATAAGATGCCTATTGCTGATGCTCAAACTATGGTAAATTCAAGGATTTGGTTTTAAAACAGTTTCAGATTATGCCTGAATCTTACAGGGTAGGGATGTGAGATATCAAGTCACCAGGGCCTGATGAAATGCATCCTAGAATACTCAAGCAGCTGATAGAGGAGTTATCTGAGCCTTTATCTATTGTGGCAGGGTCGGTCCCAGACCTCTGTTCAGCCCACTATCCCACAGTTCAAGGGCAGTGGTACAAGTTCCACTTGCCTTTTCTTGGTGTTTGGCCTTCTGTCCCTTAGCAAAACAAAGGGATGTTGGGACTGATGCCCCTGGCCAGTCCTCAGCCACCAGCTGAAGTTTCTGGACACCTGGGGAGAAGGGAGCCTCCAAACACTCACTGTCAGAGCCCCTCACCTCCCCCTGTAGCCTTGAGCAGTGCTGATGTTGTTCTGCTCAGCTCCTCTGAGTCTCCTTTTCAGTTGTTCCTTCCTCTCCAAATTCCTTCTCCACTCTCTCCTACCCTTCCCCACAGGGAAGGTTTTTAAAGAGGTCCTGTGGCAGCCTGAGATCAGCTCACCTGGCCCTTAATTGAATTATAGCAGCCCTGTCTCAGCTGCCCCTGATTAGCCAGGGCCTTGCTTAAAAAAAAAAAAAAAAAAAAAGAGAGCTGCCTCTCCCCCCCTTCCATCCAGCCCTTTAACCTGCCCTGCCACATATCCCTCTCCCCTGCTCAACACTATGGGATTGGGCTACTTGGGACAGCAGACAGTGCACCCTCAACAGGTCATCAGCGTTGCCATGCTTGGCTCCAGTCCTATGTTGCACTTAGAAGTGGAATGGTAGTAGGGACAGGAACCACTGCATTATTCTCACATTCCTGTCTTTATTCCGGTGCATCCACTGCAGAGGCGCATGGTCTATGATGAGGGTGAATTTTCATCTGAGCAGGTAATATTGCAGGCTCTCCATGGCCCACTTCACCACAAGGCACTCCTTGAAGATGGCATAGTTCCTCTCTCTTGGGAGGAGCTTCCAGCTCAGGTACAGGACAGGATGCTCCTCCTCACCGACTGTTTGGGACAGTACAGCACCCAATCCGACATCAGGAGGCATCGGTCTGTAGTAAGAACTCCCTCTCAAAGTCAGGGGCTATGAGCACTGGGTCATTGCACAGGGCTGAATAAAGTTGTTGAATGCGTCATCTGCTGCAGGGGTTCATTGCACCACATCTGGGCCCCAGACTCTCGTTAAGTCTGTCAGAGGACACACCCTGGAAGCAAAGTGGGGAATAAACCTCCGATGATGCCTCAGTAGTCCCAAGAATGCCCAGACCTGCTTCTTTCAGACCGGCCAGGGTCAGTTCTGTATTGTGGCCACCTTATTCAGCTGGGGCCTCGCTAAGCCTCTTCCCACTATATACCCCAGTAATTTGGCCTCTACTAGGCCCATTGCACACTTTGCCAGGTTTGCAGTTAGGCCACCTCTCCTTAAGGTGTCCAATACAGCCTCCACCTTCTTCAGATGTGTCCCAGTCTAGGCTATGTATGACGACATCATCAAGATAAGCAGTGTATATGCACAGTGTGGGCACAGTAGCTTATCCATAAGCCACTGGAAGGTCACAGGGGCCCCATGTAACCCGAACGGTAGGATGATGTACTGATATAGGCCCTCGGGTGTGGCAAAGGCTGTCTTCTCTCTGGCTTCCCTGGCCAAGGGAATTAGCCAGTAACCCTTGCTCAGGTCAAGGGTGGACCAAAAAAACAAAACAAAAAAAACACACCAAGCCTTTCCCAGCTGATCAATCAGCTCATCTATTCACGGCATGGGGTATGTGTCAAACTTTGACACCTCATTTAATTTCCTGAAATCATTACAAAACCAGAAGCTGCTGTTGGGCTTAGGCACTAGGACGATGGGGCTTGACCACTGGCTGTGTAACTCCTTAATGACCCCGCAGTTCCAGCATTTTTCTTACTTCTTTTTGTACCTCCTCTCGCTTTGCATCTGAGATGTGGTAGGGCCTCACATGAACCCTTACTCCTGGGTCTGTGATTGTGGTGTTCGACCTCAGTGGTTCAGCTGGGCTCCGTTGAGAACACATCCAAGTGTTGCTCCAGCATCACAAGACCCTCCGCCTGCTGGTCTGGAGTTAACTCCGGAGAGAGCCACACCTGTCTCTGTTGGCTTTCCTCTGGTATCTCTGTCCCTGGAGCGGCCAACTCCACCTCCCAGTCTTGCCAGAGTTTCAGCAGGTTAATATGATAGATTTGTTGAAGTTTCTGGCAACCGGGTTGCTGCACCTTATAACCTACCTCCCCATGGACTTTGATCACTTCATAGGGCCCCTGCCACCTGGCAAGGAGTTTGCAGTCTGCTGTTGGGACCAGTACCATCACCCGATCACCCACCTGGAATTTCCAGACTGTTGCTTGATGGTTGTAATAGGTCTGCTGGGCCTCTTGGGCCATTTCCAGGTGTTCTCTTACAATGGGAGTAAACTGGGCAATCCTGTCCTTCATCTGGAGGACATGGTCAACCCTAAGTTCTGGGCCCCCCCACTACAGAAAGGATGTGGGCATATTGGAGAGGGTCCAGCAAGGGGCAACCAAAATGATTAGGGGGCTGGAGCACATGACCTATGAGGAGAGGCTGAGGGATTTGGGTTTATTCAGTCTGCAGTAGAGAAGAGTGAAGGGGGATTTGATAGCAGCCTTCAACTTCCTGAAGGGAGGTTCCAAAGAGGATGGAGAAAGGCTGTTCACAGTAGTGACGGATGGCAGAACAAGGAGCAGTGGTCTCAAGTTACAGTGGGGGAGGTCTAAGTTGGATATTAGGAAAAACTATTTCACTAGGAGAGTGGTGAAGTAAGGGAATGTGTTACCTAGGGAGGTGGTGGAATCTCCATCCCTAGAGGTATTTAAGTCTCAGCTTGACAAAGCCCTGGCTGGGTTGATTGATTTGGGATTGGTCCTGCCTTGGGCAGGAGACTGGACTTGATGATCTCCTGAGGTCTCTTCCAGCTCTATGATATTGTGTCTGTGGTTTGGCTATTCCTCCCAAGCCTCTCTGGAGAGGTCTGGGATGCCTCGGGGGTTACACCCGTACAACAGTTCGAACGGGGAGAAACCCATGGATACCTGCGGAACTTCCCAGATGGCAAACATGAGGTATGGGAGTAGGGTATCCCCATCCTGACTCACTACTTTCCGGATCATGTCCTTGAGGGTGCAGTTGAACTGCTTGATGAGGCCATCCATCTGCGGGTGATGTACTGACATCCTCAGGGTCTGTATGTGGAGCAGTGCATACAAGTCTTTCATTAACTTAGAAACAAAGGGAGTATCCTAATCTGTTAGTTCAGATCTTTTTGTGGGTGGGGATACCCAAGGAGATCCTAACTCCCTCACTATTGTCTTTGAATGGGTATTGCACAGGGGAACCGCCTCTGGGTATCGGGTGGCATAATCCAGGACCACTAATATGCTCCAGTGCCCCTGGGCTTACTTCTCCAATGGGCCAACTAGGTCCATAGCGATACGCTCAAAGGGGACTTCAGTAATAGGCAGGGGCATCAGTGGGGCTCTATGTGCAGCTGGGGCCCATGCAGCTGGCATTCGGGGCAGGAGGCACAATGCTGCCGGACTTTCACATACACCTGGGCCAACAGAATCTTTGTAAAATCTGGTCTAGGGTTTTCTCAACTCCTAGGTGACCCCTGAATAAATGGCTGTGGGCCAGGTCCAGCATGGCTCGCTGGTGTTTCTGGGGCACCAGGAGCTGTTCCACCACCAGTTCCTGGCCTGGCACTATCCGGTACAGTAGATCCCCTTTGATTATATAATACAGTATAAAGGCCCTTGGTCCTTCCTTCTACTGGGACCCCATTTACTTCAACTACCTCCTTACGAATGTTTTGATACAACAGGTCATTGGCCTGGTTCTGTCCAAAGTTTTTGAGCAAGGTCCAGCCTCAGGCTCTTCTACCTGCTGTGGTGCTCTGCTATTGGTTCACTCAGTCTCCCCACCAGCCAGGGCCGGCCTTAGGTTCTGGGTCAGGATTTGAGTGCCCAGTCTCTTGGCTGCCCTCCTTTCCTGCCTTGCTTTCCGGGCTTTCCCAGGCTCAGTGAACTGGTCCTGAAAGGGTGGCAGCGGGGGTGGTCCCAAGGCTCCCATACCCCGTTGTGATCAGGCGGGACTTCCTTGGGTTTAGTGACCTATTCCCTACAGCTGGGCCCTTGGGGCCGGGCCAGCTCTCATATCCTTCCGGACTTCTTCCCCAAGAGGTCGTGAGTCCTTCAGCTGTTGGTAGCCTTTGTAGAAAGAACTCTCATCATATGAAGAGGGGTCGTCTGGCTGACCCATACTTGCAGGTCAGGTGGTAGGCCCCTCATATAACAGTCCAGGACAATTTCCACACTCTTTTTTGGGCTGTAGGTCTACAGCCGCAACCATTTTCAGGCCAGGTGGATCAGGTCAAATAGTTGTGACATTGGTGCTCTGCCCTCCTGATACCTCCACTCGTGGAACCTTTGGGCTCTGATGGCGGTGGTTACTCCTGACCTGGCGAGGATCTCAGCCTTCAGATGGGGGTACTTAGTGGCTGCCTCCTCATGTCAAAATAGGCCTTCTGGGCCTCATGACACAGAAACAGAGCCAGGATGCTGGCCCAATGGACTCAGGGCCTGCCTTCCTGCAGGGCTGTCCTCTCAAAGGCCAGGAGGTACGCCTCCATATTGTCCTCCCCTGTCATTTTCTGGAAGTAACTGCTGGCCTGCAGGGACCAAGCTCCGTCTGAGCTGTGCACCTAACTGGTCAGAGCCTTCAGCTGCATTATTATCTCCTGCAGGGTGGCTTGATCCTGGGCAGCCTGGCTCATCAGCAGCTGGTTTGTTTCCTGCGGTAGCTGCACTGACTCCTGCTGGGCAGCTGCTTGAACCCTGGTAGCTTCTTGCTGTGCTGCAGTGGCTTGTATAAGCACCTTCACTATATCCTCCATCTTGCTTTTCTCCCTTCTTACCAGGGCAGCCCAGCTGGCACTGGGCGGGTCCGCTGTGAAGTCTCATGGCAGCAAAACGATCCCACTCCTGATACCACATAAGGCAGGGTCAGTCCTACTCCTGGGTCCCAGACCCCTGTTCAGCCCACAGTTCAGGGGCCATGGTACAAGTCCCACTTGCCTTTTCTTGGTGTTTGGCCTTCTGTCCCTTGGCAAAACAAAGGGATGGTGGGGCTGATACCCCTGGCCAGTCAGGGCTGAGTAGATAGTCCTCAGCCACCAGCTGAAGTTTCTGGACACCTGGGGGGGAAGGGAGCCTCCAAACACTCACTGTCAGAGCCCCTCACCTCCCCCTGTAGCCTTTAGCAGTGCTGATGTTGTTCTGCTCAGCTCCTCTGAGTCTCGTTCGTTGGTTGGTTGGTTGGTTGGTTGGTTGGTTGGTCGGTCGGTCGGTCGGTCGGTCCTCTCCCTCCCCCCTCTCCTACCCTCACTCACAGGGAAGGTTTTTTAAAGAAGTCCCATGGCAGCCTGAAATCAGCTCACCTAGCCCTTAATTGATTTATAGCAGTCCTGTCTCAGCTGCCCCTGATTAACCAGGGCCATTGCTGGGTTTTTTTCTTTTTTTAAGAGCTGCCTCTCTCCCCTTCCATCCAGCCCTCTAACCTGCCCTGTCAAGTGACCTTGAGGTGGAGAGAGGAACATCTCTTCCACTGAGCACAGCAGGCTGCTGGTCTGGGCTTGTTGTGCTTTTTTCCCCCCCTGCACCCCTCCCCCCTTTTTGTTGGGAAGGGTGTGGGGGGGCGCTACTGGGGTTGTGGCAGGTAGGCCCTGACTGCATTCTGGGCCAGGTTCCCTTTTCTCTCTGCCTGTTCTGTTTGCAGGCAGCTTCCTTCTCCCCCACCTCTCAGGTGGCTGCAGGAGCTGCGGTGGTGGATAGGGGGGCCTCTGCTGTCCTCACCCTGGGTGGGGGGGGGAGGAGGACCCCCATTTTCCATCTTTCTAGGGACTGCCTGGCCCCTTTCTTCACTGCTGCAGGCCTAGACCTTGCCGTTCCTGCAGCTGCTACACCCTCTGGAGTAGAGGTAAGGGGGCTGCTTTACAACAGCTCCTGGGGTTCTTCCTTCCCCGCCACAAGTTTGTGGCGGGGGGGTGTTTGTGAGGGGCCTCCTGTCATCTGGGCCTATAGGTGTGTAGCCAGACATGAACCCCATCTTGTTCCCCTCCCCCCCCCCGAGAGCAAGAGAAAGGCAGTTAGCCTTTGATGCCCTGGGAATGCAGGTGTGCTGCCTGTCCCTGACTCTAATAAACAGAAACCAGACAGTAATGGGCTAGCTGACGACCGGTCCCCCCCCCCCCCCCGTTGCCCTGATGGCTAGTACCAGCAATTGACACGCCTGCACTGTCCCAGGAGAGGAATCTTTGCCCATCACATATTAGAAGTGCCCATTGTCTGCATTTTCCCAGGTGTGAATTATGCTTCGCACCCTTCGTGGGAAACTTGGCATTCAAAGCCATTTTTCCTAATTGGCCACTTGAGACCAGGAAGAAGCCTACGTGACCCAAGGGGTATAAAGAGGGGTTTAGTAGCCCACCCCATTTGAGCTCCAATCATCTACACCTGCTGGCAGGTATTGATTGTCTTCTGAGGTCTGTGGGACGCCCAACCTCGCCCTACTTCTTCCCGAGGGATTGAGAGAAAGATGCTGGCCACGCCAAGTCTGGAACGCAAGGGTGAGAATATATACCTGCTAGGTGTCTATTTTGCATGCATTTAATAAGAGCTCAGAGAACCAAAAGGGTTTCATGGTACCTGTAAGTGACTTAGTGTAATTTCTGTCCTGTCCTTTGTAGTGGCTGTGTTTATCTGTAACACAGTAGTAGCATTTAACAGCTAAGTTTACCCTGTAACAATAAAATAGTAATTGTTTAAGCTGTGACCTGACTCCTTCAGTTGCTGTAACAGAACCAAGAACAATTTAAAAAGAACTCCAGCCGGTCATAAGGGACAGATATAGGGAGAGCTTGAGCGTTGGATCATGTCGCTTCCAGGGGACAGATCCGTTGGGGCATCTCTCAGCCTCCCCAGGCTGCCCGCTGTGAAGGGACCGTGTATCCTAGCAGTCAAAATCTGAGGTGTAATAAGCTCTCCCTGTAAACTTCTTGGGGCGCCCGTCAACCTCCTCCGGGTTGCCCGCTGCTAAGGGACCCCAGTCCTAGCAGTTGAAGTCTCAGGTGTATAATACACACACACCATTCATTGCCCTGACCACCGGCTGACAAGGTGGCAGCTGGTACAGCTTTTGTGAGGCACTGGGGGTGGCTCCCTCTGCCCCCCGCTATCGCCCCTGTATCTCTGCTGCTGCTGCCCCCTCCCCAGCCCCAGGTGCTGCAGGGGCCATTTCCATCCTTGGCCCCACTGCTTGCCTCCTGGCCCCTCCTTTGCTCTGTTTGGTCCTGCAGCAGGTGCTGTGGGCCTGCCACTCAGGTGCCCGTGGGTACACTAGTTTCCTCCCCCACTCAGCAGTGTTTTGCTGCCCCCCTGCTTCCTTGAGCAGGCCCCTCCTCACAGCCTACATTCCCCTTCTCTCTTCTCGTGTGCTCATGCCCACCTCTGTGATCTTGTTTGGTGCCTGAGCCTCCCACTTTTCTTTAGTCACCCTCCCCCCATGCACCATTTCACTTCCCACATGTCTTTCAAATAATTAACCCCCTCACATTCCCAGTGCAGCCAGAGGAGCCACTCTTACCATCCTGTGCTGGGAGCTATACCCCTTGTTCCTTTACCGCCCCCCCTCCTTCCTCCTATGTGCGTTGCTACCCTCTCATGCTGCTTCCAACCTAGCAGGGGGAGTGGTGAGCCTTTCTCTCCCTCCCTCTCCCCTGCTCCTTGCTCCACCCCCTGGCACTATTGGTCTCCCCTAATTGTCTGTTCCTGTCTTCCCCCGGCCCCTCCATCCATGAACAAAATGGAGGGGCAGTCATGTGATGCCCCTGCCACCCCTTGCCCACCTCCCCTCACTGCCTCTATGAACCCTGAACCCTCTGAGGCTGCCGGGCCACCCACTCATGCAGCAGAGGTGGTGGACATGGACGGGGATTCCGGAACCCCGACCGCTCCTGCCACGGCACCTTCTGCCACCAGTGTCACCACCAGGAAAGCCTCCCTGAAGGGCAGGAAGGGCCAGGGGACCAAGACGGGCAAGAGCCCCGCCCGGAAGGCAAAACCTCCTGTGGCGAAGGCTAACCCCTTGCTGTGGCCTCGGCCTCCCCTCTTTCCTGTCCCCGTTCCTTCCACCAGTTCTGAGGGTGATGGTGTCCCGGCCCCCAGGGCGTACTCCCAGGTAGCTGCCACCCCGCTGCCTGCTGCCTCCCGATCCACTGAAGCCGCCTTTCAGAATTCCATCCCCAGTGGCTGCGGCCTCTTCCCCACCCTGACCAGGAGGCACGGGGTCCGTCACCTCCTGGTGTCGGCCTCGCCCCACATGGAGACCTACGTGTGGGCATTGGCATGGGTGGTGGGGCCCGCAGCCATGGTGGCGGCCTCCAAGATGTTCGGGAAGGTGGTATTCTTCCTGGTGTCAGAGGCCACCGCCCAGGAAGAGGTGGAGAAGGGTTTGGTGGTGGGGGGAGTCCATGTCCCACTCAAGCCTTTGGAGGACCTGGGCGTACCGGTGGTATTTTCCTCTATTCCTCCCCAATGCCGCCCTATTAACTTTCCTCTCCACCCTGGGGAGGCTCTTGTTGGTCCTTAGTCCCTTTCCTTTGGGCTGCAAGGACCCTACCCTCCGCCACATTCTCTCCTTCTGCCAGCAGATGCAAATCCAACTCCTGCCAGCGGGGCATGGTGGAGAAGCCCTAGAAGGGTAATTTCTGGTGCCCTATCAAGGGGCCCAGTACCAGGTATATTACACCTTGGGGGAGGCCCGGTGTTTTCTCTGTCAGGCGACAGGGCACGTTGGAAGGGACTGCCCTCTGGCCCGGCTCAGAGATGCACTCAGGACCCCCGACAGCCGGGAGGGCATCGGCCCCACCATTGCCAGTGGCCCTGACTGTCTAGACCCTGGGGTCACCCCTCCTCCAACCATGACCGTCGTCAGTCCCGCTCAGGCTCCGCAGAGCCCAGACAAGCATATGGGTGCCATTGCCACCACCAAAAGCGGCAAGGCCGGGCCTGCGGAGGAGAGGACGGTGGGGTCAGAGATGAGATTTGGACAGGGCCTACCGCAGGGGGAGGTTTCTCCTTCCTCAGCTGCCCAGCTCCTGTCTTCCTTCACTGTCCCACCGCTGCCCTCTTCCCCCAATCGGGCCCAGCCCCCCTCCTCTGAGGGCTGGAAGGTTGCCATGGGGAGGTGCCACAAACAAGCCCAGTGTTCCACCCCATCTACTGAAGGGGAGAATACCCTCCTCGTGCCTCTAGGGGTGGACGTCAGAGCCATTCCTCTCTCCGAGCCCCCAGACGCTTCACAGCGCCGCGAAGCAGCTGAGGTGGCCACGGCGGTTGCGGAGGGGGTAAATGCCTCCCTCCCGGAGTCCCTGCAAGAGGGAGTGTCCATGGGGGATGCTCCCACCATCCCCACCTCCACTGTGAGGGCAACCGCTGATCCTGCCGTCGACAAGGGCGACCACATGGCGGCAGGCAGCAGGCTCGCCTTCCTCTCCCAAGAGGTGGAAGCTTTAGGGTTAATCCCGGCTGCCTCAGAGGGGGATCAACATGCTTTGGAGGGACAACAATTGGCCTCTCCTTCCCCTTCTAGCCTGCCGCTCTCCCTTTTCCCTGCCCCCAGGTTGCTCCAGGGTGTAACCAACTGCCCAGCCATTGGCAGCACTTTGGCCACCGAACTCTGGGGGATCCTAGAGGGCAGGAGTTCCCGTCATTCCGCATTACCCCTGGCGCTGGGGCCTCCGGCACTGCACTCTCAGCTGGCATTTCAACAACAGCCTGCTGGAGGATGTGGGCTTTGTAGTATCCTTCTGGGAGTTCTGGCTGGCCTGGCACAGGCGGCGATGTGCCTTTCCCTCGGCGTGGCGGTGGTGGGATGTGGGGAAGGTGTGCGTGCGGCTCTTCTGCCGTGACTGCACCCGGGGGGGCCAGCCAGAGGAGGGATGCAGCGATAGAGCAGTTGGAACGGGAGGTTTTAGAGCTACAGAGGCGGTTGGCCACTAGCCCCAGAGATTCACCCCTCTACGGAACGTAGCGGGAGAAGCAGGAGGAACTTCGGGCCTTCGAGCCTGGGGTGCCTTTGTTCATTCTCACATCCACCTCCTCAGGGAGATGGATCGTGGCTCCCGCTTCTTCTACGCCCTGGAGGAAAAGAGCGGGGCTAAAAAGCACATCGTCTGCCTTCTGGAGGAGGATGGCGCCTCCCTCACGGATCCGGTGGCGATGCGTGAGAGGGCTCACGGCTTCTACGCCTCCCTTTTCTCACCGGATCCGACCAACACCCGCAGAGTTCTCTGGAACAAACTCCCGATGGTCAGCACGGGCGACCATCTCATGGGACCAGCTAGAGCTGCCTCTCTCTCAAGTTCTCAGAAGAGTTCTCAGAAGCCCTCCATCTCATGCCCACCAATAAGTCCCCGGGCATGGATGGGCTGACCATGGAGTTCTACCACGTGTTCTGAGACGTCCTCGGTCCAGACCTTACCAGCATCTGGGCCGAGTCCTTGGAGAGTGGGGTCCTCCCTTTATCGTGCAGGTGAGCCGTGCTCGCCTTGCTGCCCAAGAAGGGGAACCTCTGTGATCTGAGGAACTGGTGTCCCATCTCGCTCCTCAGCACAGACTATAAAATCATCACCAAAGCCATCTCCCTGAGACTCAAGTCCATGCTGGCAGACGAGGTCCATCCAGACCAGACCTACACTGTCCTGGGCCATACCGTCTTCGACAACCTTTATTTGGTCCGGGATCTCCTAGAGCTAGGGTGTAGGGATGGTCTGTCGTTCACCCTCCTGTCCTTGGATCAGGAGAAGGTGTTCGAGTGGATGGACCACGGGTACCTCCTGGGCACTCTGCGGGCCTTCGGCTTCAGGTCCCGCTTTGTGGGGTTTCTCCAGGTGCTGTATGCTTCCACAGAGTGCTTGGTCAAACTCAACTGGACCCTGACCGCACCAGTCAGCTTCGGGCGGGGAGTATGTCAGGGCTGCCCACTGTCAGGCCAGCTGCATACTCTGGCCCTTCCTCCGTCTTCTTCACAAGAGGTTGACGGGGTTGGTGCTCCGTGAGCCGGAGGTGAGGCTGGTCCTGTTGGCATATGCCAACGACATGCTCCTCATGGTCCAGGACCCGGGAGACCTAGCGCGGGTGGAGGCCTGCCAAACTGTCTACTCGGTAGCATCCTCCACCCAGGTAAACTGGGTCAAGAGCTCTGGCCTGGTGGTAGGGACCAGGTGGCAGGTGAACTCCCTCCCACCTGCACTTCAGGCCATCAGGTGGAGTGTGGGTCCACTGCTCTATCTCGGCATTTTTCTCTCTGCCACACATCCCTCTCCACCAGAGAACTGGCAAGGTTTAGAGTCCAGGTTGTCTGGCCGGTTGCAGAGATGGACGGGACTGCTCCAGTGTCTCTCCCTGCGTGGGAGGGTACTGGTGCTTAACCAGCTAGTCCTATCCATGCTCTGGCACTGTCTCAGCACCCTGGTCCCAACCCCGGGTTTCCTGAATCAGATCCAGCAGCTGATGCTGCGGTTCTTCTGGCCAGGACTGATTGGGTCTCTGCGGGGGTTCTCCATCTTCCCCTGGAGGGGGGAGGGCAGGGTCTGACGTGTTTGCGCACGCGGGTCTGTGTCCTCCGCCTCCAGGCCCTGCAGAGGCTCCTACATGATGCAGCTAGTCCAGCGTGGAGCACGCTAGCACACACTTTCTTTCGCTGCTTCCGAGGGCTCTGATATGACCAGCAGCTCCTTTATTTGAGAGGTCTTCTGCGAGACCTCTCTGAGCTGCCGGCCTTCTACCAGGGCCTCCTCCAGGCCTGGAAGCTGCTTGTGGCGACCAGGTCCTTGGGAGCCACCGTGGGGGCAGACCTCCTCGCGGAGCCCCTGCTACACAATCCCCATCTACGTGTGCAGGCAGCGGAGTCCCCCTCGGTGCGCCAGAGGCTGCTCCTGGCAGAAGTCACAAGGATCTGAGATTTCCTGGACTATGACCAGGGAGACTGGGTGGATCCTCAGGCGCTCACCCAGCGCACGGGGCTCTCCACCCTACGTACTCCCCTGAGCGTGCTTCAGGAGATGAAGGACGCTTTGCCACCCACTGCTCGGGTTTATCTCAACAAGGTCCTGCGAGAGGGTGCACCCCACCCGCCCCTCACCCCTGGCCCGCCTGATCTATCCATTGGCCCTAAGCCCCATGTACCTCCCCGACCGCCTCCCCCTCGTCACCTGAGCTGGCTGCATGCGTTGCAGCCGGTCCCCTTCTGAACCATGCCAAAGTGTCACCTGTACACGCTCATGCTTCACACGCTCCACTTCCCCACCCTCGAGTCCCGCCCAGACACCAAGTGGCCGGACCTCCTACCACCAATAGAGGGTGGGGAGCCCCGGTGGGCCAGTCTCTATTCCACCTTGGTTCCACGGCCCGTCAGGGACATCAGTTGGAGAATCCTGCACAGAGCTGTGAGCATGGGCATGTATTTGGCGCAGTTCACCCCCATTCCCGACACTTGCCCCTTCTGTGGCGAGAGGGGGAACCTGGCGCACATCTACCTCGAGTGCACCAGGTTACAGCCCCTCTTTTGGCTCCTCCAGAACCTCTTGTTGAGGTTCTGGCTGCACTTCTCCCCTCACCTGTTAATTTATGCACACCCTATCCATGGCCCCACAAAGTCGCGGGACCTCCTGGTCAACCTCCTCCTGGCTATCGCCAAGATGGTAATTTATAAGACCAGGGAGCAGAGATTGGCTGAGGGAGGGGCTTGCGACTGTGGGGCCTATTTCCGTTCCTGCATCCGCTCACGTATCCGGACAGAGTTCCACTGGGCGGTGTATGCTGGCGCTCTCGAGACCTTCAAGGGGCAGTGGGTGCTGTCCAGAGTTCTCTGCTCAATGTCCCCATCCGGTTCCCTTGTTTTAGCCCTTTGACCCTCACACTTGTCCCTAGTTTTTTTCTTTATTTGTCCCTAGTAATTACTTGGTTCTCTGGGCTCAGTGGACCCTCCCCATAGGCTGGGGGGAGGTCCTTTAGATGTGGATGGGCTAACGCCCACCCACCTCCCGGATTCCAATAGGCACACTATCATCTTTGAAAAATCATGGAAGTTGAGAGATTCCAGAAGACTGGAAAAGGGCAAATATAGCACCCGTCTATTAAAAAGGAAAATAACAACCACCCAAGAAACTACAGACCAGTCAGTTTAACTTCTGTGCCAGGAAAGATAATGGAGCAAGAAAGATAATTAAGGAATTCATCTGCAAACATCTGGAAGGAAATAAGGTGATAGGTAACAGCCAGCATGGATTTGTAGAGAACAAATAGTGTCAAACCAATCTGACAGATTTCTTTAATAGGATAACAAGTCTTGTGGATAAGGGAGAAGCGGTGGATGTGGTATGCCTAGATTTTAGTAAGGCATTTGATACAGTCTAACATGATCTTCTTATCAATAAACTAGGCAAATACAACTTAGATGGGGCTACTATAAGGTGGGTGCATAACTGGCTGAATAACCATTCTCAGAGAATAGTTATTAATGATTTACAGTCACATTGGAAGAGCATAACAAGTGGGGTTCCACAGAGGTCTGTTTTGGGACCGGTTCTGTTCAATATCTTCATCAACTATTTAAATAATGGCATAGAGAGTACGCTTATTAAGTTTGCAGATGATACCATGCTGGGAGGGGTTCCAACTGCTTTGGAGAACAGGGTCATAACTCAAAATGATCTGGACAAACAGGTCAAATGGCCTGAGGTAAATAGGATGAAGTTTAATATGAAGAAATGCAAAGTGCTCCACTTTGGAAGGAACACTCTGTTTTACACATATACAATGGGAAGTGAGTGGCTAGGAAGGATACTGCAGACAGGGATGTAGGGGTCAGAGTGGACCACAAGCTGAATATGAGTCTGCAGTGTGACAATACTGCAAGAAAAGCAAATGTGATTCTGGAAGGCATTAACAGGAGTGTTGTGAGCAAGACACAAGTCATCATTTTTCCACTCTACTCTGCGCTGATTAGGCATCAATTGGAGTCTTGTGTCCAGTTCTGGACACCGCATTTCAAGAAAGATGTGGAGAAATTGGAGAAGATCCAGAGAAGAGCAACAAGAATGATGAAAGGTCTAGAAACCATGAGTTATGAGGGAAGTCTGAAGGAATTAGGCTTGTTTAGTTTGTAAAAGAGAAGATTGAGATGGGACATGATAAGGTTTTCAGGTATCTAAAAGGGTGTCACAAGGAGGAGGGAGAAAAATTGTTCTTCTTGGCCTCTGAGGATAGGGCAAGAACCAATGGGTTTAAACTGCAGGAAGGAAAGTTCAGGTTGGACATTAGGAAAAACTTTGTGTCAGGGTGGTTAAACACTGGAATACATCCCCTAGAAAGGTTGTGAAATCTCCCTCCCTGGGATTTAAGAGCAGGTTGGATAGGCATCTATCAGGGATGATCTAGACGGTGCATGGTTCTGTACTGAGGGCTGAGGACTAGACCTGATGATCTCTCAAGGTCTCTTCCAATTCTAGTATTCTATATCATCATTTAGTTGAATAGTCATATAACCACATAAAATATTATCGGTTACGCGACTATTCCTATAATTCCTGGGGGTGGGGCCAGCAGCCAGTGCACTCTAGCCCCACTCCTGGGGAACCCCCAGCCACCCCTTACTTCTGCCTCTCTATCAGAGGCAGCAGCTCGGGGTGGCAGCAGCACATCTGTGGGGGTCTGAGCTCTGTGGTAGAGTGGGGTAAGCCCCATCTCTGATCCGGCTCCTTGGTTGGAGTGCCAGATAGAGTGGGGCAAGCCCTCATTCCCACTTCCCCAGCTGCAGTGCTAGTTGGAGCAGCGTATGGCCCTTCCCCCCAGCTGGAGCGTGCTGCAGGCTGGCGCAGCAGGGCAAACACTGAGGCATGAGGACAGCCATCAAGAGTCTGCGGGAGTGGGCCTGGATGCAAAGTGGTTACATCCCTGATCAGCCCTGCTTCCCTACTCTGCCTCTCTACAGAGATGTTTCCTTCCTGTGTCCCAGCAAAGTGCCAGGCTCAGATTAGTTGCCGTGTCCACCCTGGAGGAGACTGGGAGTGATCCTCTGAGCAAAGCCTGTTGGCTCTGTACATGGGGGAGCACTGCAGACGTGTCATCTATGCAGAATCTGGCCTCGGGCTGCTTTGCATGCGCCAAGGCTGTGGCAGCCAGCCACTAAGTGTCCACGAGACAGTGGCAAGCCTGAGTGCTAACTCCAGAACTCCTGCTAGCCAACTAAGGGCACAGGATTCTACCCTCTAAGCAGGAACTGCCTTCTAGGACATGATAGTGGTCAGGCCAAGAAATGGCCATTGCAAACTGTGCTGACTGCACGGGGCCAAATGCCCAAGGAGGCCATAGAAGCACACAGTGCAGACAGAAGTGGGAACTAGACAATTCATGGTACAGGCCAGAGGATGAAAAGGGCTGCTCCATCCCTTGGAGATGTGTGTGATTGCTAGAGACCACTGCGCTGTCCTCAGAGCTATGCCACAGGTCTGTCCTATGCTCCAAGCTGGCAATTACTTGCCATGCATGGGGCGAGGTGATGTATGCTTTGCTTAGAGGGACAGGCACTAGTTCTCCCCACCTGCACTCATATTCCTCAGCCTGTAGCTTCCTGCCTCTTGGCACAAGCTCCACTACTGCCTCCCTCCCCCTCTCCCTCTCCAACACTCATGATTTATCACCATCCCTGGCCTGCACTCTTTCTGCCCACCCCACACGGATGCTGCTCCCACTCAGCGCCTGCACAGCCATCTGGTTAGATGCTCAGCTCTAGAGATATCCAGGCTGCTGAGGAAATACCAAATTAATGTGTAACTCCGCAGTCCATGGCTTTCCAGGTGCCCAGGGCGGCTCCCTACTTGGCTTCCCAAGCCTCTGCCTGACTGCAATGCTTCTGGCTGGAGCAGTAATAGAGATTCCAGATCAGTGCTTATGGGCCCAGGACAGCCTTGTCACCCGCAAACTGGGGACAAAAAGACTGACTGAAGCCAATCCTTGCTACTGGCCAATTCATTCGAATTCACAGGAACCCCACGAGGCTGCACAGCTTTCCTGTGGGAGTGGTGCTGCTTGTGCTATTCCCAGCTCAGGACTAGCACATGGAGAGCCAGGCCCACGCATAGCACTCAACACCACATGAGATGTCCACAGTGCAGGGGCCTGGGCCCCCTCAGGGCAGTTCTGTATCAGGAACCAGATCCCGACGATGGCAAACAAGAGGGCCAGACCCACTCTAACTGGCACACCAAGGCCTGCTGCTCAACCTCTCTCCACCAGAACAGCTGGGTAGCCCCACCCTGGCTGGGGCTGACAGCGTGTGGAAGGTATGTCCGATGGGCTGCCCACATCCTGCCCACCTCAGGACCTGGCAACCGGCCTACACATGCCTGCAGCACAAACCCAGACCAGGCTCTCAGGCCTCCCAACAAGCTGCTGATGACATGGGAAGGCGGCCGAGGAGGCACCTACTTGAAGTGAGCCTTCCATCCGCCTTGCCCAGGTGTGCTTGGTGCTGCACCCCAGTACCCAGCCAGGGCAGGGAAGACAAAGCACAGAGACACTCCCACAAGGCCCTGTCCTGAACCTGGCCTAGGGCTCACAGGGGGCATGTTCCATTGCGAAGGCCAGGAAGCCAAAGTGCGGCTCACACTGCGGGTGGGCGGGGGCCACAGCCCAACCCCTAGGCCAGGGGACGGGACAAGGAGCAAGTCAAGAGACCCCAGCGCGACCCTGGCAGTGCAGGCAGCTTCTCCTGCCGCCCCCCCGGCACCACCCAGCGCCCCACCCCCCAGATGCTCCAACTCCCTCCAGCGCCCTGCCCCTGCCCCGGGCACGACCCAGAGCCCCTTCCCCAGCTCCCCCCGGCTCCACCCAGCGCCCCACCCCCCAGATGCTCCAACTCCCTCCAGCGCCCCCGGGCACGACCCAGAGCCCCTTCCCCAGCTCCCCCCGGCTCCACCCAGCGCCCCACCCCCCAGATGCTCCAACTCCCTCCAGCGCCCCGGGCACGGCCCAGAGCCCCTTCCCCAGCTCCCCCCGGCACCACCCAGTGCCCCACCCCCCAGATGCTCCAACTCCCTCCAGCGCCCTGCCCCTGCCCGGGCACGACCCAGAGCCCCTTCCCCAGCTCCCCCCGGCTCCACCCAGCGCCCCACCCCCCAGATGCTCCAACTCCCTCCAGCGCCCCCGGGCACGACCCAGAGCCCCTTCCCCAGCTCCCCCCGGCTCCACCCAGTGCCCCACCCCCCAGATGCTCCAACTCCCTCCAGCGCCCTGCCCCTGCCCGGGCACGACCCAGAGCCCCTTCCCCAGCTCCCCCCGGCTCCACCCAGCGCCCCACCCCCCAGATGCTCCAACTCCCTCCAGCGCCCCCGGGCACGACCCAGAGCCCCTTCCCCAGCTCCCCCCGGCTCCACCCAGCGCCCCACCCCCCAGATGCTCCAACTCCCTCCAGCGCCCCCGGGCACGACCCAGAGCCCCTTCCCCAGCTCCCCCCGGCTCCACCCAGCGCCCCACCCCCCAGATGCTCCAACTCCCTCCAGCGCCCCGCCCCCGCCCCCCGGCTCCACCCAGCGCCTCGCCCCGCCTGGAAGCTGCGAAGCCAGGTCCCGATGCGCCACACTGGAACAGCGGGATCTCGTCGTTGCCGGGTAACGGGGTAGCGCTGGACGGCGGCCGCAGAGGGACACGCCCCTGCCATGCCTGCGCCGAGCCCCGCCCAGTGGAAGCCCCGCCCCGCCCCGGGCCGGAAGTGTCGCGTCACGACCCTCGCGGCTGGAGTAGCGTCAGCGCCATGGAATCGCGGGTGAGGGGGCTGGGTCCGCCGCGTTCCCACAGTGCCCCGCGGGAGGGGCCCGCCGGGCCGGGCCGATGGGGACGGAGACACCGGGGCGAGAGCTCCGCCTCCCCCGCCCCCCCCCCGGCCCCGCGTGACCGCCCCGCCCGCGGCTGATGGCCCCTTCCCGCCCAGGTGCCGAGGAGCCCCGAGCAGGTGGCCGCGCTGTACCGCCAGCTCAGCCAGTGCCCCTCGCTCTGCAGCGCCTGCGTCGGGCCCGAGGTCACCACGCAGTACGGGGGCAAGCACTGCAACGTCTACACAGGTATCGCGCCCGCCGGGCCCCCGCTCGGCTTCCCCGGCCCGGGGGGGTGCGATCGGCACGGAGGGCCCCGCCCGCGGGCAGCCTACGAGGAGCCCTCCCAAGCGCTCGTGGGTCCCTTCGTAGATGTGCCGGGTCCTGCAGGGTCAGCAAAGCACGCAGCCCGCAGGCTCCCGGCTTGGACTCGCTCTCCCATCCCTGCAGCAGTGCAGGCTGGCGGGCTGTTTGAGCAGAGCCGGTGCCTGCCTGCCTGTTACCCACAGCCCCTCTCTCGCAGCGGGCCGCTGGCAACGCTTCCAGCCCCAGCCTTCATTGTCGTCTTGTGGCCTCCCTGACCTGGTCAGTGCGGCTTCCTGAGCCTTTCTGCTCCTGGCTTCTCTCCACTCAGAGGCCTGCTTGCGGCCGTGTGACTTTGCTCTCTTTCTCCAGTTGGAGAGGCAGGTGAAGTGTGTACTGTGGAGCTGGCCCCAACTCCCCACAGCAGAAGGTAGACTGCGGTCCCCATGTATCTGATAGCGAATGGCAGGGGGGTTTCAGAGCTGCCCCTATCCCAGCTGCAAGGCACCAAACAGATATAACCCTCCGGTCATAAGGAACTAGGTCAGGATCACACAGAGCCAGGCGGAACCAAGATCTCCTGAGTCCTAGGCTGCTGCCTTAGCCACAAGCCCAGCCGTCCTCCAGATAGCAAAGGGAGTGCCAGGAGTGCAGGCAGGTACCCTGCTGTGCATACACGCCAGGCTCGAAAGCCAGAGGAGAGGGGAGCAAGGCCAGGGAAGGTGGCAGTTGACTGCCTTCTCTTTACAGAGTGGTCTCAGCAAGACCTGGAGAGAGCCGAGAGCCTGAAGTTCTGCCGCCAGTACCTCATCTTCCACGACAGCCAAGCCATTGTGTACTCAGGCCCCTCTGGCACCTGCAGTGAGATCAAGGGAGAGTAAGTGTGTCTGTGCCCATTGCCACCTATTGTGCCCACTGCCACCCCCACAGTTCTGCTGAAGCCTGGCCTGGCTGGCTGGCCTGCCATGGGCTGTGGGAAGCTGGGGAAGAGCTTGGGCTGTGTTGCCTCCTGCACACATGCTGGGGGCTCCAGAAGGAGGGATAGAGGCAGAGTGTGACTCAGCACCCAGCAGAGGCTCCCTGCTCAGAGTTTGAGGGAGGGGCATATCCTGGGAGCCATCAGACATACCTTCCTGATGGCCCTGGATTGCTGGTTTGGGAGGCACAGTCTCCCATTACGCTCGCCCCTTCCCTGCAGCTGGCCCCTTCCTGCCCCCCATGTCCTTGGCGAGGCTCCAGCCTCTGTTGCTGGCCAAAGGTTGTTAGCAGAGAGCAGGGCCCTTTGCTGTGCTTCTGCACGTTGGAGGAGGCATTTGGGCCAGCTCTGGGTATTGCTTCCCAGCCAGAGCTGTCCTGTCCATAGGATGGTTTCAGGTGGCTGCCCTGGGCCCTGCAGCAGCTGCCTCAACCATCCTATGGATGGGGCTCAGGGCAGCCAGGGGGCCTGGCACAGGGTGGTAGCAAGGATTGGAACCCTCTGCACTCACCACGGCAGCAGGAACTGGAGCGCCCCTGCCCCAGGGTGCTCCTCTTCCCACCGCCACAGTGAAGTAGAACACAGTGGCTGGGAGATGAGAGAAAGGGCGGAACAGAGCAGGCTGCCGAGTCACTCTGGCTCTCACTGCTATGGTAAGTGCAGGGGGGGGTCAACCCCTGCTGCCGCCCCATGCCAAGCCCCCCAGTAGTCCGCTGGTTCACGTTGCTCAGAGGAGAGGGCTTCGCTCCTATTGCACCCCTGCTCCGGAGCAGAGGTGAACCTTGGGGAAGGGGTGCAGTGAGGGTAGAGTAGGGGTGGCCCCAGGTCCTGTGCCCCCCATGGACGGCCGTGTCTCCAGCTTTGCCAGGGGCAGCCCCATGCACCATGCCCACTGGCCCTGCCATTGCTGCACCTGGTGGGAGCACCCCCTCCACCTCTCCATTGCCTTGTACCTTCATGTGTCTTTAGAAGGGATATGGGAGCCAAAGGGCTTTGTGACCCAAGTCCTGCCCAGCAGTAACCTGGGTTAACCGCAGCCCAGGCTTTGGAATCTGAGTCCTCAGCTTGTGTAGTCCCAGGACAAATAGCCTGTTGTGAACATCCAGAAAGGACGGGAACCCAACTGCAGCTGTTGGAATGGAAAGGACTAAAGTCAGGCTTTCATTGACACCACACCCATTTTCCTTTTGGCAGATGAGAGGCCGGACAGTTTCATAGACAAGACAAGGTTATGGCTGGCAAATAACTGGATTTGGGGAGAAAAGAAGCAGTGAGTTGAGGGGGATGGGGTGGAATGCTGCTAAAGTCTGATCTGGTTTGCCAAGAAGACTAAACAAGCCTAGGGCACCCTAGATGGGACAAAAAAGACCAGCGAAGAGAGAGATGCAGTGACTGTCTCACTGCTGGAGAAACCCAGCCATAGCCTGTGCTCTGACCAGCTATGCTGAGAGCTGACAAACTCACCATAGTACTGTTCGTTGCTGCTGGGCCACAGGCTTATATTCGTGTTGCACCGTATGCAGGCGTGGCCAGCTCAGCCATGCCTTTACTAGACAGAAGGTCAGGAAAGCGGAAAGGTGGGGAGGGCAACGGTCACGGGGGGGAATGAGAGAGGGACAAAGTCTAGTGTTCCAGTGGCGGGTTGTGATTCAGCCAGAGCCAGTAGAGGTGGTGCTGGCCTCTGGATCCCACTCTCTGGCCAGGTCTGTCAGAAAGTTCAGAGGTGCAGGAAGAGGAAGGCCCGGTTCCCAGGAGGCACCCCCATGACAGTGAAGTCCACTGCCATGGTTGTTGCCAGACAGCTGCTGTTCTGGCTAATTTTCCCCCAAAGTCTGTTTGCTTTCCAGCCCCCGAAGGCTGTCAAAGGGTGAATAGCTCATTGGCCACCAATTGGGCTGAATTTCTGACCCCACTGATTTCCAGTTCCCTCTTCCTCTTAGTTGCCAACAGGACTGGAACAGCCAGTCCTTAGGGACCTTTGCACAGGTTTTCTTGCACCATTTTGGATAACTGGTCACTGACAAGGTGGGAATGGTCACTCTGCTGCATGAGTGAGCTCATGGTCACAACAGGCCATAGCTCCACCCCTCCCATCTGTGGGTCCATAGTCCTATGGACTCCCTCTGCCCTGGGCATACCTCTCCCACCCCCAAGCCCACACCAGCCTGTCCCCCCTGCAGGCTGCTGAGCAGGGAGTCTCCCAGCGGGGCGCTGAAGGCTGTCCTGCGGAAAGCCAGCCCTGGCAAAGGCGAGGAGAAGCAGTTCCTTGAGGTGAGTCGGTGTGTGGCTGAGGCAGGGAAGCATGAGGGCAGCCGTCAGCGTCCAGCTCAGGCCAAGGTGGGATCCTGTTGTGTAGCCTGGCCCAAGGCATCTTCCTGGCCTGCCTGTGCTCAGGATTTGAGGAAGGGTCAGGGCCAGCCCCAGCTGCTGATGCCCCCCCCCAAGCCTGTCTTTGGGGGAGAGGGATCCATTCTCCATAGCATTACCAGGCCACTGAGATGGGAATCCCTGTGGCTCTCCTGTCGGCATTCACCAGGCACTGCTCTTGACACGCTGGGGCCCAGCCAGTGGGCCCTACCCTCCTGGAACCCCAGGCTGGAGTGGGGCAGGATGGACACGGGTGTGGCCAGCCTGCTCCTTCCCTTGTGGATAGAGCAGGTCCTCCAGGGCCAGTGCAAACTCTGCAGCCAGGCAAACTGCCTCCCCAACTGGCAGCTGTTGGCAGCAGTTCTCCAGGACAGCTGCCTGTTCCATCTGCCGTCCTATGCTGCCATTCCCCTGCCACCTGCCCTGTGGCCCCACAGCTCTGCTGGTGTTTGAGTGCCGCAGGGCTTCTTGGGATACCCAGCACAGCACCAGCAGCTCTGCCCAGAAGGCACCTGTCCTGTGGAAGGAGCAGGAGGGAGCTGCTTCCTGGGGAGCCAGTGATTCTGGCCCAGGCTCTGGAGTCCTGAGTCCTGGCCCCTGCTGTCTTTGTTCCCCCAGGTCTGGAGCCAGAATCGCAAGGTGAAGAGCATCAGCCTGACAGCACTGGAGAAGCATGGCAACATCTATGAGGACGGTGAGTCTGGGTTGCCACGAAACCCCCTTCTCCCTGCATTGGCTGGCAGGGAATTGGAGAGGGCAGGGCAGGATGGGTGAGGGCAGAGGATGGGTCCCCAGGGCCCATGGTGGGGGAGCTGGGCCATGCCGCTCCATAGGGTCTGACCAGCACTTCCCCAGATCAGTTTGGCTGCCTGTCCTGGTCACATTCGGAGACCCACCTGCTCTACGTGGCCGAGAGGAAACGGCCCAAGGCCGAGTCCTTCTTCCAGAGCAAAACCCCGGAGCTGAGCAGCGACTGTGTAGAAGAGGAGACACGCAGCAAAGCTGTCAAGGTGTGTGGAGTGCAGCCCCCAGACTGGCCAGAGAGCCAGGTGGGTGGGCGCTGTGACCCTGAACAGGAACTCCAGAGCAGCTCCTGGCTCTATGGCTGAGTCCTGTGCCCTGCTCCCCTGTGGGCTCTGGCAGTGCAAATAGAGCCAGCTGGTCCGGGTCAGAGCTTGGCAGCCTGTGCCAGACAGCAGGAAGGCCGGGGCTCGGGGCACCCCAGGGGAGGGACACTCATGGCTCTGTGTTCCAGGGGGAGCAGTTTGTATACCATGAGGACTGGGGCGAGACGCTGGTGGGCAAGAGTGTTCCAGCCCTGTGCGTTCTGGATGTGGAGAGTGGCAACGTCTCGGTGCTGGAAGGCGTCCCGGAGTACATTTCCCCTGGGCAGGTCAGTGCAGGTGGGGGAGCAAGGTGTTTGTAGTGCCCAACTGGCAGCCCAAAGTGGCCCCCTCACACCTCTCTGCCTGTTCTCTCTGATGTCAGCTGCCCCCACTGGTCACCCACCTGTGCCCCATGGCACCTGCTCTAGTTGCTCGGAGACTGCTGCTTGCAGCTTCATTCCCTTAAACTGTGGTGGACTTTCTAGCTGCTCTTGCACCTGCCCCCTTGCCCACTGGTGCTCTCCCACTTTGCCTACAGGCCTTCTGGTCCCCTGGTGACACAGGGGTGGTGTTCATAGGCTGGTGGCATGAACCCTTCCGCCTGGGCCTGCGGCACTGCACCAACCGCAGGTGAGTGCCCCGTGTATCCACAGAGTCTGGGCCAGGGGGGCCCCTTGGAGAAATGTCCTGGGAGGCACTGGGTCCTGGGGCTGCTCCACCTTGCTCCAAGGGCTGGCCCCAGCCTGTGGGCACCTGCTACAGTCTCCTCCGAAAGGGGTTGCTGCAATGGGAGGGGCTGCTGGCTGCAGCTGGGGAACCGCAGCTGCTATCTGCCAGCTGGGAGCAGGGCCCATGCAGGGACCGCGGTGGGAGCGGGGCGGACCGCGGTGGGAGCGGGGCGGACCGCGGTGGGAGCGGGGCGGACCGCGGTGGGAGCGGGGCGGACCGCGGTGGGAGCGGGGCGGACCGCGGTGGGAGCGGGGCGGACCGCTTGGCAGGGGTGGAGGGGGAAGCTGTGGGGTCTGTGCAGTGAGAGCTGCCCTGCTCCTATTCCCAGATCAGCACTGTTCTACATAGACCTGACAGGAGCCAGGTGTGGTGAGTCACTGCTGTTGTTTTCTGAGCCAGTGCCCTGCCTGTTCACCCCCTCCCTTGCATATCCCCCCCCCCCCGCCACTTCCCCAGTCAGCCCTGCCTGCAGCCCCCCCAGTCAGCCCTGCCTGCAGCCTCCCCCAGTCAGCCCTGCCTGCAGCCCCCCCCCAGTCAGCCCTGCCTGCAGCCCCCCCCCAGTCAGCCCTGCCTGCAGCCCCCCCCCAGTCAGCCCTGCCTGCAGCCCCCCCCAGTCAGCCCTGCCTGCAGCCCCCCCCCAGTCAGCCCTGCCTGCAGCCCCCCCCAGTCAGCCCTGCCTGCAGCCCCCCCCAGTCAGCCCTGCCTGCAGCCCCCCCCCAGTCAGCCCTGCCTGCAGCCCCCCCCCAGTCAGCCCTGCCTGCATGCTCCTGCCTTGCCTAGGCCCCACCCCTGCAATCCTGTCTGCACCTGCCCATTCTCACCTAACAGACTCCTGTCCTGCTGCAGAGCTGCTGTCAGATGACACGAAAGCTGTGTGGTCCCCTCGCCTGAGCCCTGACCAGTGCCGCATCGTGTACCTTGAGAACAGTGCCCTTGGGCCCCACCAGCAGTGCAACCGCCTCTGTGTGGTGAGTGAGTCGTGCCAGGCTGGGAGCCAGTGCCAGGGGTCATAGCCCTGAAGACACCACCTCTCTCAGTGTCCCCCGTAGCACTTTTGTCAGGCTCTCCGGAGCTCAGCCCAGGCCGTGAGCTGGTGGCAAAGCCAGCCTCTGTGCAGGATGTCTCTCTTGCTGCTGGGTTAGGCTGCCACGGCCCCCTTCCCCATAGGCTGCTGGGCTGTGTTTCCCCAGCAGCCTGCACTGCCATAGCCAAGGGGCAGTGCCCACAGCAACCCTGTTCCATGGGCCTACACTGCACCCTCTGCTGATGCCTCCCTCTGCCCAGGTGGTATCCGTGGCACATCACGGCTGCCCTCCCAGGTATCTGGTGGGAGCTGGGACTGGCCCGCTGGGGCCTACCTAATCCGGGGCAGACTGCCTGGCACACTTAGCCTCCAGCCTTGCCGCAGATGCCCTGGAAGGAGGGTGGCACGTGGCTATTGAGAGCATCAGGCTGTGACTCCCCGAGTGCCAGGTGTCCATTTCTTGCAGTATGACTGGTACACAAAGGTCACCTCCACCGTGCTGGACGTTGTGCCCCGACAGAGCCAGAGTGAGTCATTTGCTGGGTTCTGTGGAAGCGAGGGAGGGGCTGGGCAGCTGGATAAGGCAGGTGCTCTCCTTGTATGAAAGCACACTGTGGCACGCTCTGCTCAGGATGGCCAGGGTTCCTGGCACCAGGGGCTGCGGGTCAGGAGTGAGGGAACTCTGGTCTGGTCCGGTAGGGGCTGCGGGTCGAGACTGTACGGCATTGGCAGAGCTGTGGGTGTGTGGCCTGGGCTGGAGCTGCGTGGGAAGCTGGGGTCCCTGTGGCTGGCCATTGGTGCATGTGCCCTGTGCCAGCCTGGCTGGTGTGCAGGGGGCAGTGTGATGAGTCCGGGGCTCTCTCCTTGCAGGACCATTCACAGGGATCTATTGCTCGGCACTGCCAGCCTTGTGCTGGGCAGCCGACAGCCGGAGGGTCGTGCTAGACACCGCTCAGCGCAGCCGTCAGGTACTCAGAAGTGGGGGAGGGGGGGACTGTCTGTGGACACATGCGGAGCCTGGGCCCAGGCCAGCCCTGAGCAGAGGGGCAGGGAACATTGGTCTCTCCCTGATCTGGATCAGCCTCAGCTCTGATGAAGCTCATGATGTCTCCCTAGGAGCTGCTTGTGGTGGAGACACAGAGTGGCAGTGTGACTTCCCTGACTTCAGGTAAGCACCCTCCAGCCTGCCCTGTGCACACTGACCCTGGACACTGAGTGGAAGGGGCTGGAAGCCCTGCTGCCCCCAGTCCCCTCCTGTGAGGCATGTCCCATGACCCAGGCATATGTCCCTCTGCAGGAGCCCCCCTGGGCAGCTGGTCTGCCCTCACCATTGAGCGGGATCTCCTGGTGGCCAAGTTCTCGACCCCCAGCTGTCCCCCCGCGCTGGTAAGAGGGGGGGGGGTTGGGGTGGGAGGCTGAGCCATGACCTTTCACCCCACACACAGGCTCAGGAATAAAAACTTACTGGTTGCATCCATAGCACATCCCTGCCAGTGCCCCAAAGTGCCATTCTACTCATGTCTGCCTGGCGCTGGGCTAGTAGGGGCTACAGCTCAGGAGTGGGGGCCTTGGCAGAACTTGCGGGGGGATCCAGGGCTGGACTAGCAAGGAGGTGTGGGTTGGGAGTATGGAGTAGAGGTAAATCTGGGGGGATCCCAGGGTTGTGGTGTCAGGGGGCTATGGGTGAAGAGTCAGAGCCTGGGAGGGAGGAGAGCCCAGGGCCAAGTGAGCAGAAGGCTGCAGGCATGGGCATTGCACAGTCTGTCAGTCTCTCCTTCTGGCCCCCCCATGCCAACTTCAGCCATTTCCTCCCCAAGTGCTGCTAGAGAATGTCTGCAGCACCCCTTCACCCCATTCCCCTTGAGCATGCTGTGCCCTCTTGCAGTGACAGGCTCTCTCCCCTGGCAGAAGGTGGCCTTCCTTCCCGGGGCCGGGCAGGAGACCCAGGTGCGCTGGGTATGTCTGGAGGCCGCTGCCCCAATCCCGGAGATCAGCTGGGCTATCCGGCCCCTGCAGCCTCCCCCGGAGCAAGAGAACCCGCAGTACAGTGAGTGTTGTCAGAGGCAGGGGGTCTGGGCCCTGGGGGCTGCCTCCAGCGCTGACCTCCCGCTCTTCCTTTGCAGAGGGAATTGATTTCGAAGCCATCCTGCTACAGCCCAGCAATGGGCTGGGGCCGAGGAAGCTGCCCCTGGTGGTCATGCCCCATGGTGAGCCCCCTGCTTGGCTGCCCGCCCCCCATGCAGGGACCCCCAGCCTCACTGCATAGGTCTGATTGGGCCTAGTTTTGAAGCTAGTGCCAAGTGTTGTCCTGTTAGACCTGGCATCAGTGCTGCCACTTTCCCCTGGGGCCTGGCCTAGGGGCGTCCTCTGCCTGCCGCCTGCCTCCACTCCCCTCTTGTGGTGCCAGCTGCCCTCCCCTGCCTGTGGGGCTGGCACGGTGGCTGGGAGTGCTGACTCTCAGGCATATGCCCCACCCATATCAAAGGGGGCACTTGCTGGCAGCCACTGTGCCAGCGCCATGGGTAGGGGGAAGAGAGTGGTCCTGACCCAACTGGTCCCTCTCGGTTCAGGTGTCCCCAGAGAGCCCCTCCCAAGGCAGGTCAGATCTGAGTGAGGCACCTCAGCCTGATCCCCTTTCGCACTGGTGGCGTCGTCATAGCAGCTGGCAGTGCCAGGTGAGCTAAGCCTGGCAAGCCCATGGGCGGGGGAACCGCTCCCCACGTGGCAGAGACAAAGCTCAGGGAGAGGAGGGACTGAAAACTGCCCCCCAGCTGCCTGCAGGGCACAGCCCACTGAGCCCCCTGGGGAGCACAGTTCTCAGCCCCACAGAGGAGCACAGCCGCCCCATGGGTCAGGCCCTCTGGAACTCCAGAGCCTTGCCCCTCCCCCTTAAGGTTTTTGGCTCTGTGGTAGCTGATTTGGAGGGTTGGGTGGCCTCCGTTTTCGGCTTTGCCCTGGCCCCAGAGTTCTGTTGTCTTGTGCCCAGTTCTCAGCTAGCCTCTCGCTCTAGGGGGGATTCGCTGGGTGGGGAGCGAGTAGGACCAGCACATGCTCCCCTGAAGCCTCCATGAAAGACAGTCACGTGCTGGGGGAGCCTGGCACCTGAGTGGCTTTGCTCAGCCAACTCTTCCCCCTCCCTGCCAGACAAACATCCCTACACCTCACATGAGCCCCTCCCTCTGGGCTCTGCCACATGCACTAGCCCCTCAGTGCTCTGCCTCGCCTTGCAGGGGGCCCACATTCTGTCTACACAGCCAGCTGGATGCTTTACCCCGCGGTGCTCTGCAAGATGGGCTTTGCTGTGCTCCTGGGTGAGTCCTGCCAGGGGAGAGGGGTGGTGCTGCAGACGTGCTGTGGCCCCAGCATGGTGACGTGGTGGCTGCGGGCTCACCCATACCAGAGCACTGGCACGGCACCGTGAGCAGGAGCTGCTGAGGGAGGGCACAGCTGGGTCGTGGCACAGAGAACTCCCAGAAAGTACCATCACGGGGACGGCCATTTGGGGCAGGTATCATCAACAGCCCGGGGCAGCCAGTGGGAGGGTGCAGAGCCCAGGCCTGCCCAGCCCCACAATACTCAGCTGCTCCCACTCGCCTTGGGTCGCAGCGTACAGCTGGGTGCCCGTTGGCAAGAGCTGGGGTCTCCTGCCAGTGCCCAGCTGAGGACTGGCTGTGGCAGGCCAGCCATGTGCTCTTGTGAGCCCCTGTTGCCAGGAGGCTGGCATGGGCTCTCTCATCACGCTGAGCTCTTTTCCCAGTGAATTACCGTGGCTCGCTGGGCTTCGGACAGGACAGCATCACCTCCCTTCTGGGGCATGTGGGCTGCCAGGATGTCAGAGATGTACAGGTATTGGCTGCTTCCCCCCTAGGCCTCACGGGATCTGGGAGAGCATGTGACCCACAGCCAGCAGAGCAGGCTGCTCCCTCCAGGCACCTCCTGCCCAAGAACTTAGGCACAGCCAGCCTGTTAGTGCTGTGATGGGGCTGGGACCTGTCCCCATGCCCCCTCCGAGACCAACCTGGCTGCTTCCTCCTGGGCCCTGGCATCCTGACTGCCCCATGGCTCTACCCCTCTTCTCCCATTGCAGTACTGCGTGGAGCGGGTCCTGCAGGAAGAGCCCCTGGACTCAACGCGGGTAGCGCTGGTGGGTGGTTCACACGGGGGCTTCCTCGCTTGCCACCTCATCGGCCAGTACCCAGACACCTACCAGGCTTGTGTGGTGAGGAACCCAGTTATCAACATAGCCTCCATGATCAGCAGCACCGACATCCCAGACTGGTGAGTGCCTGGGGCTGAGACCTTCCACACTTCCTGGGCCCCATCCTGAGCTGGGCTCTGTCTTCTCTGCAGGTGTCTGACTGAAGTGGGCTTCCCCTATGCACCCAACACCCTCCCGGACCCTGCCCGCTGGGCAGAGATGCTCCACAAGTCACCCATGCAGTACGTTACCCAGGTATGCAGCCCTGCCTCCTTGCTCAGACACCTCCCCCATTGAGAGACTATGCACCCCTGTGACGGGTACCCCTTGGGTGCCACCTGTAACTGAGGTCCTGCTGAGCTCTCTGTCTCACCAGCCTAGGGTCTCTCACACTGTGCACCTGTGACAAGTTGCAGACCTCTCCAGACCCTGCGCTCACAAAGGCAGGGACACACCCAGCTGCATGACATGAATGCTTTTGCCAGCCACTCATGAACAACAAGATTCTAGCCAGCTCCCCCAGCTCCCTAGCATAAGAGCCCAGAACTGCACCATCCTGCACTGGACTAGTGCAAATGTATTACCCAGTGTTGCGCTCCTGCAAGGAAAGTGGACGTGTATCAGCCCATGCAAGCGGAGCAGATTTCCCATTGCACCTCAACCAAGCACATGGTTCTAGCTGAAACATAAACAGGTGTGTTAACTGCAGACAGGTGGATTGCAAGTGATCATAAGTGATAAGTGCACAGATCAAAGTTGGTTACCTAGGAAATAAAAGTAGAATCGCAACCTGAGTTCTGTACACTAAGCAAGATTTGAATCAAGCCACATCTTGCACTGGTAGACAATACAAGCAGGCAACACAGGCTGGGACCTCCTCCATTCAGCCTTTGTTCTGCAGACACAGTTCCAGGGTGGAGTTGTCAGGGAGATCGGCCAAGTGATGTCACTTCCCCCCTTTTATAGCTTCTTCCAGCTTGCTGGAAAGATCCTTTGCTGTGACCTGGGTCAAGCAGCCTCCATTGTGTACACGCTCCCTCTGAGAGGTCTCCGCTGTCTGTGGTAGTTCTGAAGAAACACAGATGTGAAACTGCAGAACTCAGTGAACACCAGGGCCAGATATCATTCACCCAAGAGTTCTAAAACTACAGAACTACTACCTGTGGTTTGTAAACTAGCCTTTAAATCAGCTTTGTGCCGGATGACTGGAAGATAGCTAATGTGACACCAGTTTTTTAAAAGGGTTTTAGAGGTGATCCTGGCAATTACAGGCCAATAAGTCAAACTTCAGTACCTGTCGAAAATATAGTAAAGAACAAAACTGTCTGTCAGAATTTGTTGGGAAAGAGTCAACATGGTTTCTGTAAGGGGAAATCATGCCCCACCAATTTCCTAGAATTCTCTGAGGTGCTCAACAAGCACGTGGATAAGGGGGATCCAGTGGATGTAGCGTACTTAAATTTCCAAAAAACTTCTGACAAGGTTCTGCACCAAAAGCTCTTAAGCAAAGTAAGTTGTCATGGGTTAAAAGGAAAGGTGCTCTCATGGATTGACAACTTCTTAAAAAAAAGAAAAAGAAGAAAAAAAGAAACACAGGCTAAGTGTAAATGGTCAGTTTTCAGAGTGGAGAAAGGTAACTAGTGGTGTCTCCCAAGGGTCTGTACTTGGACTAATCCTATTCAACCTATTTATAAATGATCTGGAGAGAGGGGTAAACAGTGAGGTGGCAAAATATGTAGAGGAAACAAAACTGCTCAAAAGAGTTAAGTCCCAGCGAGGCTGCAAAGAGCAACAAAGGGATCTCTCAAACCTGGGAGACTGGGCAACAAAATGGCAGATGAAATTCAATGTTAATAAATGCAAAGTAATGCACATTGGAAAATATAATCACAATTGTACCTACAAAATGATGGGGGTCTAAAATAGATGTAACCACTCAAAAGAGAGCTCTTGAAATCATTGTGGATAGCTCTCTGAGAACATCCACTCTGTGTGCAGCAGCAATCAAAACAAACAGAATTTTAGCAATCATTAAGAAAAGGATAAAGAATAAGACAGAGAATATCTTATAGCCTCTCTAAATCCATGGTACATCCACATCTTGAATACTTCATACAGATGTGGTCGCCTCATCTCAAGATACCTTGGCATTGGAAAAAGTTCAGAAAATGGCAACAAAAAGTATTAGGAACATGGAATGGCTGCCATATGAGGAGAGACTAGTAAGACTTGAACTTTTCAGTGTGGAAAAGAGACAACAGGGGCCCTATGACAGATCTATAAAATCATGATGGGTGCGGAGAAAGTAGATCAGGAAGTGCTATTTACTCGTTTTCATTGCACCAGATCTAGGAGTCACCAAATGAAATTAATAGGTAACCAGTTTAAAACAAACCAATTTCACAACTGCTTCACTCTCTTCCTGAAATAAGCAAACAAAAATTGCAGCCAGTAAACTTCTCTTTGACTGTTCTTAGCTACCACACTTAAATCTCACTTGTGATCTGTATTCCTGTATGAACTGCAAATCTCACTCCGAACAACAAGCTGTACGTGTCATCCTGCTCGCTGTGCCCCTCTGACTGCTTTGCTGGGGTGCAACCTAGGACTGGGGTACTGCTGAGCCTCTGGCTTACCAAACTCGCCTCGCTGCCCCCCCAACTCAACACACCTGGAAACACATCTGGGGGAGAAAGCTGAACTGGGGATGTGGTCCCAGGCTAAAGGAAAGTTCCAGTCTCTGTGTGAGAAATCTGTAACCTAGAGTAAGATACTTCTTGATTCAAACCCTAGTGAGTTTGCAGAACTCATATTGCGATTTTACTTACTTATTAACTGCAGCAAGGTGTCTTGACAAGATTACAAAGAATAACTGTCCAGATGAAAGTTGGTTATCTAAGAAACGCTCTTTTACCTAAAACAATGCATTGTGGTTGCAGTACTTGGAAAAGCTGCTCAGGTCACAAGGGCTACGGCAGGTCCATTTTCCTCGGCAGGAGTGTCAGCTTGGGTAATACATTTACACTGCCCAGGCTCCAATGCAAGAGGCACAGCGCTGGGGTCTTAAACAGAAGGGCTGTGGGGGCCTGGCTGGAGTCTCTCTCGTGTTAGTTCATGAGTGGTTGGCAAAGGCAACTGACTGTACACGTGACTGTGAGAGAGGTCTGCAGCTCACTGGGAGGGAGAGCCCTGCCTGGTGAGACAGAAGGCTCAGTTCCAGATTGCACCCAAGGAACCTGTCACAACCCCTGCTCAGAAACCCTGCTACCCTGTCCCATGGCTCCACTGAGAGCCCCTGCCCCTCTCTCCCAGGTCAGAGACAGAGACACACTCCACGTCGTGGTGATGGTCCCCCCAGTGCTGGCTGTGGAACCCAGGTCTCTGCCCTGCTTTCCCCCCAGGTCCAGGCACCCGTACTCCTGATGCTGGGAGAAGAGGACAGACGCGTCCCCCCACACCAAGGGCTGGAGTACTACCATGCTCTCAAGGCCAGGGGCATCCCTGTCCGGTGAGCCCATGGGGCATGGAGGGGGGAGGAATAGCTCAGTGGTTTGAGTACTGGCCTGCTAAACCCAGGGTTGTGAGTTCAGTCCTTGAGGGGGGCCATTTAGGGATCTGGGGCAAGCCTGTCAGGGAGGGTACTTGGTCCTGCTGTGAGGGCAGGGGACTGGACTCAATGACCTCTCAAGGTCCCTTCCAGTTCTATGAGATGGTGTATCTCCATATATTATATTATATTTATTATAGGGAACAGGTGTTGGGAAGAGAATTGACTAGTGCAGGGGCTAATGGCTGGGGCCTAGGGCAGACAAGCTGGGTGTTCAGGCGCAATGAGACCAATAGGCCTGGGATCACCAATGGAACAGCTGTGTTTGTGTGGGGAAAGCTGGCTGGAGCCTCAGAGCACTGTGAGGAGCTGGTACATCCCACATGGTGGGGGACTGGCGCATGTCCCAGCATGCTGAGCTCCTTCAGTAGGTGATGGGGTGGGAGGTCCTGGTAGGTGCCTGGGCACAGGGGTCCTGGTGCATATACAGGTGGGCAAGGGCTCCCTGAGTACCCTGGGTGGAGGCTCCTGGGGAGCTGGTTCCAGTCTACCTTGCCAAGCCCTCCTCTTCTCTGCAGGCTGCTTCTATACCCTGGGAACAACCATGCACTCTCCGGCGTGGAGGCTGAGGCTGACGGCTTCATGAACATGGCGCTGTGGCTGCTCCAGCACCTGCAGTGCTGACGGGGTTGTGCGCTGTCTGCACCTGTGCCCTGTAGCGCACCTCCATTAAACCCCTAGCTCAGCTTGTGTCGTGTTTCCTCATCCTCACGTGGCAGCCTGCCCCAGGCAGGAGAGGTGAAGTCTCCTCTGCAATGGGGACCCCCCTTTGCTAGCAGCTTGGGGGCTGCGATGGGGAGAGGAAGAGCCCTAGAATCCCTCCTTGCAGAGGTGGAGATGGCCCAGGTTCAATGCTGGCTCTCCAGGCTGCCAGCTGGCTGGCGCCACTTGGCTTTACACTCACTGCACCTGCACCTAGAGAACAGCCCATCCTTCCAGTCTCCACCCCCTGTGGTACCCCACAACCTGCCAGGAGCAGGGCCTGCACAGCCAGGAGCAGGCCCCAACGGAACCTAGCAGTGGCCAGTCCCCAAGGGCCACCTTCTGCCAGGACTGGCCGTACATTTACATTGTCTCCATCCTTTCAGTCTCCACCCCCGTGGTACCCCACAACCTGCCAGGAGCAGGGCCTGCACAGCCAGGAACAGGCCCCAACGGAACCTAGCAATGGCCAGTCCCCAAAGGCCACCTTCTGCCAGGACTGGCCATACATTCACATTGTCTCCAGCCTCCCTGCCCACCCATTCCAGCTGTGACTCCACAGCACTCAGCTGGAGCTGAGCCAGTCACCCAGCAGTGACATTCCCCCGCCCAGCCCCCAGCCAGTACTGGCAGGGACATCCAGCAGCCTCATCCAGCCAAAGCAAGATTTGAGTCACCAGGAAAAGGCAAAGTTAAGCCAGTTCCATGCAGGCAGGTTCTGGCTCTGCTCCAGGTGAGTGCTGGGGAGTCAACTGACACCCAACAGCTTGAGCCAGCAGCCCAGAGCCAGGCTGACTTTAGCTGGCCCACTTACCAGCCTGCCAAAGCTGGGCATTAATTGTGCCATCCTTGAGGGGCCCATTCTCTCTGCAGGTTCTCCAAGCAGTTTGGTGAGCCTGCCTCTCATGGCTCCTGTTCTGCTCCGAGAGCAGCATTCCGATCTCTTCACACCCGCAGGCCGGCAATGAAAAGTGCAGAGGGGAACTGAGACACACACGGTCATCCTAAAAACATTGCAGAAAATGTCCACTGTCATAGTAGGCAACAGGATTTCTCTAGTCCTGCTGCCAGCAGCTGCCCCTACCCCGGGACGTTGGGTATGTTGACCATGGCTCCGTGCTATGCTTCTGTCTGGCGCTGCACAGAGGCCAGGGGCCAGGCCCCACCAGTGTCGGGGGAAGAGTCTTGGTGCCAGCAAGGTACCTGGCCAAGTGCAGCTGGGCTGATTCCCCAGGACCTCGACAGCTGGAGCTGCTGCAAGAGTGTGCTCCCATGGGAGAAGGGGAGAGACCGGCAACTTGGTATATCTCAGTGTCCATGGGGAAAGGGGAGCAACTTGCTCTGGGCTGCCCCAGCCTGCTGAGCAGCAGGTCTAGGCGGGGTTGGCTTAGCAGAGAGGCAACGCTAAGACCAGGCAGCAGGGTGGGCAGATGAAGCTAGGCCAAGGGCAAAGGCAGGGGCCCCCACTCAGGGTGAGTCATGGGAGATGGAAAACCAGGAGCAGATGGAGCCCAGACCAGGGTCTGGGGTGGAGCCAATGGGCTGGGCTATGGGCAGGAAACATGAACCAGGGTTCCCAGTCTGGTGGGACCTTTTCGCAGGAGAGTCTGGCACGAGCCAAGGGCTGGACTCTGAATCAGACAGACCAAGTGTAACGGATCCTGAGGAGCATTAGCCACTGGCTGCAATGGGCCTTTCCTCCAGAGAAACGGCTCCAGTTGGGCCCGGGGCTGCCTGCTCACTGCCTGGCTCCCAGCCTCAGTTCCTGTCTGTGAGGGGCTGTGGGCCCAGCATGGCTCCGAGATAAAAGTGCACGTTGTCAGAGAGGCCACAGACTGACTTATGCATATGACCTACGAGGAGAGGCTGAGGGAGTTGGGTCTGTTCAGTCTGCAGAAGCGAAGAGTGAGGGGGGATTTGGAGCAGCCTTCAACTTCCTGAAGGGAGGTTCCAAAGAGGCTGGAGCGAGGCTGTTCTCAGTAGTGACGGATGGCAGAACAAGGAGCAATGGGCTCAAGTTGTGGTGGGAGAGGTCCAGGTTGGATATTAGGAAAAACTATTTCACTAGGAGGGTGGGGAAGCACTGGGATGGGTTACCTAGGGAAGTAGTGGAGTCTCCATCCCTAGAGGTGTTTAAGTCTCGGCTTGACAAAGCCCTGGCTGGGTTGATTTAGTTGGGATTGGTCCTGCCGAGGGCAGAGGGCTGGACTTGATGACCTCTGAGGTCTCTTCCAGCTCCATGGTTCTATGATTCTATGACTTTCTGGGAGTAGCTCAAGGAGCCCCTGGGCCAGCTGCACCCACCACTACAGGGGCAGTGTCAGCACCCTCAGGAGGAGTGTGGGTGTGGAAAGGGGCTCTGGACTGGGGTGCAGGTTCTTCCTGTGTCTGAGAGGTTGGAATGAGGGGAGACCAGGCTTCCTGCAGGCCATGACTCGGGTGCAGACGTGGGGACTACATCATCAGGCTGCCTGAGGAAAGAGCAGGGCTTTTGCAGTTTGGGAGGGCACATTGGTCTGCCCATGGCTGTCCAAGCTAGGAAACCCAGACCCACTCCCCCCTGCTGTGGGACACTTTGGGTACCTGGAAAAGTGCCCCAGCCTGCAGCCCCAGCATGCTGGGTGGAGTGAGCAGGAGGCCTGAGCAAAAGGTGGCTGGGCAGGTGGAAGGAAAGGGCACTGACATCTGAGTAACAGCTGGCACGTGACTCCTCTACTGCACACCTCACCCATCTTACTGTATCAGCTGCAGCTTGGCCAGACAGGCCAAGGCTGTGCCCACGGTGAGGCAGTCACAGCCCCTGCCCTCCTCCTCGATGCATGCCCTGACCCAGTTCTGCCTGCAGCTGCACCCAGCCCAGAGCCCCCTGCCCTGCTGCTGGGCACAGGTCACAGCTCCTGTTATACTGGCAAACCTAGACCTCTGACCCACCTCCTCTAGTCCCCTGTCCCCTGGAGCCATGTGCTGCCCTGTCCCTGCCAGAGCCTGCCTCCCCCATAGGGACTGCCTCCTACCCCACCCCCAGGCACTCGGCCCTTGCTCCGCTCCCCCAGATGGCTGCAGCATACAAGGGGCTCTCTGCAAAACCTGCCCATGCAGCAAGATGCCCAGGGCAGAGGCTCCATGGTGTGGGCAGGCCCCATGCTACCGACACTGCCACCATCTCCCCCAGGCAAACTCAGCGCCTGCCAGACCCTGCCCAGGCTCCCACCAGTTCTTGGGGCTCAGCTTGTCTTGGGGCACCCATTGGCCCACATGACAGAGGCAGCCATCGTCCCACCTTGCCCATGTTTTATTGCAATCAGCCAATGCAGCAACAAGCAGCACCCTCCTGCTGTGGGCCGGTGCCAACAGCCCAGGCCCAGGCATAGCACAGCACAGCTGGGCACAGCCTCAGTCTCAGCACAGACAGGCCTGGAGGCGCGCTGGAGCATGGCACAGCTGGGCAGAGGGTGGCAGTGCTGGGGGCTGTCCCCAGGCCAGCCCCTCGGCTCACAGCATCCGCATCACTTTGTGGATCCAGTCGACGTAGAGCGAGACGCGGGTGAAGACGCCGGGCTGGTCTGGGCGGGCGCACACGCGTGTCGGGGTGATGATGCCCTCCAGCACCCAGCAGTCGTGGGCCAGGCAAGCCAGCGGCCCCCCATAATCACCCTGCAGGGGCCAAGAGCACAAGCTGACTCCACAGCATGGGCGGGGACTAGGAGTGCCAGGGTCCCCTGACCCCATGCTTGTGTCTGCATCCTGCCCGGCTGCCTCACACTGAGCGTGCACCGCATGGCCCCCCTCTGTCCAGGCAGTGAGAGGCCGTGCGCCCCAGGGCGCCCCGCTGGCAAGAGACGAAGCAGCACGTGCAGCTGGGCTTTCCGGCAGGCTGGCACTGGCAGCAGCCAGCCCTGCACCCCCCCCCCATATCCCAGCCCCCCGCCCTGACTCCTGCACCCGCCGCAAAAAACGCCAACCCTCTGCCTGAGCCCCCCCCACCCCCCCTGCCCTGACACACACACACACACACACACACACACACACACACACATCCCTGCCCTGACTCCTGCACCCTCCGCAAAAACGCCAACCCTCTGCCTGAGCCCCCCCCACCCCCCTGCCCTGACACACACACACACACACACACACACACACACACACACACACACACATACACATCCCTGCCCTGACTCCTGCACCCTCCGCAAAAACGCCAACCCTCTGCCTGAGCCCCCCCCCCCCCCAGCCCCCTGCCCTGACACACACCACACACACACACACACACACACACACACACACATCCCTGCCCTGACTCCTGCACCCTCCGCAAAAACGCCAACCCTCTGCCTGAGCCCCCCCCCACCCCAGCCCCCTGCCCTCACACACACACACACACACACACACACACACACACACACACACCCCTGCCCTGAACCCCCCCACACACACCTCAACCCCCTGCCCTGCTGTCTTCTCTCACACACACCTCAGCCCCCTGCCCTCACACACACACACACACACACACACATCCCTGCCCTGACTCCTGCACCCTCCGCAAAAACGCCAACCCTCTGCCTGAGCCCCCCCCCCCCACCCCAACCCCCTGCCCTGACACACACACACACACACACACACACACACACACACACACAAAACCCCCTGCCCTGAGCCCCCCCCCACACCTCAACCCCCTGTCCCCTCTCTCACACACACAAACACAACCCCCCCCGCCCCCCACACACATCCCAGCCCCCTGCCCTGACTCCTGCACCCTCCACAAAAATGCCAACCCTCTGCCTGAGCCCCCCCCCCCACATCCACACACACCCCCAACCCCCTGCCCTGACACACACACATACACACACAACCCCCTGTCCTGAGCCCCCCACACCTCAACCCCCTGTCCTCTCTCACACACACACACATACACACAAACCCCCCTGCCCCCCCCACACACATCCCAGTCCCCTGCCCTGAGCCCCCCACACTTCAACCCCCTGTCCTCTCTCTCTCTCACACACACACACACCAGCCCCCCTGCCCTCCCCTGCCACACAGCACTCTCCTCCCTCCCCTCCCCTCCCCCAGGGCACTCCCCACGCTCCCCTCCCCCAGGGCACTCCCCTCCCCTAGGGCACTCCCCTCCCCTAGGGCACTCCCCACGCTCCCCTCCCGCAGGGCACTCCCCTTCCCCAGGGCACTCCCCACCCTCCCCTCCCCTAGGGCACTCCCCTCCCCTAGGGCACTCCCCACCCTCCCCTCCCCTAGGGCACTCCCCTCCCCTAGGGCACTCCCCACCCTCCCCTCCCCTAGGGCACTCCCCTTCCCCAGGGCACTCCCCACCCTCCCCTCCCCTAGGGCACTCCCCACGCTCCCCTCCCGCAGGGCACTCCCCTCCCCTAGGGCACTCCCCACCCTCCCCTCCCGCAGGGCACTCCCCTCCCCTAGGGCACTCCCCACCCTCCCCTCCCGCAGGGCACTCCCCTCCCCTAGGGCACTCCCCACCCTCCCCTCCCCTAGGGCACTCCCCACGCTCCCCTCCCGCAGGGCACTCCCCTCCCCTAGGGCACTCCCCACCCTCCCCTCCCCTAGGGCACTCCCCACCCTCCCCTCCCCCAGGGCACTCCCCACCCTCCCCTCCCCTAGGGCACTCCCCACCCTCCCCTCCCCTAGGGCACTCCCCACGCTCCCCTCCCGCAGGGCACTCCCCTCCCCTAGGGCACTCCCCACCCTCCCCTCCCCTAGGGCACTCCCCACCCTCCCCTCCCCCAGGGCACTCCCCACCCTCCCCTCCCGCAGGGCACTCCCCACCCTCCCCTCCCCTAGGGCACTCCCCACCCTCCCCTCCCGCAGGGCACTCCCCTCCCCTAGGGCACTCCCCACCCTCCCCTCCCGCAGGGCACTCCCCACCCTCCCCTCCCCTAGGGCACTCCCCACGCTCCCCTCCCGCAGGGCACTCCCCTCCCCTAGGGCACTCCCCACCCTCCCCTCCCGCAGGGCACTCCCCACCCTCCCCTCCCCTAGGGCACTCCCCACCCTCCCCTCCCGCAGGGCACTCCCCACCCTCCCCTCCCCTAGGGCACTCCCCTCGCCTAGGGCACTCCCCACCCTCCCCTCCCCTAGGGCACTCCCCTTCCCCAGGGCACTCCCCTCCCCTAGGGCACTCCCCTTCCCCAGGGCACTCCCCTCCCCTAGGGCACTCCCCACGCTCCCCTTCCCCAGGGCACTCCCCACCCTCCCCTCCCCCCAGGGCACTCCCCACCCTCCCCTCCCCTAGGGCACTCCCCTTCCCCAGGGCACTCCCCTCCCCTAGGGCACTCCCCACGCTCCCCTTCCCCAGGGCACTCCCCACCCTCCCCTCCCCCAGGGCACTCCCCACCCTCCCCTCTCCCAGGGTACTCCCCACGCTCCCCTCCCCTAGGGCACTCCCCACCCTCCCCTCCCCCAGGGCACTCCCCACGCTCCCCTCCCGCAGGGCACTCCCCTCCCCTAGGGCACTCCCCACCCTCCCCTCCCCTAGGGCACTCCCCTCCCCTAGGGCACTCCCCACCCTCCCCTCCCCTAGGGCACTCCCCTCCCCTAGGGTACTCCCCACGCTCCCCTCCCCTAGGGCACTCCCCACCCTCCCCTCCCCTAGGGCACTCCCCACGCTCCCCTCCCCTAGGGCACTCCCCACCCTCCCCTCCCCCAGGGCACTCCCCTCCCCTAGGGTACTCCCCACGCTCCCCTCCCGCAGGGCACTCCCCTCCCCTAGGGCACTCCCCACCCTCCCCTCCCCTAGGGCACTCCCCTTCCCCAGGGCACTCCCCTCCCCTAGGGCACTCCCCACGCTCCCCTCCCCCAGGGCACTCCCCTCCCCTAGGGTACTCCCCACGCTCCCCTCCCGCAGGGCACTCCCCTCCCCTAGGGCACTCCCCACCCTCCCCTCCCCTAGGGCACTCCCCTTCCCCAGGGCACTCCCCTCCCCTAGGGCACTCCCCACGCTCCCCTCCCGCAGGGCACTCCCCTTCCCCAGGGCACTCCCCTCCCCTAGGGCACTCCCCACGCTCCCCTCCCGCAGGGCCCTCCCCTCCCCCAGGGCACTCTCCTCCCTCCCCTCCCCCAGGACATTCCCCTCCATCCCCTCCCCCTCGGCCCTCTCCTCCCACCACTTCCCCACAGCACTCGCCTCCCTCCCCACCCCCATGGCACTCCCCACCCTCCCGTCCCTCCCCTGCCCCACAGCACTCTCCTCCCTCCCCTCCCCCACAGCACTTCCCTCTCCCACTGCACTCCCTTCCCCTATGGCACTCTCCTCCCTCCCCTCCCCTCCCCTCCCCTCCCCTCCCCCACAGCACTCCCCTCCCTCTTCTTCCCCAAGGCACTTCTCTCCCCATCCCCTATTGATCTCCCCTCCCCCACAGCACTCCCCTCCCACCCCTCCTCCATGGCACTCCCATTCCTCCCCCCCAAGCGCTCCCCTCCCCCACAGCACTCCCCTCTCTCCCCTCTCCCATGGCACTCCCCCTCTCCTCTTCCCCACAGCACTCTCCTCCCCACTCCCTTATGGTGCTCCCCTCACCCATGGCGCTCCCCTCCTTCTCCTCCCCATAGTACTCCCCCCATGGTTCTCTCCTCCCTCCCCTTCCCCATGGTATTCTTCCCCCTCCCTTTCCCCACGGCACTCCCCGCCCCCATGGCACTCCTTTCCCCTCTCCCCAGTCTGCCCCCAGCTCACCTCACAGGCCCCCACCCTGGCACGCAGGGGCTTGGTGCACAGCTCACTCTCCTTCAGCCGGCCCCGGAGCAGCGCGCTGCACTCCCTGTTGCCCATCACGGGAAGTCTGGCCACATTGAGCAGAGTTTTGTCGCTGGTACCTGGAGGAGGGACCTGTGGCTAGAACCCAGGGGCAGGGGTCCCCATCTTGATTCCCCCAGCCTGGACAAGCCAGGGGATGTTGGCTATGCACTAGGGGATCCCCTGGTTGGGACTGGACATGGCCGTGATGGAGGGGAGGGGGCAGGAAGCCAGCTGGGCAGCTGCAGTGTAGAGGCAGGGCAGGTGGGGTGTTTCTGCAGATAGCCCCAGCCTGGACAGGAAGGAGGCTGGACAGCGGTGGGGATGTCTGTACCCCATGGCGCTCGCCACGCCTCACTGCCTGGCTGCCCCCTCCCTGGCCTGGGTCAGTACCTCCGGTTTCACCCCATCCGGCGATCTCGCACTCGGTGTTCTCAGGCACAACGTACCGCTCAGGTGGGAGGCAGATCAGAGCCACCCGCTTGTTCAGTGTCGCTGGCCTGCCAAGAGACAACAGTGACGTGCAGCTGGCTGCCCACCCCACTACACACCAAGCCAGACCATCCCTGGCCAGGGATGGCACAACGGGGCTCTGCCCTGGCCATGGCCTCTGCAGGAACAGGCCTTCAGAGAATCAGAGAAGTTGGGGTGGGAGAGACCCCCCAAGAGGTCATCAAGTCCAGCCCCCCCCCGCCCCCCCCCGCCCAAAGCAGGACCAATCCCAACTAAATCATCCCAGCCAGGGCTTTCTCAGGCCCAGCCTTAAAAACCTTGAGGGATGGAGATTCCACCCCCCCCTCTCTAGAGAACCCATCCCAGTGTTCCCCCCCCCCCCAGGGAAATAGTTTTTCCTAATATCCAACCTAGACCTCCCCCAGTGCCACTTGAGACCATTGCTCCTCATTCTGCCATTTGCCACTGAGAACAGCCTCACTCCATCCTCTTTGGAGCCCCCCCCCCCCACCCCCACCCCCACCCCCAGTCCAGCTAGTTGAAGGCTGCTATCAAATCCCCCCTCACTCTTCTCTGCTTCTGCTAAAGGAGCCCAAAGGGTAGCAGGTTTAAAACTAATAAAAGAATAAAAGAAAGTTCTTCTTCACACAGTGCACAGTCAACCTGTGGAACTCCTTGCCAGAGGAGGCTGTGACGGCTAGGACTGGCAATGCCACCGTGGCTACAAGGGCACACTGTTGACTCATCGCCAGCTTCTCGTCCACTGTAACCCCCAGGTCCTATTCTTCAGCACAGATGGATGGGAAGCAGCTTCCAAACGTGACCTGAGCACGACAGGATGGCTGCAGGGAGCCTGGGCCAATGGTCTGCAGAGATGCGAACTGTCCCATTCAGCACTGTCCAGCCTTGGGAGACAGAGTCCTTGGCCCTAGCATTCAGCATTAGCTGGCAGATTCCTCCTGTGCTGCCCCCCCTGCCTTGTGCTCCCCTGGGGGGTACCAGCTGGACTCCAGTGCATGCCCCCTGCACAAAGCCGTGGCACAGGCCACGGGGGTCAGGGAGGCAGAGCGGGAGCCAGGGACAAGAAGCACAGCCCAAGACTGATGCAGGCCCAGCTGGCCCCTCCCCAGGGCACTCAGCAGCTGGAGGAAGTGGTGCTGAGCCAGGCTGGCTGCAAGCCTGAGGGGCTGGCATGGGATAAGCAGCACTGCAAAGCTTTGCACTGTGGCGTGCCTGGGCCCGCTGTCTCCCCTTGCCCTAAGGCCATGAACTACCCCATTTGCCTCCCTGTCACACAGCCGCGCAGGCACTCCTGCCCCGCCCCCGCCCCGCACCCAGCACCTCGGGACAGGCCACATACTGAGCACTCTGGCTGACTTCTGAGGCCTCTCCAGGAGAGCCCAGGCAAATCTCTGGCCCTTACACCCCTATTAGGAAAGGTGGCAACCGGGGCTGGAGAGAGGGGGGCTGTCCCAGCAAGAGCTGAATAGCAGGGTGGGGTCCAGTGTACGCCTTGGCACCAGGTCCCAGCCCTGCTGAGCCAGCACCTCAGGCCACTCACCTAGCCAGTTTCAGCAGGACCAGGTCGGACGCGGATGGCCCGCAGACAAGTCTCAGGATGGGGAGGGCCTGTCTGTCAGGGTCACTGGGGCTGGGATCCTTGAAGAGGGTCCCGAGTTGGACCTGGTAGCCAGACAGGTCAGCATCGCTGCCAAAGGAGGCACAAGCCAAGCTGCAGCATGTCACTCCAGCCCAGTGCCCCAGCTCCCACCCTGCCCCCCCAACCTCCATCCAGCTCCCAGGGCTACAGGTCTGGCCTCAGCTTCCCAGCCCTGCTCCACACTGCTGCTTGGTGAATGCAGCCCCCTCCCTGACTGGCAGCATGACCTGGGAGCACCACACCCCAGCCCTGCCCTCCGGTTTGCAGCCTCCACCCAGCACCCCCTGTTCAGCAGGGCTGGGAGTCAGCCCCATAAGCAGCCCTGCGCGGGCACCTGAGGAAGCTTCACTGGCCTCCCAAGGCCCCGTTGTTACCCGCACAAATTTCTTTATCCCTTCCACACTGCAGGGACACACCCCTTTACCCAGTTCCTAGGGCTCAAGGTGCAACCCTGTGAATTTACACACCCACCCTCACCCCATTCCTAGGGCTCAGGGTGTAACAACCCGCGGGTTGGCAGGATCTTGAGCCACTGAAAGAGCCTCACACAGTAATGTTCTTATCCTCTATTTATTGACACTTCCCAAACAAGCAGAATGCACATGCTAAGCACACAGGGTCATGCTCACCAATCCTGATAAAGGCAGGCAGACTTCCCCTGTTGGCCAGGCAATGTCAGTCTCTCTGGTCTTAGGCTGTGTCTCAGAGGTGAGCAGAGGTGTGGAAGAAACTCATGATGGCTGGGGAGCCAAAAGAGAGATGGGACGGGAAGCCCACAAGCGAGTTACTACAGAGGGCTGCCCAGCTAGAGAGGCAAGAGGAAGTGACTGAGGGGGCTCCTGTTAATCCCATAACAGACCCTGAACCATCAGCACCTCCCCAGTAGGGGTGCCCACCTCCCAGGACTCCCCCTAAGGTTGTGGCTCAACTTCAGTCTGACAAATGGGGACGTCCCACTGTCGGGGCAGTGATGGGGAGGGCGGGGGAACAGGCATTCCCCACTATGCTAATCGACACTGGCGCATCAGCCTGTGTGCTTGGAGAGCACTGGCTTCCCAGGGATGCTGTGGAAACACAGCAGTCAACCCAGCTGGTGTCATGTCCAGGGGAGACAACGAAAGCCTCTAACACGAGACCGATCCTGACCCGTGTTGGGAATCAGGAGTCATGGAAAGCTAGAACAGGCTTTGGAGCCATAACGGTCGATACCAACCAGGAACTCAAGGGACCAGTAAGGCCCCACTCAGCACAAGCTGCAGAAGTGGTGGCCGTGCTGAAGGTGTTACAGGAGAAGGCTCAGGAAGCCACCCTGGCAATATTCACTGATTCAGACTGTGTGTGCAGAGCAGCAATTTCGAACTGGCCCCACCGGGGGGGTTAGAAAAATGTCTGGTATGTCTTTCAGACTGGAGCCAGCAGAACACAAGTGACCCGGGCACTGTTATGAAGAACAAACTGTCGCGACTGTGTGTTTCTGTGTGTTTTACGTTCCATGTTGTTTGTCTGACCGCAAACCCTGTTCTCTGGCCTGTCGACATCCATGTAGTAAATGTAGAGAACAATAATTTCTGGGTAATGCCCAATACTGGATCAATCCTATAGTGCTCAATCACACCAGCTGTTGCTTGTGCTGGGAAAAGGCATTCACCCATTACCATAACATAACTGGCAGGCTGTCACCAGAAGCCCCATCACAATCTAAGCCGTCATTAATGCCTGGATACTCCAACACTGTGGAAGGGAATTGTATGGGACCAAAAAAAACCCACAATATATAACACTGACTGCCTTAAGCTCGCTCAGAAACAAGAAGTCAATCCACTTAGGACCCCTGTGTTCTCTCCAAAATGTGGGATACTGAAGGTTATGGGGTTTGATGGCAGCCAGGAGGGGACACTGACATTAGGATGCTAATAGGGTTTAATGAGCCTCACTTGCTTCAAACCTGGGACTCAAGGCCCAGCACCCTGACTAGTCCCTCAGGGAAACAATTGCAACTATCAGGAAACTGCACTAACACACCGTGGCAGGTGGATACCCAGGACATAGGAGAACTGGGACCCCCCCAGAATGGATTAAAGAAACACAGGGCAGTAATTGTGCTAAAAGGCAACCTAACGTCCAATTACAATATCAGTGTCTAATTAATTTTCTTAACATCCCTGTTGAAGTAGGTGAATACAGATTGCAAGGCCTCTGGGTAAAATTACATTTTAAAATAATTGCCACTGAGTCTGATATGCAAAGACCAAGAAGACGCCCACTGAACAGTCCACATGTGGTAAAACTGGATCACAGAGAGCAAGTCATTGTATCACCAATACGATCTCTAAAGCAAATTGAGCTGGACCTTACTGGGTTAAATGTATCTAAGCTGATACCTCAATGCGCCCCGTATGTACGGACATTCCATAAGGGGTGGGCAGCGTGGCTACAATGATGGTATATTGACAACCCCATCAGAAGAAGAACCCCCAGATGTGTACTGGATACTGTTTTGGGTGGAACTGGGTTAGGGGTTGGAGTACTGGATGCCGCTAACATAGAAGTATTGGCAAACAAATTGAGTTATGTGACAGGTGAAATACAAGAGCTGGGAAAGCCTGTCAGTGCATCCTTATCAAAATTAGGAATGGGACAACAATTATTTTCTAGAATATTGCCAGTATGGCAACAGCAAGGGGGAAAAGATTTGTTATTCTTAGCAGGAACTATGGGATCAATACAAGAAAATGTATCCCTAGCATTAGCCTGTACACAGGCTCAAGAAATAAGTCAGCAATTGGTCATTCAAGTAATCTGGGAAGGTATGCAAGGAAATTTGCCTTTGGAAATAAGAAAACTGTTGTGGGAAAATGTTACAGAAGGGGAGAGACAATTAATGGCCTGGTGGAAGTTGGTAAATTTTACCCTAAACAAAGATCAAATGGTTTTAAAAGCATTTGTTGTAACTGTACACTCTAGCCTAACTATTGATATCTATCCAATAGTGCCTATGGGAATTCAGCTCACAAAAAATTTGATTCTGTATTCCACTGATCATCATTCCTGGGCATATAAGGAAAACCAACAATGGAAGACCATTGACATGTTTCAGTGTGTGCCCCATGACAATTTGGGGTAGTGTGTGAGGATCAAAATTTACAAGAAAGGGATGAATGTTTCTGTGTAAAAGACAAAGGAACCCAAAGATGTATGTTTGATATATTCACTGAACAAAAATCAGCTGTTGTATATGCAGGAAAGGGATGTCTATGTGTGAGACATCATTGTCCAATTGTAGTAATAGATGATAAGGAATTGTATTTTATGACATATTTAGTTAACAGATGTTTTTGTAACATTACAAAGATTAAGAGTTGTGATTTTGAATACTATGTACCTGTATGGACTGTAAATTACTTGAAGTTTAAACCACAACTGTATCACGATGTAACACGTGTAAACTTAGGTATGAATATGACTGTGATAAGGAAACTGTTAATCCATCCTACGTTACATTCACAGTTACAGTCTATTGCACAGACAGGAGAACAAATACATGTTGAAGTGCAGCATAATAATGCAGAAATTACTCATGTACTTAAAATTATTGCAGATGCAGGACATCACTCCTGGTGGGAGACGCTATTAGGTTGGTCACCTTCTGCAACAGGTGTGCTAAATATAATGGTTCACCCCATTGTGGTGATTATTGGAATCCAATTGGCTTTATTAGTCAGTATGATCACTTTGGCTTGCTGGGTAAAGAGAACTGTTTGAAGAATACAGGAAGCTGGCATGCAAAGGCAAATGAGGCCCTTGTTAATGATACCCAGGAGGCAAGACCAAGCTCAGCCAGTCTGAGTATTGGCCTCCTGAAATAGTAATGACAGCTTTGGTAAAAGCATCATTAAGGAGGGGACTGTACCAATATGGCTTTTCTGTAGCCATGTTGGAAGGCCTGTGCTAGGCCTGAACCAAAGCTGCCTTCCGCAGCCAGACTGAAGAGTAGCAGCCATTACTGTAAGGCCTGGAGTCACAGACTCACAGTTCCATCTAAATTGTATTACAAAGTGTTCACACCAGGTTGCCCTGATAGCTCCCCACTGTCACCAGATAAAGAAACAGATCTCAAGATGGGTAAAGAAATTTGTGCGTCACACCATTCTGTCTGGCAAGAAACTGCTCATCAATAGAGGATGTTGTGGAATCCTCACCCTATGAGCAGTGTCACTACACTTTCCTATTGTCTGACTGTGTGATCTCTGTCTGGTTTGTAACTGTTTCTGTCTGCTGGATAATTAATTTTGCTAGGTGTAAATCAATTAAGGTGGTTGGGTAATTTTGTTATGCTAGGTTAGTAAAATTATACTAAAATAATTGGTTAAGGTCTAGCTAAGCAAGACTCAGGTTTCATTATATCAACTGGGGTTCAAGAAGAAGAAGGGAGGAAGATCATCAGGAGGAACAGAAGGAAGAAAAGGCTGGAAGAGGACCAGGAGGAGGGAGAAGACCTGGAAAAGAAGAACTCACCTCTGAGACACAGCCTAAGACCAGAGAGACTGATATTGCCTGGCCAACAGGGGAAGTCTGCCTGCCTTTATCAGGACTGGTGAGCATGACACTGTGTGCTTGGCATGTGCATTCTGCTTGTTTGGGAAGTGTCAAGAAATAGAGGATAAGAACATTACTGGGTGAGGCTCTTTCAAGTGGCTAAAGATCCTGCCAACCCGCGGGTTGTTACACCCTGAGCCCTAGGAATTGGGTGAGGGTGGGTGTGTAAATTCAAAGGGTTGTTACACCCTGAGCCCTAGGAATTGGGTGAGGGTGGGTGTGTAAATTCACAGGGTTGCACCTTGAGCCCTAGGAACTGGGTAAAGGTGTGTGTCCCTGCAGTGTGGAAGGGAGAGAGGAATTTGTGCGGGTAACACTGTGCCCTGGGAGGATGTGCTGGCTGGCACAGCGGCAGGCAGAGGAATGAATGGGCTCCTCAGGACAGTCCCAGCCTAGGACGGGCAGGGGGTACGGGCTGTGCAGGGGCTTGCTCACAGCCTCACCTTTCTATGGTGCCACTAGGAGCCGGGGAGCAAGGGCTGACCCTTTCTTTTATGCCTGGGGCTGCCCAGCCCAGGAAGGAGCTCCCAGACAGCCCATGCTGGCAGTCACTGTGGCAGTCCCTCAGGGCCATGGCCGGGGCAGCCCCATTCGAAGGGCGTGTTCCAAGGCTGATACACCCCTGTGGCACTGGGGAAGCCAGGCCAATAGTGACCTAGCTACGTGCTGTCCAGCACCTGTGCAGCCTGCAGATGCGGGGACGAACAACAGGCTCTTCTTGTCTCGGCCCACCTGGGCCCCACAGCCCCCGCCAGATGCTGCCTGCAGTGCAGCAGCGGGGCCAGTCAGCAGGGCCCATCTGCCCTCTCTGTGCTGCTTCCTGGCCATATCTGAGCCCAGCCCCGTGGCACATGAAGCTGGCACCAAGGGCCTGAAAGGGGTTCAGCGGGTCCAGAACGGTCCACAGGCTCCGGCCCCCTTGCACGCCATGTGCTCAGCCAGCATGGCCAGAGTGCAGGCCGCTGCACTGCCTTCCCAGCAGACTCCTCACCAGGACGAGAAGCACTGGCGTGTGCTGACGACCCATTGCTCCTTCACCAGGGATCCCCCGCAGAAATGCACGCCTTCCCTGCAGGGAAGAAAGCATACGTGTTGGAGATCCCAATCCAGGGGCTGCCCTGCTGCCCCACAGGCCTGGCAATGTAGGTAGTGCCTGGGGGAGCTGTGGCAGGAACAAAGGGGAGGGGAAAGGGAGACTCCATTTGTGTGCAGAATATCGGCACAGGGACTGAATCGGGGCTCGAGGCTGGCAGAGAAAGGGCTACCCCCATCCATGCTGCAGCTTACACATTCAGCTGGCACTGGGGAGAATCCAGCCTAGGAACAATTTCCCAGGGTCCTCGTGGATTCTCTGCCACTGACAAGATTTAACTCCAGACTGGCCCTTTTCCAGCTTGAGGAAATGGCTGGGGACCTTTTCTGGCCTGTGTCCTGCTGGACATGAGTGGCCAATCACAATGGTCCAGTCAGGCTGGGACCGCCGGATCTCCCGGTGCGCGTGGACAGTGAGGTGCATTGGGAATCTTTGCCCTGGCCACCGAGCTCACTGCCCTTCATGGCTCATTGTGACTGGCGCGCTGGGCTCTCTCCTTTGTCTGCCTGCCACAGGCTGGTCTCCAAGTGCCAAGTTCCTGGGGGTCTCCACGCCAAGGAGCTGCAGTGCTGGCATTGTGAAGTCAGGGGCAGGTGCCAACGCCGGTGGCTTGCTGACCCTAGCCTGGGCCTGGCAAGCGTGTGGGGGCTGCTCACCATGGCCGAGGGCTATTAGAGGCAGTGCACTGTGACCCCAGAGAGATGTGCCTATTGCCGCTCCTCGCCCCACTGCATGCGGGTCAGAGAGTGGCTGACTGAGTCTCCGCTCTAAGTCAGAGCAGGACAGGACCCAGGCACTGTGGCTGCTGCCCCATGACCCAGCAGGTCGCTGCCCTGCCCCAGCCCCTGGGTGCTGCTCACCGGTTGTGGATGCTCACAGTCCAGGGCGAGTTCCCAGGGAGCCCCCCCACGATACGGCCCTTCAGCTGCAGGCGCTCATCTCTCTTGCCGCACTGGTCAAAGGCCACCTGGTCTGCAGGCACAGGGGGAGTCAGGCTGTGCCAGCTGCCTAGTGTGCAAACAGCCTAGTGATCTGGCTCGCACCCAGGCCAGCGAGGGCACGGGGTCACTTAGGAGCTCTGCAGCCTCTGTTCCTGAGCACACACTCCCAGGCTGAGCCACCCCACCTGGCCCACCCCAGACTCTGGCCCCAATGCTTTACCTGGAGCCTCCAGGATGGAAGGTGTCTTGTCACCAGCTGGGGGAACAAAGCAGAGGTGGGAGGTCAAGCATGATGGTGCCAGGCAGGAAATGGCCAGAGCATAGCCTGGGGACCCTGGGGCTTCATTCCCTGAGGGGCCACCCCTGCCTGGCAGAGACCTAGCGCCTCTCGCTGCTGCTTTTAACCTTGCCAGGCCCCTTTGGACGTTCCAGCAGCACTGCCCTGGCACTGAGCCTGAGCCTCGCTGCAGCCCTTAACTGTGCCCCTTCGCCCCCACCCAAGCACCTCCTCACTGGGCCTGTCCGTGAGCCCAGCTGCCTGGCACCAGCACAGAGGGGGACGTGGAACCCAGGGGACCACTAATCCATGCATCCCTCTGCCAGGCCAGTGCCCAGGGCTACCCAGCATGGGCCCAGAGCACCGGGAGGCTGGGGTGGGCTCTGCTGTGGAGAAGGGTGCTGATGGGGGCAGCCTGGCCTGTGGGCTTGGAGAGTGACCCTGCCCCTCACAGTGGGTTTTCTCAGCCCGCATCATGACTCCAGTCCCCGGAGAGCCCTGGGCTGAGCCATCCCCACTGCGTGCCAGGCCCTCACCGCACGGCTTGATGGCACAGTAATCGAACTGGGTGCTGGGGTCCATAGTGTAGCACCAGGGCCCGTGGCTGTCATTGTCAGGGTTGCGGCAATAATTCTCCTCCAGGTGCATGGCGGGGAACATGGCGGGAGAGATCCTGGATGGAGACGGGAAAATCAGCCCCACGTCCCTCAGCCTCCTTCGCACCCCACTCCCACGGCTCCTTAGCCCTTGCCCTCCTCCTGCTGCCTCTCAGCCCCCAGCATAGCAACACTCCTGCCCCTCACCACCTACCTGCCACTCCATAGCCACTCTATGCTGTGCTCCCTACGCCTCAGTCCTCTGCCCCACGGCCACTCTCCTGCCCCACGGCCATTCCCCTGCCCCTACGCCTCAGTCCCCTGCCCCATGGCAATTCCCCTGCCACTACGCCTCAGTCCCCTGCCCCACAGCCACTCCCCTGCCCCCTACGCCTCAGTCCCCTGCCCCACGGCCACTCCCCTGCCTCCTACACCTCAGTCCCCTGCCCCATGGCCACTCCCCTGCCCCTACGCCTCAGTCTCCTGCCCCATGGCCACTCCCCTGCCCCCTACGCCTCAGTCCCCTGCCCCATGGCCACTCCCCTGCCCCCTACGCCTCAGTCCCCAGCCCCATGGCCACTCCCCTGTCCCCCACCCCTCAGTCCCCAGCCCCACGGCCACTCCCCTGTCCCCCACCCCTCAGTCCTCTGCCCCATGGCCACTCCCCTGTCCCCCACCCCTCAGTCCTCTGCCCCATAGCCACTAAGTGCCACCATAGTTTAACACCAAGTAAAAGAAGCAGTGAGTGGCAAAAAGTGGAAGTTAAATCCTAGTGAGGAAAATAGAAAGGAGCATCGATGCTGGCAAATGAAGCGTGAAAATACCATTAGCAAGGCCAAACCAAAAAAAAGAATTTAAAAGAACAGCTAGCCAAAGCTTCAAAAAAGTAATAGCAAAATTTTTTAAGCACATCAGAAGCAGGAAGCGGCTAAACAACCAGTAGGACCACTAGATGATTGAGATGCTAAAGGAACACTCAAGGATGTGTAGAGACTGCCGTAACCATTTTACATGTTTAGTTAGAAGCCATTCTGTATAACAAAAGCCATTTCAGTTACTTGTGTCTGCACGTATACTAGAGGGAGTGAACTGGCCTTCACCGAGGTGGGGAGAGGCCAGAGGGATGCGCTGTTGGAATGTGTTAATGAACTATTTTGAGCTGAAGCTCAAACTCCCTCTAAACCTGTTTGTTTCTTTGCTGATAATAATTCCTCTCTGAAGTTTATTTTGATTTCTTGCCCTGACGTCAGACTTGTTTGGTTAAGGGTATAAAATACTAGGATTGATTGTATTAGCCAGCCTTACTGGGCCTGACTTTGCTGGGTCCACGTTTGGCTCACTTTGCTTTTATTGGCCAATAAAACCATATATTTTAGCCGCGTAAACAGAGTGAAGTTTTTACTTTGACAGATGCTAAGGCCATTGCAGAGAAACTAAATTTCCAGAAAGCCTTTGACAAGGTCCCTCACCAAAGGCTCCTAACTAAATAAATGCTCATGAGCTAAGATGGAAAGTCCTTGCATGGCTAGGCCTCAGTTGGAGTACCGTGTCCAGTTCTGGGTGCACATTTTAGGAAAGATGTGGAGAAGGTCCAGCGAAGAGCAACAAAAATGATTAAAGGTCTAGAAAACATGAGCTATGAGAAAAAACTGAAGGAACTAGGTTTGTTTAGTTTAGAAAAGAGGAGACTGAGAGGGGACATGCTAGTGGTTTTCAAGTCTCTAAAAGGATGTTGCAATGAGGAGGGAGAAAAATTGTTCTCCTTGGTTTCTGGTGATAGGACAAGAAGCAATGGGTTTAAATTGAAGCAAGGGAGGTTTAGGTTGGACATTATGAAAATTGTCAGGGTGGTTAAACACTGGAATAAATGGCCTAGGGAGGTTGTGGAATCTCCATCACTGGAGATATTTAAGAGCAGGTTAGATAAACATCTATCAAGGATAATCTAGACGGTGCTAGGCCCTGCCGTGAGGGCAGGGGACGGGACTTGATGACCTTTCGAGGTCCCTTCCAGTATTCTATGGTTCTGTGAGTCTATGAAAAAACAGGAAAAAAAGGTAAGAATGAATAAAAGGTCGGCTTTCAGACTGGAGAGAGGGAGCTAGTGGTGTCCCACAGGGGGCTGTACTGGGCCCACCCTATTCAACACATTCGTGAATGACCTGGAGAAAGAGGTAAACAGGGAGGTGGCAAAAATTGCAAATGATACAAAACTGTTCAAGACAGTTAAGTACAAAGCAGAACTTGAGGAGCTTCAAAAGGCTCTCACAAAACTAGGTGACTGGATAACAAAATGGCAGCTGAAATTCATTGTCAATAAATGCAAAACAGTGCACGTTGGAAACCACCCTCCCAACCAGATGCAGAAAATGATGGGGTCTAAATTATCTGTTACCACTCAAGAGCGAGATCTTGGAGTCATCGCGGGTAGTTCTCTGAAAACAGCCACTCAGTGTGCAGCAGCAGGCAAAAAAGCCAACAGAATGTTAGGAGTCATTAAAAAAGGGATAGAGAATAAGACAGAGAATAGCTTATTGCCTCTGTATAAATCCATGGGATGCCCACATCTTGAATACTGCGTACAGATGTGGTTGCCTCATCTCAAAAAAGATATATTGGCATTGGAAAAGGTTCAGAAAAGAGCAACAACAATAATCAGGGGTATGGAATGGCTGCCATATGTGGACAAATTACGAAGACTGGGACCTTTCACCTTGGAAAAGAGACGACTATGGGGAGATATGATAGAGGTCTATAACATCATGGCTGGTGTGGAAAAAAATGAGCAAAGAGTTATTTACTCCTTCCCATAACACAAGAAGAAGGAGTCACCAAACAAAATGAATAGGTAGCAGATATAGAATAAACAAAAGGCAGTATTTCTTCACACAACACAGTCAGTCTGTGAAACTCCTTGTCAGAGGATGTTGTGAAGGCCAAGATTATAACAGGGTGCAAAAAGAGCTAGATAAATCCATGGCGGTTAGGTCCATCAATGGCTGTTAGCCAGGATGGGCAGGGACGGTGTCCCTAGCCTCTGTGTGTCAAAGGCTGGGAATGGATGACAGGGGAGGTATCACTTGATTCCCTGTTCTGCTCATTCCCTCTGGGGCATCTGGCCTTGGCCACTGTCGGCAGACAGGATATCTGGCTAGATGGACCTTTGGTGTGACCCAGTCTGGCCGTTTTATGTTCTTATGCCCCCTGCCCCTCTTCCCCCTGCTTCATAGCCACTCTATGTCCCCTGACTCACAGTCCCCACCCCACAGCTCTCCTGCCCCCATTCTCACTGCCCAGCCCCACTGCTCGCCCTGATCAGGGCAAAGGGCCTGGACCCAGTGCAGGGACCTTCTGTCCCTGGGCCTCTCTCAGTGGGACAGAAAAGGACACTCTCAGTAGGAGGAGAAGACACCTTGCACTCACTGGGGGGTGTGGGGTGACCCTGCTGACCACTTCTGGCAGGTGACACCCTTCCGGGTCTTGCTGACCTTGCCCCTATACAACTCGCCATTTCTATGGTAACAGTCTGGGGGGAGGAAAGGGAAAAGACAGTCGTTACTGGGGGTGCGTGCCCATCCCAGCTCCCTGCCCTCCCTCCCCACCACAACACCCCTCAGGCACCACCCTGGCTCAGTGCTCCCCACCCTGCCCTGCTCCCACCCCCACCCAGGAAGTAACGCACACTGTGTTCAGTTAGTGCAGGGTCACCCCTGGGCACTGGGCTGTGGGCACTGGGTTGTTATTGTAGGGTCACCCCAGGACACTGGGCTGTGTGTTGTTATCATAGGGTCACCCCAGGACACTGGGCTGTGGGTTGTTATTGTAGGGTCACCCCTGGACGCTGGGGTGTGGGCACTGGGTTGTTATCGTAGGGTCACCCCTGGTCACTGGGCTGTGGACACTAGGTTGTTATTGTGGGGTCACCCCTGGGCACTGGGTTGTTATTGTAGGGTCACCCCAGGACACTGGGCTGTGTGTTGTTATCATAGGGTCACCCCAGGACACTGGGCTGTGGGTTGTTATCGTAGGGTCACCCCTGGACGCTGGGGTGTGGGCACTGGGTTGTTATCGTAGGGTCACCCCTGGGCACTGGGCTGTGGACACTAGGTTGTTATTGTGGGGTCACCCCTGGGCACTGGGTTGTTATTGTAGGGTCACCCCTAGGCACTGGGTTGTTATCGTAGGGTCACCCCTGGGCACTGGGCACTGGGTTGTTATTGTAGGGTCACCCCTAGGCACTGGGCTGTGGGCACTGGGTTGTTATCATAGGGTCACCCCTGGACACTGGGCACCGGGTTGTAATTGTAGGGTCACCCCTGGACACTGGGGTATGTGCACTGGATTGTTATCGTAGGGTCACCACTGGGCACTAGGCACTGGGTTGTTATTGTAGGGTCACCCCAGGACACTGGGCTGTGGGCACTGGGTTGTAATTGTAGGGTCACTCCTGGGCACTGGGTTGTAACTGTAGCTCGCAGGGCAGCCCAGTGTCTCCTTCCCCACATCAACCGTCCTCACCCTCCACCTCCACCTCGTCGGTGCAGCGTTTGATCTGGAAGCAGAAGGCGACGCGCATGCTGGGCAGACTGGTGAAGCACCATGGTGCCTCGGAGCCATCCGGGTTCCGGCAGTAATTCTCCCGCAGGTCCCTGGAAAACATGCAGCTCAGCCAAGGGCACAGCATCCAGCGGCTGCCAGTCCTGGCATGCAGCATGCCTGGTGGAGCGGGCCAGGATTGCCAAGGCTCCAGAGTCCAGGTTGCCCCCACAGACGTGCCAGAAGCAGCTCCCTCTGAACTGTCGCCTGCATGTTGGCTCTAGCCCAGCTGAGCCAGATCCATCCATGCCTGTGCTGAAGGCTCAGGACCTGCAGCTACAGGACCAGTGAGCCCTGCCTGGCCTCACACTGCACCGGCAGCCCTGGCTGGCTCCCATGGCCCTGTGCAGGGCCAAGCTGCAGCTGCCAGAGGGCGTCTGCACAGCCCCAAGGGGAACCCCCAGCTTGAGCCAGGGAGTCTGGGGCTGGGTGCAGCACAGTGCAACCCATCGAGAACCTGGCACAGCCAACCCAGCGTGCGCCTCCTCTGGGGACAGGTGACCCCCTCCCTCAGCTAACCCCCCACAGGGACCCTATCAATCCCTCCCCCAGCTTACCCCCCCACAGAGCCCCCCCAGCGATCCATTCCCTGGCTAACCCCCCACAGAGACCCCCAGCAATCCCCTCCCCCGGCTAACCCCCCACAGGGACCCCCAGAGATCCATTCCCTGGCTAACCCCCCACAGGGACCCCCAGCAATTCCCTTCCCCATTGACCCTTCCCCCAACTAACTCTCCAGAAATCCCAGTGACTCATCCCACCCAACCCCCCAAGACCATTGCGACCCCCTCCCCCAACTAGGGCCCCTCAGGGACCCCTGTGACCTGTCTCCCCTTAGCTGCCCTTGGACCATCCAGCAATGTCCGTACATACATGCAGTGAACTCTTCCCCTGTGCACAAAGATGCCCCCGCAACCTCCAGCACTGGGACCCCCAAGGAGCTCTCCCTTGCCCCCCAAGAGCCCAATTGCCTACTTGCACTCATATGTCTCGGGCCGGAAGTGGTGCCGGTGGGGGGTCTGGGCGTCCCAGCGCTGGCAGGGGATCCCCGATGTGGTGACATTCACCTTGCCCCGGTAGCCTTCACCCTTCTGCCTGAAGCAACTGGTGGTGGGGTCCGTGAGGCGCGGACGTTTCTCTGCTTCCATGGATGGGACAGCAGGAGAGGCCAGTGTCACTCAGGGACACCAGTGAGTGGGAGCAGTGGGGTATGCTGGGGACTGGGCACACTCTGGGCTTTGCTGGCAGGGCCTGCCATGTGCTCAGGGCGGGTAGCATGTGACCAGGGCTGGCTGAGGGCTGAGGCAATGCACAGAGAGCCAGTCGGGAGGGTTGGAAGGGGAAGGTCTGTCCTGGCTCCAGGACTCAATGCTGCTGAAGGGTGGAGGGGGCGCTGCCAGGGAGCCTGGCCAGCAGCACCTAACGCTCTCAGGAGCCCCAGCCAGGCAAGGTGGGCGGGAGTGGCTCTCGACAGGCACATGGCAGCACAGACAGCACATCTCAGCCTCTGCCGCTGGTACCCGGCCCAGCACTTACTGCACTTGCGGATGGAGCAGAACTCCCGTTCCCGGGCGGGGTCCGTGGTGTAGCACCAGGGGTGCACGGAGCTGTCAGGATTGCGGCAGTAATTGTCATCCAGGTCCTTCTCAGGATATCTGGGCAGGGTGGGGGAAGCCATGAGATGCACAAAGCCACGCGTGTGCTCCCCTGCACGGACCCCACAAAGGAGGGTTGCAGCACAACCCCAGCCTCAGCCTGGCAGCGACCGACCCTGGCGGGACGTGGCCAGGAGCCACGCTGCCCACGGACTCAGAGCTGGGCCCTGCCTGAGCCTGGCAGTGACTGGCCCTGGCAGGCTGTGGCCAGGAACCACGCTGCCCACGGACTCAGAGCTGGGCCCTGCCTGGAGTGGGGAGGTGCGCAGTGCCAAAAGCACCCCTCTGCAGGCAACGCTGTCAGCCTGGGGGCCCAGCTCTGATAGCAGGGAGGGTTCCAGCCTGAACCCATCCTGTGCCAGAGTGCCAGGCCCCAAAGGGTCATGCTCCCCAGCTGATCCATGGATCCATGGAACTGAGCTGCCCGCCCCCAGCTCTGCTCCCTCCTGAGTCCCACAAAGGCCAAGATGTTCCCATCCAATGGGGCAGGGATGTAGCTAGGACAGGAAAAGTGGGTGGGTGGGCAACGATGGGGGTGAGGGGCAGGGATGGGGGGCCCAGGAGGGGCAGGAACGATCCAGGGCAGGAAGGATGAGGGTTGCAGGAGGAATCTGGTGCCCTAGGGATGTCGGAGGAGTCAGGAGGTATCCAGTGCCCTGAGGAGGGGGCAGGAATAGAAGGGGCCCAAGAGGGATCTGGGACCTGGCAAGATGGGGGGCCTGCCTCCCCTCACTCCCCAGCAGGCACCCAGGGCACACAGGCTGAGGACTGTACCTGTGTGGCAGAGCAGGGTCCCACCAAGACTTGAGCTCCACCCACCCCTCCCCGCCCCAGCTGGGTGTCAGCCAGCCCTGACGTATGGTTCTCCTGACAGTGCTACACCAGTGCCTGACCCCAGCACTAGCCCTGCCCAGCCTGGCCCCGTGAGGCACCCCTTGCGGGGCTAGTGCTGAGCCGGAGAGAGGGCCAGCAGCACACCATGCTGGCAGGAGAGCCATACGGCCAGGCTGATGGACACCCAGCCAGGATCAGGAGTCCCAGGCTGTGCCCTGATTTGGGTGGGCCTGGATGTTCAATGGCTGGGGCCATGGCCCACTCAGGCCCACCAGTAGCTATGCCCTGCTGCAGGGACGAGCAATGCTGGTACTTGTGAGGATGGTATGGGTGCTTGTGGGGGTGTTGCAGGTCCCAGCGCTGGCACTCCCGCCTGGACTCCGTCTGGTCCACTAGGCCCCGGTAATCTTCCCCATTGCAGGACACGCACACAGCTGCAAGAAAGAGTCATGCGTCGGGAATGGAGCCAGGCAGGGCACAAGCAGGCTGTGCAAGAGGGTGTCACTGGCACTGAACCCAGCGAATCCATAGTGCCTCCAGCTCTGGCCCCGGACAGCCGCCCGCATCACAGATCCAGCAGGCCCCTGCCATGCTAGGCATGGCCATGGCACCTGTGGGCTGGGGCACAGTGGGTTTGTCTGGGTGCTGTCTCACAGGCACCAGCTGTCGCCTGGGGAAGGAGGGAGCATCTGGCCATCACCTGAAGGGTGTGAGGTGTCCAGCCATTGTGCATGGGAGGTGACTACTCCATGCATGGGGGGCACCCTTGGGGAAAATATAGTAGGTGCTCAGCCCCCACTGACCACAGCTGCTCCCCACCACCACTCATCAGCTGATGGGGGCGGCACTACTGCCCAACATCTGATGGGGGTGGAGGCACCAGCAAAGGGCTGATAGAGGGAAGTGCCACTGCCAGACTGTTTGGCAGCTGGGGGGGGGCAGTGGGGAGCAGCAGGTGTGAGGAGGTCTTGTAGGGGCAGGAAGAGGTGGAGCAAAGACAGGGCCGTGGAGAGGGGACAGCAGGCCCAGGGAAAAGGAAAAGTCAGCCCCTGTGCTTATGGAGAGGGGTTACTCACCATCTTCACACTTCTTGATGCCGCAACTCTGGTGCCGGATGGCCGGGTCTGTGGTGTAGCACCAGGGCCCCTGCTCATCTCTGTCGGGGTTCCGGCAGTAATTTTCCTCCAGGCCATTCCGCAGAGAGGGAGAAAACCTAGTGGTACGTGGAGAGAGCAGGGGCTGGGCTGGTTTCGGTGACTGGGTCCCTGGGCCAGTTAGGGCTGGGCTCTGCGCACCCAGAGAGGTCAGGCTACACAACAAACACACCGAGGAGTCCTGTCTCACCACAGAGAATAACAGATTGATCCGGGTATAAGCTTCATCAGAGGCATGGAGAGGAAGTCACAGAGGCTGGGACAAATGTACTAGGTCAGTGTTTCTCAACTTTTTTTTATAAAGTACCCCTTTAAAAAAATTATAAGTACCCCCCAGTACCTACAGTTTTCAGACACACAACATTTTTTTCTACCATTGCAACACATTTGTCTAAACAACTTAATCATAGCCGGGTGGGTGATGAAATTTTTGGGTGTGAAAAGTACAAAAATAATAAAACCCTGTAAGACTTAAAACAAAAATTCAGTTTTTGACAAATTTCAGTTGTGTTGACGTACCCCCTAGACTTCTCTCACGTACCCCTGAAGGTATTCCTACCACTGGTTGAGAAGCACTGTACTAGGCTAGCAAAAGAAGGGAGTTACCTATCAAGTGTAGAACCAGTGTTAACAAGGCCAGTTCAGTCACCTACTACAGGATGGGCCCAACAAGGTAAATAACAGAACACCACCAGTCATCACCTACAGCCCCCAGCTCAAACCCCTCCAGCGTATCACTGACAATCTACAGCTGTCCTGGAAAACAATCCCTCTCTCTCACAGGCCTTGGGAGACAGGCTAGTCCTCGCCTACAGACAGCCCCCTAACCTGAAGCAAATCCTCACCAGCAGCCACATATCACACCTCAGATGCATTCACCCAGGAACTGACCCCTACAATAAACCCAGTTGCCAATGCTATCCACACATCTATACCAATGGCACCATCACAGGAACACACCACATAAGCTACAACATCAGAGGCTCATACAACTGCACATCTAATGTGATACGTGCCATCAAGTGCCAGCACATTTTTAAAGTGCTTCTACACAAATGCTAGGAGTCTGACTAATAAGATGGGTGAACTAGAGTACCTCGTATTAAAGGAGGAGATTGACATAATAGGCATCACTGAAACCTGGTGGAATAAGGAAAATCTGTGGGACACAATCATACCGGGATATAAAATATATCGGAAGGATAGAGCAGGCCGGGTGGGTGGCGGAGTGGCCCTGTATGCGAAAGATAATGTAGATTCAAATGAAATAAAAATATTAAATGAATCAACATGTTCAATAGAATCGCTATGGATAGTAATTCCATGCTCCAATAATAAGAAATTAGCAGTAGGGATATATTATCAACCACCTGACCAGGACAGCGATACTGACATTGAAATGCTGAGGGAGATTAGAGAGGCTACCAAAATAAAGAACTCTGTAATAATGGGGGATTTTAATTATCCCCATGTTGACTGGATACATATCACCTCAGGAAGAGAAGTAGAGATAAAATTTCTCAATGGCTTAAATGACTGCTTCTTGGAGCAGCTGGTACAGGAGCCCACAGGGGGAGAGGCAATTCTCGATTTAGTCCTGAGTGGAGCGCAGGATCAGGTCCAGGAGATATCCATTACAGGACCACTTGGGAACAGTGACCATAATATAATAACATTCAACATTCCTGTGGTGGGAAGAACACCTCAGCAGTCCAGCACTCTGGCATTCAATTTTAAAAAGGGGAATTACACAAAAATGAGGAGGATAGCTAAACAGAAATTAAAAGGCATAGTGACTAGAGCCAAATCCCTGCAAGCTGCATGGAAATTTTTTAAAGACACCATAATAGAGGCCCAACTTAAATTTATACCCCAAATTAAAAAACATAGCAAGAGACCTAAAAAAGAGTCACTGTGGCTTAACTACCATGTAAAAGAAGCAGTGAGGGACAAAAAGGCATCTTTTAAAAAGTGGAAGTCCAGTCCTAGTGCGATAAATAGAAAGGAACATAAACACTGTCAAATCAAGTGTAAAAATGTAATAAGAAAAGCAAAAAAAGATTTTGAGGAACAGCTAGCCAAAAACTCAAAAAGAAATAACAAAATGTTTTTTAAGTACATTAGAAGCAGGAAGCCTGCTAAAAAACCTGTGGGTCCCCTAGACGATCGAGATATAAAAGGAGCAATCAAGGACAATAAAGCCATTGCAGAGAAACTAAATGATTTCTTTGGTTCAGTCTTCACGGCTGAGGATGTTGGGGAGATTCCCAAATCTGCACCATCCTTTGTGGGTGATGAATCTGAGGAACTGTCTCAGATTGAAATGTCATTAGAGGAGGTTTTGGAACAAATAGAAAAACTTAATGTCAACAAATCTCCGGGACCGGATGGCATTCATCCAAGGGTTCTAAAAGAACTCAAATGGGAAATTACTGAACTATTATCTGTGGTTTGTAACGTATCCTTTAAATCGGCTTCCGTACCTAATGACTGGAAGGTAGCTAACGTGACACCAATATTTAAAAAGGGCTCTAGAGGCGATCCTGGCAATTACAGACTGGTAAGTCTAACTTCAGTACTGGGCAAATTAGTCGAAACAATAGTAAAGAATAAAATTGTGAGGCACGTAGAAGAACATAATTTGTTGGACAAAAGTCAACATGGTTTCTGTAAAGGGAAATCCTGTCTTACTAATCTATTAGAGTTCTTTGAAGGGGTTAACAAACATGCGGACAAGGGGGATCCAGTAGATATAGTATACTTAGATTTTCAGAAAGCCTTTGACAAGGTCCCTCACCAAAGGCTCTTGTGTAAATTACATGGCCATGGGATAAGAGGGAAGGTCCTTTCATGGATTGAGAACTGGTTAAAAGACAGGAAACAAAGGGTAGGAATAAATGGTAAATTTTCAGAATGGAGAGGGGTAACTAGTGGTGTCCCCCAAGGGTCAGTCCTGGGACCAGTCCTATTCAACTTATTCATAAATGATCTGGAGAAAGCGGTAAGCAGTGAAGTGGTAAAGTTTGCGGATGATACCAAACTGTTTAGGATAGTCAAGACAGAAGCAGACTGTGAGGGACTTCAAAAAGATCTCACCAAACTGAATGATTGGGCAACAAAATGGCAAATGAAATTTAATGTGGATAAGTGTAAAGTAATGCACATTGGGAAAAATAACCCCAACTATACGTACAGTATGATGGGCGCTAATTTGGCTATGACAAATCAGGAAAGAGATCTTGGAGTTATCGTGGATAGTTCTCTGAAAACTTCCACACAGTGTGCAGCGGCGGTCAAAAAGGCAAATAGGATGCTAGGAATTATTAAGAAAGGGATAGAAAATAAGATACAGAATATCTTACTGCCCCTGTATAAAACTATGGTACGCCCACATCTTGAATACTGTGTACAGATGTGGTCTCCTCACCTCAAAAAAAATATTTTGGCCTTGGAAAGGGTTCAGAAAAGGGCAACTAAAATGATTAGGGGTTTGGAACGGGTCCCATATGAAGAGAGGTTAAAACGCCTGGGACTTTTCAGTTTAGAAAAGAGGCGGCTGAGGGGGGATATGATAGAGGTATATAAAATCATGAGTGGTGTGGAGAGAACGAATAAAGAAAAGTTATTTATTAGTTCCCATAATAGAAGAACTAGAGGACACCAAATGAAGTTAATGGGTAGCAGGTTTAAAACTAATAAAAGAAAGTTCTTCTTCATACAGCATGTAGTCAACCTGTGGAACTCCTTGCCAGAGGAGGCTGTGAAGGCTAGGACTATAACAGAGTTTAAAGAGAAGCTAGATAATTTCATGGAAGTTAGGTCCATAAAAGGCTATTAGCCAGGGGATAGAAATGGTGTCCCTGGCCTCTGTTTGTCAGAGGCTGGAGAGGGATGGCAGGAGACAAATCGCTTGATCATTGTCTTCGGTCCACCCTCTCTGGGGCACCTGGTGCTGGCCACTGTCAGCAGACAGGATACTGGGCTAGATGGACCTTTGGTCTGACCCAGTACGGCCGTTCTTATGTTTTATGTTCAATGCCCCTCTGCCATGTCTATTGGCCAAACCAGACAGTCCCTGAACCAAAGGATAAATGGACACAAATCAGACATTGAGAAAGGTAACAAACATAAAGCTGTATGTAGAAGAACATTTAAACCTCCCTGGACACTCAGTAATGGATTTAAAAGCAGTCACCTTTTTACAAAAAAAATTCACAACCAGACTACAGAAAGAAACAGAAGAGCTGCGATTCATTTGCCAATTGAACACGATCAAATTAGGGCTGAATAAGGACTGAGAATTGTTCTCTCATGAACAAGGCCATTTTCCCTCTTGGGATCCACACCTCCCCATCAACTGCTGGGAGTGAGCCACATCCCCCCCACCACCACCACCATTGCATTGGCCTAGTTAACACAGCACATAGTGCAGACGCAGAGCAGCATTCAAAGCACATGGTACAGTAAACTTCTGATAATCCGGCACCTTTAGGACCCAGGGGATGCCGGATTATCAGATATGCCGGACTATCGGAAGGGGGGGCTATGAGGAGTCTGGGGTGGAGTGGGGGGGATGCGCCCCTCAGTGCTGCGGGATCAACCCGGCAGCACCCCAGCTGCTCTGCCCCAGGCGTCCCCAAGTCAGCCGCTGCTGAAACTGACCAGCGGCTGACTCAGGGAAGCCAGGGGCAGAGCAGCTCCAGTTGTCCGGCTGCCTGGAGCACTTCCGGGTTCCAGATGGTGCCGGACCCCTGGAGTTTTACTGTACTTGTAAATGTACATCAAGCACCATAGAATTCCTCTCACCAAGAAAACACCCAGATCTACAGCACGTACTGCACAGGTCTCAGCAGCACAAGGCCCAGAGAAGTCAAGTGCATGGTCCCAGGGCTGCTCAAAGTCAGCAGAGAGCCACTCCACCTCTGCCCAGCTCCTGGGCAGCAGCTTCCCTCCTTTCACTTCACAGAGCCTCTGCCATGAGAACACAAGGACAGTTTTCTCACTGAGATCCAGGCTAGCAAGCAAACATCACCAGCGACTCTATAGTCTACTGCAGCGGTGGGGGAACTATTTTCTGTCATGGGCCATTGGCCCTCATTAAAAATTGATTGCAGGACGCTCACCCGCTTGGGCGTGCATGGAGGCTCAGGGCTTCTGCCTGCAGTAGGGCATGCCAACGCTCACAGCTCCCGCCCTGCAGGGGGTGCTGACATTCAGGGTTTCTCCCTCCAAAGCAGTGAGCCAGCAGTCACAGCTCCAGGCCCATGGGGGATGCAGTAGCTTGGATTAAATTAAGCAATGGGCTGGATCCATCCCACAGGCCATAGGTTCCCCAGCCCTAGTCTAGCAAGAGCCCATGCAGCTGCTGTTCTGCAGCTGTGTAGCTGGCGGTTCTGTCTTCCCTTGGGGCTGTTGAGGTGGCTGGTGTATGGCATCATGAGACAGGGCGGTAGGTTGGGTGCTCCAGAATCACTGTTGGACTTTCAATAGTGACAACAATGGGAATATCCCAGTCAGGACACAATGTCCCTGCTTGCAGCTTTCAGAACAGTCCTCATAGAACCAGGGACTGAGGTAAGGCTGACTGGTCTGTAGTTCCCTGGATTGTCCTTCTTCCCTTTTTTAAAGACGGGCACTACATTTATCTTTTTCCAGTCATCCGGGATCTCTCCCGATCGCCACAAGTTTTCAAAGATAATGGCCAAAGGCTCTGCAATGACATTTGCCAACTCCCTCAGTACCCTCGGATGCATTAAATCCTGACCCAAGGATTTGTGTATGTCTAGCTTTTCTAAACAGTTCTAACCTGTTCTTTCTCCACTGAGGGCTGCCCACCTCCTTCCCATACTGCATTGCCTAGTGCTGTAGTCTGGGAGCTGATCTATTTTGTGAAGACAGACACAAAGAAAGTCTTGAGTGCTTCAGCTTTTCCCACATCATCTGTCACTGGGTTACCTCCCGCATCCAGTAAGAGCCCCACCCTGTCTCTGATCACCCTCTGGCCTCTGTCCTTAGAGATGCAAGTGACAGGCACCTTCCTCGCTCACCCACAGACATCAGTTAGGTGTCACTGGTGTGTCACCAGCATGCACGTAACCATAGGGAAGTGGCCCTTTCTCTTGCTCCATGCACTTAAGGAATCCAGGCCTGCAAACCCATTCCAGGGTTGTATGTGGGGTGTGTGAAGGCCTCCGCAATGGCCCCCCAAGTGAGCATGCTCCAGCTGGCCAGGGGAAGGCAGGAGCAGCGCACAGCCCAAGCCACCCTCCCCAGTGCTCTGATCAGCCAGGGGAAGACTGGGGCTGATTTCCCTGCTTATGTGGGAGACCATTGTACCAATATGGCTTTTCTGTAGCCATGTTGGAAGACCTGTGCTAGGCCTGAACCAAAGCCGCCTTCCGCAGCCAGACTGAAGAGTAGCAGCCATTACTGTAAGGCCTGGAGTCACAGACTCATAGTTCCATCTAAATTGTATTACAAAGTGTTACACCAGGTTGTGAGGAGGGACGTTGCCCTGATAGCTCCCCACTGTCACCAGATAAAGAAACAGATCTCAAGATGGGTAAAGAAATTTGTGCGTCACACCATTCTGTCTGGCAAGAAACTGCTCATCAATAGAGGATGTTGTGGACTCCTCATCCTATGAGCAGTGTCACTACACTTTCCTATTGTCTGATTGTGTGATCTCTGTCTGGTTTGTAACTGTTTCTGTCTGCTGGATAATTAATTTTGCTAGGTGTAAATCAATTAAGGTGGTGGGGTATGATTGGTTAGGTAATTTTGTTATGCTTGGTTAGTAAAATTATACTAAAATAATTGGTTAAGGTCTAGCTAAGCAAGACTCAGGTTTCATTATATCAACTGGGGTTCAAAAAGGAGAAGAAGAAGATCATCAGAAGTAACAGAAGGAAAAAAAGGCTGGAAGAGGATCAGGAGGAGGGGGGAAGACCTGGAAAAGAAGAACTCACCTCTGAGACACAGCCTAAGACCAGAGAGACTGATATTGCCTGGCCAACAGGGGAAGTCTGCCTGCCTTTATCAGGACTGGTGAGCATGACACTGTGTGCTTGGCATGTGCATTCTGCTTGTTCGGGAATTGTCAATAAATAGAGGATAAGAACATTACTGTGTGAGACTCTTTCAAGTGGCTAAAGATCCTGCCAACCCGCGGGTTGTTACACCCTGAGCCCTAGGAATTGGATGAGGGTGGGTGTGTAAATTCACAGGGTTGCACCTTGAGCCCTAGGAACTGGGTAAAGGTGTGTATCCCTGCAGTGTGGAAGGGAAAGAGAAAATTGTGCGGGAAACACCATGGCTGTGCATTCACAACGTTGTGGTCCACATTTACAAAAAAGCCCCCCCCCCCCGAAATTCCTGTGTACAGGCCTGCCCTATATCCTACACACTGCTGGGGGGCGATCCATGGCTCTGTGTGCTTGCATGACAACAGCCCCCTGTGCATTTTCAGCTGCAGTAGGACTTTTTCAGTAGCAATCTGGCATTGCAAGCTTCCACAGTGCCACTGCCGCCCATTTTCTCCACTGCCAGTGCAGTTCCCATTCTGCCGCAAGGGCTGGCTGAGTTCTGTACATGAATCCAGGAACATGGCCCGGGCATCCAAATGCTCTGCAGCCACTTCCCAAAGCTGCTCCATGGTGCAATCTCAGCAGCCACTGATCGTTTCTCTGGGCCAGAAGCAGCTCTCCATCCTCTGCAGCTGCTCCCTGGAAGCCACCAACAACAATGAACTGGTTTTCGCTTAGACACTCTCCTCTAAGAAATTGTCATGGCCCCCTCAGCTGCAGTTCTTCCTGCAGCCCTGCACATCCTGCATTAGTTGCATTCATGAGAACAGGGCAGAGTTCTGCAGGCTCCATGCTGCTGCCAGGTGTGGCAGACACTGGAAAGTGCCCTGGGGGTTTGTGGGATTTTTCAAAATAGGGAAATTATTGGATAAGAAGGACATTATGGGATGGAGCAAGTTGCAGGCCTCTGCAGGTCAATGGGAACGGAAGCGCTTCCCTGCAATACGCAGGGACACCAGCACCCTCCAGGAACTGAGCCAGGTTCAACAAGGACAAGTGCAGAGTCCTGCCCTTGGGACAGAAGAATCCCAAACACTGGTACAGGCTGGGGACCGACTGGCTAAGCTGCAGTTCGGCAGAAAAGGGCCTGAAGATTCCAGTGGATGAGAAGCTGGATACGAGGCAGCAGGGCGCCCTTGTAGCCAAGCAGGCTAATGGCATATTGGGGTGCATTAGGAGGAGCATTGCCAGCAGATCCAGAGAAGTGATTATTCTCCTTTATTCGGCTCTGGGGAGGCCACATCTGGAGTGTTGTGTCCAGTTCTGGGCCCCCACTACAGGAAGGATGTGGGCGCATTGGAGAGGGTCCAGCAGAGGGCGACCAAAATGATTAAGGGGCTGGAGCGCATGACCTAGGCGGAGAGGCTGAGGGATTTGGGCTTGTTTAGTCTGCAGAAGAGAAGAGTGAGGGGGAATTTGAGAGCAGCCTTCAACTTCCTGAAGGGAGGTTCCAGAGAGGCTGGAGAGAGGCTGTTCTCAGTAATGACAGGTGGCAGAACGAGGAGCAATGGGCTCAAGTTGCATTGTGGGAGGTCTAGGTTGGATATTAGAGAAAACTATTTCCTTTGGCGGGTGGGAAGCACTGGGATGGGTTCCCTAGGGAGGGGGTGGAATCTCCATCCCTAGAGGTTTTTAAGTCCCAGCTTGACAAAGCCCTGGCTGGGATGATTTAGTTGAGGTTGGTCCTGCTTTGGTTAGGGGGTTGGATTCAATGACCTCCTGAAGGCTCTTCCTACCCTAATCGTCTATGGTTCTACGACCACTTGTTCTACGACAAGATTTGTTGTAGCAGTGGCAATATTCATGGTAATTTCAATTGCACGGCATCATAGCCTCTCGCAGAGAAGGGAACACCATGAATATTGCCACTGCTACAACAAATCTTGTACAATGTCCCGTAAGGCGTCAGTGAATGGCTAAGTGTGCGTGTAGCCTCGTGTATCTGACACTGTGAATACGGGCTGTGTAGCATCACCCTACAGCAATAGCCCCCACACAAACGTACATTCAGACCAGACAGCTTTGTGCTGGTGACCCAGCCAGCTCTCACACTGGGCCATAGAAGAAACCCATTGAGCTCAGACAGCTCTACCTGCTGACAGAGGCTTCAGTCAGAACATGGACAAGGGCTGCCCAGTGAGTCAGCCAGCGTGTATGGACAAGGGCTCTGCTGGACTACATTTTGGGCCAGTAACTTTCCACATACCTGTGAGCTTTGTTGGATACAGTAGATTTCCAGGCACATGGCAGAGAATATTAACCCCTCTGAGAGAGATCTCTCCATGTCCAGTTCTAGTTCTCTGGACTGTGGATTCACTATCAAAAGGATCATTTTAATACACGAATTGAGGACCTTCCCAAAGAGACATTACAAACCTGTTCCTTCACTACTACAAACTAGCCACAAGCACTTTGCAATCACTTACAGGTATATGATTTCTTAACCATTGTTAATTCTCTTCATTTATTATTGACCCTTTAGATTTTAGTTACTGCCGGACCAGCACCACCGAGATTACAGGGTAAAATCAAGGTTATATGTTGCCCTGGCTCTGTGGCTGATCTCTTGGGATTAGAAGGACCCTTTGTTAGATGAAGCTGGTTCACAGTAACCACTCCTTATGGAGTCCAGTGTCTGGGTAGTGAGCCAAGGGCTGGGATGCCAAGGAGACTGCATCTTTCACTTCCTGCTCACCAATGTGGTCAGACAGAAGTCACTTTGGTTCCTGGCTCGGTCTATCTATGGGAAAACAAGCCCTATTTCTCCAGCCTGTCCTGAATTTGGCATCCTCAGTTGTCACTCTCTGAAGCACGGCTCCTGCAGCACCAGCCCAATGAGAGGCAGAACATGCTGTGGACAGAGCTGTGAGGCTGGCTAGCTCAGTCAGTAGAGCATCAGACTCTTAACCTGAGGGCCCAAGATTCAAGTCCCTGGTCAGGTGAAGGAAGCCTTGTGCTCCTCTCTACAGCTTTCCCCCCCCCCCCCCGGGGCTGGTCCAGAAGAACCCTCTCTCTCTCTGCATGAGTTGTGGGTGAGCCCCCTCCTTTGTGGAGTTTGGCCACTGGCCTAAGCTCTGGCTGGCTGGTGCTGACCCCCCTGCTAACTTGAGGGGAGAAGGGGAAGTGTGAGGGAGGCAAGTCTTAGCCTCCGGTGGCCATTGATAAGTGCAGCCCATGCCACAGAGAGCCCTGCGCATCACCCTCATTGCACCTGTGATCATGGGGAAACTTCAGCTTCCACTGTTGGCATTTCTTCCCCTTCTCTGTCACAGCCTGCATGCCTCGGTAGCTCCTCCCATCTCCCATGATGCAATTCCTCAGGTAATCTGTGGGGAAGAAGGGTGCCCTGTGAGCAGCCAGCCCCACAGTGAGTGGGCTGGAGAACCAGAGAGCTAAGGCAGCTTGCCAGGAGCTGGCAGTTCAAGAGCAACAGGCAAGTGGAGCACGGAGCTGGCTGCTTGGGGGTGGGGTCACTGCCAGAGGAGAGGCTGGCTGTAAGGTTGGAGTCTAGCAGCCAGGCAGTGCTGGGCATCTTGTCATGCAGCATGCTGCCAAGTGCCCAGTCTGGCAATACCTCCACCCTCCCTCTCCCACTACCATTGGCTGCGCTGCTCTGCAGCCAGACACATAGTGCCCAGGCAGCAGATGGGCATGAATGTGGCACCCTCCAGCACCCAGCCACCCCAAATTCGTCCCCTTCCCACATCCCTTCCCCGCCTGCCTTTCTTCTGGTAGAGGTCATAGTGGACGTTCCTCTGCATGTGGGTGTGCGCCGAGTGCTGGGTCCATGGCAGCAGCTGGCAGCCGTGGCGCTGGTGGTTATAGTGAAAGGCCCTGAAGATCAAACCAAGAGTCTCCCTTGGCTCAAACTGGACCACACATCCCCACCCCCCAGAAGAACCCAATTTCTCCTCAAGGGCTGGGCTGGAGCCAGTTCTGCAGCTCAAACGCTCTTCAGAGCGCGCCACCACCCAGCGGGAGCAGTGAGCAGCAGGAACAGGAAGGGCGGGCAGGTGGGTGAGTGCAGCAGGGACAGGAGGGGATGGACAGGAGGGCAGGTGAGTCCGGCGGGTGAGGCCGGCAGAAGCAGTGACAGCAGGAGGGGATGGAGGGGCGAGTGGGTGAGGGCGGCGGTAGCAGGGGCAGCAGGAGGGGATTGAGGGGAGGGCGGATGAAGCCGGCGGTAGCTGGGGCAGCAGGAGGGGGTGGACGGGAGAGCGGGTGAGGCCGGCGGGAGCAGGGGCAGCAGGAGGGGACGGACTGGACGGCGGGTGAGGCCGGCAGGAGCAGGGGCAGCAGGAGGGGGTGGGCGGGACGGCGGGTGAGGCCGGCGGTAGCAGGGGCAGCAGGAGGAGGTGGACGGGATGGCGGGTGAGGCCGGCGGGAGCAGGGGCAGCAGGAGGAGGTGGACGGGAGGGTGGATGAGGCCGGCGGGAGCAGGGGCAGCAGGAGGGGATGGATGGGAGGACGGGTGAGGCCGGCGGGAGCAGGGGCAGCAGGAGGGGGTGGACGGGACGGCGGGTGAGGCCGGAGGTAGCAGGGGCAGCAGGAGGGGATGGACGGGACGGCGGGTGAGGCCGGAGGTAGCAGGGGCAGCAGGAGGAGGTGGACGGGAGGGTGGATGAGGCCGGCGGGAGCAGGGGTAGCAGGAGGGGATGGACGGGAGGGCGGATGAGGCCGGCGGGAGCAGGGGCAGCAGGAGGGGGTGGAGGGAGGGTGGATGAGGCCGGCGGGAGCAGGGGAAGCAGGAGGGGATGGACGGGAGGGCGGATGAGGCCGGCGGGAGCAGGGGCAGCAGGAGGGGGTGGACGGGAGGGGGGATGAAGCCGGCGGTAGCAGGGGCAGCAGGAGGGGATGGACTGGACGGCGGGTGAGGCCGGCAGGAGCAGGGGCAGCAGGAGGGGGTGGGCGGGACGGCGGGTGAGGCCGGCGGTAGCAGGGGCAGCAGGAGGAGGTGGACGGGATGGCGGGTGAGGCCGGCGGGAGCAGGGGCAGCAGGAGGAGGTGGACGGGAGGGTGGATGAGGCCGGCGGGAGCAGGGGCAGCAGGAGGGGATGGATGGGAGGGCGGGTGAGGCCGGCGGGAGCAGGGGCAGCAGGAGGGGGTGGACGGGACGGCGGGTGAGGCCGGAGGTAGCAGGGGCAGCAGGAGGGGATGGACGGGACGGCGGGTGAGGCCGGAGGTAGCAGGGGCAGCAGGAGGAGGTGGACGGGAGGGCGGATGAGGCCGGCGGGAGCAGGGGTAGCAGGAGGGGATGGACGGGAGGGCGGATGAGGCCGGCGGGAGCAGGGGCAGCAGGAGGGGGTGGACGGGAGGGCGGGATGAAGCCGGCGGTAGCAGGGGCAGCAGGAGGGGGTGGACGGGAGGGCGGAGGAGGCCGGCGGGAGCAGGGGCAGCAGGAAGGGGTGGACGGGCCGGCGGGTGAGGCCGGCGGGAGCAGGGGCAGCAGGAGGGGACGGACGGGACGGCGGGTGAGGCCGGCGGGAGCAGGGGCAGCAGGAGGGGACGGACGGGACGGCGGATGAGGCCGGCGGGAGCAGGGGCAGCAGGAGGGGGTGGACGGGACGGCGGGTGAGGCCGGCGGGAGCAGGGGCAGCAGGAGGGGACGGACGGGACGGCGGGTGAGGCCGGCGGGAGCAGGGGCAGCAGGAGGGGACGGACGGGACGGCGGGTGAGGCCGGCAGGAACAGGGGCAGCAGGAGGGGACGGACGGGACGGCGGGTGAGGCCGGCGGGAGCAGGGGCGACAGGAGGGGACGGACGGGCAGGCGGGCGAGCGGGTGGGTGCAAGCTTGCCTGGCATCCAGGATCCCAGACAGCTGCCTGGGTACTTTATAACCTAGCAGATTATGACGGAAAGGCCCCAGTGCCAGAGTGGCCAATGGGTGATGGGATCTGTGTCCAGGAGCCTCGGCCAATGCAGACCCCCGGGTGCCGCGACAGTGCTCCTTGGCTGGTGCCTCAGATGCATGAGGGGAGACTTCATACCCTGCCCTGCTGCCCAGCAGAAGCACCAGGTGGAGGGGAAGCCCCAGTGCTGGGCACTGGCTGTGCTCCTGGGACCGAAGAAGCTGTGGCTCCCTGCCATGGCCTCACTCCCTGCTGGGACCATGAGGGGGACAACAGAGCTTCTCTGGGCTTGGGCTGCAGGGATGGGCAGAGAGAAGCAAATGGGGCTGGCATGGAGTGGACTGTGCAGCACCTGGCACCCCCCACAAGGTCCCCTGCCCCATGTGCCCCCCAGCCCCTGGCTCACCTGCAGTCCAGCAGCGCTGTGCAGCGCCGGGCACACTCCTCGGCATCTGCAGGCTCCTCCTGCTCGGTGCTGGGGCCGGGCTGGCTCAGGGAGAGCAGCCGGGTGGCTTTGAGCCTCTGGAAGTCATTGAGAGGGGAACGCCCTGGCCCTGGGGACACAGCCAGAGACACTCCCCTGACAACCATGCAGTGGGGGGGGGCAGGAGTGCTGGGCCTTTGCCTCACTCCCCACCCTGCACAGGGAACCAAGAGGAGTCGTGCGAAGCAACAGGGCCAGGAACCAGAGGTGCCTGGACAGGCAGTGGGCCCACGGGCTGTCAGCGGGGCCTAGAGAGGCTGGTGGCAGGGCTGGCAATGGTACCAGCAGTGGGGCCAGTGAGCTGGCTGTGGGGCTGACAGCGGGGCTGGTAGGCTGGTAGCAGGGCTGGCAGTGGGACCAGCAGTGGGGCCGGTGGGCTGGCAGAGGGACTAGCAGTGGGGCTGGTGAGCTGGCAGCAGGGCTGGCAGTGGGGATCGGTGAGCTGGCAGCAGGGCTGGCAATGGTACCAGCAGTGGGGCCAGTGAGCTGGCAGGGGGGCCAGTGGGCTGGCAGTGGAGCTGGCAGTGGGGCCAGTGGGCTGGCAGTGGGGCCAGTGGGCAGGTAGCAGGGCTGGCAGGGGGGCGGGTGGGCTGGCAGCAGGGCTGGCAATGGTACCAGCAGTGGGGCCAGCGGGCTGGCAGTGGGGCCGGTGGGCTGGCAGGGGGGCTGGCAATGGTACCAGCAGTGGGGCTAGGGAGCTGGCAGTGGGACCAGCAGTGGGGCCAGTGGGTTGTGACCTGGGACTGGGTGGCAGGGGCACAGCCATAGCTGCAGGAAGGTGTCTGTTTCACATCATGTTTTGCATTTACTAAAATTCCCAGCCATCACCTGAGCATCCTGTGAAGGGCCAGGCCGGCCCACGCTGAGTGTCCATGGCAGATCCTGGACGCGGGAGGCCCTGATTCCAGATCCCTCCACCCCACTCCTGCCCCTGCCTCGAGAGCTGTCTGACCTCCCAGCTCCCAGCTTTGCCCAGGGGCAGGGGACAGGGTGGGGCCCCAGCCAGCCCAGCCAGGACAGCACGTCTGAGCATTTAGCCAGGGGCTGGGACGCTGCCCTACTGGCTCTACCAGCCCCCCCTTGCCACACTCACAGAGCCCCTAGCCCGGCCCCAGCTGGGGGCACTGCTGTTCATTGCTGTCCACGTCCCTCTCGCTGGCGGGGGGCCGCAACCCAGCTGTGCTGCTCAGAGGCCTTTGCTCTGTGTGGCTGGAGCTCTAGGCTCCTGCCCCACCTGAGGGAGCTTTTCCTAGAGTCTTCTGGGCCCCGCTCCTCTCGGACGCCTCCCTGAACACCCCTGCAGGAGGGGGAGGCGAGTGCTGAGCCCCTCTGCTCTGTTCTTGCCCCACCTGGAGGGCAAGCACTCAGCTGGACCTGGTGCCTCAGGCGGCTTTCCTACCTGTGCTGAGGGCACTAGCCAGGACCAGCAGCAGCACTGCTCCGGCCTGCATTGTCCTGCTGCGCCGTCGGCCTCAGGGACTGGCGCGGAGCCTGTGTGCGGAAACGCATGGGCCAGCTTGGACTGTCCCAGCAGGGCTGTGCCCCGAGCACCCCCACTAGTAAATATTTGCCTCTGGCCGCAAGCCAATACTGCAGCTCTGGAGTAGTGGGGAGGGACACCGTTAAAGGGACCTAGCTCCGGGCACAGGGGAGCAGCCCTCACCCTCATCCACACATCCACCTCATGAGGGTTTCAGCTCTCCGTCACCTCCCCCGCAATCTCCCAGATTTCAGCAAACAACCAACCCCTGCGTGGCCATATCGACCCAGAGGGGGCAGGTTATGAAACCACTTCCTGCTCAGCTCCAGCAAGACTCAGGCCTCGTCCCCTTCTTCCTTTGCAGTGACTGATGTGATGCCCTGCCAGGGTAGAGCCGTGCCCCTTGCAGCTGACCCGGGGCCCTCTCACAGCTCCAGGAAGCGGGCACAGGGGGTGGGGGCTGAGGGGCTCTGGAGACAGCTGGGCCAGCACGTGGCACACACGGCCTTGGTGCAATGGGATGGACAGCAGGCAGTGACAGAAGAGCCCCTGGCCAGCCTGAGGGCAAAGCCCAGGAGGAAGAGATGCACACTGCCCCATGGTGTGGACATGAGCAGAGCTTTGTGCACACGCGAGAGAGCACCAGGTCAGGTGGGCAGCCAGACTGCACCAGCGCAGCCTAGCTCTGTTTGGAACCCTGTTAAAGACTTGGCCTTCACAACATCCTCTGGCAAGGAGTTCCACAGGCCAACTGTGTTGCGTGAAGAAATACTGCCTTTTGCTTTTTTAAACCTGCTGCCTATTCATTTCATTTGGTGACCCCTCGTTGCTGCGTTACTAAGTTCAGTTCAGTTAAATGCCTATTATCAGGGCTCGCCAAGCAGCGGCAAGCCCCGCTTGCCAGCCGCGCGGTTCTGCGGTCTGCTCATGCGCAGACTGGGCTGCGCCGGCTTTGCAGCTTGTAATCTACTCGCCACGAGCGAGTAGATTACATAATTTGTCGAGCCCTGCCTATTATGCCCGCTGGCGTGTAGGGCAGCAATGAAGGTTCTCCATTTTTGTCTGTCTTTGGCCATTTTCTCCAGCGTGTCCCAGTTGTAGTTCATTCTCTTCATATCTGCCTCAACAGTACGCCGCCATGTTGCCTTGGGTCTCCCACATTTCCGTCATCATTCAGGCATCCAGTGAAGTGCTATCTTTACAATGGCGTCTGCCTCCCTTCTCATCACGTGCCCTATCCATCTCCAGCATCTTCTCATAATGATAGTGGTCATGTCCTTCTGGTGGCATCGCAGGAGCAGGTCATGGTTGGAGATTGTTTTCGGCCAAAAGATGTGAAGTATCTTACGAAGGCTGGTGGTGTGAAAGGATGAGAGGTTGGCACGGTCGCACTCTGTCATCCGCAAACACTCTGAGCTGTAGTGTTGATATGACACAGCTCTGGTACAGCTTAAGCTTGATGTGGACACTGAACTGTGTAGATCTCCATACACTGTTCATATTCCTGAGGACATTTCTGGCCTTACTTAGTCTCCTCTGGATGTCATTCTTGGTGCCTCCATCATGGCGGATGATGCTGCCTAAGTACGTAAAGCTGTCTGTTCTGGGTAAGTCTGCATCATCTATCTTGATTGGTGCCGGTGAATCTATATTGAGAATCATAATCTTGGTTTTCTTCTGGCTAACTCTTAGTCCAACCTGGCGTCCAATGGTGCATAGGCGTTGTGTCTTTTCCTGCATGTGTTGATGGGCATGGGAAAGCAACGCAAGGTCGTCCGCAAAGTCAAGGTCTTCCAATGTGGAAAAAGGTGTCCATCTGATACCCCTTGATGCATCTGCTCTTGTTCTCCGCATCACCCAGTCAAATCACCATGTTGAAGAGTAGTGCAGACATGATGCATCCCTATCTGACCCCCGTCTTGACTTCGAAAGACTGATCGCAGTATCCCATACTACATGTGAAGTTGGTGTAAAAACTCTTAATGAGCTGGACTACTTAAATAACTCTTCCTTTACTTTCTCCATACCAGTCAAGATGGCGTAGACCTTATCATATCATATTAATCTCTCCTCAGACAGAAGCCCCCTAATCATTTTTGTTGCCCTTCTCTGAAGCTTTTCCAAATCCAATATATATCTTGAGTTGAGGCAACCACATCTGAACGTAGTATTCAAGATGGATTTATAGAGCAGCAATAAGATAGTCTCATTCTTAGTTGGTGTCCCTTCTCAAATTATCCCCAACATTCTGTTTGCTTTTTCGACTGCTGATGCCCATTGAGTGGATGTTTTCAGAGAACGATCCACAGTGACTCCAAGATCTCTCTCATACACCTGGTTGGAACATGTTCACCAAATACATTAACCCATAACCCCTGGGAGTTGGGTTGGAAATGGGAGGGAACATGGGCTATAATAGCAGAGATAAAGGAGGGACTAGGCAGAACTGGGAGGCAAGATCAAATCAGTATCTTAGATGCCTATGTACAAATGCAAGAAGTACGGGGAATAAGCAGGAAGAACTTGAAGTGATAATAAACAAACACAACTATGGTGTCACAGGAGCTTGGTGGGATAATACACATGATTGGAATATTGTTATAGAAGGGCACTGCAAAGGTACTCAGGAAGGACAGGCGGGGGAAAAAGGGAGGAGATGTTGCCTTATATATTAAAAATGTACACACTTGGACTGAGGCGGAGATGGACATAGGAGACAGATGTGTTGAGAGTCTATGGGTTACGTTAAAAGGGGTAAAAAACAAGAGTGATGTCATGCTAGGAGTCTACTACAGACCACCCACCCAGGCAGAAGAGGTGGATGAGGCTTTTTTTAAACAACTCACAAAATCATCCAAAGCGCAGGATTTGGTGGTGACAGGGGATTTCAACTACCCAGACATATGTTGGGAAACTAACACAATGGGGCACAGACTATCCAATAAGTTCTTTGAAGACAACTTTTTATTTCAGAAGGTTGAAAAAGCTACTGGGGGGTAGCTGTTCTGGATTTGATCTTAACAAATAGGAAGGAACTGGTTGAGAATTTGAAAGTGGAAAGCAGCTTGCGTGAAAGTGATCATGAACAGGGCCTTCTCAGCTTTTGCTCCCAGGCTGTGGAATTCTCTTCCTTGGGATATTCAAATGGCGCCAACATTAGCATTGTTTCAGCGTCAGGCTAAAACCACCCTTTTTATTCATGCTTTTATTGGGGGGGGGGTGCTTTTACTGGTGGTGTGTGTGTGTGTGTGTGTGTGTGTGTGTGTGTGTCCCTCTTCTCAAGATGTCTTAGCAGATTTTATGTCCCTCTGGGGTCTTGTATTTTAATTTTTTATATATATTTATGTTGTGTTTCAAAAATTTCATAAGCTGCCCCAAATATTTTAAACAGAGAGGCAGGATAAAAATATTTTAAATAAATAAATAAATCATGAACTCTATGATTCATTTATTCTAAGGAATGGTGGAAGGGAGAACAGCAAAGTAAAGACAATGGGTTTCAGGAAGGCAGATTTTGGTAAGCTCAGAGAGCTGAGAGGTAAGGTCCCATGGAAAGCAAGACTGAGGGGAAAAACAGCTGAAGAGAGTTGGCAGTTTTTCAGAGTGACATTATTAAGGGCCCAAAAGCAAGCTATTCTGTGGCGTAGGAAAGATAGAAAGTATGGCAAAAGACCGCCTTGGCTTAACCAGGAGATCTTGCATGATCTAAAAATCAAAGAAGGAGTCAGATAAAAAGTGGAAACTAGGACAAAATACAAAGGCTGAATATAAGCAAAAAATACAAGTATGCAGGGGCAAGATTAGAAAGGCAAAGGCACAAAACGAGCTCCAATTAGCTACAGACATAAAGGGCAACAAGAAGACGTTCTATAAATATATTAGAAGCAAGAGGAAGACCAAGGACAGGATAGGCCCACTGCTCAGTGAGGAGGGAGAAACAGTAACAGGAAACTTGGAAATGGCGGAGGTGCTTAATGACTTCTTTGTTTTGGTCTTCACCAAGAAATCTGATGATGAAGGAACGCCTAACACAGTGAATGCTAGTGGGAATGGAGTAGGTTTAGAAGATAAAATAAAAAAGAACAAGTTAAAAATTACTTAGAAAAGTTAGATGTCTTCAAGTCACCAGGGCCTGATGAAATGCATCTTAGAATACTCAAGGAGCTGATAGAGGAGGTATCTGAGCCTTTAGCTATCATCTTTGAAAAATCATGGAAGACAGGAGAGATTCCAGAGGACTGGAAAAGGGCAAATCTAGTGCCCATCTATTAAAAGAGAAATAAGAACAACTCAGGAAACTACAGACCAGTCAGTTTAACTTTTGTGCCAGGAATGATAATGGAGCAAGTAATTAAGGAATTCATCTGCAAACACCTGGAAGATAACAAGGTGATAGGTAACAGCCAGCATGGATTTGTAAAGAATAAATCATGTCAAACCAATCTGATAGCTTTCTTGATAGGATAACAAGTCTTGTGGATAAGGAAGAAGTGGTGGACATGGTATTCCTAGACTTTAGTAAGGTGTCTGATACAGCCTCACATGATCTTATCAATTTCACACATACAGAATGGGAAGCGACTGTCTAGGAAGGAGTACTGTTGAAAAGGAACTAGGGGTCATAGTGGACCACAAGCTAAATATGAATCAACAGTGTGACGCTGTTGCAAAAAAAGCAAACATGAATCTGGGATGCATTAACAGGAGTGCTGTGCGCAAGACACAAGAAGTCATTCTTCTTCTCTACTCTGCACTAATTAGGCCTCAACTGGAGTATTGTGTCCATTTCTGGGCACCGCATTTCAAGAAAGATGTGGAGAAATTGGAAAAGGTCCAGAGAAGAGCAACAAGAATTATTAAAGGTCTAGAGAACATTAGCTATGAGAGAAAACTGAAAGAATTGTGCTTGTTTATTTTAGTAAAGAGAAGACTGAGAGGGGACATGATAACAGTTTTCAAGTATCTAAAACGGTGTCACAAGAAGGAGGGAAAAAAATTGTTCTTCTTGGCCTCTGACAACAGGACAAGAAGCAGTGGGCTTAAACTGCAGCAAGGGAGGTTTAGGTTGGACATTAGGAAAAACTTCCTAACTGTCAAGGTGGTTAAACACTGGAATAAATGGCCTAGGGAGATTGTGGAATCTCCATCTCTGGAGATATTTAAGAGCAGGTTAGATAGACACCTATCAGGGATGGTGATGGTCTAGACCAGTGTTTCTCAACCTTTTTTTATAAAGTATCTCTTTTTCAAAAAAAAATTATAAGTACCCCCAGTACCTACTGTTTTCAGACAAAATTTTTTTCTACCATTGCAACACATTTGTTTAAACAACTTAATTGTAGCTGGGCAGGCAATGAAATTTTTGGGTGTAAAAAGTGCAAAAATAATCACTATAAAACTTAACACAAAAATTCAGTTTTCTCCAAATATCAGTTGTGTTGATATACCCCCCCGGACTTCTCTCAAGTACCCCTGAGGGTACTTGTACCACTGGTTGAGAAACACTGGTCTAGACAGTGCTTGGTCCTGCCATGAGGGCAGGGAATTAGACTAAATGACCTCTCCAGGTCCCTTCTAGTTCTAGGCTACGTCTACACTGTAGGCTTCTTGCACAAGAAGCCTTTTGCGCAGGAGTTTTTTTTGCAAAAAACTTCTTGCGCAAGAGCACGTCCACACCTCAAAGCCATCACAAAAGCGATGTGCTTTTGTGCAAGAGAGCGTCTACATTGTGCAACAAAGCTCTGATGGCCATTCACAGAATGGCCATCAGAACACCTGTGCTTTTTCCCATAGGGGTTTCTTGTGCAAGAAACCCCTGCGGAGCATCCACACTTGCCTTTTTGCACAAGAACTCTTGCACAAAAAGGAGTTATGCCTCATAAAAGGAGGTTTACCTACGCCAGAAAAAACCCTCTGTTCTGCCGTTTTACTGCGGATTTACTTGCACAAAAGTGCATTTGAGGTGTGGACACTGCACAGGTTTTTGCACAGAAACAGCTGTTTTTGCGCAAAAACCTTGCAGTGTAGACATAGCCCTAGGCTACATCTACACTGCAGGCTTCTTGCACAAGAACGGCCATTCTTGTGCAAAAACTTGCAGAGCATCTACACTGCACACGTGTTCTTGCGCAAGTAAATTTACAGTAAAGCATCAGAACAGAGAGCTTCTTGCGCCAGAGTTATTCCTCTCCCCATGAGGAATAAGCCCTCTTAAATGGGTCTGGCCCACGAAAGCTCATCACCTAAAAACCATCTTGTTAGTCTTTAAAATGCTACATAGTCCTGTCTTTTGTTTTAGCACTTTCTCAGACACTCCATATACATGCAACCACACACCTATCAGCTGGGCCTCCCTCAGTCATTGGCTCGCTGCTGAGAGTGAATCTCTCAAGCAGGGCATGTCAAGCTGCCCTTGATTCTCACAACAAGGATAACACCCTTTATCACCCCTGTCCACAATAACAAAATGACTTGTGATTCAGAAAGAGCCAAAAGAGGTCATTAGGCAAAGCCATCCCATCATCCTAAGCGCCTAGGCAGAGTGGGCGTGTCTATGCAAACAAAGAAGTCCTCTCCCGGAGCTCACCGCTAGATGTCATGGGAGAGCTGGTTCAGAGCCTGCTTTCACTGAGAACTGCTCAGTCCCGCCTGTTGGGTACTGCAAGCAGTCCCCTAGCCGGCCACCTACTCCCTCTTCAAAGAGAGCACCAGCCCCCTACCGTGCTGCTGATAGATGTCTCCACTTTGCCACTTCCTCAGCACACCCTGGTTTCTACAGCTGTGTTTTATCTAAGTCTAAAAATGACCCTCTCTGGCTGAAATCCTGCAGGCAAATCTCCACAGCAGGCAGGGGCCAACTTGGCATCTACAGGATTAAACTTCTTCTACATCTGATTCCGGAAGCACGTCCTTGCAAGCCCACCAGGGGTTTTCACCCCCTGCGATGCGCTCACCCTGGCAGTGTCTGGTCCTGTTTCTGTTAGCTCCTTTGGGGCTCACCTGAGAGGGGTGATAAAAACCTGGATTCCTGCAGGTTCTCAGCAGCTTGACCTCATCTCCAATTACTCAGCTCTTGTCAAACCCCTACACCAGGCCCACTGATGGGGAAGGGCAAAGGGGGCAACTGCCCAGGGCCCCAGGGCTCTGGCAACCGCTGCCACTGCAGTAGCAGCACCTAGAGCCCTGAGCCATTGAAATCCTGGCGCGGTGCCCTCCTCTTCCCCCGGGCCACCCCTCCCTTTCTTGTTTACTCTCCTGCACCCTCACTCACTCTCAACAGGCTGGGGCAGAGGGTGGGGTGCAGAAGGGGTGTGAGGGATACGGGCTCTGGAGTGGGGCTGGGGGGTTTAGAGTGCAGGAGGAGCTGGGGCAGGGGATGCAGAAGGGGCTGGGGGTGCAGGGTCAGGAAGCACTGGGAAGGAGAGGGAGGAGTTTATCAGTGGGGCCTGGAGACCCCAGTTTAATGTACAGAACAGTACAAGCTGGACTCCCGGTACCTTGGACACCCTAGAGCAGGGGTGGGCAATAACTTTTGGCCAGGGGCCACTTCAAAAAGTTTTGAAGTGCCCCTGGGCCGCCCGGAAGGGGCAAGGCCTAAACCAGAAGGGGCAGGGGCAGGGGCAGGATGCTTCTGGGCTACCTACCCAGAGACTGGGGGTGGGAGAGCCCCTTTGCCCCCTCTTCCCACTAGGCACCCATGCCACTTGTGCTGTGCCCTGCCACGTGCTCCTCACAGGGCAGGGGTAGGGCAGGAGGAGGCTTCGGGTGCTCCCCCTGCCCCCAGGCCAATCAGGGCTGGGACCCCCTATACTCACTGACGGGAAGTGGAGTAACATGGCTGGGAGCCAGGGAAGCAGAGTGAGTTACAGCCACCCTCCCTACCACTGCTGGTGAATGGGGGACCCGACCCCTCCTGCTGGCACCAGGCCCCCAGCCTCACTCACCCCCCAGGAGGAAACACCGGGCAGGGCAGGGCAGGGCAGGGGCAAGTCAGGGAGGGGTGGAGCAGGGGCAGAGTGGGGTGGAAAGAGGCAGGGCAGGCATGGCCTTGGGCAGAGGGGTGGTTGTCGCAGTCCTTTCCTGGGCTAGGGGTGGGAAGGAATCATGGGGGGGGGGGTGTCCATGTGCCTGGTGCCCCCCTCCCCGTGTCCAATGTCAGCGGTCACCTCTCGGAGGCTGCTTTGTCTGTGGCCCTCAGGTTTCACCTCACTTAAAAACTCGTTCACAAAATCAGCCATAGAAACACCATGGCTACGTCTACACTACATGCTTCTTGCGCAAGAGCACGTCCACACCTCAAAGCACATCACAAAAGTGATGTGCTTTTGCGCAAGACAGCATCCACGCTGCATGGACGCTCTTGCGCAAGAAAGCTCTGATGGCCATTCACAGAACGGCCATCAGAGCACATGTGCTTTTTCCCATAGGGGTTTCTTGCGCAAGAAACCCCTCTGGGACATCCACATTTGCCTTTTTGTGAAAGAACTCTTGCACAAAAGGGAGTTATGCCTCGTAAAAGGAGATTTACCTACAGCGGAAAAAGCCCTCTGTTCTGCCGTTTTGCTCTTGACTTCCTTGCGCAAAAGTGCATTTGAGGTGTGGATGCTCCATGGGTTTTTGTGCAAAAACCTTGCAGTGTAGATGTAGCCGATGTGTCCCAGCACAATTACTGGCACCTGGCTGGCCTCCTCATTTTCACCTACAGCTACGAAATAATCCACTGGCATACACCTACCATCTGCATGGAACTTCAGCAGGTGACTTTGCTGAGGCTCTTTCTGTAGCCTGCTGTAAAACAAGGCACAAATCTGGAGGAGCTGCTGTGCCCCAGGGGTACGTGTACCCCGGTCGGAGAGCCACTACTTGGAGGCATCGCGGTTGCAGGGTGACCACTCAAAAGGCCCTTTGTGAGAGCCACTGTAGGGTCAAGGCCCAGCTGAGCTCACAGTGCTGCCCATTCTCTGCCCTTTCCATTTGCCAAGTCTCCAAGCCTGGCCAGCGCCCAGCACCCCACTGTGACCAGCGCTGCATGGACAGAGCAGAAAGGCGCTGCTGTCCCTGCTGCTGAGAGCTGGCACACCAGTGGGAATGGGCAGGCGGAGCAGTGCAAGGCCCTGAGACAGTATTTTGTGGCCAGGCCAGGCGCTCACCGGGCAGTAAGGGGTGGCACACACCAGCAGAGTGACCAATGCGATAGCCGCAAACCTCAGCTGGTTCCTTGGCATGGCTGGAAGGGGAACAGCTAAGGGGGAAGGGGCTGGGGTTGAGTGAGGCTGAGGTGAGCAGGTCCAGGGCAAGTCAATAACATGGCCCTGTGATGGGGTGCACCCTGCTGGGGCCCTGCCATCCTACTCCCACCCCCTTTCTCAGGATGGAAAGGCAGAGGTGGGTCCTCCGTCCTGTCTAGAAAGGCAATAGGGATGCAGCGGAGCAGAGCCCAGCATTCAGCCCTGCCTCCCATGGCAGCAAGCTGCCAGGGGCTGGTCCCTGGCTCAATTCCCGCTGCTCTCTTGGGGTATGACTACACTACCACCCTAGTTCGAACTAGGGTGGTTAATGTAGGCATTCGAAGTTGCAAATGAAGCCTGGGATTTAAATATCCCGGGCTTCATTTGCATCTTGCTGGGCGGGCGCCATTTTTAAATGCCCTTAGTTCGAACTCCGTGCCCGCGGCTACACGCGGCACAGAGTAGGTAGTTCGAATTAGGTTCTCTAATTCGAACTACCGTTACTCCTCGTGGAACGAGGGTAGTGTAGACATACCCTTGTAGACTTGGTGCAGACCCTGGGGGGTGAGCTTCCAGAGGGCCAGACAGGCCCAGGGATGAGAAGCAGCTGTGAGGACAAGTGGCACCAGCTCTAGCATCACATATGAGAGTCAACAGGCTCCCAGGTTGCTGTTATATTTCAAACTGCTGGCCAGGAATCAGCAGGGTTGGGGCACTGACCGCCTGGCTTCGAACACAAGCACCAACCAGCTACCAGTGGGAATTCTACCTGTGAAATGGCCCCCAGTGCTCTGCCTGCTGAGTGTGCACAGGCTGCTGCCCAGGGTCATGCTGAGTGACTGGCTCTGTGGGCGGGGTCTGAGGAGATGGGTGTGGCTGGCTCTGTGGGCGGGGTCTGAGCAGTGAGGGCGTGGCATATTTCATTCATTCTGTGAATGACAGGCATTGCATGGGCACTGGGATGCAGGAGGCTGGCCAGGGCTAGGTACACTGAGGAAAGCAAAGCCCTGAGGCCCCCCTCCCCAGCCCACCTGGCAGCAGTGTCCCGAGGCCGTAGCAAGGGACCATGCGGGACCTGGGCAGAGGACAGGTGCTGTGAGGCGTGTGTGTGTGTCAAGCCAGGTGGCAGCTGCAATGGGAGCCACCCTGTGCTCTACCACATGGATCATGGGCATCAGCTCACAGAGGGTCCCTCTGGGTGACCAGGGATGCACCTGAGGAAAGAAGGGCAAACGGGCCCTGGGGGCAGTTCTCTGAGTGAGGAGACAGACACCCAACATGGGGGGGTTGGGGGGAGCCACAGTAGCTGCCTGCCGTATTGGCTGGGGGCAGGAGGAGCTGGCAGGAGCAGAAGGGCAGCGTGCAGGGCAGGACAGGCATAGGTTTGAGCCCTGAGACCTTCCTGGTCCCCAGGCCTGAGATCCAGCCCGGCCCGTGGTTCATGCGAGCTCTGGGATGCTGGATCCTGTCATGCCAAGCAAGGAGTGGCCCGCAGCATGGTCTGCCCAGGGGCTGGGACCCCCGGTGGGCACTGGCTGAGCAGGTGAGTTCAGAGGGGAGAGCAGCTCCAGCAGTGCCTGTTTGGGAGCCGTGGAAACCTGCGCATGGCATGGGGCAGAGATCAGCCCTCAGCCTGCCTGCTGTGCCCCTGCCTCATTGGGACCCTCATGCTGCCCTGGGACCCAGTGTTCAGGGCTTGTCCCACCCTGCTGCACCCCTCCGCCCCCCCCCCGGTCGCGCCTAGCATCTCGCTGCTTGGTGCTGCTGCACCGTCCTGGCTGGCTCTGACGCCTCACTGCCCCGGTCACCTTCCTGCTTGCTGCTCTGCCCCCTTGCTCTGCCTCCACCCCCCCCCCCACGCCCTGACTGCAAGGCCCCTCAGCTCCTCCGCAGCCTCGGTCTGTTGCCCCCAGCCCGCTTCCAGCCTGCCCTGCCCCCAGCCTGCCTCCACCCCCGCACCACAACACCCCCAGCCTGCCTCCACCTTGCCCTGAGCCCCCCTCCACCAAACCCTGCCCCACCCCCAGCTCCCAGCCTGCCTCCACTAGGGTTGCCAGGTGGTTTCAACAAAAATACCAGACACACTTGCCATTACATCACAATCTACATCCAGGGCTGGCCCGAGCCATTCGTGTGCCCCGGGCCACGGGAGCGCGGTGCCGCCCCCAGGAGTGCGGCGCATGCGCGGCCTTGCCCCCACCCGGTCCGGCAGCCCCGCGCGGCGCCCCCTACAATGGGACACCCCAGGCGGTTGCCCGGTCAGCCCATAGCTTGGGCCGGCTCTGTCTATATCGCATCTTATTTAGAACATACCAGACATTGATATTTTCTCAATTTGTTTCCCAAACAGAAAGCTCAAATACTGGACTGTCCGGTTCAAAACCGGACACCTGGCAACCCTAGCCTCCACCCCGCCTTGCCCCCAGCTCCCAGCCTGCCTCCACCCCGCCTTGCCCCCAACTCCCAGCCTGCCTCCACCCCGCCTTGCCCCCAGCTCCCAGCCTGCCTCCACCCCGCCTTGCCCCCAGCTCCCAGCCTGCCTCCACCCCGCCTTGCCCCCAGCTCCCAGCCTGCTTCCACCCCGCCTTGCCCCCAACTCCCAGCCTGCCTCCACCCCGCCTGCCCCCAGCTCCCAGCCTGCCTCCACCCCGCCTTGCCCCCAGCTCCCAGCCTGCCTCCACCCCGCCTTGCCCCCAACTCCCAGCCTGCCTCCACCCCGCCTTGCCCCCAGCTCCCAGCCTGCCTCCACCCCGCCTTGCCCCCAGCTCCCAGCCTGCCTCCACCCCGCCTTGCCCCCAACTCCCAGCCTGCCTCCACCCCGCCCTGCCCCCAACTCCCAGCCTGCCTCCACCCCGCCTTGCCCCCAGCTCCCAGCCTGCCTCCACCCCGCCTTGCCCCCAGCTCCCAGCCTGCCTCCACCCCGCCTTGCCCCCAGCTCCCAGCCTGCCTCCACCCCGCCCTGCCCCCAACTCCCAGCCTGCCTCCACCCCGCCTTGCCCCCAGCTCCCAGCCTGCCTCCACCCCGCCTTGCCCCCAGCTCCCAGCCTGCCTCCACCCCGCCTTGCCCCCAACTCCCAGCCTGCCTCCACCCCGCCTTGCCCCCAACTCCCAGCCTGCCTCCACCCCGCCTTGCCCCCAGCTCCCAGCCTGCCTCCACCCCGCCTTGCCCCCAGCTCCCAGCCTGCCTCCACCCCGCCTTGCCCCCAACTCCCAGCCTGCCTCCACCCCGCCTTGCCCCCAGCTCCCAGCCTGCCTCCACCCCGCCTTGCCCCCAACTCCCAGCCTGCCTCCACCCCGCCTTGCCCCCAGCTCCCAGCCTGCCTCCACCCCGCCTTGCCCCCAGCTCCCAGCCTGCCTCCACCCCGCCTTGCCCCCAGCTCCCAGCCTGCCTCCACCCCGCCTTGCCCCCAACTCCCAGCCTGCCTCCACCCCGCCTTGCCCCCAACTCCCAGCCTGCCTCCACCCCGCCCTGCCCCCAACTCCCAGCCTGCCTCCACCCCGCCCTTGCCCCCAGCTCCCAGCCTGCCTCCACCCCGCCTTGCCCCCAACTCCCAGCCTGCCTCCACCCCGCCTTGCCCCCAGCTCCCAGCCTGCCTCCACCCCGCCTTGCCCCCAAGCTCCCAGCCTGCTCTCCACCCCGCCTTGCCCCCAACTCCCAGCCTGCCTCCACCCCGCCCTGCCCCCAAGCTCCCAGCCTGCCTCCACCCCGCCCTTGCCCCCAACTCCCAGCCTGCCTCCACCCCGCCTTGCCCCCAACTCCCAGCCTGCCTCCACCCCGCCCTGCCCCCAAGCTCCCAGCCTGCCTCCACCCCGCCTTGCCCCCAAGCTCCCAGCCTGCCTCCACCCCGCCCTTGCCCCCAAGCTCCCAGCCTGCCTCCACCCCGCCTTGCCCCCAACTCCCAGCCTGCCTCCACCCCGCCTTGCCCCCAACTCCCAGCCTGCCTTCCACCCCGCCTTGCCCCCAGCTCCCAGCCTGCCTCCACCCCGCCCTTGCCCCCAGCTCCCAGCCTGCCTCCACCCCGCCTTGCCCCCAGCTCCCAGCCTGCCTCCACCCCGCCTTGCCCCCAGCTCCCAGCCTGCCTCCACCCCGCCTTGCCCCCAGCTCCCAGCCTGCCTCCACCCCGCCTTGCCCCCAGCTCCCAGCCTGCCTCCACCCCGCCTTGCCCCCAGCTCCCAGCCTGCCTCCACCCCGCCTTGCCCCCAACTCCCAGCCTGCCTCCACCCCGCCTTGCCCCCAAGCTCCCAGCCTGCCTCCACCCCGCCTTGCCCCCAGCTCCCAGCCTGCCTCCACCCCGCCTTGCCCCCAACTCCCAGCCTGCCTCCACCCCGCCCTTGCCCCCAGCTCCCAGCCTGCCTCCACCCCGCCCTGCCCCCAGCTCCCAGCCTGCCTCCACCCCGCCCTTGCCCCCAGCTCCCAGCCTGCCTCCACCCCGCCTTGCCCCCAGCTCCCAGCCTGCCTCCACCCCGCCTTGCCCCCAGCTCCCAGCCTGCCTCCACCCCGCCTTGCCCCCAGCTCCCAGCCTGCCTCCACCCCGCCTTGCCCCCAGCTCCCAGCCTGCCTCCACCCCGCCTTGCCCCCAGCTCCCAGCCTGCCTCCACCCCGCCTTGCCCCCAGCTCCCAGCCTGCCTCCACCCCGCCTTGCCCCCAGCTCCCAGCCTGCCTCCACCCCGCCTTGCCCCCAGCTCCCAGCCTGCCTCCACCCCGCCTTGCCCCCAGCTCCCAGCCTGCCTCCACCCCGCCTTGCCCCCACTCCCAGCCTGCCTCCACCCCGCCTTGCCCCCACTCCCAGCCTGCCTCCACCCCGCCTTGCCCCCACTCCCAGCCTGCCTCCACCCCGCCTTGCCCCCAACTCCCAGCCTGCCTCCACCCCGCCTTGCCCCCACTCCCAGCCTGCCTCCACCCCGCCTTGCCCCCAGCTCCCAGCCTGCCTCCACCCCGCCTTGCCCCCACTCCCAGCCTGCCTCCACCCCGCCTTGCCCCCAACTCCCAGCCTGCCTCCACCCCGCCTTGCCCCCAACTCCCAGCCTGCCTCCACCCCGCCTTGCCCCCACTCCCAGCCTGCCTCCACCCCGCCTTGCCCCCAACTCCCAGCCTGCTTCCACCCCGCCTTGCCCCCAACTCCCAGCCTGCCTCCACCCCCCCCTGCCCCCACTCCCAGCCTGCCTCCACCCCGCCCTTGCCCCCACTCCCAGCCTGCCTCCACCCCGCCTTGCCCCCACTCCCAGCCTGCCTCCACCCCGCCTTGCCCCCAGCTCCCAGCCTGCCTCCACCCTACCCTGCCCCCAACACCCAGCCTGCCTCCACCCCCCCCCCCCCCCCCCCCCCCCCCCCCCCCCCCCCCCCCCCCCCCCCCCCCCCCCCCCCCCCCCCCCCCCCCCCACCCCGCCCTGCCCCCACCTCCCAGCCTGCCTCCACCCCCCTTGCCCCCAGCTCCCAGCCTGCCTCCACCCCGCCCTGCCCCCAGCTCCCAGCCTGCCTCCACCCCGCCTTGCCCCCAGCTCCCAGCCTGCCTCCACCCCGCCCTGCCCCCAGCTCCCAGCCTGCCTCCACCCCGCCTTGCCCCCACTCCCAGCCTGCCTCCACCCCGCCTTGCCCCCAACTCCCAGCCTGCCTCCACCCCCCTGCCCCCAGCTCCCAGCCTGCCTCCACCCCCCTGCCCCCAGCTCCCAGCCTGCTTCCACCCCTTGCCCCCAGCTCCCAGCCTGCCTCCACCCCCCCTGCCCCCACTCCCAGCCTGCCTCCACCCCCCTGCCCCCACTCCCAGCCTGCTTCCACCCCCCCTGCCCCCACTCCCAGCCTGCCTCCACCCCGCCTTGCCCCCAACTCCCAGCCTGCCTCCACCCCGCCTTGCCCCCAGCTCCCAGCCTGCCTCCACCCCGCCTTGCCCCCAGCTCCCAGCCTGCCTCCACCCCGCCTTGCCCCCAGCTCCCAGCCTGCCTCCACCCCGCCTTGCCCCCAGCTCCCAGCCTGCCTCCACCCCGCCTTGCCCCCAACTCCCAGCCTGCCTCCACCCCGCCCTGCCCCCAACTCCCAGCCTGCTTCCACCCCGCCCTGCCCCCAACTCCCAGCCTGCCTCCACCCCGCCCTGCCCCCATCTCCCAGCCTGCCTCCACCCCGCCTTGCCCCCAGCTCCCAGCCTGCCTCCACCCCGCCCTGCCCCCACTCCCAGCCTGCTTCCACCCCGCCCTGCCCCCAACTCCCAGCCTGCCTCCACCCCGCCCTGCCCCCAGCTCCCAGCCTGCCTCCACCCCGCCCTGCCCCCAACTCCCAGCCTGCCTCCACCCCGCCTTGCCCCCAACTCCCAGCCTGCCTCCACCCCGCCCTGCCCCCAGCTCCCAGCCTGCCTCCACCCCGCCCTGCCCCCAACTCCCAGCCTGCCTCCACCCCGCCTTGCCCCCACTCCCAGCCTGCCTCCACCCCGCCTTGCCCCCACTCCCAGCCTGCCTCCACCCCGCCTTGCCCCCACTCCCAGCCTGCCTCCACCCCGCCCTGCCCCCAACTCCCAGCCTGCCTCCACCCCGCCCTGCCCCCAGCTCCCAGCCTGCCTCCACCCCGCCTGCCCCCAACTCCCAGCCTGCCTCCACCCCGCCTTGCCCCCAGCTCCCAGCCTGCCTCCACCCCGCCTTGCCCCCAGCTCCCAGCCTGCCTCCACCCCGCCTTGCCCCCAACTCCCAGCCTGCCTCCACCCCGCCCTGCCCCCAGCTCCCAGCCTGCCTCCACCCCGCCTTGCCCCCAGCTCCCAGCCTGCCTCCACCCCGCCTTGCCCCCAGCTCCCAGCCTGCCTCCACCCCGCCTTGCCCCCAACTCCCAGCCTGCCTCCACCCCGCCTTGCCCCCAACTCCCAGCCTGCCTCCACCCGCCCTGCCCCCAGCTCCCAGCCTGCCTCCACCCCGCCTTGCCCCCACTCCCAGCCTGCCTCCACCCCGCCTTGCCCCCACTCCCAGCCTGCCTCCACCCCGCCTTGCCCCCACTCCCAGCCTGCCTCCACCCCGCCTGCCCCCAGCTCCCAGCCTGCCTCCACCCCGCCTTGCCCCCAGCTCCCAGCCTGCCTCCACCCCGCCTTGCCCCCAGCTCCCAGCCTGCCTCCACCCCGCCTTGCCCCCACTCCCAGCCTGCCTCCACCCCGCCTTGCCCCCACTCCCAGCCTGCCTCCACCCCGCCTTGCCCCCAGCTCCCAGCCTGCCTCCACCCCGCCTTGCCCCCACTCCCAGCCTGCCTCCACCCCGCCTTGCCCCCACTCCCAGCCTGCCTCCACCCCGCCTTGCCCCCAACTCCCAGCCTGCCTCCACCCCGCCTTGCCCCCACTCCCAGCCTGCCTCCACCCCGCCTTGCCCCCACTCCCAGCCTGCCTCCACCCCGCCTTGCCCCCAGCTCCCAGCCTGCCTCCACCCCCCCTGCCCCCAACTCCCAGCCTGCCTCCACCCCGCCTTGCCCCCAACTCCCAGCCTGCCTCCACCCCCCTTGCCCCCAGCTCCCAGCCTGCCTCCACCCCGCCTTGCCCCCAACTCCCAGCCTGCCTCCACCCCGCCTTGCCCCCACTCCCAGCCTGCCTCCACCCCGCCTTGCCCCCACTCCCAGCCTGCCTCCACCCCGCCTTGCCCCCACTCCCAGCCTGCCTCCACCCCGCCTTGCCCCCACTCCCAGCCTGCCTCCACCCCCCTTGCCCCCACTCCCAGCCTGCCTCCACCCCCCCTGCCCCCACTCCCAGCCTGCCTCCACCCCGCCTGCCCCCAGCTCCCAGCCTGCCTCCACCCCGCCTTGCCCCCACTCCCAGCCTGCCTCCACCCCGCCTTGCCCCCACTCCCAGCCTGCCTCCCCCCGCCTTGCCCCCACTCCCAGCCTGCCTCCACCCCGCCTTGCCCCCAACTCCCAGCCTGCCTCCACCCCGCCTTGCCCCCACTCCCAGCCTGCCTCCACCCCGCCTTGCCCCCAACTCCCAGCCTGCCTCCACCCCGCCTTGCCCCCACTCCCAGCCTGCCTCCACCCGCCCTGCCCCCACTCCCAGCCTGCCTCCACCCCGCCTTGCCCCCACTCCCAGCCTGCCTCCACCCCGCCTGCCCCCAACTCCCAGCCTGCCTCCACCCCGCCTTGCCCCCACTCCCAGCCTGCCTCCACCCCGCCCTGCCCCCAACTCCCAGCCTGCCTCCACCCCGCCTTGCCCCCAGCTCCCAGCCTGCCTCCACCCCGCCTTGCCCCCAGCTCCCAGCCTGCCTCCACCCCGCCTTGCCCCCAACTCCCAGCCTGCCTCCACCCCGCCCTGCCCCCAACTCCCAGCCTGCCTCCAACCCCGCCCTGCCCCCACTCCCAGCCTGCCTCCACCCCGCCTTGCCCCCAGCTCCCAGCCTGCCTCCACCCCGCCTTGCCCCCAAGCTCCCAGCCTGCCTCCACCCCGCCCTGCCCCCAGCTCCCAGCCTGCCTCCACCCCGCCCTGCCCCCAAGCTCCCAGCCTGCCTCCACCCCGCCTTGCCCCCAAGCTCCCAGCCTGCCTCCACCCCGCCTTGCCCCCAGCTCCCAGCCTGCCTCCACCCCGCCTTGCCCCCAACTCCCAGCCTGCCTCCACCCCGCCTTGCCCCCAAGCTCCCAGCCTGCCTCCACCCCGCCTCTGCCCCCAGCTCCCAGCCTGCCTCCACCCCGCCTTGCCCCCAGCTCCCAGCCTGCCTCCACCCCGCCTTGCCCCCAGCTCCCAGCCTGCCTCCACCCCGCCTTGCCCCCAACTCCCAGCCTGCCTCCACCCCGCCTTGCCCCCAACTCCCAGCCTGCCTCCACCCCGCCTTGCCCCCAAGCTCCCAGCCTGCCTTCCACCCCGCCTTGCCCCCAGCTCCCAGCCTGCTTCCACCCCGCCTTGCCCCCAACTCCCAGCCTGCCTCCACCCCGCCCTGCCCCCAGCTCCCAGCCTGCCTCCACCCCGCCTTGCCCCCAGCTCCCAGCCTGCCTCCACCCCGCCTTGCCCCCAGCTCCCAGCCTGCCTCCACCCCGCCTCTGCCCCCAGCTCCCAGCCTGCCTCCACCCCGCCTTGCCCCCAGCTCCCAGCCTGCCTCCACCCTCCCCTGCCCCCAGACTCCCAGCCTGCCTCCACCCCGCCTTGCCCCCAGCTCCCAGCCTGCCTCCACCCCGCCTGCCCCCAGCTCCCAGCCTGCCTCCACCCCGCCTTGCCCCCAGCTCCCAGCCTGCCTCCACCCCGCCTTGCCCCCAGCTCCCAGCCTGCCTCCACCCCGCCCTTGCCCCCAACTCCCAGCCTGCCTCCACCCCTGCCCTGCCCCCAAGCTCCCAGCCTGCCTCCACCCCGCCTTGCCCCCAACTCCCAGCCTGCCTCCACCCCGCCTTGCCCCCAGCTCCCAGCCTGCCTCCACCCCGCCCTGCCCCCAGCTCCCAGCCTGCCTCCACCCCGCCTTGCCCCCAAGCTCCCAGCCTGCCTCCACCCCGCCTTGCCCCCAGCTCCCAGCCTGCCTCCACCCCGCCTTGCCCCCAGCTCCCAGCCTGCCTCCACCCCGCCTTGCCCCCAAGCTCCCAGCCTGCCTCCACCCCATTCTTGCCCCCAGCTCCCAGCCTGCCTTCCACCCCGCCCTGCCCCCAGCTCCCAGCCTGCCTCCACCCTGCCCTGCCCCCAGCTCCCAGCCTGCTTCCACCCCTTCTTGCCCCCAGCTCCCAGCCTGCCTCCACCCCATTCTTGCCCCCAGCTCCCAGCCTGCCTTCCACCCTACCCTGCCCCCAGCTCCCAGCCTGCCTTCCACCCACGCCTTGCCCCCAGACTCCCAGCCTGCCTTCCACCCTATTCTGCCCCCAGCTCCCAGCCTGCCTTCCACCCCACCCTGCCCCCAGCTCCCAGCCTGCTTCCACCCCATTCTGCCCCCAGCTCCCAGCCTGCCTCCACCCCATTCTGCCCCCAGCTCCCAGCCTGCTTCCACCCCACCCTGCCCCCAGCTCCCAGCCTGCCTCCACCCCGCCTTGCCCCCAACTCCCAGCCTGCCTCCACCCTACCCTGCCCCCAGCTCCCAGCCTGCCTCCACCCTACCCTGCCCCCAGCTCCCAGCCTGCCTCCACCCCACCCTGCCCCCAGCTCCCAGCCTGCCTCCACCCTACCCTGCCCCCAGCTCCCAGCCTGCCTCCACCCGCTAGCCCCCAGCTCCCAGCCTGCCTCCACCCCGCCTTGCCCCCAACTCCCAGCCTGCCTCCACCCTTCCTTGCCCCCAGCTCCCAGCCTGCCTCCACCCCGCCTTGCCCCCAACTCCCAGCCTGCCTCCACCCTGCCCTGCCCCCAGCTCCCAGCCTGCCTCCACCCCGCCTTGCCCCCAACTCCCAGCCTGCCTCCACCCCGCCCTGCCCCCAGCTCCCAGCCTGCCTCCACCCTGCCCTGCCCCCAGCTCCCAGCCTGCCTCCACCCCGCCTTGCCCCCAGCTCCCAGCCTGCCTCCACCCTACCCTGCCCCCAGCTCCCAGCCTGCCTCCACCCTGCCCTGCCCCCAGCTCCCAGCCTGCCTCCACCCCATTCTGCCCCCAGTCTCCACAGGCGCACATGCTACCCCGCTGCCCAGGCAGGCCAGGCCAAGCCCCTTCCCAGTTCCCTGCTCTGGCCCCTCACTCTGCCGAGCCCAGCTGAGGTGAGGAGGCCCCAGGTGCAGAGTCCTGGGGTGCTCCAGGGGACGGGTCAGGATGGAACGGGAGGGGAGGGGCAGGTCCGGGCAGGGCTGAGGAATGAAGTTCTTATCTCCCATCACCAGGAGCATTCCTCTCCCTCAACCAGACCCTGCCCAGAGAAGCCAACTCTGGCTGGGCCCAGGGGCTGCTGCCCTGTACCCAGGGGAGGGGTGCTCATTGCTGGCACACACACACACTCCGCATGGTCTCTAGCTATTCCCACCTCTCTCCACCGGCTAATGGCAGGCCCCAAAACGTGCCCTGATGCCGCTTCAGTCAGAGAGAGCAGCTGCGTTACCCAGGGGAACCAGCACGAGGTGGGAACCAGGCACCGGGGTCCAGGCCTGCCCCACTGCCTGCATCCCTGGGAGCTCCGGGAGTGCCTCAGCCCAGCCACCCCCAGCTTCGCACCAGGGCTCAGTCCCAACCCTTGTTCCTTAACCATGCCCCAGACCAGGGCTCCTGCCATGTGGGGAATGAATTTTGTTATGGGCACCAATCTGGAGTGATGTGACACATAACTACATGCATGTGGCAGGGGTGGGGCTGAGGGCTTTGGAGTGTGGGAGGGGGCTCAACCCTGGAGCAGAGAGTTGGGGTGCAGGGGGTGAGGGCTCCGGCTGGGGGTGCAGGCTTGGGTGTGGGGCCAGGGAGGGGGCTCAGGGCTGGGGCATAGGGTTGGGGTTCAGGGGTGATGGCTCTGACTGGGAGTGAGGACTCTGGGGTGGTGCTGGGAATGCTCTGCTCTGACCCTGTCCTGCCTCTTCCCACTGCTGTTCCTCCCACTCCCTGCTCCCATTCCCCCCTTCCCCGGCCCTGCCCCTGACAGCATCTGGGGTCAGGCCTGCTCCCACTCAGTGGCAACAGCGGGCAGCAGAGAGACCTGATCCCAGCCTGCTCTGCCAGCTCCCGCTGGCCAGTGTGGAGCGCTTCCACATCTTCCCACAAGCTCCCGCTCTGAGCCATGCAGCGGGGGGCCAGGTCGTTCCTCTTCCCCTCGCTGTTAGTGAGTGGGGCCATGGGGCCGATCCCTGCTGCCCCGCAGCCCTGCTCCTGCCCCCACAGACCTGGGCCCGCCCACACAGCTCCTGTCCCCTTGGTCACAGCCCTTGATTACAGCCCCCTCACGGAGCAGCCACCTCCCCTCTCACCGTAGGGGGCAGTGCAGGGGTGGGGCGGTGCCCAGCACCATGATTTATCAGACAGCCCTGGTCTCTCCTTCATGCCTTTGGTTCTTTTGGCCGTCAGTGAAATCCCCCACCAGATCCAAGCGCTCAGTCTGGCCTGCCAGCAGCAAGCAGGCGAATCCTGCCGGAGCCCGTGATCAAGGAGAGCAGGGAAGCGAGAGGTTTGGAAAAGCCACACAGAACTGATGGACTCACTAGAGGAGCCAGCCCTGGGCTGCACCAGACGTGGGTAGCTCATGCTCTGGAAAAGAAGCAGGATGTGTCCATCCACGGCCTGCCTGGCTGACCAGGCTTCACACCATGGATCGCTCTGTCCTGCTGTGGACAAGGTGCCTGCCTGCCACCCCATGGACTCCCCAGTCTGGGTCCGCCCTGCTGCAGTCATGCAGCAGCCCTGGGAAGGCCAGGAAACAAGGGGTGCTCCCCTGGAGCCGCCAACCAACCCTCCTTTGTCCTGCCCACGTCTCCTGCTTGCCTGTGAGCGGCAGGAGCAAGGCGCTGTGCTGGGGTTATGAGCCTGGCAGCAGGGACAGGAACCCAGAGCAGGTACAGGACAGAGCCTGGGGTGGGGCCAGAGCCAGGGCAAAGGGGGGCTAATGCAGGCCCCTCTACATGGGCCCCAAGCAGGAGTCCCTGCAGCCAAAGACTCTTGCTTCAGGGTCCCCATCCTGCCCAGCAGGACTGCTTCCCCCATTGGCTGCAAGCTAAGGGTGCCCCCAGCTTGCCGCCCCTCACCCCCCCACTGCTTGCGGGCACACAGGCTGCCTATGGCACAGCACGTCCCACAGGAGGAGCTGGCCTGTAAGAGGAGCCCCATTCCTGGCGTGGTTCCACTGACTCACCCCAGAGGCATGTGGCAGCTCAGAGCACAGCTAAAAATACCCCCAAGCCACCCGGACACTGAGTGCAGCCGGCCAAGGACAGGGCCTCTGCCCCATAGCACACAGCTCTGCCCAGAGAGATCTGGGCCAGGCATGCCCTGTGCATTCCCCTGCATCCTCCTCTCCTGCTAGCCCCTGGTGCCCTCCCTGGAAGGCCCGGTTCAGCTTTCTCCCCATGCCCCTCCCCTCCCCAAGGGGGTAGTTACAGGCAAACGGCCATGTCCAGCGAAGTGGAGGCCACGCTGGGGTGAGATGAGGGGTTGGACTGACAACGTGGTCCCAATGTGGCACCGTACAATATGCACCCATCAAATGGCAAACAGAGAGAGCCAAAGAACTCCCCCCTTCCCAGGAGCCACCAGCAAATGGGGCTCTCAGGGCTCAGTCCCGGCCCCACACTAGACACTAGCCTCGCCACAGGCTGGGAGATGCGTGAATGTAAGGGGCCCTGGTTAGTACCAAACACCCTGCCGAAAAAGGATCCAGGTGGCTCAGCACCGCTGGCCAGGCATTGAGTGTCCGGTCGATGGTGATGGCACCGCCCAGTGGGACTGGCAGGCTCCCAGTAGGACTGTTTGCTGACCTGCTCCTGGAAGCAGTGGCATGTGCCTCCTCTGGATTCTGTGGCTCTGCATGCTGCTCCCATCACAAGCACCGCCCCACCACACCCATTGGCCAAGAACTGCGGCCAATGGGAGCAGTGGGGGCACCACCTGCAGACAGGACAGAGCACATCACAGAGCCGCCTGGCTGCACCTTGAAATAAGAGCTGGAGGGGGGATGCAACGCTGCTTCTGGGAGCTGCTTGAAGTAAGCACTTCCCAGAGCCTGCACCCCAGAGCCCTCCTGCACCCCAATCCCCATCCTGGCCTCCAAATGCATCGGTCCTAGCCCAGAGTCCTCTCCCACACTCCAAATCCTTCATCCCCAGGCTGCAGCCCCCTCCCACACACCGAGCTCCTCAGCTCCACCCCCCAGCCCGAAGCCCCCTCCTACCCACTCAAATCCCTCATCCCTAGTCCCACCCCAGAGACTGCACTCAAAGTGAGAGCCCCTCCCCCCAGCCAGAGCCTGTATCCCTCTTGCATCCCAGTTCCCTGAGCCAGTCGGGGTGGAAAGGAGTGACTGAAGGTGGGGAGAGTAAGTGGGGGGGCGGAGGGGGAAATGGAGTGAGTAGGGGCAGAGCTTCAGAGAAGGGGCAGGCCGTGGGCAGGGCCTCAGAGGAGATGGGGCAAGGGTGTTTGGTTTTGTATGAGAAGGCAGCCCCAGGCGGATGAAGCATGCTGCTGAGGACAGGGCAGCTGTACTGCCCCTTTCAGGCCTGCTGATGGCGGGGGAGGGCAAAGGGGGCAGTTGTCTTGAGGACCAACAATTCAAAAGAGTCCAGGGCTCCAATCATCACCACTACAGCAGCAGTGGCAGTGGCCAGAGCTCCAGGCCCCTTACATCACTGCTGGAGTACCGGCACTGAGGGCTGGTGGGGAGCTGGAGAGCGTGGCATGGTGCGATCCAGGAGGAGCTGAGGGCTGGTGGGGAGCTGGAGAGCGTGGCATGGTGCGATCCAGGAGGAGCTGAGGGCTGGTGGGGAGCTGGAGAGCGTGGCATGGTGCGATCCAGGAGGAGCTGAGGGCTGGTGGGGAGCTGGAGGGCATGGTGTGGCGCAGTCCAGGAGGAGCTGAGGGCTGGTGGGGAGCTGGAGGGCATGGTGTGGCGCAGTCCAGGAGGAGCTGACGGCTGGTGGGGAGCTGGAGGGCATGGTGTGGCGCAGTCCAGGAGGAGCTGAGGGCTGGTGGGGAGCTGGAGGGCGTGGCATGGTGCGATCCAGGATGAGCTGAGGGCTGGTGGGGAGCTGGAGGGCGTGGTGCGATCCAGGATGAGCTGAGGGCTGGTGGGGAGCTGGAGGGCGTGGTGCGATCCAGGATGAGCTGAGGGCTGGTGGGGAGCTGGAGGGCATGGTGTGGCGCAGTCCAGAAGGAGCTGAGGGCTGGTGGGGAGCTGGAGGGCATGGTGTGGCGCAGTCCAGGAGGAGCTGAGGGCTGGTGGGGAGCTGGAGGGCATGGTGTGGCGCAGTCCAGGAGGAGCTGAGGGCTGGTGGGGAGCTGGAGGGCATGGTGTGGCGCAGTCCAGGAGGAGCTGACGGCTGGTGGGGAGCTGGAGGGCATGGTGTGGCGCAGTCCAGGAGGAGCTGAGGGCTGGTGGGGAGCTGGAGGGCGTGGCATGGTGCGATCCAGGATGAGCTGAGGGCTGGTGGGGAGCTGGAGGGCGTGGTGCGATCCAGGATGAGCTGAGGGCTGGTGCGGAGCTGGAGGGCATGGTGTGGCGCAGTCCAGGAGGAGCTGAGGGCTGGTGGGGAGCTGGAGGGCGTGGCATGGTGCGATCCAGGAGGAGCTGACGGCTGGTGGGGAGCTGGAGGGCATGGCGTGGTGCGATCCAGGATAAGCTGAGGGCTGGTGGGGAGCTGGAGGGCATGGTGCGATACAGGATGAGCTGAGGGCTGGTGGGGAGCTGGAGGGCGTGGTGTGGCGCAGTCCAGGAGGAGCTGAGGGCTGGTGGGGAGCTGGAGGGCGTGGTGCGATACAGGATGAGCTGAGGGCTGGTGGGGAGCTGGAGGGCATGGTGTGGCGCAGTCCAGGAGGAGCTGAGGGCTGGTGGGGAGCTGGAGGGCATGGTGTGGTGCAGTCCAGGAGGAGCTGAGGGCTGGTGGGGAGCTGGAGGGCATGGTGTGGCGCAGTCCAGGATGAGCTGAGGGCTGGTGGGGAGCTGGAGGGCGTGGCATGGTGCGATCCAGGAGGAGCTGAGGGCTGGTGGGGAGCTGGAGGGCATGGTGTGGCGCAGTCCAGGAGGAGCTGAGGGCTGGTGGGGAGCTGGAGGGCGTGGTGTGGTGCAGTCCAGGAGGAGCTGAGGGCTGGTGGGGAGCTGGAGGGTGTGGCGTGGTGCGATCCAGGAGGAGCTGAGGGCTGGTGGGGAGCTGGAGGGCATGGTGTGGTGCAGTCCAGGAGGAGCTGAGGGCTGGTGGGGAGCTGGAGGGCATGGCATGGTGCGATCCAGGAGGAGCTGAGGGCTGGTGGGGAGCTGGAGGGCATGGTGTGGCGCAGTCCAGGATGAGCTGAGGGCTGGTGGGGAGCTGGAGGGCATGGTGTGGCGCAGTCCAGGAGGAGCTGAGGGCTGGTGGGGAGCTGGAGGGCATGGTGTGGTGCAGTCCAGGAGGAGCTGAGAGCTGGTGGGGAGCTGGAGGGCATGGTGTGGCGCAGTCCAGGATGAGCTGAGGGCTCGTGGGGAGCTGGAGGGCATGGTGTGGCGCAGTCCAGGAGGAGCTGAGGGCTGATGGGGAGCTGGAGGGCGTGGTGCGATCCAGGAGAAGCTGAGGGCTGGTGGGGAGCTGGAGGGCATGGTGTGGCGCAGTCCAGGAGGAGCTGAGGGCTGGTGGGGAGCTGGAGGGCGTGGCATGGTGCGATCCAGGACAAGCTGAGGGCTGGTGGGGAGCTGGAGGGCATGGTGTGGCGCAGTCCAGGAGGAGCTGAGGGCTGGTGGGGAGCTGGAGGGCGTGGCATGGTGCGATCCAGGAGGAGCTGAGGGCTGGTGGGGAGCTGGAGGGCATGGTGTGGCGCAGTCCAGGAGGAGCTGAGGGCTGGTGGGGAGCTGGAGGGCGTGGCATGGTGCGATCCAGGAGGAGCTGAGGGCTGGTGGGGAGCTGGAGGGCATGGTGTGGCGCAGTCCAGGAGGAGCTGAGGGCTGGTGGGGAGCTGGAGGGCATGGTGTGGCGCAGTCCAGGAGGAGCTGAGGGCTGGTGGGGAGCTGGAGGGCATGGTGTGGCGCAGTCCAGAAGGAGCTGAGGGCTGGTGGGGAGCTGGAGGGCGTGGTGTGGCGCAGTCCAGGAGGAGCTGAGGGCTGGTGGGGAGCTGGAGGGCGTGGTGTGGCGCAGTCCAGGAGGAGCTGAGGGCTGGTGGGGAGCTGGAGGGCATGGTGTGGCGCAGTCCAGGAGGAGCTGAGGGCTGGTGGGGAGCTGGAGGGTGTGGCATGGTGCGATCCAGGAGGAGCTGAGGGCTGGTGGGGAGCTGGAGGGTGTGGCATGGTGCGATCCAGGAGGAGCTGAGGGCTGGTGGGGAGCTGGAGGGAGTGGCATGGTGCGATCCAGGAGGAGCTGAGGGCTGGTGCGGAGCTGGAGGGCATGGTGTGGCGCAGTCCAGGATGAGCTGAGGGCTGGTGGGGAGCTGGAGGGCGTGGCATGGTGCGATCCAGGAGGAGCTGAGGGCTGGTGGGGAGCTGGAGGGCATGGTGTGGAGCAGTCCAGGAGCAGCTGAGGGCTGGTGGGGAGCTGGAGGGCATGCTGTGGCGCAGTCCAGGAGGAGCTGAGGGCTGGTGGGGAGCTGGAGGGCATGGTGTGGTGCAGTCCAGGAGGAGCTGAGGGCTGGTGGGGAGCTGGAGGGCGTGGTGTGGCGCAGTCCAGGAGGAGCTGAGGGCTGGTGGGGAGCTGGAGGGCGTGGTGCGATCCAGGAGGAGCTGAGGGCTGGTGGGGAGCTGGAGGGCATGGCGTGGTGCAGTCCAGGAGGAGCTGAGGGCTGGTGGGGAGCTGGAGGGCATGGTGTGGCGCAGTCCAGGAGGAGCTGAGGGCTGGTGGGGAGCTGGAGGGTGTGGCGTGGTGCGATCCAGGAGGAGCTGAGGGCTGGTGGGGAGCTGGAGGGCATGGTGTGGTGCAGTCCAGGAGGAGCTGAGGGCTGGTGGGGAGCTGGAGGGCATGGCATGGTGCGATCCAGGAGGAGCTGAGGGCTGGTGGGGAGCTGGAGGGCATGGTGTGGCGCAGTCCAGGATGAGCTGAGGGCTGGTGGGGAGCTGGAGGGCATGGTGTGGCGCAGTCCAGGAGGAGCTGAGGGCTGGTGGGGAGCTGGAGGGCATGGTGTGGTGCAGTCCAGGAGGAGCTGAGAGCTGCTGGGGAGCTGGAGGGCATGGTGTGGCGCAGTCCAGGATGAGCTGAGGGCTCGTGGGGAGCTGGAGGGCATGGTGTGGCGCAGTCCAGGAGGAGCTGAGGGCTGATGGGGAGCTGGAGGGCGTGGTGCGATCCAGGAGAAGCTGAGGGCTGGTGGGGAGCTGGAGGGCATGGTGTGATCCAGGACAAGCTGAGGGCTGGTGGGGAGCTGGAGGGCATGGTGTGGCGCAGTCCAGGAGGAGCTGAGGGCTGGTGGGGAGCTGGAGGGCATGGTGTGGCGCAGTCCAGGAGGAGCTGAGGGCTGGTGGGGAGCTGGAGGGCATGGTGTGGCGCAGTCCAGGAGGAGCTGAGGGCTGGTGGGGAGCTGGAGGGCGTGGTGTGGCGCAGTCCAGGAGGAGCTGAGGGCTGGTGGGGAGCTGGAGGGCATGGTGTGGCGCAGTCCAGGAGGAGCTGAGGGCTGGTGGGGAGCTGGAGGGCATGGTGTGGCGCAGTCCAGGAGGAGCTGAGGGTGGTGGGGAGCTGGAGGGCGTGGTGTGGCGCAGTCCAGGAGGAGCTGAGGGCTGGTGGGGAGCTGGAGGGCATGGTGTGGCGCAGTCCAGGAGGAGCTGAGGGCTGGTGGGGAGCTGGAGGGCATGGTGTGGCGCAGTCCAGGAGGAGCTGAGGGCTGGTGGGGAGCTGGAGGGCATGGTGTGGCGCAGTCCAGAAGGAGCTGAGGGCTGGTGGGGAGCTGGAGGGCGTGGTGTGGCGCAGTCCAGGAGGAGCTGAGGGCTGGTGGGGAGCTGGAGGGCATGGTGTGGCGCAGTCCAGGAGGAGCTGAGGGCTGGTGGGGAGCTGGAGGGCATGGTGTGGCGCAGTCCAGGAGGAGCTGAGGGCTGGTGGGGAGCTGGAGGGCGTGGCATGGTGCGATCCAGGAGGAGCTGAGGGCTGGTGGGGAGCTGGAGGGCATGGTGTGGCGCAGTCCAGGAGGAGCTGAGGGCTGGTGGGGAGCTGGAGGGCGTGGTGCGATCCAGGATGAGCTGAGGGCTGGTGGGGAGCTGGAGGGCGTGGTGTGGCGCAGTCCAGGAGGAGCTGAGGGCTGGTGGGGAGCTGGAGGGCATGGTGTGGCGCAGTCCAGGAGGAGCTGAGGGCTGGTGGGGAGCTGGAGGGCGTGGCATGGTGCGATCCAGGAGGAGCTGAGGGCTGGTGGGGAGCTGGAGGGCGTGGCATGGTGCGATCCAGGAGGAGCTGAGGGCTGGTGGGGAGCTGGAGGGCATGGTGTGGCGCAGTCCAGGAGGAGCTGAGGGCTGGTGGGGAGCTGGAGGGCATGGTGCGATCCAGGAGGAGCTGAGGGCTGGTGGGGAGCTGGAGGGCATGGTGTGGCGCAGTCCAGGAGGAGCTGAGGGCTGGTGGGGAGCTGGAGGGTGTGGCGTGGTGCGATGCAGGATGAGCTGAGGGCTGGTGGGGAGCTGGAGGGCATGGTGTGGCGCAGTCCAGGAGGAGCTGAGGGCTGGTGGGGAGCTGGAGGGCATGGTGTGGCGCAGTCCAGGATGAGCTGAGGGCTGGTGGGGAGCTGGAGGGCATGGTGTGGCGCAGTCCAGGAGGAGCTGAGGGCTGGTGGGGAGCTGGAGGGTGTGGCGTGGTGCGATCCAGGATGAGCTGAGGGCTGGTGGGGAGCTGGAGGGCATGGTGTGGCGCAGTCCAGGAGGAGCTGAGGGCTGGTGGGGAGCTGGAGGGCATGGTGTGGCGCAGTCCAGGATGAGCTGAGGGCTGGTGGGGAGCTGGAGGGCATGGTGTGGCGCAGTCCAGGAGGAGCTGAGGGCTGGTGGGGAGCTGGAGGGCGTGGTGTGGCGCAGTCCAGGAGGAGCTGAGGGCTGGTGGGGAGCTGGAGGGCGTGGTGTGGCGCAGTCCAGGAGGAGCTGAGGGCTGGTGGGGAGCTGGAGGGCATGGTGTGGCGCAGTCCAGGAGGAGCTGAGGGCTGGTGGGGAGCTGGAGGGCATGGTGCGATCCAGGAGGAGCTGAGGGCTGGTGGGGAGCTGGAGGGCATGGTGTGGCGCAGTCCAGGAGGAGCTGAGGGCTGGTGGGGAGCTGGAGGGCATGGTGTGGCGCAGTCCAGGAGGAGCTGAGGGCTGGTGGGGAGCTGGAGGGCATGGTGTGGCGCAGTCCAGGAGGAGCTGAGGGCTGGTGGGGAGCTGGAGGGCGTGGTGTGGCGCAGTCCAGGATGAGCTGAGGGCTGGTGGGGAGCTGGAGGGCATGGTGTGGCGCAGTCCAGGAGGAGCTGAGGGCTGGTGGGGAGCTGGAGGGCGTGGTGTGGCGCAGTCCAGGAGGAGCTGAGGGCTGGTGGGGAGCTGGAGGGCGTGGTGTGGCGCAGTCCAGGAGGAGCTGAGGGCTGGTGGGGAGCTGGAGGGCGTGGTGTGGCGCAGTCCAGGAGGAGCTGAGGGCTGGTGGGGAGCTGGAGGGCATGGTGCGATCCAGGAGGAGCTGAGGGCTGGTGGGGAGCTGGAGGGCATGGTGTGGCGCAGTCCAGGAGGAGCTGAGGGCTGGTGGGGAGCTGGAGGGCATGGTGTGGCGCAGTCCAGGAGGAGCTGAGGGCTGGTGGGGAGCTGGAGGGCGTGGTGTGGCGCAGTCCAGGAGGAGCTGAGGGCTGGTGGGGAGCTGGAGGGCGTGGTGTGGCGCAGTCCAGGAGGAGCTGAGGGCTGGTGGGGAGCTGGAGGGCGTGGTGTGGCGCAGTCCAGGAGGAGCTGAGGGCTGGTGGGGAGCTGGAGGGCGTGGTGTGGCGCAGTCCAGGAGGAGCTGAGGGCTGGTGGGGAGCTGGAGGGCATGGTGCGATCCAGGAGGAGCTGAGGGCTGGTGGGGAGCTGGAGGGCATGGTGTGGCGCAGTCCAGGAGGAGCTGAGGGCTGGTGGGGAGCTGGAGGGCATGGTGTGGCGCAGTCCAGGAGGAGCTGAGGGCTGGTGGGGAGCTGGAGGGCGTGGTGTGGCGCAGTCCAGGAGGAGCTGAGGGCTGGTGGGGAGCTGGAGGGCATGGTGTGGCGCAGTCCAGGAGGAGCTGAGGGCTGGTGGGGAGCTGGAGGGCATGGTGCGATCCAGGAGGAGCTGAGGGCTGGTGGGGAGCTGGAGGGCGTGGTGTGGCGCAGTCCAGGAGGAGCTGAGGGCTGGTGGGGAGCTGGAGGGCATGGTGTGGCGCAGTCCAGGAGGAGCTGAGGGCTGGTGGGGAGCTGGAGGGCATGGTGCGATCCAGGAGGAGCTGAGGGCTGGTGGGGAGCTGGAGGGCGTGGTGTGGCGCAGTCCAGGAGGAGCTGATGGCTGTCGCAGAGCTGGAGGGCCCAGCATGATGTGATCCAGTTGGCACTGAAGGCTGACTGCTCCCAGCACCACCTCTTTCAGCTGAGGTCCTGCCCCTTCCAGGAGCACAGAGCCATCCCCTCACTTTGCCCAGAGCCCTGGCAAGTCTGTTGGCTCCCCTGGCTCCTTTGGATCACTTGGTAAGCTGGGCCCATCAAAGGGAGGTGCGTCAATACAGCCAAGTGCCAAGGAAGGTGAGCTCCCAGGGCCATGGTTCGACGTGAGACGGGGGGGAGAGAATGGGACAGGGAGCCTGAAGAATGGCTTGCGGGGACGAATAGCGAGCGGGTGCTGCCTCCAGGTCTCTTTGAAAAGGATGTTGAGAACTTGGAGTGTGCAGATGAGAGTCACAGAAATGGTTCCTGGGTTGGAGGGTGGCACTGACAATGGGGTCTGTTCAGTGAGTCCGAGAGCATGCTGAGAGGTGACACTTTCACATTGCGTGAACACCTTCATGGTGAGGTGAGCAGCTGGCAGGCTCTTCAGCCCAGCAGAAGACAGCAAAGACTGGAAGACTGGCTGGAAGCTGGAGCAGGACTAATTCCAGTTAGAAACAATACTCCTGGGGGAATTCTGCATCACTGCCCATGTGCAGAATTCGTGGCTTGCGCAGATTTCTTTGCTTCCCTGCAGAAAATGATTTCTGATGGGGAAGTAAAAGTGGCTCCTCTTGTGGCTTCTGAGTCCCTCTCCAGCAGTGCAGGCAGGTCGGTGTGGGCACCCAGAGCAGCCGGTAGGAATGGAAATTCCCTGCTGGCTCGGGGCAGGGGAAAGGGCTGGGCAGTCATGCATGTGAGACAGAGAGTGAGAGAGATTCTGTGCTCCTGGCATGCTCAGCTTCAGGGTGTTTCTGAGGCAGTAAATGAGGGGCAGGCTCTGTCTCTGCAGGCATAGCAGAATGTAGCAGCCAGCTGACCCATTGTACCACAAAGCCACCCCAAATGAACCTCCTGCACGAGGTGGCTGGTCAACCAAATGTTTAGTGTGGACCAGGCCTCTTCACATCAAACTGACCTGTCTGGATGGCATTTTGGCAAACAGGTGGCCCTCGGTGCGGACTGGGGGAGATGTGAAGGCCTGTGCCATTGGGGTCACACTAGAGGAGTGAAGGGTCCATTCTGCTCTTCACCGTTCTGAACCCATTCATCTGACTCTCTCCTATTAGCCCCTGCAGCCTTTCCCCATCAGCCCCAGCTCAAAGGCTGGGTACAGGCAAGAGACCAGGCCCTCTTTGCCCAGACAGCCTCCGCACCTCAAGGGGAGTTTTCCTGCCAAGCGCAGCTTCCCAGCTGGGTCAGTGCCTGACAGACCCTGCCCACTCTGGGGCAGCTGTCCTTCCTCCTTGCTTGGTCTCTCCCACAGCCAAGGCCCCAGAGATCACGGGAGCAAACCTGGCAAAGGGCAGCCTGGCAGAGGCTTGGGGAATCTCAGAGTCAGCGCTGGCACAGCGAAGCACACAGCATTCCTGGGGCCGTGGGCAGGAGGCAGCTGCACCCGCTGGGCTGGGCACAAATGCAGCATTGATCGCAGACACTTCAGGAATGTGCTGGAGCTCCACGGCCCTCCCAAAGGACAGCGCTGCAGCGAAGAACAGAGCATGCAAAGGCCCCAGCCCTACCAGGCACCAGGTCTAAACCCCCATGCCTGGGGGCCCAGCCTCACCAGCAGGGCTGTCCTGATTAATTCTGGTGCCCTATGCAGCCCAAGCACCCGCACTCCTTCCCCTGCTGGAGTGGGGGCTGTGCTCAGGGCTGCAGGAGCTCTGGAGGACAGACACAAGGCAGGGAGGTTGGCAAGGGGAGTAGGCAGAAGGGGGAGTGGTGCAGTCAGCCAGACCTGCAGGCCGGGAGACAGAGCAGGGGATTGGGACTGCTGGGGCACAGAGGCAGAGCATGGCTTAGGGGATTGAGGCCACATTGGGGCTGCTGAGCCTGAGAGGTAGAGCAGGGGGCAGGGCAATTGGGACCGGACTGGGGTTACTGGGGCCAGGAGGCAGAGCGGGGGCAGGTTGCTGAGACACTGGGGCTGTAGGTGCCAGTAGGTGGGGCAGGAAGCTGGGAGACTGGGGCTAGAAGGAGGGCTGAGGGCCAGGGGATTGGGGCTGCCAGAGCTGGGACGCAGAACCGGGGGCAGGAGTAGGGCTGCCAGGTGTCCAGTTTTGAACTGGACAGTCCAGTATTTGAGCTTTCTGTTCGGGAAACACATTGAGACAACGTAAATGAGACAATATCAATGTTCGGTATTTTCTAAATAAGATGCAACGCAGATTGTGATGTAATGTCAAGCGTGTCCGGTATTTTTGTTGAAACCATCTGGCAACCCTATGCAGGAGGTCAGGGCATTGGGGTGCTGGAGTGGGGAGACAGAGTGGCAGGATCGTGGCTGCCAGGGCCAGGAGGCAGGGAGTACCCATTGTGCTTGGCGTGGCCCACACAGGAGGCAGGCTCTGTCCCATGGAGTTGGCAGGCTAAGGAAGGCAGAGTGAAGGTAATGCGGGATTGCATGGTCGGGGCTCACGCAGTCCAGAGAGCTAGGTGCACTGGCCTCCTGCCACAGAGCGGAGAGGCAAGAGTCTCTCTTCATAGCCCCAGGGCAAATGCCCCTGAAATCCACCTTCTGTTCCAGGTGGGACATCAAGGGGAGCAAGTGGGATTGGGCTGGGAGATAAGAACTGAGCTGCATGGCCAGGGGCACGGGAAGAGAGCAGATCTCCTAGGAATGTGAAAGGGGGGTGGGGGCTGAGCTAACAGAGCCCAAGGGAGAAGCAAGGGAATGAATTTAAAGGGACTATGGCTGACTGAGGATATCTGGCAATGGGGTGCAGGGGGCTGCCCTGAGCTGGGCCTATTACTTAGGACTTTTACAGCATGGCTGGAAAGTCACCACAGGGACTAGACGGAGCTTGGTCTTGGTTTGGTTGTTGCTGGGTTTAGTGGGGGAGCTCTGAGGGCTGGTAGCCTGTGCTAGCTGTGGTGGAGGGAGCAGGCTTCAGGATCTGCTAGTAGGGTTACCAGGTAGCTTCAGAAAAAATACCAGACACACTTGATCGGGGGGGGGGGGGGAAGGGGGCTGCAAAGCTGGCCAGGGGAGATTGGGGGGGGCATCCAGAGGGAAGCAGGGCTGCCTGGGGGAGATCGGGGCTAGCTGGGAGGGGGTTGGGGGAAGCAGGGCTGGTCGGGAGGGGTCAGGGGGAGCGGGGCTGGCCGGAGGGAGAGCGGGGCAGGGAAAGAATCAGCCGGCGGGGAGCGGGACTGACCCGGGCACATGCAGATCCCAGGGCGCTGCCCATCCCACGCACGGACCCGGCGAAGCACGAGCAAATCCAGCTACCACTCCACAACGTGCTTGAACAGCACTCAGGAGCATGGACAGGGCTTCTCCTCCCCAAGGTGTCACTCCTACGTCAGACGCAACCAGAGGCTCCCAGCGCCGATCGCGCCCCGCCTCCCAGCCACTCCGCCTGCCCGCGCCAGGCTTCCGTCGGGCGCCCGGCCGGAAAACCAGAAAATACCAGACATTGCACACGTCCAGTATTTTCTGAATTTTTTACCGGACTGAGGGCCCAAAAACTGGACTGTCCAGTTGAAAACTGGACTGTCCGGTTGAATACCGGACACCTGGCAACCCTATCTGCTAGCCTTAACTCTGTGATTCTCCCAGCTGACAATATCCAACCCAGTCTGATTCACAGACTTCTCCAAGGGCACTACCAGGCCACGGGGACAGACTCTCAGCTAGAACAACCCAGCAGGTAACCAGTGACGCTGTAACCTGTTCTCCTTTGGTTGGAGGTCTCCCCTTTCAGCCACCTCTCTGTAGACGGACAGACAGCCCTGCTCAGGGCCAGCCAGACATAGGGAGAAACAGGAAGGCTCTTCCCAGCTGGGGACGCTAGGAATTCCTGCTCCAATTGTCGAACAGTTGTGTGGCCGCAGGGCACTGCACAGGGGTCTCAGCATGTCTGGGCCCACAGGGGATTCAGAGCCATGTTAGCCCATGTCCCCAGCTGCACAGGAATGGCTGGAACCTGCCTCAGGGCTGGCCACTCAGCCGGGATGGTGCAAAAAGCTCAGAAGACCCCACACCTAGCCTGGGGATGTCCTGCTGCATCTGCTCTCTCTACTACTCGGACACACAGTGTGGAGAGACTGGCTGAGAGCCACCAAGCCCTGGATGAGGAGCCTGGGGGTGGGCAGGGCTGTAGGGAACAGGCTAGGGAGGCAGCATGGTATTAGTGAGTGGAGTGGAGGGTTGCAGCAGGTGCTGGTATAGACCCGGACGTCTGTGCCTATGCAGTATGGGGGGGGGCACCTGTGTATTGGGGGCATCTGTGTCTGGAGGAACAGGAGGTTTCTGGACAATACAGAGCAGGTACCTTTTGTCTAAATGAAAGTCCTGGAACCATCATGAAGGGAACTCAAGGACCGAGGGGGATCTGCTGGGCCACACACCAGAACCCAGGCACCTGCCAAAAGAGTCAAGCATGAGTCCCAAGCATCTGCTGCAGGAGGAGGGCCCTGAGCCCAACAGGGCTTCGTAAATAAGGCCCTCGATGCTGCTCACACTGCAGGGCGGGGGTTGCAGTGGGGGACCATGGGCAAGGGTGGGGCCTGAGTCACATTGTGCAGCCAGGGTCACAGGGCACAGCTGGGCTGAAGACGGAGGGTGTGATCAGGGACATAGGGAAGGGCCAAGACCCAGATGGGGCTGAGGACACAGGGCAGGGCCAAGGACCCAGATGGGGCTGAAGGTGCAGGGCACGGCCAAAGAGGCACTGCTTTGACTTCTCGGGAAAAGAGCCTTTCAAAGCTGCTAATCTCTCTGAATGCCAGAATGGGTCAGAGCATGTCCCAGTCCCAACCAGCCCCCTAGAGGAGGCCCATGCCTCATCCTGAACTCCTTGGGACAGGCAACCCCAGCCCTAGCCTCAAGGGGCAGACCCCACTCCGCAGCTGTGTCCCCTTCTACCACGGATGAAGGCCCTGTCTCCACACTTAGCCCCACCCTGATGGGACAGGCCCGATCCCCAGGGACGTTAGCGAGGGCTGCCCCAGAAGACCTGAGTGTTCTGTCCTGGTCTTCCCCTGTTGTCCTGGGGGGTCCCTTTTCATACAATCATAGAACACTAGAATAGGAAGGGATCTCAAGAGATCATCAAGTCCAGTCCCCTGCCCTTATGGTAGGACCAAGCACTGTCATGCCAGCAGCTCCCTCAGCTCCAGCACAACCCCCCCACACTCCCCACAGAGAGCTGACGAGGGTGTAAGATGCTCCCCAAATTCCTCCAAGCCAGGAAGGTTGCCCCCAATCCCATCTGATGCAGCGCTCCAAAGGGGGGTGTCTTGGTAGATACTCTGTAAAGACAGAGGCTGTTTACATGCTAGTGACTGGCTCTCTCTCGCTGCCTGGCTGCATGGGGCGAACATGCCAACTGGCCTCCGCTAGAGACAGCGCCCCTGCAGCCATTAGTACCCAACCCTGCCCCAGGTCTCCAAGGGCACAGGGGGGGCTGGGACCTGCTCTCCAGGCGAGCCCTATGGTAGTCCCACACAGGGCTGTTCTTCCAGTTTCCGGTGCCCTATGCAGCTGGAACACCTGCACACACACCCAGTAAGGGGAGGGCTGGCCACCTCTGGGGGGTGCTGCGCTCAGCTGCAGGGCCAGAAGCTGTGATGTACAGGCCTGAGCTGCACGGGAGTAGGAGCAGGGCAGGGAGGCTTTCCTGGCCCCACTCCCCACACTGACCCCGTCACCCCACACGTCGCAGGGTGGTGCTGGCCCCGCCCCACACTGACCCCGTCACCCCACACGTCGCAGGGTGGTGCTGGCCCCGCCCCGCACTGACCCCGTCACCCCACACGTCGCAGGGTGGTGCCTGGCCCCGCCCCACACTGACCCCGTCACCCCACACGTCGCAGGGTGGTGCCTGGCCCCGCCCCACACTGACCCCGTCACCCCACACGTCGCAGGGTGGTGCTGGCCCCGCCCCACACTGACCCCGTCACCCCACACGTCGTAGGGCGATGCTGGCCCCGCCCACACTGACCCCGTCACCCCACACGTCGCAGGGTGGTGCCTGGCCCCGCCCCGCACTGACCCCGTCACCCCACACGTCGCAGGGTGGTGCTGGCCCCGCCCCGCACTGACCCCGTCACCCCACACGTCGTAGGGTGATGCTGGCCCCGCCCCACACTGACCCCGTCACCCCACACGTCGCAGGGTGGTGCCTGGCCCCGCCCCACACTGACCCCGTCACCCCACACGTCGCAGGGTGGTGCCTGGCCCCGCCCCACACTGACCCCGTCACCCCACACGTCGCAGGGTGGTGCTGGCCCCGCCCCACACTGACCCCGTCACCCCACACGTCGTAGGGCGATGCTGGCCCCGCCCACACTGACCCCGTCACCCCACACGTCGCAGGGTGGTGCCTGGCCCCGCCCCGCACTGACCCCGTCACCCCACACGTCGCAGGGTGGTGCTGGCCCCGCCCCGCACTGACCCCGTCACCCCACACGTCGCAGGGTGGTGCTGGCCCCGCCCCGCACTGACCCCGTCACCCCACACGTCGCAGGGTGGTGCTGGCCCCGCCCCGCACTGACCCCGTCACCCCACACGTCGTAGGGTGATGCTGGCCCCGCCCCACACTGACCCCGTCACCCCACACGTCGCAGGGTGGTGCCTGGCCCCGCCCCACACTGACCCCGTCACCCCACACGTCGCAGGGTGGTGCTGGCCCCGCCCCACACTGACCCCGTCACCCCACACGTTGCAGGAGGGTGCCTGGCCCTGCCCCGCACTGACACCATCACACCACAACATTGCACGGTGGTGCCTGGCCCCGCCCCACACTGACCCCGTCACCCCACACGTCGCAGGGTGGTGCCTGGCCCCGCCCCACACTGACCCCGTCACCCCACACGTCGTAGGGTGGTGCTGGCCCCGCCCCACACTGACCCCGTCACCCCACACGTCGCAGGGTGGTGCTGGCCCCGCCCCGCACCGACCCCGTCACCCCACACGTCGCAGGGTGGTGCTGGCCCCGCCCCGCACCGACCCCGTCACCCCACACGTCGCAGGGTGGTGCTGGCCCCGCCCCGCACTGACCCCGTCACCCCACACGTCGTAGGGTGGTGCTGGCCCCGCCCCACACTGACCCTGTCACCCCACACATTGCAGGAGGGTGCCTGGCCCCGCCCCGCACTGACCCCGTCACCCCACACGTCGTAGGGTGGTGCTGGCCCCGCCCCACACTGACCCTGTCACCCCACACTTTGCAGGAGGGTGCCTGGCCCCGCCCCGCACTGACCCCATCACCCCACACTTTGCAGGAGGGTGCTGGCCCCGCCCCACACTGACCCTGTCACCCCACACTTTGCAGGAGGGTGCCTGGCCCCGCCCCGCACTGACCCCATCACCCCACACTTTGCAGGAGGGTGCTGGCCCCGCCCCACACTGACCCCGTCACCCCACACGTCGTAGGGTGGTGCTGGCCCCGCCCCACACTGACCCCGTCACCCCACACATTGCAGGGTGGTGCCTGGCCCCGCCCCGCACTGACCCCGTCACTCCGCACGTCGCAGGGTGGTGCCTGGCCCCGCCCCACACTGACCCCGTCACCCCGCACGTCGCAGGGTGGTGCTGGCCCCGCCCCACACTGACCCCGTCACCCCACACATTGCAGGAGGGTGCCTGTCCCCGCCCCGCACTGACCCCGTCACCCCGCACGTCGTAGGGTGGTGCTGGCCCCGCCCCACACTGACCCCGTCACCCCACACATTGCAGGAGGGTGCCTGGCCCCGCCCCACACTGACCCCGTCACCCCACACGTCGTAGGGTGGTGCTGGCCCCGCCCCACACTGACCCTGTCACCCCACACGTCGTAGGGTGGTGCTGGCCCCGCCCCACACTGACCCCGTCACCCCACACGTCGTAGGGTGGTGCTGGCCCCGCCCCACACTGACCCCGTCACCCCACACATTGCAGGGTGGTGCTGGCCCCGCCCCACACTGACCCTGTCACCCCACACATTGCAGGAGGGTGCCTGGCCCCGCCCCGCACTGACCCCGTCACCCCACACGTCGTAGGGTGGTGCTGGCCCCGCCCCACACTGACCCTGTCACCCCACACTTTGCAGGAGGGTGCCTGGCCCCGCCCCGCACTGACCCCATCACCCCACACTTTGCAGGAGGGTGCTGGCCCCGCCCCACACTGACCCTGTCACCCCACACATTGCAGGAGGGTGCCTGGCCCCGCCCCGCACTGACCCCATCACCCCACACTTTGCAGGAGGGTGCTGGCCCCGCCCCACACTGACCCTGTCACCCCACACTTTGCAGGAGGGTGCCTGGCCCCGCCCCGCACTGACCCCATCACCCCACACTTTGCAGGAGGGTGCTGGCCCCGCCCCACACTGACCCCGTCACCCCACACTTTGCAGGAGGGTGCTGGCCCCGCCCCACACTGACCCCGTCACCCCACACATTGCAGGGTGGTGCCTGGCCCCGCCCCACACTGACCCCGTCACCCCACACATTGCAGGAGGGTGCCGGCCCCGCCCCACACTGACCCCGTCACCCCGCACGTCGCAGGGGGAGGGGGCGTTGCGCTCTGGACGGTGGGAGGTGGAGACGTTGCTGGGGGCGGGGCCTGGCGCTGGGCGGGGCCGGGCCGGGGGCGGGGCCTCGGCGGTCGGGCTGGGCGTCGGGCGCCAGGCGAGCAGACGCTGCTGCGCTGCGGAGCGGCCGGAGCGGCGCGCGCTGTGATTGGCTGTGGCGGGCTCGTGCCGCCGGTTGCTAGGTTCCGTGCGCCGCCCCTCCCCCCGGTACGTGCCCGCGCGGGGTCGCGCTCGCTCGGGGTCCCCGCTCGCTCGGTGCCGGAGGCGGCCGGTGCCCGGCGGGGAGCGGCCTTGTCCGCGGCCGCCCCGGGACTGTCTCCGCGCTGCGCGCCGGTGAGGGCTCCGGGCCTGGGCGGGGAGGCGGCTCGGGCCTTTGGCGGGTCCCGGGGGAGGGGCTGGGACTGGGACTGGGACTGTGCTGGGGGGGGGGCACGTCGGGTCCCGGGGGGAGGGGCTGGGACTGTGCTCGGGGGGGGGGCACGTCGGGTCCCGGGGGAGGGGCTGGGACTGTGCTGGGGGGGGGGGCACGTCGGGTCCTGGGGGAGGGGCTGGGACTGTGCTGGGGGGGGGGCACGTCGGGTCCCGGGGGAGGGGCTGGGACTGTGCTCGGGGGGGGGGGGCACGTCGGGTCCCGGGGGGAGGGGCTGGGACTGTGCTCGGAGGGGGGGGGCACGTCAGGTCCCGGGGGAGGGGCTGGGACTGTGCTCGGAGGGGGGGGGCACGTCGGGTCCCGGGGGAGAGGCTGGGACTGTGCTCGGAGGGGGGGGGCACGTCGGGTCCCGGGGGAGGGACTGGGACTGTGCTCGGGGGGGGGCACGTCGGGTCCCGGGGGGAGGGGCTGGGACTGTGCTCGGGGGGGGGCACGTCGGGTCCCGGGGGGAGGGGCTGGGACTGTGCTGGGGGGGGGGCACGTCGGGTCCCGGGGGGAGGGGCTGGGACTGTGCTCGGGGGGGGGGCACGTCGGGTCCCGGGGGAGGGGCTGGGACTGTGCTGGGGGGGGGGGGCACGTCGGGTCCTGGGGGAGGGGCTGGGACTGTGCTGGGGGGGGGGCACGTCGGGTCCCGGGGGAGGGGCTGGGACTGTGCTCGGGGGGGGGGGCACGTCGGGTCCCGGGGGGAGGGACTGGGACTGTGCTCGGGGGGGGGGGCACGTCGGGTCCCGGGGGGAGGGGCTGGGACTGTGCTCGGAGGGGGGGGGCACGTCGGGTCCCGGGGGAGGGGCTGGGACTGTGCTCGGAGGGGGGGGGCACGTCGGGTCCCGGGGGAGAGGCTGGGACTGTGCTCGGAGGGGGGGGGCACGTCGGGTCCCGGGGGGAGGGACTGGGACTGTGCTCGGGGGGGGGCACGTCGGGTCCCGGGGGGAGGGGCTGGGACTGTGCTGGGGGGGGGGGCACGTCGGGTCCCGGGGGAGAGGGGCTGGGACTGTGCTGGGGGGGGGCACGTCGGGTCCCGGGGGGAGGGGCTGGGACTGTGCTCGGGGGGGGGCACGTCGGGTCCTGGGGGAGGGGCTGGGACTGTGCTGGGGGGGGGGCACGTCGGGTCCCGGGGGAGGGGCTGGGACTGTGCTGGGGGGGGGCACGTCGGGTCCCGGGGGAGGGGCTGGGACTGTGCTCGGGGGGGGGCATGTCGGGTCCCGGGGGAGGGACTGGGACTATGCTGGCCGGGGGCAGGCCTGGGGGGGGGGGGGGAGGCATTGGGCTCTGCTTTCGTGGGTAGCAGGTCCAATCCCTGCCCCGGGGCATCACTTGGCTTGGGAGCTCCAGTCCTGTCTGGTGGTCTGGGGCCACTGGTCTTCTCCAGTCAGTCCCTTTCTCCCTACTCTGCACCCTTGTCTCGGGGCAGTGCCCCGTGCGTTACCTGCATGTGCCCTCTCATGGTGGCCGGGCAGAAGCTGCACCCCTGTTAGTTGGTTGGGTGTGTAGGGTCGTGTTTGACTTGCGGGACTGGCCTCTGAGGTCACCTCTGCATTTGGATACCCTGGAGATGGGCGTGGTAGACAGAGTCTCAGAGGTTGGTGGTCTTATTTGGTATTGACCTGAAAATTCCATCTTCCAGTTCTTGTGACAAAAATTAGCATGCTCTTGTGTGCACAAATTGCCCCCTTGCCCTTCCAGTTGTGTGTTAGAATTCAGGTTGGATATTTATTAGATATTTATCGGTAAGGGGCAGCAAACACAGAGTTCCCTATGCTTGCCAAAATATTTCTGTCAGTACTGGGTGAAATTTACAGAGGAGCAAAGTAAGAAAAATGCTGCTTGAGAAGTTATTGAAGTTTGATTTATGGATATTTGCTTGATATACTTTGATGTAATGCTAACAGTTTGTTTTAATTGTCAGACAGTTTTAAACTTTTTAAATCTCAACATTTATCATTAAATAATTGTCTAATCCTCCATAATTTCCTGAAACTGGTAAGTTTTTTAAATCAGTAAAAACGGAAGAAAAATATTGAAAATAAACCGATTAACTATCAGAATTATACAAAATTAAAATAGAATTCTGCCAAGCCTCCTCATAGTGTGGCGAGGCCGTGCAGGCTGTTGTGTAGCGTTCTCTGGCTTGATTATGACTGGCAAGGTGTTTCTATAAGGACAATAGCTATAACCCTTCCCATCACAGTTGTAAAATCATGTTGTCCTGTACATAGTAACATGCAGTTAGAATCTGTGTGCTCCTGTACTAGTGCAGCTAAGGTGGTTGGGTCCTGACCTAGCAGTTTTCTCAAGGGTTGTCATCTTCATTTGGGGGGGAGGGGAGCAAATTGTCCAATGCCATATTCTGTTTAGTGGTGTTACACTTGTGTATTAGCACCATTGGTGCCTAGCTGAGAATTCCAACTGAGGAGAATCTGCCCAGCCTGTTCTACCCCTGTTTACAAGGCTTCTCTTTGATGTTTAAAACTATCCCCAAAGTTTTTCTAACCTTTTTCGGGTTATTCTTCATGGAAGATTTTGTTGCAAGAACCTGCCCAGAATTGTTTCAGAGAGGTAGCTGAGTTAGTCTGTAACTGGATAAATTTAAAAAACAATGAATAATCTAGCAGCACCTTAAAGAGACTAACAAAACATGTAGATGGCATCATGAGCTTGCATGGGTCCAACCCACTTTTTCAGATGAAAATTGGTTTGCAAGAAGTTTTTTACTTGTCAGTCATGTGTGAGGTGGCAGTTGGCTTTCATACAGTATAACTAACACACAGCCTTTCATGGCTTGTTGCTGTTCTAGCAGTTCTGATATATGGCATCTCTCACTGAGGAGGTGTACAGAGTAAGGTGCTAAAGCATATGTTCCTTTTGAATTTAGGGTTTGGTAATGGCAGAATTTTGTCCTTTGATATCATTGGACACAGGTTCCCTAATCTTATTAAAGGCCTAATTTACACTCCTACAGATGGACCTTCCATTTCACTTCTTGTGCCCAGCTTTGCAGCTTTTCTTTGACTTCTCTGCCTAGTGGTTGTGTCCCTGGGAGTCATTTGGGAGAATTGAGTCTGCCGCCTTGACCCTCATCTCTTGAGTTTGGTGCAATATGGACTTTGTGTGGGAGTGGACCCTTTGCACTGAATAGTGCTATAGCACATGTGAATGTTCCCTTTTGACAAACTTCTAGGGTTCGTTGACTTAAAAATAACACTGGAGGTGAACTTTGGCTGTCTTGGTTTTCTCACGTGCACTGTCCAAGTTGATCTAGTGGAGTCCCAGTTTGAAAATACTTGCTGGCCTTGTGCAAACTTCCATTATAACTACGGAACATATTGAGTGTATCACTCAGTAGGTGGTTTCTTAGTCTTAGTTACTTGGATCTTGCACTATCTCTCTTCTCTGAAGAGCATATTGACCTTAAGCCTTGGTCCTACCCTTAATATAGGAGGTAATTGGTAGTGTCTCTATGCTTCCTTATCACATAGGCAGATTTTCCAAGCTATGTGGTGGCAATGCATATCTATCTTTTTCAGAAGGTATCTCCTGTTCAGATTCTTGGCGTCATAAGCACCAACTTTTAGGGCACATCTACGCTACCTGCTGGATCGACAGGCTGTGATGGATCTAGTGGGGTCGATTTATCACCTATAGTGCTCTCCCATCAATTTCAGTACTCCACTGGAATGAAAAGTATAGGAGGAGTTGAAGGGAGGCTATCTGCCATCAAGTCACTGCAGTGAAGGCACTGCAGTAAGTAGACCTAAATACATTGACCTCAGCGGCGTTATTTAAGTAGGTGAAATTGCGTAACTTATATCAATGGCCCAGGCCTTAGTTTTCCTTCCATCTCCACTCTGCCCTCAGTTGAGGATCTGCCCTCGCTCTGCTCCATTGCCCAAGGTCCTGCCCTTGATCTGTCTCTTCCTGCCCCTGCTCCATCCCCTCACCAATGCCTCAGCCTGCCTGCTGCTCTCTGTCCTCCCCTGAACTACTGCACAGCTACTCCAAGAAAGAATATGATCTGGATCATTTTGGAATGAATCTTAATACCAGTGATTTTTGGAAAGCTAAGTGCAATTTCATGATGTTTTGTTCTTAAGTGGGGAAATAGGCTGAAGTAAGGGTGAGTGTTTAGCCACTGAATCTGTAGAGAGTTCCAGCTGGCATGTTAAGTACAGGGGATGGCATCACCAATTCACAGCACTCCACAGCGGTGTCCTGGTAGATCAGTCCAGAGATACGTTTGTGGTCCTGTGGTGAGCTTGATACTGAATAGCCAGGCCAGCTTTGTTAGTCCAGCACCTTCTACTGGCGCTTAGGAGCGATGTGAACAACTAGTCAACTTGTCCGATAAGCAAATGTTTACTGGATAGTCAACACGCTAGTTGACTAGTCGCTTCCCCCTCCCCCCAAATCAGAAAGAGGCAGCAAGGAGGGTAGAGAAGAGGATTCTTCAAAGCAGCAGTGCTGCATGGAGCCAGGGGTCAGCTGGGGACTTCCCCACTTGCAGTGCTCCCTGCAGCGCTTTCACCTTTGAAGTGTAGCAACAACCCTGGGGCTGTTGCTACACTTTAAAGGCAGAGGTGCCATTATCGACTAATCAAATAGTTGATGAAAATTGTATCGACTATTCAATTAGCCAATTAATTGAAATTTTACATCCCTAGTGCTTAGCACCACTGTTCCTGAGTCACCCGCTGGGCAAGGTCCAGACATCCTGGTCCTACCTGTGGACTGTATTTGTTTCTGGAATCTTTGCCTCAAACTTTAAAATGCATTTCCACTGTGAAAATTGCCTCGACAGAAGTCATTGTTCTAGCTTTGAGATCAAAAGTGTTCATGGACAAGAAGATTGGTTTTCTTGACTGCCAGCCCTGCAAACTCTTCCCAGGCTCTGAGAATCAAGTCAGGTTCTTTCCATGTTGTGCATGGCCACTAATCCAGGTTCTGTAGGCTATATTAGACCCTTTGTCTTTATTGGGTTGGCACCCATGTAACTGACAGGATCTTAGTAAACAATTCTGTTACACAAGGTGAAATAGATTCCAGTTTGTTTTCCTTAGGTATGCTGGCTTGTCAGGAGTAAAAAGCAATAAAATTAATCCTTAGTCAGCAGTCTAAATCTATAGCCCCTAACCTAAAGCTAATCTCTAGTCCCTTCAAATCAGTAGGAAGGAGCTATTTCTGTGCAGTTTCTTTTCAGAATAGCACTGCTCTTCAGGAATTGTCCTAAGGCAGATAGCAGAATTCTGTGTGCATGGTTAGTGTTTACCCTGAGCATTGCTTGCCAGTGGCTTCTTGGTGGTGGTCCAGGGAGGAAGGATGCAGAGGAAGCCAGTGTTGCTACTGGAAAGTTTGTGACCTCTGGACTGTTGTGTGCTCCCTGGACACTGACTGAACAGTCCAAGGGGTGAGAGCTGGTGTTGACTGACATTTTCTCTCTTTAAAGCACAACACAGCCCTCTTTTCTGTGGTAAATACCAAGCACTTATCTAGTTCATCTCAGCCCTTCCTGGAAGAAGGCCCTGCTTCGTCTCATGTGCCCCCTGTGTAATATGGCCTGTTGCCTCAGGCATACTGCTGCTCTTGTGCATATTTTTAGTTTCTCTCTATTGTGCTATTTTTAAAAAAAGTTTGTTTATGTTCCTTCCACCTCCAGGGTCCTCTGTTTAATAGTCTTCAATTAGTCCTAGGTTCCTTTGCAAAGTGTCTTCTGCTCCTTCTACTCCAAGCACCCATATGACTTATTTGTTCTTCCTGATGTTGTTGTTGTTCTCTTGTATTTTAAATGTATGGTAGTGTGGCAGTCAAAAAAAATCTGACAGTAAGAGGAAGTGTTTGGAAATAATCAGCAAAGCCTAGCTTATTGGGGTTTGGCTCTTACTTTCTCCTTGGTGCAGGAATTTGCCCTTGGATTCCTGTGGATGTCTGAAATACTCTTGCATTAGAGGAAGACTTTGTGTGGGGAGCTTATCATTTTGAAAAATGCACATAACACTGATAATCAGTATATAAATGTTTGTAATAAATTCTTGGTAACAGCTCTGGACTCACTCTTGGGCTGGAAAAACAAGTGCCAGTGGGCTGATAGATCAGCATTTCTGCTCAACATTTTGTGGTATAGATTTTATATGGGATTTTTGAAATGTTAGCATTAATTGGCCCAAGAAATGGCCTGTTTTCATTGCAGATTAAGAACACTGCTTCTTGTCCTACCTTCACCGGGGTGGTCGTTCTTTTCATAACAGGCCATAACATATATGAAGATTTATGAGGCCCCCTTTGTCACCCTTTAAGACTAAATATGTAGTTTTTTAAAACTCTTCTCATAGGTCAGGTTTTTAAGCCTTTTATCATTTTTTTTTTCTTCCCGTCTTCCTAAACTATGGCTACCGGAATTGGACACAGTCCTTCAGCTGAGGCCTCACCTCCACCAAGTAGAGTGGGATAGTTTACCTCTTGTACAGTACTGCTGTTAATACACCCAAAAATAACCAGCTTTTTATTCATTGTTGACTCATTGATTTTGTGACACTCCCCCCAGCTGCCAGATCCAGCAGTAGTGCCACCTAGCCAGTTATTCACCATTTTGTAGTTGAGAATTTTATTTTCCTTCCTATGTGTAGAAATTTGCACTGGTCCTTATTGAACGTCATCATGTGCCCACATTGTAGTAAAAGTTCATCTAGAGCACGTTTCCCTAGTTTGCTTATATAATGCTTTAATAAAATCAAGATGCATCATCTCTACTACTTCCTCTCCTGTCTGGTAGTCCACAAACCTTTAAAAGAAGGAAATTAGGTTGGTTTGGTATTTGTTTATAAATCCATGCTGGCTATTCCTTATAACCTCATTATCCTCTGGGTGTTTACAAATTGATTGTTAAATAACTTGTTCCAGTATCTTTCCAAATATTGAAATTAGGCTGACTAGTTTGTAATTCCCCAGGTTGTCTTTGTTCCCCTTCTTGATGACAGGTACAGGTTGAACCTCTCTAATCTTATACCCTTGGGACCAGACTGGTGCTGAACCAGAGAATTTGACGAACCATGAGAGGTCAATATTGTCTAGCAGCATTGCCAACATTTTCACTGCTACTAGGCGCTTAGAAGGCATTTAGGAATAAATTAGAGCTAAATTAGAACACTGAGAGCCAGGACTGGTGGCTGTAAACAAACTTTATGGGACCATGGTAAACTTTTCTGCACTCATGATAGAGTGGACATCCAGCTAAGTAAAATCATGCTGGACCAGAGAGTGCTGGATTAGGGAGGTTCAACCTGCACTATGTATGCCCTTCTCCAGTCCTCAGAGACAAGTACTCCCTTCCTTGAGCATGCCATGCCCTAGCTCTTCCCTTCTCTCTGAGCCTCCCTGCACACTGTGAAACAGTTTCTGAGGGGTAACCGCAGTAGCCTGTTACCTAAAAAATAAAAAAAAGTGAATAGTCCTCCAGCACCTTAGAGACCAACAAAAAATATAGATGGTATCACAAACTTCTGTGGGCACAACCCACTTCAGGTGAATGGAGTTACGGGGCCCAGGGTACAAATAAAAAGCAGAGAGAGCACGGATGGGGAAGGAAAGAGAAGGAAAAATATAGGGGAAAAAAAGTCAATTAGTGTCCATGCTAAGTGAGGGTAATAGTGTAGGCTCGAAGTACTTGGTGCTTAGTTTTTTATGTTGTTAGGGTGTGGAATGTCACAGCCTATCCAGTTCAGGTCTTTGTTCAGACCTCTGATTCCAGGTGTCAAACTTGTGAATGAAACCAAGTTCTGCAGCTTCAAGTTGGTTTTTGAAATTGCTCTGTAGTAATATAGTCACTTTTAGATCCAGTAGTGAGCGCCCAGGCAACTTGAAATGTTCCCCAACAGGTTTCTGTGTGTTACCGTTTTGAGTATTTGATTTGTGTCCATTAATCCTTTGTCATAGAGACTGTCCAGTTTGGCCAGTATACATGGCAGAGGGGCATTGCTGGCACTTGATGTCATAGATCATATTGGTGGATGTGCAGTTATGAGCCTCTGATCATAGAACACTAGAACAGGAAGGGACCTCAAGAGGTCATTGAGTCCAGTCCCCTGCCCTCATGGCAGGACCAAGCACTGTCTAGATCTGTGGTCACCAGCCAGTAGATCATAATCGACTGGTCGATCGCAGAGAGACGGCCAGTCGATTACAAGGAGCTGTTCCTGGCCCTCCTCTTGATTTCTCTCCCCCCCCCCCCCCCAACCTCTAACGAGGAGTCTGTGCTGGCACTACAGCCTCCTAGCTCTGGCTTCCTGCGGCTTTGTGGGGGGCGGGCAGGAAGTACTGTGGCTCCACGCCAGATCCAACTTTTCAGGAAGCAAGCCCTGGCCCTCAGGACTCCTCCCCACCCCTACTGCATACAGCAGGAAGGAAGGCAGCATGGGGAAGAAAGGAAAGACAAAGCGCATGCTCCTCCCCTGCCCACAACAGCATGCATATTTTCTTGCCTTCCCTTCCTTCCCCATGCTCTGGGAAGCTGGGGGGGAGGGGAGGGAGGGCGGGTTAGATGGCTGCACAGATGGAGCAGCTGGATTTTTTTTTTAAAGGAGCCGCACGTGCACTTCATCCAGCGCCACCCACAGATCCTGCCCAGAGACCCTCATCCCTGGAGACCCCCAGGTACTGGCTGAGCTGCTCCTGCGCCCTCTCCCCTGGCCAGACCTCCCACCAGCACCCTGTCCCCTGGCAGGACCCCCAGCTGCCCCTGGCCAGACTCATCCTGTTCCTGCCCCCTCCCTCCTGGCCAGACACCTACCTCCAGCTTGCTCCTGTACTCTACTTTCCACCCAGATTCTGCACCCCCATTCCTTTCCCACTCACTGGCACCCTTGTCCCGCACACTGGATCCCTCATTTTTGGCCCCACTTCATAGAACACTAGAACTGGAAGGGATCTTGAGAGGTCATCAAGTGCAGTGCCCTGCCCTCACAGCAGGACCCAGTACCGTCTAGACTATCCCTGATAGATGTCTGTCTAACCTGCTCTTAAATATCTTCAGTGATGGAGATTCCACAACCTCCCTAGGCAATTTATTCCAGTTTTTAATCACCCTGGCAGATAGGAAGTTTTTCCTAATGTCCAACTGAAACCTCCCTTCAGAGGCCAAGAACAACAATTTTTCTCACTCCTTGTGACACCCTTTTAAATACCTGAAAACCGCTACTATGTCCCCTCTTAGTCTTCTTCTTTCCAAACTAAACAAGCCCAATTCTTCAGTCTTCTCTCATAGGTCATGTTCTCTAGACCTTTCATCATTCTTCTTGTTCTTCTCTGGACCTTCTCCAATTTCTCCACATCTTTCTTGAAATGTGGTGCCCAGAACTGGACACAATACTCCAATTGAGGCCTAATCAGTGCAGGGTAGAGTGGAAGAATGACTTTTCATGTCTTGCTCTCAACACTCCTATTAATGCATCCCAGAATCATGTTCACTTTTTTTGCAAAAAATCACACTGATTCATATTTAGCTTGTGGTCCACTAGGACCCATAGATCCCTTTCTGTAGGACTCCCCCCTGGACAATCGCTTCCTATTCTGTATGTATGAGACTGATTGTTCCTTCCTAAGTGGAGCACTTTGCATTTGTCCTTATTAAACTTCATCCTCTTTACCTCAGACCATTTCTCCAGTTTGTCCAGATCATTTTGAATTTTGACCCTATCCTCTACACTTCAGAATGTAGAGGAGCCCACAAAATCCACTAACCCTGGAACCCTAGAAGAATTAATCTGGCGTGAGGTCTTGAACCTCAGTACTATCTATCCTCCTTCCCCCATGGGGCTGGAGTGCCAGGGGAGGGAGGTGTCTCAGTTGGGGCCACATGAGTGAGTCTTGGGGGGGTGGGGGTTGGGAGAGGCTTTTTTGTATCTCACTTGTGTGGTCCCCAACTGATTTTTTTTTTTCTGAGAGTCAGTGGCCCCGACCCAAAATAGGTTTCCTATCCCTCCCATAAATAAAGACAATGCTGAAATGTTTTGTGTTGGACATAATCTTTTATTTAAAAATGAAGCCTGATCAACAAGCCGCCATCTGGCCACAGCATCATAACATTCCTGCACCCCCAACCCTGAGCCCATCATACACCTGAACCCCCTGTCCTGAGCTCTTCACATCCCCAAACTCCTGCACCCCCACATCTCCAGTTTTCTGCCACAACATTCCTGCACCATCGACATGTGTCCTGAGCCCATCATACTCCCAACCTCCCTGCCCTGAGCCCCTCATATACCCAACCCGAACTCCTGCACCCCCACCTCCACAAGCTTGTGGCTTGCTCAGCACCCCAACCCTCCACGTGACACCCCCCCCAACACTCTTCTTCCTGGAGCCCCCTCCTTGAGCCAGCATCCCCTTCTCCTCCACCTCCTGCACCCAAATTCCCTCCTAGAGCTTGCACCTCTCACCCCTTCCCACACCCAAATCCTTCATTCCCACCCCAGAGCCCGTACCTCCTGTCTCAGCCCAGTGAGAGTAAGGGCTGGGGACAGCAAGTGATGGAGAGGAGGGAAATGGAGAGGATGGGGCTTCAAGAAAGGGGTGGGTTCCTGAGGAATGGATGGGGTAGATCTTGACTTGCCCTGACATTTAAAAAGTGATCTTGGGTGTAAAAAGGTTGGAGACCACTGGTCTAGATCATCCCTGACAGGTGTCTGTCTAGTCTGCTCTTAAGCCACCACATCACTGGAGATATTTATGTGGTTAGGTCCTGTGTGGATGTCGCTTGTGTAGGTCCCTGGATGAGTATGATGGTGTGCTGCATGGTTGCTGGAGAGAATTTGTTTCAGGTTAGGGAGTTGTCTGTTGGCGAATATTGGCCCGTCCCCAAAGCCTGTAAGAGTGGGGGGGAGGGAGTTATTTTCCAGATTAGGTTATAGATTTTGTTAATAATGCACTGATGTTTAAGTTGGAGGCTGTAAGTGATGACCAGTGGTGTTCAGTTGTTTTCTTTGTTGGGCCTATCTGTGAAACAGCTGATTGTGGAGTGGAGGGGGAAGGTGGTGATCTGCAGGTACTGCTCATGGGTGGGAGGCGGTGCGGGAGGGCATCAGACCATCACACAACTTTAAACGAGCATGTTCTTTAATAGAACAATGAGGTCAGGTAGACTTTTAAGTGAAGAGTTATTGTGGTTTGATGATGTGCCTCTAACGGTGTCTCTTTGAGAAACTGCCACTCTCCTGAACAACATAGATTTTCTTCTCATGGGACTTTACCTATAAATTCTCTGGATTTGTAATTCTGCTTTTTTTTAAGTTCGTCCTTATGCCTTTAGAATCACAAAACTGTAATTCATAATTACTTCATCCAAATTATCTAACACCTTCACAGTTGCAACAGATTCCTCCAAAAATCACATCTAAAATGGTAGTGCCTCTGTTATTTTCCCCACTTTGATACAAAAATTGTTCCCAGTACATGAGAAGTTATTGGAAACTGTTTTGCCATATTACTTTTTGATGAGGTGGCTGGGTAGTGAGACCCCGTTACTACTAGATCTTTGGTTTTTCTGTTTTGGAAATGCCTCATCCACCTCCTCTTCCTGATTGTAGGTCTACTATGGATGACCAAATGACACCATCCCTATTTTTTCCCCTTATCTTTACCCAGGGACTGTCAAATGTCTGCCTTTCATTCCCTTTTGGATCTCAGAACAAGTAAGTGTGTGTGTGTTTGAGATAAAGTGTAATACATCCTCCCTTTTTACCCTACCTGTCCTTCATGAGCAAGTTACCCCTCTCTATGCCAATATTCCAGTGATGAGATTTATCTGGGACTATGTTGCCAGTTAAGTTGTAAGATAAATCTCTGGTCTGCACTACAACTTGCATTCTGTTCCTAAACTGCACTTTGTTGTAGACAGGTGGGGAATCTGAAATTTCAGAGTATGCTGTGGAATCTGTTCAGATCCCAGAGCATTAAGCTTCTGCTTCTAGTTCCCAAAGCTTTCCGCTGGTTTGTGCTATACAGGCTGCTTTGGTCTTATTCTCTGATGCCAAGTAGTAATCCCTTATTCTCTGATCCCCAAATAGTAATGAGTTCTGCAAACTCCTAATGACAGTGTGGAAGAACACAAATAGATAGACATGACGTATCCAAGGCCTTCGGATGCTGGGAATGTAAGATCTACTTATTCTGTTTGCTCAGTGTGGAGAGCCTTGTGCCTTACACCTGATTAATAAATGTGATCATAATCCCTTAGAGTGGGAAAAATAGTCTCATGATAGTAATGCTATCCTAATGCTATTCCGTAGCTGTCAATTTTTTCCTTGTGGGTTTGTGCTTTGGCTCAGAGGAACTCTAGGCCTGCTTCTCTGGACAAAATTCTAAATTGCTGATAGAAAATTTGGTAATATTGACTTCAAATATAAAGCATCACAGAATAAAACTTGAATGTTTGACCTCTAATTTAAATTAGCGATAGGAGAAAAAGCTTTCTTTGTGGGTATGTGTTGCTGTCTCATGTAGCTAATGTTTTTCTCTGTAGTTAAACCTTTGGGTTTCTTGCATAATCATAACTGATTCCTGAATTGCTAGCATGTAAGTAGTATAAATACTTTTCCTTTCTCAAGGAATTTGAAGACTCAGGCTGTTTCTTCCAAGTGTGTCTTAGTCATGGTCACTTCAGTCAATCCGTGGCAGAGTCGAGAATCTGGGCTTAATACCTTGTGCACAGTAGGACAGTTTAGAGCAGGGGTGGGGAGCCTGGGGGCTGGATGCAGCCCCTGGTTTGCCTGGATCTGGCTTAGGGCTTCCCCAGGCACTGGGGAGCCCGTGCTGGCACTCAGCCCTCCCTGCCCACTGCCTCCCCACAGTCCCTGGCCCCTGACTGATTTTTCTGTGGGTCAGCAGCCCCGACCCAAAAAAGGTCCCCCAGTCCTTGTTTAGAGAAATTCCAAGTGATGTTAACACCCATTCAGCTGCTGTAGCACTAGGAGATGCATTGTAGACAAGTTTCCTGCAGTTGGAAATGTTCTTACCACCATAACATCTGGAAGAGTAGGTCTAACACATCATTTGTTAAAAATACCAGAAGATGTTAGAGACTTTGCTGTGATAGGTAACAAAGGTGCAGCTGAGCTGCTGGTAGAGCTGGTGGAAATGATTAGAATTCTCTACTATAGACCTGGTAGTCTGGGAAGAGGCTACTTTGTGTTATAATGCAAGTGGGTCTTAAGGAGAGCTCTTTCCTGTGAGGCATTCTCAGTTATCCAGTTGCCACATACTATTATACTAAGGCTTTGTGTATTCAATGGTTATGTAATCAACCCTTTGCTACAGAATTGTGCTCCTGAAGGTATGTCTTGAAAAACAAATACATAATTTTGTACAGTTTCTGTGGTTATGAATAAAGCCTTCAATACACACTAAACATGATTGATACAGTGCTGTCTGCAGGAGTCAGCAAACAGCCAAAAGACCTAATGTGATCCTGAGATGCAAAAACAGTTGAGTAGAGAAGTTATTTTACCTCTGGTGTGACTACTGCTGGAATAATGTGTCCAGAATTTAAGATGTTGATAAATTGAAAGCATGAATAAAGAGTTAGAAAACCCGCCTATAATGCTAGAGTTAAGGAGCTCAATCTGTGTATGGTAATAAAGGGAAGGTTAAGGGGGAGTTGGTTACAGTCTGCAAGTGGTGAACAAGTATTTAATAGTGGGCTCTCCAGTCTCATAAAGAAAGGCATACATGGCTGGAAGTTGAAACCAGACCAATTCAGATAGGACAATAAGGGGTAAATTTTTAACAGTAAGTAACTATTGGAACAGTTTGCCTGGAGTCATGGTAGATTCTCCATCACAGAAAACATTTAAATCAAGATAGGATGTTTATCTGAAATATCTGCTTTAGGAATTAGTGTCATGGAGTCACAGGGTCTGGTCTTAGCCACAGCCTGTAACCTGTCTCTGGGCCCCAGAAACCCATACAGTCCCACAAGGGCAGGCCCATTGCCTCCCAGACTGGGCCTTTGGCACCAGCAATTGCTGTTTCACTCAGTGACCCAGGCAGTCTTGTGAGAACAAGTGAACCATTGATTTGTCACCTTGCTGTGCAGTCTTGCAGCCCTTAACCTCTGCCTTGCTTTGCCAAGCTAAGCCATGGCACTGTGGTGAGCCATCCAAGCTGTACTGGACTCCATCTTTTGCTCTTTCCTCCATCCCTCTTTGTCTCCCAGCTCTGGGCTCCAGTCACCTGACATTTTCTTCCCCAGTCCACTTCACAAGGCCAGCCTGAGGGTTTTCTGCTGCCAGATGTTGATTGCTTAGTTGTTGATGTGTCTTTGCCTTGCTGGACCTTCTGCTGATTTGGATTGATTTCGGCAAGTTCTGTAATTACTTTATTCATTCTACCTAGATGACTCCTACCCCTGTCCTGTGTGCTGTTTCAGGGTAGTGTGTCCACTTTTGCATCCACTGGACAGCAACACAATGTACAGAGCGGGGTGGGCAATCATTTTTTATGGAGGGGGGCACTTCAGTAATTTGGAAAGTGGTCAAGGGCTGCACTCTTCTATATTAATGGAGGAGGCGGCATGGGGTCTGGCATGGAGGTTGAGTGCAGAAGGGAGCTTGGGGTAAGGAATTGGGATGCAGGAAGGAGTGTGGGGTCTGGGAGGAAGTTTGGGTAAAGTAGGCAGTTATGACCGGGGGTGCAGAGGTTTGGGTTGTGACCTGGGGCAGGAGACTGGGGGTGTAGGAGGGGATACAGGGGCTTGGTTTGTGACCTAGGGCAAGGGATTGGGGTGCAGAGGTTTGGGCTGTGACCTAAGGGAAGGGATTTGGGAGGGATATGGGTGCAGAAGTATTTGGGCTATGTGGAGTAGGGAGACAGGGTTGTGGGGAGGTAGGGGCTGGGGTGCCAGAGGCAGGCTCTGGCCAGGAAACTTACCTAGGTGACTCTCGGCCAGCAGCCCAGCACCTTTCTCAGGCAAGCTCCCTGCCTGCCCTACTCCCACAAAGGCTGCAGGGGCCAGCATGGGTTTGTAAAGAACAAATCATGTCAGACCAATCTTTGATAGGATAACAAGTCTTGTGGATAAGGGAGAAGTGGTGCACGTGGTACACCTAGACTTTAGTAAGGCATTTGATACTGTCTCACATGATCTTATCAATAAACTACTAGGCAAATACAATTTAGATGAGGCTACTATAAGGTGGGTGCATAACTGTCTGGATAACCGTTCTCAGAGAGTAGTTATTAATGGTTCACAATCATGCTGGAAGGGTATAACAAGCGCGGTTCTGCAGGGGTCTGTTTTGTGACTGGTTCTCTTCAACATCATCTTCAATGATTTAGATGATGGCATAGAAAGTACATTTATTAAGTTTGCAGATGATGCCAAGCTGGGAGGGGTGGCAACTGCTTTGGAGGATAGGGTCATAATTCAAAATGATCTGGACAAACTGGAGAAATGGTCTGAGGTGAAGAGGATGAAGCTCAATAAGGACAAATGCAAAGTACTCCACTTAAGAAGGAACAATCTGTTTGTTTCACTCATACAGTATGGGAAGTGATTGTCTGGGAAGGAGTACTGCAAAAAGGGATCTAGGGATCATAGTGGACCACATGCTAAATATAAGTCAACAATGTGACACTGTTGCAAAAAAAGCAAACATGATTCTGGGATGCATTAATAGGAGTGTTGAGAGCAAGACACGAAAAGTCATTCTTCCGCTCTACTCTGCACTGATTAGGCCTCAATTGGAGTATTGTGTCCAGTTCTGGGCACCACATTTCAAGAAAGATGTGGAGAAATTGGAAAAGGTCCAGAGAAGAGAAACAAAAATGACAGAAGGTCTAGAGAACATGACCTATGAGGGAAGACTGAAGAATTGGACTTGTTTAGTTTGGAAAGGAGAAGACTAAGAGGGGACATAATAGCAGTTTTCAGGAATCTAAAAGGGTGTCACAAGGAGGAGGGAGAAAAATTGTTGTTCTTGGCCTCTGAGGATAGGATAAGGAGCAATGGGCTTAAAATGCAGCAAGGGAGGTTTAGGTTGGACATTAGGAAAAACTTCTTATCTGTCAGGGTGGCTAAACACTGGAATAAATTGCCTAGGGAGGTTGTGGAATCTCCATCACTGAAGATATTTAAGAACAGGTTAGACAAATACCTGTCAAGGATGATCTAGACGGTGCAAGGTTCTGCTGTGAAGGAAAGGAACTAGACTTGATGATCTCTTGAGGTCCCTTTCGTTTCTAGTATTCTGTGATTCTATGTGCATCTGTGAATAAGAGCTGGAGGGAGGAGTGGTGCTTTGTGTGGTGACCATTCTTCAAACAGGCAGCTCCCATTTGCCAAAAAAACAGCCAATGGGATTGTGCTAGTGGCGGGACAATGCATGAAGCTTCTTCCCCCACTTCAGCTGTGAAACACAAACAGCGTGGCAGCTGCTTTTTTTAAAGGGCATGCAGGAGGGGGTGGTGCAAGCAGGGAGTCTGCCTGAGGCTCCCTGCTGGATCTATCAGCTGGTGGGCTGTATCTGGGCCTTTCAGCTCTGTTTTGCCCAGGCTTGGTACAGAGGGAAATTTGAGATTCCTAGAATTCATACAAATATTGGAGAATTCCCACTTTTTATCACAGGTATAGAGAAGGTCAAACTACATCAGGGGATGGGATAAGGTGTAAATATTAGTGAGAGTACTGAACTATTGAAACAAACTGTTGAAGCTGGGGGAAAGGTTGAAGCCCTCCTGTGGAGCACCTGGGCACTACTGAAAGGGGCAATTGCTTTGCCCCCACCCCCTCTCTGACTAAGAGAGTGTTGTGTCCTCAAAAAACCCGCTAGTAGCTGCATTTGAGAAACACTGGATTAGATGATCCACAAGGCTGCCTTCTGGTCTATGAAGAACTTCTTTAAAACATACTGCTCTGAAAGTCCCATTGTGAGTGGATGTGACCTTAGTGCATGAGAGAATCAGGATTTCCAGGGTTCCTCCTCAGTTTGCAGAACCCATGTACCTTGCCATAGTATACACTTCATGGTGCAGTTTCTTTACAGCCAGCAAGTTACTCTGCTGTAGTTAGGAGCAGTTCAGGGGAGAGTCCATGCACTGCAAAACTAATCTCGGCTACCTACATCTGTAGCTTTATATGCCAGCAAGTTTGCACAGTTGTTTGCTTAACTTTAATCTGTAGGGTGATACCTAGTGGATTATTTTGTGGTGCTTGGATGAGTACTAAATACTGTGCACATACATGCCTGCCCTTGCCTTCCCTCTCAGGAGCTCTCTCAGGAATGATGGCTTTGACAGGTGAGAAATAACACTAGGAATGGGAATTGCAAGGGGGGGTGTGCAGGCTGTAGTAATATGAGGGTTTACTTCTTTTAGGCAAATATAATTCTGGCTTGTCTAAGGGTTTTGTCAGCGTGCACAGTAATTTCTTGTGGGTGGTGTTGCAGAAGTTATATTTTAAAAGTGATTTGGGTGAAGATAGGGTGGAAAGACTTTTTTTCTCTTGCTCTCTAGAAGACGTGGTCTGGCAAACAGAGCAGTACACAAGGTAGCAGGGAGAAGTGTATTGTAATTTGTATATGCTGTGGTCAGTATGGATTGTCACAACACATGGGGGCAGAATTAAGGTTGCACATGTGACATAATTGGTAATTTCCTAGTTCTTGGGTGCTGAATGTATACCTTTAGCTGTCTCTTAATGTAGCTTTTATGCAGCCTCATGTGTTTTGTGTTAGGGCTCCAGACATATAAACCTTGCTGTTGTCACTGACCTTTTTCGGAAGGTTTGCACATCACCGGATATAATATGTCTTGAATACCAGGATCTAGATTGGGGTAGTTGTTTTTTTATTCGGGTCCAGATTTCTTAGTCAAGATATAGTTAAGGTCCAGATTCCAAAGAAACATTATAGCATGCAAAATGACAATAAGTAAATAAAGATTTTGCGGTCCATTCTAAAGTGTGTGGTGGTCTAGATTTGGCCCTGGTTCACCCACTGATTACTCCTGGTCTTGACTTTACAGATAGTCTAATCTTGCCAAAGAAATAATGGCTACTAGGAATAACTGTGAACCAGCAGTGCATGCTGTATGTGGATGCAACCCCATGCTGTGGGTGTTCTTAAACCTATGACTGTCAGAAGTTAGGACTGGACAACAGGGGATGGATCACTCATTAATGGTCCTGGTACTGGCCTCCGTCAGAATGCAAGATACTGGGCTAGGTGGGCATTGGTCTGGGTCAAGTATGGCAGTTATGTTCTTAAGCCTTAAATAGCACACTTATGAAGTTGTGCGTTCTTGTACAGAAAAAAATCCCTTATGCCCATTGGATGTGGGAAGGAATCTATGTGTTTAGTTGCAGGTCCAAGATGTGTATTACAATAGTAGACTGGGCTGGTATGACTGTTTACTTAATACAGCAGTTCTCGAACTGTGATCCAGGACCCCACTGAAATGGGGTTGGGAAGTCTAGCTTAGATTTGCCAGGGCTGAAGCCAAAGTTGTAACCTCATCTTTTGGAGCCTAAGGATTACTGCCTGGGGGGGGCTCAGGTTATAGGCCCTCTGCATGGGACTGAAGACCCTGCATATGGGATCTGAGGTAGTGGGGCTAGAGCTTTGTATGCCCCCCCCCACCCCCATCCAGGGCAGCAGGGCTTGTTAGGGCTCAAGCTTCAGTCTCCCCTCTGGGAGATGTAGTAATTTTTGTTGTCAGAAGGGAGATCATGGTGCAATGAAGTTTGAGAACTCCTGACTTAGTATGTAAGATGTGAGCTTCCTGGGGTTTTGTTGGTTAATTGAGCATTTGGGAGGGTTTGATAAAAGAACAACCTAGGTTCTCGATTACGAAGAGCTCCTCCATACTGAGTGTGATCCAACAGTAGAACTTCAAAGGAAGGTTGCGCTGGAACCTAAGCTGACTTTTCAGTTTACAGTAGAATTGGCAAAAATTTTCAAAAACAACCAAAAAAAGTGGGTTTGTAAGACCAGATTTAGGTGTACAACCAAGGCTCGCCAGCTGCGCCGTTCTGCATGCTGTGCATACGTAGACGCTGACTGTGCTGCGCGGCTGTGCCGGCTTGTAATCTACTTGCCACGGGCGAGTAGATTATGTTAATTGTCGAGCCGTGTGTATAACCATGGGATTTTCAGCAGTGGTTAAGTTAGGAGCACAATTCTCATTCAGGTCTACGGGTTTTGAGTTACTAAATCACTTAAGCCATTTCCACACATCCTCTTCAAGGCAGTGGCCAAGTATAATGGTTTCAAGAACAATGAACTTATGGACAGAGAAACTCGGTTGCCTGATTCATATTGAAGAAAAGGAATTCTCTTTTTTCAAACTGAAAAGATGGCTGTGCTCAGCATCACTTAGGACTGCAACCTAGGAGGAAAGGGCTGATGTGTTCTCTATCTCCAGGCAAGTCAGTTCTAGCTTGAGCAAGTGGCTGCAAAGGTTCCCTCCACCATGTCTTTGAAAGCTTGGATTTGATGCAAACACACTTGTTTGTTGGCTATCAGTAGGTGCCGCCTTTCTGCTTCTGAGCTGACCACAAGCACTCTGTGTGGCTTATGAGCACTTTGTTAGTAATTTTGAAATGTAATGGAACATGGACACAAAAGATATCTAACTCGCAAGTGGGGAGTGAGAGAAGGGGTCCAGATCCTACTACAAAGGCATTGCTCTGAGGAACCATTGCTAGACAGAGGTGAAAGAAATTTACTTTTTAAAGAAGAAGGGGGAGAGGTTCAGGGTCAGATCAAAGTATTTACACCCAGGCTAATGTCTTGCTGGTTTGGCTTTGAAGCAACATGCAAACTGAGCTGGTTTGCAAAAACTTTCAAAGGCGAACAATTGGCCTATTTACAGTATTCCCCTGCCCCACAGCCTTACTGGAAAGGAATTTGCTTGTTCGTGTGGATAGGAACCTTATTCTCTTTGGTAGCCTGAAGCTTTCCGGAGAGCCTGCAGTGAACTCTCACACTTGAATTATTTGGGATTGGCTAGCTGAAGTTCCTACAGTTACTGTTTTGTTAGAGCAGAAACATAATAGGAGCAAAACATACTTCCAGGACAGCTTGTTGGTGCTATCTGCCACCTATATTCTGTAAGGTTTTTGCTACAGTGTGCTCTTTGGACAGCGTGGTGTTTGCTGAGCAATCAGTGTTTAGCATGTTGTCCTCTGATCATTTCATCCCATATGGCTGTACTATACAGCTGGGATTCAATTCCATCATGTAGCCCACATCTGGTTAGCAGTCTGCCAGTGGTCAGCAGATCTGTCTGTGAACTTTTGCTGTAAAAGAATCACTTCACATAATGCCAAAATGCAGCCGTTTCTGGGAGGCAAGCGCATTACCAACGCATAACACGTACATCAGGAATGAATCTAGCCCCTGAGGCTCGGGGCCCCCCCAGCACTAGGGAGCCTGCACTGGCGCTCCCCCCCCCCCCAAATCTACTAGGTTGGGCCTCCCTAGACTTTGGTGTGGGAGGGGAATGTGGGAAGTGTCTTTCTCCTCAGTCAGAGGCTACCTCAGTGGGGAGTGGGCTTTTTTCTGCTTCTCAGTTGTGTGTGATCCCCAGCTGATTTTTCTGTGGGTTAGTGGCCCCCGACCCAAAAAAGGTTCTTCACTCCTGACTTAGATGCTGGCTTAAGATAGGAATGGAAGATGAGTATTACACTCAAGTGAAACGGCAAGTGCTCTTTGTGTGCAATGTGTACTATCATTACTCAAGCCAGAATTTAGCCTAGTCACTGGAATTTCACACCTCATATTCAAAACCTCATGACATTCAATGATCAAGTTTTGAGAGACTTGGCTTGCCATTTTATGGGAAAGATGACACCCCTGCTAGCTCAAATGTCTGTAGCAGTGGTACTTAAGTGACTCTTGCTAAGGATGCTGAGAGGCAGGTAACTGACTAATCGTGTAGTCCATAAAATTTGTATCAACTACATGATTAGTCCATAAGGGAAGGTGCTCTGTCCTGGCTTGCACCAGTCCAAGAGCTATCACTGCTGCGGCTCCACAGTTTCAGTTTAGTAGGAGCCAGGTGTTTAGGCAGCCTAGCTCCTACTACATTGAAATTGCAGAGCTGCAGTGGGGTGGGAGGTAGATCCTGGACCGGCGTGAGCCAGGACTGCTTGGGTGGGTTCAGCAGCCCTTGTTTGCAGTGTCCCGGCCTGGCTGCAGGCAGAGGCCACTCTGGCAGCAGCCCTAGGCCACATTGGCTGGGCTTGGCCACAGACAGAGGCTGCTGCCGGAGCAGCCTCTGCCTGCGGCCAGCCTGGGCCATCTTGGACAGGGGCTGCTTTGTGGCAGTAGCCCCAGTCCACGGAGGATCCCAGTTCCCTGTTGGGACCCCCCATGGACAGGGGTTACTTTGTGGGCAGTCTACCCTCCCCCTCTCCTGTTGCTGCCTCTGATGGAACTAACAGGGGGAAAGGTGGCACCGGGGAGATGATGCTGGGAGGAGCTGGCTTTTAAGCCGGCTCCCCCCAGCACCTGCTCCTGTCTCCCTTCCCGCCTTTGCTCTCATACAGAGACAGCAAGGGGAGGGAAAAGCGAGTAGTTGAGTACTCAACTACCCAATTAGGTTTATTGGGTAGTCAACTTGGTTACATCCTTAACTCCTGCAGGCTCAGATAGGATCAAAGGCATGCCCTCTGTCACAATTATTGCTTGTTTGGAATGCCTTGGTGTTGGTTGACTCATGTCCAACTATGGTCTAGACCTGATCCTGCTTAGCTTGAGATGTAACCAGATCACCATCCCTGAGGTGCTATACAGTTGCTTGCTTTTGTGCTGATGTGAGCTTTTTGACACATTGTTTTGTGTATCAAACCCTTTTTTACTGTTCTGGGTTTGGCAACTTGTCATTCCGGTGGTGACAGTCTGCATTTTGAACTATTTTGAGCTGCCAGAAGCTTCGTCAGAGCCAGAGCAGCTCTTGGCCGTGATGGTGTTGTCTGCCATGGTGGTGGCAGCTGACAGAAAATAAATTCTCCGTGTGGCAGGTAGCTGTACAGTTGGGCTTGTTAGGCTGAATGGTGGCATACCCAGTGGTTAGCTAGTGTTTCCCAGCGTAGAATCCTAGAACACTAGAATTGGAAGGAATCTTGAGAGGTTAAGTCCAGTTGCCGGTCTTCACGGCAGGACCAAGCACCATCTAGATTATCCCTGATGTTTGTCCTAATCTGTTCTTAAGTGGGCTTGCTCTCTGCTGCATAGTTATGTCATAGTAGTTGTACAGTGTGTGCTCTAGTTAAGTTGTCTGACCTTCTGAGTTACTTAGATCTTATTGAGAGACATGCTGTGGGCCAGAGTGAGTGCCTTCTTGAGTGGGTTTTCTGGTGTGTGTGTGGGCTTTAAAGTACAGTGATTGGTCAGGTGTTCACATTCATTTCTGCTCCTCGGGGCGGAGGGGGGGGAGTGTGCGTGACGGATGCTTTGTGGAAGGAGTTTATGGTGCCACATAAGCCAGCATGGCTCTGGCAAGTTAGTTGTATCAGTATAATAGATGAATGGAGCCATGTCACTTTTTACTAATAACCTCTCCCAGTGGGAGCATTTAGATCATGGCGTTGCCAGTCTGACTGCTGTTTGCTTTAAAAGAGTGAGCCAGTTAGAACTCCAAAAGCAGATGTCAGGTGGACACAGCAGGGATACTGGAAAGCAGGCAGCTGACATTTAAAAGGGCCTTGTGAGGTGCTTTGTGGGCTGGCTTGTGTATGTCACTAACCATACACCCTTCAAAAATGAGTAGTCCTGGGCACCTTAGAGACTAACCAAAGTATAGATTCACAAGCTTTTGTGGGTAACCCTGATGAAGTGGGTTTTACCCATGAAAGCTCATGATTCTATATATTTTGGTTAGTCTCCAAGGTCATACCACAGGATGACTCATTTTTGGAGTCAGACTAACATGGCTGCCCCTCAGACTTTTTTCATACACCCTTCCTTTGTCTTTCACCATGAGTTGCTGGGCAGGGGATTGCAGACTCTGGAATAGCTTTGACAGTGTTTCAAACATGCCCTCTGGCCCCTTGGTCCCTGCTATATAATGTCCCTGTGACCCAACAGCAGTTGCCTATGTGGATAAGTGGCAAGAGTGTTTGGATGACCTAAAAGAGTCACCGTGGCTTAACCACCATGTAAAAGAAGCAGTGAGGGACAAAAAGGCATCTTTTAAAAAGTGGAAGTCCAATCCTAGTGAGATAAATGGAAAGGAACATAAACACTGTCAAATCAAGTGTAAAAATGTAATAAGAAAAGCAAAAAAAGATTTTGAGGAACAGCTAGCCAAAAACTCAAAAAGAAATAACAAAATGTTTTTAAGTACATTAGAAGCAGGAAGCCTGCTAAAAAACCTGTGGGTCCTCTAGACGATTGAACTATAAAAGGCGCAATCAAGGACGCTAAAGCCATTGCGGAGAAACTAAATGATTTTTTTGCTTCAGTCTTCACGGCTGAGGATGTTGGGGAGATTCCCAAATCTGCACCGTCCTTTGTGGGTGATGAATCTGAGAAACTGTCTCAGATTGAAGTGTCAGTAGAGGAGGTTTTGGAACAAATAGAAAAACTTAATGTCAACAAATCTCCGGGACCGGATGGCATTCATCCAAGGGTTCTAAAAGAACTCAAATGGGAAATTGCTGAACTATTATCTGTGGTTTGTAACCTATCCCTTAAATCGGCTTCCGTACCTAATGACTGGAAGGTAGCCAACGTGACACCAATATTTAAAAAGGGCTCTAGAGGCCATCCTGGCAATTACAGACCGGTAAGTCTAACTTCAGTACCGGGCAAATTAGTTGAAACAATAGTAAAGGATAAAATTGTGAAGCATGTAGAAGAACATAATTTGTTGGACAAAAGTCAACATGGTTTCTGAAAAGGGAAATCCTGTCTTACTAATCTATTAGAGTTCTTTGAAGGGGTTAACAAACATGCGGACAAGGGGGATCCAGTAGATATAGTATACTTAGATTTTCAGAAAGCCTTTGACAAGGTCCCTCACCAGAGGCTCTTGTGTAAATTACATGGCCATGGGATAAGAGGGAAGGTCCTTTCTTGGATTGAGAACTGGTTAAAAGACAGGAAACAAAGGGTAGGAATAAATGGTAAATTTTCAGAATGGAGAGGGGTAACTAGTGGTGTCCCCCAAGGGTCAGTCCTGGGACCAATCCTGTTCAACTTATTCATAAATGATCTGAAGAAAGGGGTAAGCAGTGAGGTGGTAAAGTTTGCAGATGATACCAAACTGTTTAGGATAGTCAAGACAGAAGCAGTCTGTGAGGGACTTCAAAAAGATCTCACCAAACTGAGTGATTGGGCAACAAAATGGCAAATGAAATTTAATGTGGATAAGTGTAAAGTAATGCACATCGGGAAAAATAACCCCAACTATACGTACAGTATGATGGGGGCTAATTTGGCTACGACAAATCAGGAAAGAGATCTTGGAGTTATCGTGGACAGTTCTCTGAAAACTTCCACACAGTGTGCAGCGGCGGTCAAAAAGGCAAATAGGATGCTAGGAATTATTAAGAAAGGGATAGAAAATAAGACCCAGAATATCTTACTGCCCCTGTATAAAACTCTGGTATGCCCACATCTTGAATACTGTGTATAGATGTGGTCTCCTCACCTCGAAAAAGATATTTTGGCCTTGGAAAGGGTTCAGAAAAGGGCAACTAAAATGATTAGGGGTTTGGAACGGGTCCCATATGAGGAGAGGTTAAAGCGACTGGGACTTTTGAGTTTAGAAAAGAGGAGACTGAGGGGGGGATATGATAGAGGTATATAAAATCATGAGTGGTGTGGAGAGGGCCGATAAAGAAAAGTTCTTTATTAGTTCCCTAAATAGAAGAACTAGAGGACACCAAATGAAATTAATGGATAGCAGGTTTAAAACTAATAAAAGAAAGTTCTTCTTCACACAGCGTGTCGTCAGCCTGTGGAACGCCTTGCCAGAGGAGGCTGTGAAGGCTAGGACTATAATAGAGTTTAAAGAGAAGCTAGATAATTTCATGGAGGTTAGGTCCATAAAAGGCTATTAGCCAGGGGATAAAATGGTGTCCTTGGCCTCTGTTTGTCAGAGGCTGGAGAGGGATGGCAGGAGACAAATTGCTCGATCATTGTCTTCGGTCCACCCCCTCTGGGGCACCTGGTGCTGGCCACTGTCGGCAGACAGGCTACTGGGCTAGATGGACCTTTGGTCTGACCCAGTACGGCCGTTCTTAGGTTCTTATGATGTCTGTGTCTAGCCTTCTGGAATTGGGAATGGCTCACTTTTTTTTTTTTTTTTTTTTTTTTTACTGTCCATTTTGTCTCTGCATCCCATGTCTGTTCTGATTTTGCGGATAGAAATGAGGGCAGTGCTTTAACTCTTCCTTTTCCAGATGGTGGAGGACTGGTGTGGCAATGAAAGCTGAACCAACACCTTTGAGTCTTGGGACCTGTTGGGTTAATTTCCTTCCCCTTTTGGGAGTACATTCTCGGCATGTTGCTGCAGGGCTTCCCTAGCAGTGTGGAACATCCTTCCTGCAACCCCTCCTCTATGGAGCTTCTAGGAAGGCCCAGATGCTGAGTGCTGTAGGGCTTCTGCCGATGGCAGTTGCAGGTCTAATACTTGCTGCTAGGCAGAGTGTTCTAGGACAGGGGTCACCAACCACTGGATCAGGATTTACTCGTAGATCTTGGAGCCTCTGACAGGTGATCCTGACTGGTTTGGCCAAGAGGCTATCAAATACTGGCACTTCAGCTGCCCCTCCCCCCATTGCTGCTCATCTCCTGCCCTTTGCCTTGGAGCTGCCTCTCTCGCTGGGGAGCCTCCTGCTTTCTGTGCAGGGCAGGGGAGGGAGTGGAGGGTGCTGACATTGAAGTGCCCCCTCCCACTCTGTATCCTCTCTCCACAGAGCAGAGAGGGTGCACAACAGGACTTGGGATGGAATTCACTGGCTGCTTTAGGGAGTGGTCCAAGGCCAGGGCAGGGGTGAGCCTGCCTTAGCCCCACTGCACCACCGCCCAGGAGCCACCAGCAGTGCCCAGATGGATCCCACATCCCAAACTCCTACCCCAGTCATGAACCCCCTTCTGCATCCCGAGCCCCTGCCGTAGCCCCGAGCACCCCTGCATCCAAACACCTTCCCAGAGCCTGCACCTAGAACCCCCTCCTACGTCCAACTGCCTGCCCCAAGAGCAGCTCAACCCCTCTCACACTCCAGATACCTTAATCCAAGACCAGAGCCTGCACCCCAACCCTCTGCCCCAGCCTGATGAAAGTGAGTGAGGATGGGCACGAGAGGGAGGATGGCGTGAGAGAGGCAGGAGCCTTGGAGAAGGGGCAGGAAGGAGGTGGGGCAACGGTGTTTATATTTGAGGTAGATCTTAGATTGCACTTAAATTCAAAAAGTGATCTTGTGCTTAAAAAGGTTGGAGACCACTGTTCTAGGATATCTCCCTGGAAGGGAAGCGGGTTGTGAGGAGAGGGTACAGATTTTCTCTGTTGAATGGTGTCCTTGTGGGTGCTCCACTCAGGTCTTGGTGCGTCCTCACACCGCTGATCCGAAATTTTTGCCTAGCAGTGCCCCTTGCACCATGCCTGCACACTCTGCATTCCTTTTCTACCATCCTTGGCTGAAGATGGAGTCATAGTAGTGCTCTCCTTTTCTGACAGGAAACAAACAAATAGTATAGTTAGTTTAGAAATAGTTCATAACAGTTTTCAATGATTCCTTCAGTTTAAAAGGAAAAAAAATGCTGCCGTGGCTTTTTTCCTTCCTCAGCATGCGAAATGCAACTCATGCTGGGATTCAGTGCCAGTTTTAGATGGACATGCATCCTGCATGAAATGTCTGGGAGAAACTCATGAGCACACAAGTGCCTGCGTTGTCTAAATTTGACAGAGAGAGCCAGAAAAGACTGCAAAATGTGGCTCAAAAACCTCCTTTGGGAGAAATCCCTCCAGCCATCAGGGGATAAGTCCCAGGCGACATGGGGGCAACAGAAGCCCAATGACAGGGCTGGCTTACAAGTGTTGCGGGCTTCCCCGGCACGATCGCTGCCTGCGCTTCCCCAAGCCTTCCATTCCCCGGTGCCGTCAGTCTCCGGCACTGTGGAGAAACACATGACTACATCAGCCAGGATGACCGAGTCAGAGCCTAAGTGCTCGGTACCTACTGGTGCCACTAATTCAATGGTGCTGACAAAGCCTTGCGTGCCACCACTGCTGGCTCCCACAGGTGCCTCAGCACCGCTTGAACAAGCCACCCCTAGGCAGTCAGAACCCAAACGTGCACTGGAGCACAAGAAAGCATCAAAGATGTGCGATTTACAAAAATCCCCTCTGCTGGGTACACCGTTGATAAAAGGAGATACACCACCTGCTATGCCACAACACACGTCTACATGCTCCCCGGCTACATCAGTGCATTCTTCACCATCTCACCCGCCCTCAGTAATAACACAAGCTGATTCAGTAAATGACAATAACAACTTGCATCACTCTGACTCTGAAAGCTCTTCTCTCACTCGTGGGTCAACTAAATTAGATGAGACAGTTTTCCAGGTATCACCTTCTCCACCAGCAGATGACCTAAAACAATTCCAAGAACTATTTAAACAAGTGGCTCAGTCGCAGGACATTACACTCCAAGAGGTGCAGGACAAACAATACAAATGACCAGGGCTCGACAAACCGCTGTTTCTACTCGCCCATGGTGAGTAGATTTCAGCCGGTCACTCTGTGTGCCCCATTCATTGGTGCTGCACACATGCGCAGTGCCAGTCTGGCGCATGCGTGGTGCGGGGCTGGCGAGTAGCTCTCGCCGCACTTTGTCGAGCCCTGCAAATGACTCACTATACTGCAACCGATGGCATCCTCAAAGAGTGTTACCAATCAGTGAAGCTATCTTGGAACCATTGGATATGCTTTGGCAAACTCCAGCATCTATCCCCCCAACCAAACGTAGTGCAGATAGAAAATATTTTGTCCCAGCAAAAGGCATGGACTTTCTCTTCTCACCTCCCCACCCAAATTCACTAGAGACTCTGAACCACAAATCCAAATACCCTCAATTCAAATCTGCACCTCGGGACAAAGAACGTAAACAGCTAGGTATCTTTGGCTATAAGAGATACTCCTCTGCCACCCTCCAGTTTAGGATATTCAACTATATACAGCTCTCCTGGCTAACAAGAATCATTCCAACTATGCTAGACTACAGGATTTGGTACAGGATCTTCCTGAGAATAAGAGACCACATCTCCAGTCCATTATCAAGGAGGGCCAATGCATAGCAAAAATTGCTCTTCAGCCTGCAATGGATGTGACAGATACAGCAGCTAGGGCCACAGCTACAGCAGTAGTAATGCGCAGAGCGGTGTGGCTACAATCATCAGGAGTCCCAAAAGAATTACAATTTAAGGTGGAGGACCTCCCCTTTGATAGAAACTAGCTGTTTGTCACAAAGACAGATGAGGTGATACACTCAATGAAGGACTCTCATATCACACTCCACACTTTGGGGATGTACATCCCACCTAACAAAAGACTCAAATACCCCTACCAAAGACCAAGGGACTTGACTTACTATAGACAACAACAGAGGCCATACAATAACAGGCCCAAGCAACATTCCAACAGAAGGAGGACTCCACATAACCAGTCCTCTAACACTCAACCAGCTTCACACAAATAGCATATTTGAAGTTTTGGTTGGGGGTTTGAGCAACCACCACATAGATCCAGTGCATCCAAACGTCACCTTCCATCACCATCTAAGACCCTTCTACCAAGAATGGGCCCTCATTACTACAGACAAGGGAGTCCTCAAGATCATCAGATCAGGCTACACAATCCCCTTTACATCTATACCCCCTACCCCATCCCTCTTCAGGGACCCCTCTCATGAGCCCCTGTTACAAGCAGAAGTACAAAAGCTCCTCATCCGGGGGTAATAGAACTGGCTCCCACAAAACATCGGAGGAGAGGGTTCTATTCCAACTATTTCTTGAAGGCCAAGAAAACAGAGGGCTGGAGGCCAATTTTGGATCTCAGAAAACTCAGCAAGTTTCTCCTTAGCACGAAATTCAGAATGGTGACTCTTGCAACTATTATACCCACACTGGACAAAGGGGACTGGTTCTCAGCCCTCAACCTTCAGGATGCATATTTTCATATAATCATTCATCCCACCCACAGGAGATTTCTCAGATTCATGGTAGGTCAAGATCACTACCAATACAGAGTCCTCCCTTTTGGTCTCTCCAAGTCCCCTCAAATGTTTTCCAAAATGCTAGCTGTGGTCATGCCCTTTCTCAGAAGACAGTGTCATTATTTTTGCCTACCTCAACAACTGTCAACAAACTATAGCCATGACAAACACTACCAGAGAATGCTTCTCTTGACTTGGCCTCCTCGTAAATATCCACAAGTCCACCCTGCAGCCCACCCAAAAGATAGAATTTATCAGGGCACTTCTAGACACAGTGACAGCAAAAGCCTACCTGCCACTTGCAAAGATTCGAAATGCTATGCAACCTTATTTGAGGGGGTCAAGCATACTCCCTTCAACACAGTTCGCATGTGTCTCCAAATACTGGGACACATGGCAGCTACAACCTTTATTGTCCTATTTGCAAGACTACATATACGCTGTCTACAGTATTGGCTTGCAACCATCTGTATCCCAAACCGACACAGCCTCGCAAACCGTGTCTCACCTCCGCTGCCAGTTCTACAGTCTCTCGACTGGTGGACTTCTCCAACCAATCTGCTGACCGGCATACCCTTCCATCACCCAGATCCATCAATAGTGATCACGACAGATGCATCACTTCTGGGCTGGGACACCCATTGTGACACGAGAGCGGTACAAGGCAGATGGTCTCAATGAGAGATGTACCTTCATATCAACATCCTGGAACTCGGGGCCATTCGCAAAGCGTACGCTCACTTCCTCCCCCTGATAAAGGGCAGAACCATTCGTGTCCTCACAGACAACACACCTTCTGTTTTACATCAATCGATGGGGGGTGTCTGATCACGCTCACCATGTGCAGAAGCAATTAGATTTTGGAACTGGTGTATCAAGAATCGCATAACTCCAACCGCCACTTACATACCAGGACAGCAGAATATCAGGGCCAACTAACTGAGCAGACACTTCTCAGAGCAACACAAGTGGGAGATCAACACCAATGTTCTCCTGCCAGTTTTTTGCAAATGGGGATTCCCAGTCATAGATCTCTTTGCAATAGTAGCCAACCACAAATGCCACAGATTCTGCTCCTGAGCAGGACAGGGCAAGAGATTGGTGGGAAGGCATAGAGTAGGGGAGCTGTCCAGCTATTGGTGAAGGCCTTGCCCTCCAATCCCACTACTCTCCAGCGTAATCAACAAGATATGCTCCGACCAGGCCACAGTAATTCTGATAGCCCTCTCCTGGCCGAGACAGCCTCATTCCCCTATCTACATTACCTTTCAATAAGTCAACCAATGCCTTCCCTTTCCCCATGGTTCCACACCTCCTAACACAACACCATGGCAAAATCTACCACCCGAATATCAAAACTCTGAAATTCACAGCATGGCTTCTCCATGATTCCAAAATGAAGAACTTATCTGCTCAGAGAGAGTCAAACACATCCTACCGAACAGTTGATGTCCTTCCACCAGATGCACCTACCAAAACAAATGGAGACATTTTCAGCAGTGGTGCACCACTCATCATTCACACCCCAACACCACCCCCATACCTACTATACTTTATGGACCCTAGCGATGCAGACCTCTCCATCAGCTCTATTTGTGTCCATCTGGTGGCGGTCACAACTTTCCACGAACCAGTTGCTGACTTCTCTCTCTTTGCACATCTGATGGTGAAGCAGTTCCTCACAGGCTTGCAGAAAATGTGCCCAAACTTGTGCCCCTCGGTGCCACCTTGGGACTTAAACCTTGTTCTTGACACGCTCACCAGGCCAGCCTTCGAACCACTAGCCACCGCATTACCTCAATACTTGTCCACGAACGTGGCTTTCATAGTGGCAATAACATCTGCAAGACGTGTGAGTGAAATTGCAGCCCTCATGGCTGAACCACCTTTCGCTATTTTTCCTAAAGATAAGGTCATACTTGGGCCTCATCCCAAGTTTCTCCCCAAGGTCATATCAGACTTCCACCATCCTAAACGAATGTATATACTTTCCCTCATATTGTCCTAAGCCTCATGCCTCCTCGAGAGAATCCATCTTGCACACACTGGATGCAAGACGACCCATTGCGTTCTACTTAGAACCAAAGAGACTAGGAAGTCAGATTCTTCATCTCTTGCTACATAAAGGAACAGCTGTCTTGATGCAACCTGTCTCCAAATGGATTGCAAGCTGCATATACACAGTTTATGAACTTTGTGGAGAACAGTTGTCATCAGATTATCAGGGCTCACTCCACACATGCGATGGCTACAACAACAGCTTTCCTGCATAACGTACCAGATTTCTGGAGCTGAGCTTCAGAGCAGGAATGTGGGAGTCTGAGGAAAGTGGTGACCTTTGTAGCTGGACAGATCGGAGTCCGAGTACTCCTTGTGAAACATGCCTCTGCAGCGGTATGTTCAAGTCTGGTTAGAGCAGTGTTTGAGACCTCAGCTTTGACATGATACATGTTTAGGAGAATGTCAGATTGGAGAGAGTGTTTCTTGTCACTGTCAGGAGTTCCTTTGAGGGACATAACACATAGCCTGGGAATATCTCGTGGGAGGCTTAACTTCGACCTGCAGGTTTTCATTTGTGGTTCTCTGTGACAAGGTTCCTTAAACACGTTCAAGTACGTTGTTTGCTGGACTGTGCTGTGGTGGGTTGCTGGCATTAGCTCTAGCCCGTTTTCAGTGTGCCCTAAGTAAATGCCACCAGTTTTCAGGCTTATTGAAGACTCTCCTCTTGTCCTTTCTCCGAGTGTGTATGCAAATAAGCTTACGGGTCGGGTTGAGCTATGTTTAATCACAATATAGCTTTCAAACTTATGGCATGTTTCTTGACTGGTGGTATCTTGCTTTCTTTACTCTGGAAGCTTGTTTTGACTAATGCAGAATCCAGAAGCAGATGATATCTTTAGACTCCAGGAGAGTTAATTAGGTGGGATTTGATAGGAAGGGATTCCTGGTTAGTGTGACTTTCTCAGTCAAAAACTAATTTCATAGCTGTCTTTTTTGTTTTCTGTTTAGTAAGAAATCTTCCAGGTTTGTTTTGTTTTCCCATGAGTTTGTATTAGTTAGCACCTGTTTTTCTCTCTCTCTCTATATATATATATATTCAAAAAAAAAAAAAAGTCCTGCAGGACGACAGTGACATCATCATGTCACTCTGCATCCCACCTGCCTCCTTCCTCTCCCCCCCCACTCTCCCAGCTCAAGCCTGACCTCACTGCTTCCCCTCGCCACTTGGAATTGCTATTTTAAACTCAGCTCCTACTCCCCTTCTTCCACCCACACCCCACAGGGCTTTTGACATCAAGAAACATGGCACAGTAGCCAGCAGGCCCCACATCACAGCCATTACAGCCCAGGGGCGGGGGAGGGTACAGTTCTTAGGACAGCAGCCTGGGGCCAGGTGCTAGGACCGGGGCTCTCAGCTGGGCTTATGTGCCAGCAGCGGGCTCTTGGGGGTTCCTCTGCCGCCAAGCTCTTGGGGAGCTGGAGCGCAGTGCCTAACAACCCAGAATCCAGCTGCCCCTGCAGAGACTCACCCCTTCCTCAGCAGCTGCACTTAATGCCATTGCCAGAGCACCCCTGAGCTGCCTGGGGGAGTTGTCACACCGACCTGTCTGCTCCTTCCCTTCCACTCCTGCTGGGAGCGGATGGGTGGCCTTGGGCTCTGCGGGTAAGGATGGGGCAGTGAGCAGCGCAGGTGGGACCGCACGGGAGAGAGGTCAGAACAGCGGCCCTCTGTGCTGTTGCTTTTTCCACATCAGCAGGCTGCAGTGCCCTGGAGTACCACATGTACACGGCACTACCTGTGCCTCACGTAGGGTGGGCAGGCACCCCTGCGCCTCCCCAGCCGCTGGGGGTTAGAACTGGGCCTGGTGCATGCCGCTGTCGGTGATGATGGGGAGTTAGGGTTGGGGGGGAGGGAGAAGGGGGCCTAGCTTATGGTGGGGGAGGGAGAAGGGGCCCTTCCTGGTGACCAGGTGGGAGAGCCAGGGTTGCCTACCCCCCAGGAGACGGGGGTTGGCGAGCACAACAAGCAAGGGGCACAGCCTCCTAGTATCATTACGTACATTTTGGGGTGAGTGTTTTATTTCTGAAAACTATCCAGCCATATAAGAATTTCAGACTTACTTCTAACTTGATGTAAACAGAAACTGCATTGCTTCTAATATAAGGCAGGGTGGATAGTGATTAAATTATTTTTTATTTAAAATAAATATAAGTATTTTAAAAATAAACTTAAAATTAAATTTGAAATTGAGCAGCCTGTGGGAAAGCCTAAACTTAGTATAATCGTACATTTAAATTAATTTAAAAATAACTTCATTGCTAACCAAGTTTAAAAGAGTCAAAACCCTGACCTGGTGGAAGTCTTCTCGCTCGTGTTTCTCAACCAGTGGTATAAGTACCCTTAGGGGTACTCGAGAGAAGTCTGGGGGGTACCTCAACACAACTGAATTTGGAGAAAACTGAATTTTTGTGTTAAGTTTTATAGCACTTTATTATTTTTGTTCTTTTTACGCCCAAAAATTTCATCGCCCACCTGGCTACAATTAAGTTGTTTAAAGAAATGTGTTGCAATGGTAGAAAAAATTTTGTGTGTCTGAAAACTGTAGGTACTGGGGGTACTTTATAAAAAAAAAAAAAAAGGTTGAGAAACACTGTTCTAGCTAACCTTGGAATTGGAGTTTAAATGCTTGTAATGGATAGGAGGAGTGCTGACCAGCACCCAGTGACTAAGGGGTTAAACTCGGGTAGCTAGCAAGGGAGTTGGCTAGGGGGCCAGGAGAAACACTTGAGAGAGAGGGCTGAAATTTTAATTGGATATAGATACCTTGTCTGCTTTCTTTGTGTGGGAGAGTTAAACCAGGAGTTGAGAGACACAATGATTTAAACTAGGGATGTAAGCGACGAATTGACTAGTCAGCTATCCGGTAAGCAAAAGCCTATCGGATAGTCAACTAGTGTGTTGACTGTCGCTTCCCTCCCTTCCAGCCTCTATTACAAAGAGACAGCAGGCAGAAGGGGTGCTGGAGGGAGCTGACTTAAAAGCAGGTTCCCTCCAGCTCCATGGGAGGGGCAGGGCGGCAGCCAAACTTTGAAATGTACAAGAGTCCCCAGCTGAGGCTCTTGTGCATTTCAAAGAAGAAGTGCAGCATGGAGCCCAGGGTCAGTGGAACTCCCCGCTGGCCCTGGGCTCCACACTGTGTTCCAACTTTGAAATGCACAAGAGCCCCCGCTTGGGCTCTTGTACATTTCAAAGGCGGAATGTGGAAGTTCTTATCAACTAATCAAATAGTCAATGGAAATTCCATCAACTATTCGATTAGTTAATCAAAATTTAACATCCCTAATTTAAACCTAGGCAGGACTACCAGGCCTCCAAGGAATTTGGGGCATGGAAGTGGACTGAACCAAGAAAAGATTGGAAGTAAGTAAAGGGAAAGTGATCTGGGTATTTTCTTTATTTTGTGGTTTGGTTTGAACTGCTCTGTGTGAATCTATGCCTCTCCTCCCAATTTCCCATCTAAGCATTGTTCCCATAGATTTTCTCTGTTTTAATTTTTCCTTAGTTGCTCTGTCACATCTAGCAACCAAGTATGCTTTATCAAGTATATCTTTTGTTTTGTAATAAAAATCACTTTAAGGTGATGATTTGATTCTTGAGTTTTGGAAGGTACAGGAGGTCTGTGTGTGTCTGCATGCCTCAGATTGAGAGGTCAGTTACCAGAGACTGCAGCTTGTTTGTCTGCTTTTTTCAAGCTCTCTTGTGACAGAAGAGCTTGGGGTACCACTGTGGGAGAATTCAAGTGCTTGCCTCTGGTTTTAGGAATAAAAATCACTTGATCGTGGGAACGACCCCATCCCCCCCAAATCTGTGCATTTGTGATTCTGGGGGAAGTTTTTGTAACCGTTGCCTGTACTGGCAAGGTATATTTAAGGTATTTGTGGGCTCCCACCTTTTGCACTGACAATGCTAAACTAACTTTTGACAGCACTCCTTGCAAATGCAAAGAGAATATTTTCTTCATTTCAGTTTATTCAACTAGTTCAGTTCAGTGGCTACATGGTTCACAGTCAAGAAAAAGCAACTCAAGGTTGAAAAAGCAGGAGTGCATGCTTTCCTCTTTCAAGCCATGCTTAAAACTTGGTTTGAGAGGATGAGATCTCATCTAAAATATTGAAGGGTAGACATGGTGACCAGAAATAATCAATTCAGTTATTAAATACAATAATGCTTACTCTGTTTAATAAATTGGGCAGTTTCAAATAGGGATGCAACATTTTGATTATTTCGCTAATCGAATAGTCAATGCAATTTGCACTAACTATTCGATTAGTCAATGAGGGCGCTGCTGCCTTTGAAGTGTAGAAACAGCCCTGGGGCAGTTGCTACACTTCAAAGGCGAAAGCGCTGTGGGGAGCACGTGGCCAGTGGGGGACTCAAGCAGTCCCCTGCTGGCCCCGTGCTCCTCGCAGCGTTTCAAAGCAGCAGCACCTCATGGAGCCCAGGGTCAGTCAGAGAGTCCCCAAATAACCCCGGGCTCCACATGGCGCTGCCACTTTGAAGCACCCTCTCCCCCCCCTTGTTGCCTCTTTCTGATAGAGGCAGCCAGGGGGAGAAGTGACTAGTCATTCACATCCTTAGTTTTTAAATGCAAAACATATTTTGAGAGGGTTTTTTTTTTTTTAAGTATCCAATCCATGTAAGGTAGTTTTAATTTATAAAACAAAAGCTGGTTTGTGCATTTATAATTGAATTTGAATTTCCATCCAAATAGTTGATACAAATCACAAGTAAATGAATCTCAGAAAATAAATGCATCATTCACCATTTTTAACATAATATGAAATGTAAAAAAATAAGACTCTGCTGTAGATGTAAATTGGGGATGTGTGCATAGTTGTATTTTCCTGGTTAGCAAAAAGAAGCACTGAAATTAGTGCAAAAGCTATATTTAGTGGCAAATCAACATCTTAATGATTATCAACCAAAGAGAATCAGCCTTTCTTTAAGAAAATAACTAAAGTACAAATGCAAAACATGATTAATATCAGTGATTTTAAATCAAGGTTTGCTGCTTGCTTATTTAAGTCATGATTAAAATGCATCTGAGTTGCTATGATTTAAATAAAACCACCCTGGTTTAAGGAATGTGACAGTGCCTGGCCCTTTGCCCAGAGGGGGGATATGGCGGTGAAAACTCCAGCGTTCGGACTTGGTTTAGGTCTCTAAAGCTCATAGAAGCAAGCTTCCTGGCCTGGGTCAACAGACTGGCTCTAAAGCCGTTGCATGTAGTGGTCTTCAGCGTCCATCTTCAGCGTCCAAGCTCAAACCCCACCTGCAACTTCAAAGAGCTGTCTGCACAGCTATTGTTAGAGCAAGAGTGTGAGTGTGCTAGCTAAAGTGACCAACCCAGACTGGGAGGCTCCCTTCTGTGAGCTGTGTAGACATACCCTTAGGCGGGCTTGGCAGTTCCTAGAAAAGCTAACAGTTCTCCAACCAAAACTCTCACCCGGTTTCTGCTGTGATTTAGTATTTTTATAGCTATCTTATGAAGCTTTTGTCTGCAAAGTGGAGGTCCTGGGAAGTGAGGAAAACCAAACTATTTTTACTTTATCACAGATATGGCTTGGTATGTTTATTTTAGCCTCTGGAGTCACTCAGGCCAGTGTGAGGTTTTTATATTCTCCTGCTACTGTTCCAACAGAATGCTAAATATATTTTTAAAAACACTGGGAATCAGAAGGAAATGGTTTGCCACTCATGGAAGCTGAGGTACTGTGGTGTTCTGCTGTAGCAGAGAGATCAGTAGTTAAATGACCCTTTGCATTCTTCTGTGTTGTGTAGCATTCTCATGTTCATGGCTCTTAAGGGCCCCTCTACGAGGCAGCTGCTCTTGATGTCAGTTATGTTCTGTGTATATGCACTTACATGACCTCTTCCTCCTTGTGGAGAAGGGACTGCAACAGGACTTAAAACTAGAGATGTTAGATATTGATTAATTTAATAATTGTGTAATCGTATCAGATCTTAATGGTTACATTATTATTCGATAGTCCCCAGGGGCAGGGCTGGCAGCCAGTGTGCTTCCAGCCCCACTCCCAGAGATCCCCCTGCCAGTCCACAGTTGCCTCTGTATCAGCGGGGGTGGCGGGGGAGGGCTAAGCTCCTTGCAGACAGCGGCTGCGCTGGCATTTTTCAGAGCAGCTTCTGTCTGCTCCCCCCACCCCGCATTGGGAAGAGGGGGCAAGCGGCTCTTCCGGAGCTAATATCTTGAAAGCCAACTTCCCGCATGTACCAGCTCCCACCTGCCCCTCTCACCCTCCGTGCTGTTGCCTCTATTGGAGGGATCAGTGCTTGTGGGGAGTTGGCTCCTGCCCCCAACCCCATCCTTGCTGCATAGTGGGTTGCATGTAGTTGATAGGATTAACCGATAAGTGTAGGCTTATTGGTTAATCGTGTAGTCAACTACATGTTGACATCCCTACTTGAAATCCACTTGCAATCCACTTGCTAGTGGCAAGTAAGACCCTTTCTTAGTGCATAGGGAAAGGGGGGGAGCTTGGCTACCACTTTCCTTTTTAAAGCTTCCAGTTCTAGTTGCAAAGAAACGTGTCCAAGTGTAATCCGCCATAGTGCTGTCTCTTTGAGTCTCTGTGCATTTTAGTGTCTCTGCTGCAGCTCAGAGCTTTGCCAAACAGCAGGAGAGTGCATAACAGAGTTAATTTCATGCAGCCTACAGGGTTCTCAATAGCAGCAGTTAAATGGATTATCAGGTCAATTTCACCCTGCTGCTTGGCTAAGTTGAGAGGACTTGGAAACAGATCTCCTGGGTATTGCTTTTGGACATCACTGGTTGGGGATTTTCCTTGTGTGTTAGCCTGACAACTGGTATCTTGCAAATGGAAGGTTTAGGCTTCCTCTGTCACATGCTCTCCAAATTCCCTTTGAACACTCTGATCCTGACAACTACAGATCTGCTGTTTGTATTGCAGTAGTGCTAGGGGACTGATAGGATAAGGAGGTCACTGTACCTAGGCACTTGACAAATATAGAGCCCTGATGGTGCCTGTCCCATGGAGCTTAGTTTAAATTGCATGGTTGTTAGTTGGGGCTGATGGCTCATCTTGCATTAGGGCTGTGCCAGAACACTTCTTCATGGAAGGAATGAGATGTGAGCAGACTAAGGCTGTCTCTACGCTGCAGCCTATGTTGGCAGCCCTTAGCGGTGTCACTAGTCTCCTGCTGACATAGCCTCTGCCACATCTTGAAGTGGGTTTTTAGGCTGGTGGGACAGCTCTTGGCTTCAGCAGATGGTCTGCAGTGGCATGGGTACAGCTCTACTGCTGCAGCGCTCTACATCTAGAGAGCACCTAAACTTTGATTCTTGTACCATTTAATACCAGTCTGGTGCTTCAAGAGCAGAGACTTGCTGGAGACGACTGCAGGAGTGGAAGTGTTTCAGCTTGATTAATTCTATGTGCAGTTTATTCAGAAGTCTTGCCTTCAGAAATGAGTAAGGCTACCAGGCTCCAAGTGTTTGTTCCATTAACAGATTAAAATGTATGGTGGGCTCCAAATAAATCTGCTGTTTTGGATTAAGGAGGGTTAGCGTCAATTGTAAATATTACTACTACTTCGAGGAGTGTCCCTGTGGGCGCTCCCCTCCAGGTGTTTCGGCACTCCTGTGCTTCTAATCGGAACTTGTTGGCAGCAGTACTCCCCAGGTGCCGACATGCACATGTGGCACTGTTCACGCTGCAGAGAGCGTGCCAATGCATGCGTGGCGTCAACTGTCGCCTCAGTTCTCTCTCTCTTGCTCCTGATTCAGTCAGAACAGAGCAGCGCTCCATGATAGCTTAGGCAGTTCATAGATACAGTTAATTGTTAGTTATTAGTTTAGTGTTAAGTAGTGTAAATAGGGCTGTCAATTGATGTGCGTTAACGCCTGCGATTAATGCAGGGAAGTATTAACGCATTAATTTTTTAACACGTTAATTGCAGGCGGTAATGTTGTGCTGCCAGAGCGGCACTTCAAAGGGACAGCGCATTAGGAGCCTGGGATCAGCTGGAGTCCCTAGCTGACCCTGGGCTCCGGCACTTCAAAGGGGCAGCGCATGCAGAGCCAGGGATCAGCGGGGCACTCCAGCAGATCCTCAGCTCCTAACGCGTCTCAAAGGGGCAGTGCTGCAAAGAGCACCGGGGTTAGCTGGGGGCTCCAGTTGACCCCAGGTTCCCGCGATGCTGCCCGCTTCCAAGGAGCAGCTGCACTGAGCCTGTGGTCAGCTGAGGACTCCAGCTGATCCAGGGGCTTCTGCAGTGCTGCCCCTTTGAAACGCTGCTGCAGCATTTCAAAGGGGCAGTGCACCCGATTAATCATGATTAAATTTATTAATTGCAATTAATTTTTTTTATCACTTGACAGCCCTAGGCTAGGCATTGGTAACAATGAAAACAGCACCCATGATGCCATCCTAGCTTATGGCAAAAGGGTGACCTGGTCCGACTGTGGCCACTTCCACCATTCAGTACCAACTCTCCATACCGAGAGTACCCGGTACAGTCAACATCTAAGGTACGCAGGGACCGGATAGATACCACAGTGCATCCAGCTTTCTACACCGTCGGTACCTGTATTCTTACTGCCAAAATTGTTCACAACGCAGCGGGACCTAGCGGTAACCTTGGTACCAGGCACACTGCTGTTTGGTACCGATGCAACAGCATTATCGTAGGGACCCAGTAGGTTAGCTACTCCTTGAAGCCCGGTACTGCATTTTTCCAATGACCGTGAGGATGAGCAAGAGATACCATTTCCTTCACACCACTCCTCTCCTAAACCAATGGTACAGGTACAACAGCAGGTTGCCCAAACACAAGTGTGGAAACCCTTTTCTTGGCTTCCTCCTATTCCGCTTCCACAACCATGGCAAGGATGGGACCTGTGGGCCACAGCCAGCACTCAAATACCACCCCCTGTGATGCTGAAACCACAATCACATCAAGTGGCTCCTCGGATCCCTCCACTACCTGCATCTGAGATGACACAGGAGGACATCGACGAGACCCAAGATGATGAGACGATGTCCCCATCTCACATTTCATCATCCTCCCTTGATGAGTCCATTATGATGCCCCCACCTACTATGGGTGATGACTTTAGATCAGGGCTACTCAACTTTGGAAGCTCCAGGGGCCACAGTGATACTCTCAGTACATGCCGAGGGCCGCAGCTTAAGTGTGGTTGCATATATATTTGCATGTATATGCAAACAGCTTCTTTCACACTGACGGGCATAAATACAAAGATTAAGCCTTAAGCCGTGGCGCCAGACCCAAACATGTCCTGTGTGAGCCAGTCAGCACCTCTCAGGCTCTGCTCACAAGGCTAAGCAGCCAGCACTTCCCACAATGCCCCGGCGCTCCCTGACACCCAGTACCCATCTCTTCTAGCCAGCCCATCCTCTTGCGTCTTTCAGTGCTCACCCCGCCTGGGAGATGCCTCACCGCTGTGGAGCATGTTCTCAGTGGAGGCCATTTTCAAAGGATCCATCCCGCGGAGCACATGTTGAGCCCCATGTAAACCCAAACTATACCACGGGACACAAACAAATGGGCCACGGGCTGCATGTTGAGTATTCCTGCTTTAGATCATTTCACAAGCTATATAAGAGAGTCTTAGAATCACTGGACATCTCTCTGGTTGAGGTCCCAGAGGTACAGCATAAATTGATATTTTTCAGTCCTTCCCTTCAGGCAAGATAGCTCTGCCATTTAATGAGGCTATCCTTGACCCTGCTAGGATCCTGTGGCAAACTCCAGCTTCTATTCCACATCCAAAAGGTGGATAGAAAATATTATGTACCTGCAAAAGAGGCTAAGTTCCTTTTTTCACACCCTGCCCCAAATTCCTTAGTAGCTGATGCTGCAAATAACGAGGAAACCATCAAAAATTGGAAAAGATTGGACCTCCTCTGTAGTAAGTCATATTTGTCTGCATCCCTTCTCATGAGAATTGTGAATTACACTGCGCTCCTTTCAAAATATACCTACAACCATTTTGAAGAATGAAATATTTTATTGATAAATTAAAAGATGAAGACAAAGCAACCTACAGAGCGAACATTGAAGAGGATATCTTAATAGCAAAGAATAGACTTATTCGCAACATCGCTCAACTCCAAATGCCTGAAGTACTATTCCAGAGCCAGTCTGGGCAACAAATCTATGGGTGACGCCATGATCAACATCTGGCCTCACAGCCTATTGTATACCTTTCCACCTCTCCCCCTCATAGGGAGGGTCATCAATAAGATAAGGTAAGAACATGTAAGGGTGATCATGATAGCACCTGCATGGCCCAGACAGCCATGGTATCCTTACCTGTCTCAGATGTCAGTTGCTCCTCCAATTCCTCTTCCCCCACAGCCAAACATAGTGTACCAGGACCAGGGCCAAGTCCTGCATCCCAAGGCTCACAAGCTACATCTTGCTGCATGGCTTCTTCAGGGTTAACAAGCCAGTCATTTACCTGCTCAAAAGAAGTAAAAACCATAATTCTTAAGTCATAAGCAAAGCACTGTACAAGTGGCGGCGTTTCTTCAAATGGGCAACCCATAGAGCACTACAGCCCACGCGACACCGCTCAAAACAGTCCTCGAATACCTGCTCTCGCTACAAGCCCAAAACTTGTCCAACGCCTCGATCAGGGTACACCTCGTGACTATCTCTAGCAAGCATCACCCGGTAGATGGCTAGACTGTTCTCTCATCCAACCATCAAAAAATTCACAAAAGGCCTTAACACCAATAAATGCAATAGTCCTGCCCTGGGACCTCAACCTAGTCCTGAATGCATTAACTCACCTGCCATTTGAATCCATGGCAACTTGTTCTTTAGCCCATCTTTCCAAGAAGGTAGCATTTCTAATAGCGATTATGACAGCCAGGAGGATCAGCAAGCTAGCCGCCTTCCTGGCCAGCCCACTGTTTACGACATTCTACAAGGACAAGGTCATTCTAAGAACACATCCGAAGTTTCTTCCAAAGATAGTTTCACAGTTTCATCTCAGTGAACCTATATACTTACCAGTCTTCCATCAGAAACTGCATGTGGATGTCAGCTCGGCAAAGCTCTATTCATTGGACGTCAGATGAGCCATTGCCTTTTACCTAGACAGGACAAGACATTTTAGGCAATCACATAGACTCTTTGTATCTATCAACAGACCGATCTAAGGGGCAAGCTGTTTCTAAGCAAACGATCTCCAAGTGGATTGTGAATTGTATTTGTGAGTGCTATAGAATCAGTAAAGTTGCATTACCTATACCCATATGGGTGCACTCCACAAGAGCAATGGCCACATCAACGGCCTTCCTACATAATACATATGTCTGCGACAGGTATAGGGCAGCAACTTGGGCTTCCACACATACTTTCACAAAACATTATGCATTAGAGACTTACCAGTCCCAGTGTACCTCCTTTGGAAAGGCAGTCTTCTTGGCGGACTCCTGATAAGGCCCAAAGCCCCTCCTTCCTAAAACCTATGGGTACTGCTCTGCAGTCACCTGGAGTGGAGTGCCTGCAGGAATGACACTCGAAGAAAAGTGAGGTTACTCACCTTGTGTAGTAACTGTTCTTCAAGATGGGTGTCCCCTTGGGCTCGCCACTACCTGCCCTCCTCCCCTCTGCTTCGGAGATGTAACGTCTTCTGCAGTAGAGAAGGAACTGAGGCAATGATTGATGCCACACATACATTGGCATGCTCGCTGCGGCGCGAGCAGTGTTGTCTGCTCACGTCGGCACCCGGGGAGTACTGCTACCAAAAAGTCTCGATTAGAAGCACAGGAGAGCCGAAATAGCTGGAGTGGAGCACCCGCAGGGACACCCATCTCAAAGAACAACAGTTACTGCACACGGTGAATAGCCTCACCTTTTATGTAGCATGAAGTGCTTATGGGAAGCCACATTCCTAAGGCTAAGCTGTATTCAATTGCAAGAACATAGTAGCATGCCTGTAGTAAAGAGCAGAACGTACTCCAAGCACTGCATTCCTAGTGTGGTGCAATGGCCAGCTGGAGGAACGGCCCACCAGTTTGGGTACTTGGCTCACAAATGTACCCCTGCTTGTAGCTTTGCATTCTCGGCTAGTGCACAGGGCGTCTGAGCCTGGCTACTATCTATGTCCAGGGATTCTTTGAAGTCTTTCCTTACTCAGCCTGCGAGGCATGTTGTGTTTCTTGTGGGCAGGTGAGTCACAATGGAACAGTGGGAGATGGACTGGGTTAAGATAATCTGCAGTGTTAGTCCTGCTCCCATGTCGCTTTGACCTCTGCCACAGTCACTATTTAGGGGAGTAGTAGTCAGGGCCACCAGCCCACACTTCTGATGGGAAGAAGGGAAGCTAAGGGCTTCCTCTCCCCCATCTGCAGCGTCCTGTCTTCAGGCAGATAGAAGTTCAGGCCAGGATTTGGGAAGTGTCAGCTTCCTCTCACACATCCCTGCAGCCAACCTCCAGTGCCCCAAATAGAGTGGTGCTCTGTGCTGCTGTGGGTGGTGATTAGCAGCAGCGGTGCATTGGGCATAAGAGAAACTGTGGCCTGAATGGAGAGAAACCGAGGCCTCACATTTTTTTCTTGCCCACCCAAAGTGCTGCAGCAGGGCAACACCTTCTCCAGTCCAGTACCCAATTGCAGACCTGTGGTGGTAGATCCTGAGGGGATAGGGGCAGGGTGTCCTGCTGACTAACGCATCTCCCGGTGGGCTCCAGGCTGAACATGCTGTGAGACCCCCTTCCGGTGTCAGGTGCAGTTGCTGCCTCAGTCTCCCTCTGCTGTAGAGTAATATAAGCCTCTGTTCAAAGTCCTCCCTCTCAAAAGCAAATGATCCAATGGTCCTTTCCCCAGCTCCTCACCATCTGGGCTGATGCTGGAGGAGTTCACCTCTTATGGTTTAAAGTAAACATAGTTCCTGTGGGAGAGGCCATGCGCTTCCTCTACTACAGCCCCAGCCCAAAGGCCTGACTAGGGAAGTGGGCAGCCACTTGCGCCTCAGATGTCTGCCATCTTCTCCCTCAGAGCTTCTACTTCTGTTTGTTTCTTGGCACAGGTCTGCCCCCTCTCTCCCTCTCCCCATGGGCCAGCAGGCTGCTGCTCCCTCCCAGGCTCTCATCCTGCACAGCAGAAGGAAGTACTGCTTGCTTCCCCACCATTCATGATTGGCCTCCCACAGCTCTGAGTCCCAAATGCCTGTTCTGAAGAGCCAAGACCCAGTAACAAGTGGTAGGCTGGGCCTGCCCTTGGAGACAGCATGGCCTGCTGTAGGGACTCCAGAACCTAAGGCAAAAAACCAGTTCATGGTGGTTTGGAACAGCTGGAATTAATGCCTCTGCAGCCATGGCAAAATAAACAGGCTTCCAGGGGCCTCAATGAGTAGGCCTTTGGCTCCCCTCAAGCCATTGGATGTTGTGTTTGTGGTAGTGACTGTTTAGACAGCTAGACTATATTGGGGCTATTCAGGTGCAAACTGTCAGCTGGCTTGCTATGGACTGTGACCAACTTAGGCTGCATGGTGAGGCTGGTAGCACCAACCTCTGTCTTGCCACAGATTTGGTCCTAAAGGGCCTACCCTTTTCTTTCATCAGCTTAGCTCCCTAAATGCAATTGCCGAGAGCTCTCCAGGCAATTCCCAGCCTCATCATCCTGACCTTCCAGAGCACTGAGACAGCACACTCATTTTATGCATAGTTAATTTATAGAAAGTTCCTAATTAAATTTCCTCCAGTAGCCATAAAACCAAACAGTCTCACATCAGCCAGCTAATCAGATTCTGCTAACTGACTGAGTTCTTTCCGCCTCCCCCTTCTCCAAGGTAACTTCATCTCCCTAAGGAACATATGGGATACGCAGGAGAAGAGTAGTCAAGGGCTGACTGGGGAAGCTGTTCTGTGAACAAGTTTTGTGTGTAGTATTGAGACTTGGTCTGACTCGGGTTTGACGTGAATGAACCAGTTCCCTGCAGCTAGGGGAAGCCTGCTTGTTAAGCCAGCTGCTGTGACCTGAGCTACTTTTTCCATACTCGAGAATGAATCCAAGGCTGGGAATTAATGAGATGAGCTGTGCCCCCTTTGTACCTGACTTCTGCAGTTTGTATAGCTGCTGCTGGTCTGAGTTCCTCTGGGCAAGGGTGCAAGATTTGCAGGCACCATCTTCCCTTGCGCTGCTGTTTGCTCATCTTCCAAGTAAGAGAAACATGCATCTGCATGGCCAAAACACAACTGCCAGCCCACTTCAGTGGATGCCTTTGTTAGGCCATGTCTAAGCTTAGGGATCAATGGCGTGGGGGAGGGAGAGGAAGGTTGATTTAGTAGCTCTAGTGAAGACCCATTAAATTGACATCAGAGCCTTCTCCAGGTGACTCCAGTATACCTCCAGAACAAGAGGAGTAAGGTAAGCAGATGGGAGAGCATCTCCTGTTGATGCAGTTCGGTGTAGACAGTGCAGTAAATCGACCTAAGTGTAGCTGGAGTCAACTTAGGGTTGACTAGTGTAGCCAAGGCCTTAATGTCACCTTACGGAAAAGCAAGTATAAAAAGTATCTGGGTCTAAGCAAGCAATTATCTTTAAAGGCATCAATTTGAAAGCTAGTCAATATATTTTTGTTCGAGTCAATAGTTAAATTTCCTCTGTGTCCCTGAGCACTCAATCCCAGTCTGTTAGTTTTCCTTGCCTTTGTGTGGGTCTTTCACAGAGCAGCAAAGGGCAAAGGACTGCAGATTATCCCCAGTTAACCAACTGAAAAAAAGAGCTGTTTATTTGCTCTGTCACAGGAATCTTGGGTGCTGTTTGCTACAGTACTGTAGGTGGGAGTATGCTATTCAAGGCCTCCACCCTTCAGAGCGAGCTGCCTGGAGCCATGCAAATGCTGAGATGCTGTGAATTTCTGACTCCTCTTGTCAAGAATCTAAACTGCAACTCCAAACTCCAGATGAGTTCATAGCTGCTACAAACTCAGAGTTTGTCTACTCTGCAAGGTGCTGCACTGTAACATTCTAGCTCAGGGTGTGAAAAACATCCCCTCCCGAGAGCAGCAAGTGACATCGCTGGGAGGTGTCAGTGTAAACAGGGCCCAGTGCTGTTAGCTACTCCACTCATGGAGGTGGTCTGCGTAGCGCTCTCCCAGCGCTGCTACCATGACCACTCTGCCAGGGCTGTGCTCTAATCTTAGAAGGGTAGACGACAGCCTCAGTTTCATCTAGCCGCTAGCCTGTCTTTGGAAGGTGGGATGAGGAGAGAATTTGTCTCCTGACCAGTTGAGCTGGCCTGCTGTGCAGCTGTCCCTTCTGCTCTTCCAGCAATTGGGCAGATTGGCCCCCTTCCTGCTTCACACCCTTCGTGGGAGGCGAGTTAGCCCCTTTTGCTCAAGGGTGTGGTTGAACAGTGCAGAAATGGAGTTCAGACTCAGCAGTTGGATAGTGGCCAGACAGCACCCTGCCCTGTCTGCAGGGATTTTTAAATAGGTAAGCAGGGAAAAGAATAATGGGAGGGGAGGGCTACATTTAAACTCTCATTGTAACTTCTTGGCAGGGACATGAGCAGCTGTTAAAGAGCTTACGGGCCCCCTGGAATAAATCCACTTCAGCAGCTCTTACAGCCTGCTGGAAAGGAACTTTGTTTGGCACGTTTGTGACCTGGAATTGCTTAATTTTTTGAAAACTGGGCCTGCTCTTGCCCCTTAAGTCTCTTCTGCAGCAGTTGATAAGCAGTTTCTCTTCTGTCAAGGAAAATGCCAGAGAGAAATGCCAGGAATGCAGACAGCAGGTGGGGACTGACAGATGTGCTTATCAATCAGGACAGACTTGGTTACAGAGTGGCTTATTTATTTAAACAGCTACTGTTTGCCTCTGGCATAGTTTATACAGGGCCTCTCAATCCCCTTTTAGCATATACTGGGACTCAAGAGTGAAAGGCGGTGTAGTGCCGTGGGAGGATTTGGGGAGCATACTTCTGCCTTAGCTCAGCCTGTGTCCAGCAGACCCCTCTCTTCACATCTGGCACATCTTAATAGCATGTTAACTTGAAAGCAAATAATGTGGTAGATGTTGGGAGCAGGTTATGGGAAAATCTTACCTTCCAGAACAGCAATGTAGGAGGCAAGAAATTCTGCTCTGAAGCAAATTCCAGTGCAATGAACTAAGCTTACTGGACTGGGCTTGTCCGTGTAAACAGTTTCACAGCAGTTAGCAATTCCAAATAAATTGTTTCTACAAGGTTCCCTGTTTTTCAGTGACCAGATACTTTGTTGAAACGTCTTGCATTGTTAGAGCATCTTAACTGGCAAACTGCAAAGCTTCAATCTGCACTAGGGTAAAGAGCTGTTTCACCAGTCCAATTGGAAGGTAGATGACAGTAGAACAACTTCTTGGTTAATTCATGCTCTGGGTGCTGCCACTCCTGATTTCTAAACACCTTGCGCTTGGCACAGGAAGGTGGGGAAGATTTAATGAAATGCAAACACTGGCCGAACGAGGGAAAGCCGGTGTTTGCTGATGTGTGAGCAGCTTTTTTGTGGCAGCAATTCACATTGGTGTGCTTATCCCTTGGAAGGTGGCAAAGACCCATGGTTTGTGTTTTAACCAACTTTATTAGGCAAACTTAAAAAACAACAAATAGTTTAGCAGCACCTTAAAGACTAACAAACATGTAGATGGTATCGTGCTTTCATGGGCACAAGTGGGCTGTGCCCACGAAAGCTCATGATGCTATCTACATGTTTTGTTAGTCTTTAAGATGCTGCAAGACTCTTCGTTTAAGTTTTTCCAGTTACATCCTAACTTGGCTACCCCTCTGAAGTTTTTTATTAGTCAAGTTTTACATTAAAGGTTTCCATGGGTGAGGCCAGCCAGCAGAGTCGCTCACACCGCATTGATTCTTTGCCAGTTTGGGGGGCTTCCGACGCAGGGGGAGCCAGTCATTACATGAGGAGGGTCTCTGGGTCCATCCCTCCTCTTTCTGGGCTGAGGAGGTGAGGGGGGGATCTCGCCCCCACAGGGCACTGTCTTGTGAGGAGATGCCCTTACTGACTGTTATCTTCAGGATCTGGAGTCTAAATAAGCCAGCTCCTACTCTGGGCACTGTCAGAGGTATGACAAATAAACACCTCACACAGATCCAAGCTGTAATCTCTGGGGGGGAGGAGAATTCCAGCCTCCCAGTTGCCCAAAACTCAATCCCCAGGTTTCACTGCATAGAAGGTGAAAAGAATCAATCAGCTTTAACTTGTCTGCTGGTATGGGGAAAATCCTTTCCAGCCTCAAGAGTGACCATAGCTTGCAGCAACTTACTTAAGAGCGGAGAGTAGGTTTATTGCTAGAAACAATAAAGCCATTGCAGAGAAACTAAATTAACTCTGTGCATTGGTCTTCACAGTAGAGGATGTGAGGGATATTCCCAAACCCAAGCCATTCTTTTTAGGTGACAAATCTGAGGAATTGTCCCAGACTAAAATATTACTAGTGGTCTTTTTGGAACAAATTGATAAACGGTAATAAGTCATCAGGACCAGATGGCATTCACCTAAAAGTTCTGAAAACTTAAATGTGAACTACTACATGTGGTTTGTAACCTATCCTTTAAATCAGCTTCTGTATCAAATGATTGGGAGATAGCAAATGTGACATTAGTTTTCAAAAAGGGCTCTAGAGGTGGTCCTGGCAATTACAGACTGGTAACTCTAATTTCAATACCGGGCAAACCCAAGAACAAAGTTGTCAGACACAAAGATAAACGTAATTTGTTGGAGAAGAGTCAACAACATCCTTTTTGTAAAGGAAAATCTGTCCCCGCAATCTACTAGACTTCTTTGAGGCACTCAACAAGCATATGGACAAGGGGGATCCAGTGGATGTAGTGTACTTAAATTTCCAGAAAGCCTTTGACAAGGTCCCTCACCAAAGCTCTTAAGCAAAGTAAATGCTCATGGGATAAGAGGGAAGGTCCTTTCATGGATTGATAACTGATTAAGAAAAAGGAAACAAAGGGTAGGAATAAGTGGTCAGTTTTTAGATTGGAGACGGTGTCCACCAGGAATCTGTATTGGGAGTAAACCTATTCAACATATTTATAAATTATCTGGAGAAAGGGATATGTGTATGTGTGCGCACACGTGTGTATTTAGAAATGTCTGACTGTCTGTGCAAGAACGTCTCCTAAACAGTAACAAGCTAGGGCCACCAAATTTGGTAGGCCGCTTCCTCTTACACTGACTTAAAGCAAGGTCAGGATTTGGTTGTGCCAGGAAGAAGGGAAGTGGCAGGAATGGGGCTTTTCCCCCCAGCATGGAAAGGGAGGATGTGATCCTCATACTCACCACTGTGGGCAGTGAGCAAAGACAGGATACTGCACAGTGGGCACTGGGGGCAGCCGCACCAGCATGAGGCTGACCAGCTGGGGATGAGCTCTGCATGTTGCCAGCCCTGGCCACCTTCTGTGGGTAAGGAATTCCCCCTTCCATAGCCATGTGGAGGGCACAACCCTCCCCTCCGCCTGCTGTGAGGCTCCTACAGGCTCTAGCAATTCCACCCCCTCACCACTTCATCCAGAGCATAGGGAGTCCCTTCATCCCCTTCCTCCTTCCCCCCACCCCCATGCTTCTTCATGGGGCCTGGGGTTTCCCTTCCCTCCTAGGCCGATTCACCCAGACTTTGGGATCTGACCCCAGCACAACTCCTCACAAGGGCCTAGGGATGCCCCCCACCCGCAGCTCCTCTTGAGGCCTGGGGTTCCCTCTCTCCACGTGGCTCCTCATGGGACCAGGCTGTGCCCTCCTTCACCCCCCCCTGCCCCCCCGCCCAATGCCGCTCCTCCTTAGTTTCCAACCAACCATTTCTTGAGTTACACACCAGAGCAACACTGGGTAAATCTACTAATAATGCACGTTGGAAAACACCCTAGCTATCCACGTACAATGACAGGGACTAAATTAGCTGTTACCACTCAAGTGAGAGATCTCAGAGTTACTGTGGATTGTCCTTTGAAAACTTCCTCCTTGTGTGCAGCAGCAGTCAAAAAAGCAAACAATATTGGGAATCATTAAGAATGGAATAGATAATAAGATATTATTGCCTTTATATAAATCCATGGTGTGCCAACATTTTGAATATTGTGTGCGGATGTGATCCCCTCATCTCAAAAAAGATATCTTGTTGGAAAAAGTTCAGAAAAGAGCCAAAAAAAAAAAAAAGTGTAGGAGTGTGGCACTGCTTCTGTATGAGACATTAATTTAATCCTATGAAAACAGGACTTTTCAACTTAGAAAAGAGATGACTTAAGGAGGGATATGATAGAGGTCTACAAAATCATGATGGGTATGGAAAAAGTGAATTAAGAGTTGTTTGCACCTTCTCCTAACACAAGAACTAAAGGTCACCAAATGCAATTAATAGGTAGATTTAAAAGAAAATGAAGTTATTCATACAACACACAGTCAGTCTGTGAAACTCCTCGCCAGAAGATGTTTTGAAGGCCAAGACTATAACCGGGTTCAAAAAAGAGCTAGATAAATTTATGGAGGATAGGTCCATCAATGGCTGTTAACTAGGGTGGGCAAGGATGGTGTCCATAATCATTGCTTGTCAGAACCCTGAAATGGGTGACAAGGGATGGATCACTTGATTCCCTGTTCTGTTCATTCCTTCTAGGGCCAGATGACAGGATACTAGGCTAGCTGGACCTTTGTCCATTCTTACATAAACAGGAAGTGGCCGTGAGCAAATGGCTCAATCTTCTGAGCTAGGCTCAAGTCCCCCTGATTTGGCACAAGTTCTGTGCAGGCTTGTGTGACCCTGCCTGTCCTGTCCATTTTGCCTTCATCTGTTGTAGAAACCCCCAAAACATTCTTCACTAGGTTTGGGGCCCTCTTGGAAGTGGAAGAAAACTAAAGGACAAGTGACATTGGAAACTTTATTGCAGCCCTGTGTGTCCACTCTGATTTACTTGCTGGTACTTGACCTAAATAAAGGAGACCCTGTAAAATTGAACTTCTAAGACAAGCCCAAGTGAGCCACAGACTTGCAGTTGTGATTAGAAGAACCCTTCTTTAGATGAGTTTCTGGGAGTATGGAGAGGCCACTTCAGCCTCACTGGACACTGTAATAGAGCAAGTCCCTTCTAGGGAAGTTAGCATTTAATCGATTAAGTGATAAGCTGATGCTTATCAGTTAATGCTATTGGTTAAACTCAGCTGGCTGCCAGGGAGGTTGCTTCACTGCAGCAGGGCAGCAAAAGCCTCCTCCCCGGGAGCCCAGTGAGCAAGAGCTGCTGGCTCCGTTCCCAGAGAGCTGAGCCGGCAAGGACTAGCAGCCCTTCTCCCAGGGCGGCTTCACTGTGGGCTCTGCAGAATAAAGCTAAGCTTTATATTGCAGAGTCCACAACACATGTAACTGCACGACATGATTTTTAACATCCTCAGTCTCTTCTGAGTTTTTCCAACAGTATTGGAAGGAAAACTTGACTGTCTTCTGAAAGAACAACGAGAAGTCTTGTGGCACCTTATAGACTAACAGATGTATTGGAGCATAAGCTTTCATGGGCAAAGACCCGCTTCGTCAGATGCATGTAGTGGAAATTCCAGTGGAATTCTTGCAGATTCAGACTAACACTGCTACCCCTCTGATACTTGTCTTTTGAAAGCCATCGATGTCTGTAGAACTGACCAACTTGGAATTTAGTCAGCTTTTAAAAAACAGTTCAAGGTCGTTTTGGTCACCACACCTCTACCAATTTTTGTGGCTCTGCAAACATATTTTTCTTACAAACCAAACCCAAACTCCCTCATTTGTTGCTGTGTGGAAGACCCCCTCAAACAGAGGAGACTGACATTCTCATGCACCAGGGAAGCAATAAAACCTAAATAAGCACAGTGCTGTCAAGTGCAGCATATAAACTAGGGATGTGAAATCCCATTTACTCAGTTAACCGGTTAAGGTTAACTGATAAAATGGGGGCAGGCAGAGGTGGGGTCGTTCTAGCTCGCTGGGCGGAAGTGGCCTCCTGCCAACCACAGCTAGGTTGGAGTGACCACAGGTGGGGGGGCTGCTCCAGTCTGGCGGCTGGCTCCCTCCCATCCCCCCGTTACTGCTCCCAGCCCGCGAGCCCTGCAGGGCTGGAGTAGCCCTCCATCCACGGCAGGCTGCTTCTGGGTAATGGTTAGCCATCACCCAGTAAGGGTGATGCTTACACTTGGCTGGCTATCCATTCGCATCCCTAATATGAACACACTGAAAAAAGATGGCAAGTACAACTAACCACAGCAGCAGATCAAAAACATTTTCAGGGCCCTGATTTGAGATGATGGCCCTGCAAAAATTAAGAGAGTTTCTAGCCCTTAAAGTTGCCAAGAGCTTTTCAAGTGTCCTTATGCATCACTGTCCTTGAGTTTGCTCTCGGGTCTCTGTTCAGAGCCACTGCCTAGTGTCTATGGAGCACAGTTGGGCAGCAGTTTTAAAAGTATAGACATTCATACTGTCCATTGCCCTGGTACCCCCTTATCCATTCTGTTCCTGACTTTGCTCAGAGTTGTTAATCAGCAGCAGAAGGAGATTGACAAACATGCTCAGTTTCACAGTGCTGTGGTCACTGCACAATCATCAGGTTCACTGTACTGCTGCTGGGGCAGGTGGCCAAGGAGGTGCTCTTTGCAAGGCCAGACCCAGCAAATGGGTGCTGGGAAGTGGACTAGCTTTAGCTAGAGCTGCCAAGCAAGCCTGGATTGGAATCTAGGCCTCTCCCCAGGGTGCTGATTGCTCCCTAGAGTTTATAAATTGGAGTTATATTTTAGCTCTTCTGACTAGTAAGCAGGGCCATCCTTTGGGGGGCGCAGGGCCAGGGCCAGCACTCATAGACTTTAAGGTCAGAAGGGACCATTATGATCATCTAGTCTGACCCCCTGCACGATGCAGGCCATAGAATCTCACCCACCCTCTCCTAGAATAATCTTCTCATCTCTATCTCAGATATTGAAGTCCTCAAATGGTTTAAGGACCCCAAGATGCAGAGAATCCTCCAGCAAGTGATCCGTGCCCCATGCTACAGAGGAAGGCGAAAAACCTCCAGGGCCTCTGCCAATCTACCCTGGAGGAAAATTCCCTCCCGACCCCAAATATGGCGATCAGCTGAACCCTGAGCATGTGGGCAAGACTCACCAGCTAGACAACCAGGACCAGTCCCAACTAGATCAACCCAGTCGGGTTTGTCAAGCCGAGACTTAAATACCTCTAGGGATGGAGACTGCACTACTTCCCTAGGTAGCCCATTCCAGTGTTTCACCACTCTCCTAGTGAAATAGTTTTTCCTAATATCCAACCTGGACCTCTCCCACCACAACTTGAGCCCATTGCTCCTTGTTCTGCCATCTGTCACTACTGTGAACAGCCTTTCTCCATCCTCTCTGGAACCTCCCTTCAGGAAGTTGAAGGCTGCTATCAAATCCCCCCTCACTCTTCGCTTCTGCAGACTAAACAGACCCAACTCCCTCAGCCTCTCCTCATAGGTCATATGCTCCAGCCCCCTAATCGTTTTGGTCGCCCTCCGCTGGACCCTCTCCAATGCGTCCACATCCTTTTTGTAGTGGGGGGCCCAGAACTGGACACACTACTCCAGATGTGGCCTCACCAGAGCCGAATAAAGGGGAATAATGACATCTCTGGATCTGCTGGCAATGCTCCTCTTAATGCAACCTAATATGCCATTAGCCTTCTTGGCTACAAGGGCGCCCTGTTGACTCATATCCAGCTTCTCATCCACTGTAACCCCCAGGTCCTTTTCTGCAGAACTGCTACTTAGCTGGTTGGTCCCCAGCCTGTAACAATGCTTGGGATTCTTCCATCCCAAGTGCAGGACTCTGCACTTGTCCTTGTTGAACCTCATCAGATTTCTTGTGGTCCAATCCTCCAATTTGCCTAAGTCACTCTGGACTCTATCCCTGCCCTCCAGCGTATCTACCTCTCCCCCTAGCTTAGTGTCATCTGCAAACTTGCTGAGGGTGCAATCCATCCCCTCATCCAGGTCATTAATAAAGATATTGAACAAAACCGGTCCCAGAACCGAACCTTGGGGCACTCCGCTAGAAACCGACTGCCATCCTGACATCGAGCTGTTGATCACTACCCGCTGGGCCTGGCCTTCTAGCCAGCTTTCTATCCATCTTACCGTCCATTTATCCCAATCCACATTCCCTTAACTTGCTGGCAAGAATATTGTAGGAGACGGTATCAAAAGCCTTGCTAAAGTCAAGGTATATCACATCCACTGACTTTCCCATGTCCATAGAGCCAGTTACCTTATCATAGAAGCTAATCAGATTGGTCAGGCACAACTTGCCCTTTGTGAATCCATGCTGACTATTCCTAATCACTTTCCTCTCCTCCAAGTGCCTCAAAATGGATTCCTTAAGGATCCCTTCCATGATTTTTCCAGGAACCGAGGTAAGACTGACCGGCCTGTAGTTCCCTGGATCGTCCTTCTTCCCTTTTTTGAAGATGGGCACTACATTTGCCTTTTTCCAATCATCCGGGATCTCTCCCAATCTCCACGACTTTTCAAAGATAATGGCCAAAGGCTCCTCAATGACATTTGCCAACTCCCTCAGTACCCTCGGATGCATTAAGTCCGGACCCATGGATTTGTGTATGTTTAGCTTTTCTAAATAGTTCCTAACCTGTTCTTTACCCACTAAGGGCTGTCGATCTTCATCCCATCTTGCGTCACTTAGCGCATTAGTCCGGGAGCCCACCTTGTCCGTGAATACAGAGGCAAAGAAAGCATTGAGTACTTCAGCTTTCCCCACGTCATCTGTCACTAGGTTACCTCCTTCATCCAGTAGGGGCCGCACACCCTCTCTGATCACCTTCTTCTTGTTAACATGCCTGTAGAAACCTCTCTTGTTATCCTTCACATCCTTAGCCAGTCGCAATTCCATTTGCGCTTTCGCCTTCCTGATAACCCCTCAGCATTCTCGAGCTATACACTTAAACCCCTCCCTAGTCATTTGTCCAAGTTTCCACTTTTTGTAAGCTTCCTTTTTGTGCTTAAGTTCACCAAGGATTTCCCCTGTAAGCCAATCCGGTCTCCTACCACGTTTGCCTCTCTTGCTACGCATCGGGATGGTTTCTTTCTGTGCCTTCAATAAGGCTTCTTTAAAATAGTGCCAGCTGTCCTGGACTCCTTTCCCCTTCATGTTAGCATCCCAGGGGATTCTGCCCATCAGGTCTCTGAGGGAGTCAAAATCTGCTTTTCTGAAGTCCAAAGTGTGTATTTTACTACTCTCTTTTCTTCCTTTGGTCAGGATCCTGAAATCTACCATCTCATGATCACTGCTTCCCAGGTTGTCACCCACCTCTGCTTCCCCTATTAGTTCCTCCCTGTTTGTGAGCAGAAGGCCAAGCTGCGCACGGCCCCTGGTCGGATCCTTCAGCACTTGTACCAAGAAGTTATCCCCAACATTCTCCAAAAACTTCCTGGATTGCCTGTGTACTGCCGTATTGGTTTCCCAACAGATGTCAGGGTGATTAAAGTCCCCTACGAGAACCAGGGCCTGCGCTCCCTGCAGGCCCCCCTGTACCAACCCTTCTCCCAAACTCTGCCCTTGTTCCACCCCAACTGTGTCCCTTTCTGCCCCTGTTCTGACCCTTTGCCCTCTCCCCCATGTGACGTAAAGTGGGGGGAGGGTTATTTGCCAAGCAGCAGCAGGGATTGTCCCCCCGCCCACCTGCACTCACCATGGTGGCGGGAACCAGAACAGTCTGCTGGACTCTGCCATGCTGTCCTCCCATCCCACTGGGCCTCTCTTCTCTGTGACGGCAGAAAGCGGAATGCCCAGGGACCAGGGGGCTCTAATTCCTGCTGCCATGGAGAAGCTGCACGCAGCAGGCTGAGAGAGGATGGGGTGGGGAGCAGATTGCCGATGATTCTGGCTCCCGTTGCTGTGGTGAAGGGGTGTGGGGCGACCCCTGCTTCCACCCCACCAAGCCTGTCCATAGGCTTGGGCAGTCGCCCTGAGCCATTCTATGGATGGGATGGCTCTGCTAGTAAGTTATAGAGTTGAAAACCAGAAGGGACCACCAGGTCTCCTAGTGTGACCTCAGTATCACATGCCACCAATACTGTACCCAGATCTTGCATGCTACACCCAACAACTGAGCTGAGACCACAGTGTTACGGACCACAGGAGCAGGGGGCAGGAAGGCTCAGAGTACACTAGTGTCCAAGGCTCCTGTAATGGTAAGGAAATAATTGGAATTGGTAAACTTTTCAATCCTATTCTTAACCACTTTGCGCTCCCTCTAAGGCCCCACTGTGGTCAGGAGGCCTAGTTACATTAATGTGGATGGAACTATACCATGCTGCTCTAATGGGTTAAACCAGTGATCTCCAATCTTTTTATACCCGAGATCACTTTTTAAATGTCAGGACAAGCCAAGATCTACCCCATCCCTTCCCCAAGACCCCATCCCTTCCTTGAAGCCCCGCCCTCTCTGTTCCCCTCCTCTCCATCACTTGCTATTTCCAGCCCTTATACCAGTGGTCACCAACCAGTAGATCGGGATCTGCTGGTAGATCTTGGAGCCTCTGACAGGTGATCCTGATGGGTTTGGCCAAGACATTGTCAAGCCCAGCACTTCAGCTGCCACCCCCCCTGTCCCCCCAGACTGCTGCGCATCTCCTGCCCTTTGCCTTGGAGCTATCCCGGCAGGAGCCTCAGCTTTCTGTGCAGGGCAGGGGAGGGAGAGGAAGGGGCGCTGATGTCAAGGTGCCCCCTCTCACACCCTCTATCCTATCTCCACAGAGCAGAGATGGGGCACAGCAGGACTTGGGATAGAGTTTGCTGGCTGCTTTTGAGAGTGGTGCAGGGCCTGGGCAGGGGTGAGCTTATCTTAGCCCCACTGCACCACCCCCCAAAAACCACCTGAGGTAGGCAGTTCCCAGATCCTGAAACCCTACCCCAGTCATGAACCCCCTTCAAGTCCCTGCCCTAGCCTCAAGCACCTTGACATCCAAATGCCCTCCCAGGGCCTGCACATAGAACCCCTTCTGGCACCTCAACTGCCTCTCCCAAGCTCAGCTCAGAGCCCCTCTCACACTCCAAATCCCTTAATCCAAGACCAGAGCCTGCACCCCAGCCCGCTGCCCCTGCCTGATGAAAGTGAGGGAAGGTGGGGGAGGGAAGGAGGATGGAATAAGCCGGGGTGGGGTCTCGGAGACAGGGCACAAAGGAGGCGGGGCAAGGGTATTTGGGTTTGAGGTAGATCTTGGATTGCACTTAAATTCAAGAAGTGATCTTGTGCTTCAAAAGGTAGGAGACCCCTGCCTTATACACTCTCAGGTATGGCTACACTGCCGCTTTTTTCGATCCTTCTGTCGGAAGAGGTTTTTCCAACATTTGGCCCGTCTAGACTGGGCCAAATGTCGGAAAAACCCCTTCTTTCATAAGCCCCCTTATTCCTCCTTCCATGTTTGCTCTTCCGCTAAAAAAAGCAGAAAAGTTTTTCTGTGTGTGGCCTAGTGGGGGGAGGGGGGGGCTGTCTGCTCTGTAACCTGGTGTCCCCCTGCGCTGTGAGGTGTGATTCCCACTGACTCACCCACGTGTTGTGAGGCAGTGTCAGTGCCTTGCTGGTTGCTGTGCTTGGGCTGTGAATGACCCTACTGGCCTCGGCCTGTGAGCACGGCCCAGCAGGGGGGCTGCCTAAGTCATGTAGACAAAGACCCAACCAGTCAGATGAGTGAGGGAACTAGGGGAGTGAGTGTTCGGGGGAAGGGTCAGTCTGGGGCTGGAGCCATGAGGGAGACAGACTGAAGCTGCTGGGGCTGAGGGCCAGGGTGACGGACCCCTAACTCAAGGGTCTGAAGCATCCTGGCCCCGAATCCTGTAATCACACCACGTCTGTGCTATGCTGTATCTTGGAGGAGCAATAAACCCTCTCTCTTCTACTGCTGGCGGAATCTGTTCTTGCTGCTACGGGGGTGCAGTGTCAGGGGAACCCCAACACATCACACCAGGATACCTCCGGTATCCCGGAAAAGCTCTTGTAGTCTAGCCATACCCTCACTGGGTTGAGACAGGAGGTGCGGGCTCTGGGGTGGGAATGAGGGATTTGGGTGCGGGAAGGGGTGAGAGGTGCAAGCTCTGGAGGGGATCTGGATGCAGGAGGATGTGGAGAAGGGGATGCTGGCTCGGGGTGGGAGCTCCAGGCTGGGGAGTGTTGGGGTCAGGTGGAGGGTTGGGGTGCTGAGCAAGCTGCAGGCTTGTGTATGTGAGGGTTCAGGAGTTTGGGTTTCGGTGCATGAGGGGCTCAGGGCAGGGATGTTGGGAGTATGATGGGCTCAGGACACAGATTTGCAGTGTGTGGATGGTGCAGGAGTGTTGTGGCAGAAGACTGGGGATGTGGGGGTGCAGGAGTTTGGGGATGTGAAAGGCTCAGGACAGGGGGTTCCAGTGTATGATAGGCTCAGCTTTGGGGTCGGGGGTGGTGGTGCAGGAGTGTTATGATGCTGTGGCCAGATGGGGGCTTGGCCCCAATTGGGGGCTTGTTGGCCAGGCTTCATTTTTAAATAAAATATGTCAAACACAAAGTTTCAGCATTGTCTTTATTTACGAGAGGGGCGGGGAACCTGTTCTGAGTCAGGGGTCACTGACCCACAGAAAAATCAGTCGGGGCCACACAAGTGAGATGCAAAAAAACAACCCCTCCAAAACCCCACAAACCTGACTAACATGGGTGCTGGTGGGGGCAGGGGACCGGGAGTCTCCAGCATGCGCTTCCTCCTGGGACTCCTACCCCTGCCCCCCTCAGGAAGGCAGCAGGGGGAAAGAAGTCTCCAGCGTGCGCTTCCTCCCGCCCTCCTCTCCACCCACAGGAAGGCAGCAGGCAGAAGGAAGTCCCCAGTGCGCCACAGACCTGGCCTTTCAGGTACCGCGCTGGGTATTTGGAGAGGGGGGAGCAGCCTGCGCACTTCCTAAAACCCAGAAGTGGCGCACAGCTGCGGGACTGCCCCAGCCCACAGGAAGCTGGCGCTACTTCCATGTCGCTGGAGGTAGCGTCAGTGGGGGTTTCTTGGGGGGTGTGGAGAAATGGGGAGGGGACCCGAACGCCTCCTGATTGACCGGTCGAGCCCTGCTGATCCACAGGTTGGTGACCATGGGGGTTAAACCCTGGACAGTCCAAAATTAGACGCTGGCTATAACTATTAGTGGGTCTCCTGGCTCAGTTACTGAAATAGATACTGATGTTCTATCTTGTGATAGCAGTTTGCATTAGTGGCAAACCTCGTAAGCATTGCTTGCAGTTAAGTTTGTCCAGCACTTCTTACTTAAGACCTTGTTGCTTTCAGTTGCTTCCAACTTGACTTAATTTTAACTGTTGGGTCTGGAATTTTTTCTGGGTATCTGCCACTGGCTCCATTTAAGTTTCAGCAAATACTATTCGTACATTTCCAAGAATTAGGGGAAAGTTCTTTATTTTGCCCAGGCTTTAAAAAAAAAAAATACACACAATAGTTTTGTGGAGAAGCTGTAGCACAAAGATGGGGAATTTTGTTTAGGGTCAGGGGCTGCTGATGTACAGAAAAATCAGTTGGGGGGAGCTCACACAAGTGAGAAGCACCAAAAAAAAAACCAAACCAAAACAACAACCCCCAAACCCTCTGATGTGGCCCCTGACTGAGAGGGAGAAAGACATTCCCCTTGCACACCAAAGGCTAGGGTGCCCAGGCTAATAGATTTTTTGTGTGTGTTCCAGCCCTGTAGAGAGGGTAGCAGGGGGGCTGGAGTGCCATCGTGGGCTCCCTAATGCTGGGGGGGAGCCCTGAACTTCGGGGCCAGATCCAGGCAAGGCGGGGGGGGGGTCTACATCTGGCCCCCAGGCCTTAGGTTCCCCACCCCTGCTATAGCACCTCCATGTTTGAAATTTGGCAGTTGTATTGCCCTGGTGTCAGGCATGTGCTTTTTGCCAGCGCCGTGAGAACTCACCCAAATTTGGCAAAGTTACAAGCATTTGAAAATCTGAGTTTGCACATGTTCATCATAGATTTGTGGCAAGTGAGCTAAATTCTCCAGTGATTCCATCTGCACTGGGCATTCTCCAGCCTGGGAGCACAGGAGCTAAGCAGGACTTTCTCCACAGCTGCTGCTCATGGCAACTGAGGGCTCTCTTGGCACCAGGCACTCAACTGAGAACAGGGAGCATCTTTTGTGCTCTCTGAGTTCCTGGAACCTGGTATCCAAGTAGCATGGAGAAGGAACCAGCCTGATTTGAATGCAGAGGAGGGTAGCCAGATGTATGGTGATGAAGGGGAGTGAATTGTGACAGGGGTGGGAGACTGTTGAAAGCAGGTGGCAGGTTGCATTGTCAACCTTAATTCTGGCATTTCTGAACTTTGAGTGCTTCATTTTGCAACCTTAATGTCCGTTTTTAAATCTCTGATGTCCTTGTGAGTGTTTTAGAGGCCGCTGCAGGGTGACAAGCAAGGGGGGATGGAGAATGAGATGCTTGAGACCTTTAATACAGGCTCTGAGGAAATAAGCTCTATTCCCTCATCCTTGGATAATTGGTGCTGGGAGAAGTGCTGTAGTTCTTTTGGATGCATTTTCTACTCTGTTTGGGGAAGGTGTATGGATATGTCCTGGCTGCAGTTGGGGTAGATTTGACACTGCTACTCTGTCTTTTCCTTTGAGGGCCAGGCTTTGCTCGCTCTGACCTGTGATTAGATGTGAGAAGTCCCCAAAGTGCAACATCATTAAATGGTGGAACTGGTAGGAACCATGAGGGGTCATCTAGTCCAGTCCCCTACACTTGTGGCAGGACCAGGCACTAGAGAAGTAACAACTAGTCGACTAGCCAATGAGCAAATGCTTATTGGATAGTTGACTAGTGACTTGACTAATTGCTGTCCCTCTGCCGCTGCCTCTATCAGAGAGAGGCAGCAAGGGGGTGAGCAGGAGCCGTTAGCTGTGGGGAGCCAGCTTAAAAGCTAGTGTGGTGGGGTAGGGGAGGCAGAGGCGTAGAAGGGAACTGGGAGTAAGCCAGGGATCAGCGAGCCTAGCGGCTCTTAATACATTTAAAAAGTACAAGCATAGGAATGGGACCAGGTGCCAGCCAGGACAGCTGATTCCTGGCTCACACCTGGGCCCCCCCACTGTGGCATTTCCATTCTGCAGTTCCACCCCCCATTGACGAGTTGTTGGAATGTGTTCTGACCTAGGATGGGGGCTACACAGGGTTGCTTGGCCAGCACTCTCTCACCGGTGGTCTAGCTGTCAGTGCAGCAGGATCAGTGGTGAAGCACTAGCATAAACCAGCTACAAAGAATATGAACCAGCATTGTCTGACCAGCAAGGGGCATACAGACTGACTGTTCAGGGAGTCTCAGCAGCCTGTAAAGCAGCAATTATTTTTGGTGTAATCTCTCATGTCAGGGGATGTGGAGGGAGGAGAATTTCCTGATGTGCACAATTCACTCTTCCTTAATGAAACCAGTTAAACCAAAACTGAAAAGAGTTAAAGCACCATCCCAGAATTTTGCTGGAAAGAGGTTCTCCCTAGAGACCAAGTTTGTAGTCAGCTGAACTAGTTATACAGCATACTTCTCTGTTCATGGCTGGATGTGCCACACTCAGCAGCACCAAAGTCAAACCTGCCCACCAGCACAGGAGTGGTCTAGCTGGAAATACTGTAGCTCTTGCCTGTACCTGCAAATCTTGTAATGACACTATGTTGGGGAAACAATGCACAACCATGGGGGTAAAAGAAGAATAACTTGCAAATCTCAGTGCGCTTAATGAGTATCTAATTCTTGCTGCTGCCCCCTGGGGATTGGAATCCCATTCCAGCCTGTGGAACCAGAATGGATCCGAGTACAGTAAGCGGGTTCCCGTGGTTTGAATCGTAAAAGGAAAGCAAACTAAATAGGCCTTCAGCGGTGATTGGTCTGCCGTCTATAGCTTTATGCTGCCTGTGAGTTTTCCTGAGCACTTCTCCAGCCAGGCCTGCATACTCTTTGAACGTCTAGTTTGCTTCTACCACCATGCTGCACCATTGAAAATAACATTAGATTGAAGTGCTTGAGACTCATTCAAATTGACTTATCTGTGAACATTGTGAAATGGGCCAAAAAGTAGTGGTAGGAATATAAACCCAGAATGAAGAGTAGCAGGTGCTGGTAAAATAGGTTTCCTCTAAGCGAATGGAGGGGGAGAAGCAACACCATGGGTCTAAATGATTCCTTGTGACCAGTAAGGGCAGAACAGTGCAGGGGAGTTTGGAAATGCAGGTAGGATACAAAGTAAGATTAATTTTGGGAGTGGGGTGCAGGGGGAGCTAGCACATTTGAGAGGCAATAAACAGTCAGTAAAAGGAAAAACTGAAGGGAAGCAGTGCTGAGAGAAACCTGGAGTGTTTGTGGACATAGCTCTGCACTGTGTATTGGAGTATGGGTGCCCAGGATAATTTGGATTGCTGTGTTTTGTTCTGGCTGCCTTGGTACCAGAAAGATGGCAGTGAGATGAAAAGAATCTAAAGAAGGGTGTTGTGCGGAGAGGAGTAACTTAAGAGGGGAGGTTTAAAGACCTAAATATGTGGAACTTGGCTAAGACATTAGATGTGGGGTGTGTGTTGGGGGAATGGATGGACACAAGAGCCTATAAGTATTTGAAATATGTCAGTAGTGAGCAGGGAGAGGGTGTGGGCATGGTCTGGTTGGGAGTGACAGGATGAAATTACATAGAGAAAAAAAATGTAGGTTGCCTGGCAGAAGAAACTTCCTTAAAGTGTAGCTTGGAAATTGTGCCACCCCCCTTGATATTGAATAGTGGGGAGCTGTCTTGTGACTTTTCTTAAGTCCTCACGGTGGACATCTGTTTAATTAGACACAGAGGAGAATTATCACATGCTTAATATCATGCTTAATTTCATTGTCTCAGGGTTGGGGAGAAGTTAGCATGTTCACGCAATGTGTCTGTCACGCCTCTGCCCATTACCCTCCTTCCCACCCTTCAGAGAAGCCTGTGCTTTAATCAGTGAGCTGGATCAGATTCTTTGCTCGGGGAGAAGACACAGCACGCCACTGGAAGATCTGAGTCCTGTTCCCTACCTGCTGTCTTGTCCCAGTGCTCTGCTTCGGGGCCAACGAGGAGGAGGAACGAACAGGATGGTAGCTCGTGTGTGGATTGGAGGAAGTAAATTATTGATTTTCTTTCATGGAATACTGACTCTCCTCCCAGGTTCTCTAGGAGATTGATATCAAGGTGCAGAGGCACCTTGTTGTGCCCTCAGCCTAGGTTAAAACCTCCAGCACCAGCCTCTACTGCTTTGCAGTGAAACTGTTGCAACGCTTGGTCTTCTGACTAGTCAGCCTCCTTGTCTCCTGCTGGAAATCTTTCTGGTCAGAGCTGCTTTTTGTGGGTGCTATCCTAACCCCTCGTCACCCATCCACTAGAGCTTAGGTGAGAGGGAGTATCCTGAAGGAGCTTCACGCTTTTCTTTTGCCCTGCAAGTGGCTCTCGCCTTCTGCTGTCAGGGTCGTGTGGGCATTGTCCAGCTGAGCTGAGTTACTGGAGTAAGCATATTACCAGACCTAGGCTCAATCTCCTACCACAGCCATTCACCTTCTAGGTTAAGTGCCTACTAGAAGTGGTTGGGCTTCAGAATGCTCTGAGGAGGGTGGTTAACAGGTGTGTGAGCACTCCTTTGGCTCAGTCACCCGCAAGGTCTCCCTGCCACACAAGGAGCAGGTAGAGGCGCAAGTGCCAGCACACACACTGCCCAGCCCATCAGTTACTGATGCCTCTTGCTGTGGCTGTGTGGGATGAGGTTTCTGCCCCCTCCAGTATGCTCATGAGTCCTCTCCTTGGGCCTGTTCTTGGGGGTGAACAACCTGTTTCACTCGAGCTGTCTCCTCTTAGCCAAGGGTTGAATTTCTCAGCTGTGTGCAGCTGCATGGCTCCCAGGTATGTGAGTGGCTCTGTTCCTGGAAAGGAAAGAGGGGGAGGTAGCAGTAGCTGCCTGGCTCCTGAGGAGGTCCAGAGGGGCTATGGTGATGTCTGAGTACCTCTACGGGGATATTTCACTGTACCCTGAGGTTGTAGTTTGAGTGCTTGATCATGGCCATGTTAGGGGGTGTGCTCGCCACGTGCGCTGATGCTGGAAGTTTTTCCCTCAGTAGTGTCTGTAGGGGATCGGCTCTGGTGCCCACAGGGTGCAGCAGAAGTAATTTGGCTTGCATTGTTTGAGCTCCATTCCTACAACTTCTAGAACCTGTAATTTAGTAGTTGAACTAGTTACCCTTTGCAGTAGTTACGAGGCTTTGTTAGTCTCAACCAGGACTCAGCCAGGGGACAGCGCATGCCCCAGTCCCCAGGCTTTAAGCCCCGCCATCACTGCAAATGGCCTGTGCCCATTAGCAATCCACATAATAGCTGTCTTAGGTGCTTGGTCAAGGGCACATAAGCAGCAAGTGTTGTGTCTGCAAGTCCTTCAGACCCAGGACCGAAAAGGAGCGTGGTGTTCAACGTAAACCCCTCCTGTTGGGATTGGCACTCACCCTGTCACCGCAGCTAGGGTCTGACCCAGCTCCTAGCGCTGTGTCCCACCAGCATTGATCCCTGTCCGCAGCTAGGATCTGACCCCGCTCTTAGCGCTGTGTCCCACCAGCGCGGTCTGTGAGCCAGCATTGATCCCTATCCACGGCTCCAGGTAAGATGGACGAGTGTCTCCTGCGGTTACAGGGTTACCCCACTACACGGTTTTGAACATCCCTCATCTTTAAGGTTCCACAGGACTCCTCATTTTTGCAGCTACAGACTAACACAGCTACCCCTCAACTAGTTACGTAATAACTGTCTCTTGCCAGGTCTGTCAGGAGGGCTGACAGGTCAGCTGACACAGCTGGAGTGGATTCATTGATAACTTACAGGCTGTGCTCAGACCTGGTAGCCAGAGAGCTGCAGCCTGACTCGGAATGGCTAACAGGTGGCTGGACTTGCTTCTTGAGAAAGGGATGCTGGAGCTCCCGTCGGCTGCTGAGCCCTGAAGGAACCTCACCCCACAGCAGTGTCTCCTCTGGCCCAGCATAGAGCACTGCTCAGTCTGGTATCAGGAGATGGGGGGCCTGCATTTTCTTGTGCCCCTATGTGGAAAAGGCTCCTTCGGGCTTCCCGAGGACAGAAGCTGCAGCACGACACAAATGCAGTGGAGAAACTTATTGGCAGAAACCAATAAGTTTCTCCACTGCCCTGGGTTGGGGAGCTGCACTGGAGATGTGGTTATCACTCTGGGCCGACATGAGCTGTGAGCACTGCAGGGAGGGAATGGGAGCAGGAATGAACTCAGAAGGAAGAGGAGAGCAAGCGTGAGAGTTGGGGCACCAAAGGGGAGAGAAGGGGCTACAAAAGTGGCAGGAGAAGCAGCCAAATAAGAAATGCTGAAGACAGGTCCGTGTGAACAAGGAGGGGATAGCACCTGATGCAGGCAAGATGCCATACAGACAGGAGTGGGAGGGGAGCGGGCTGAGGGGTCCAGTGCGTGCTTGTTGTCCCACTTCCAATTTGGCTATGCATTGCTAATGTTGAAAGCTAGAGTTGGGGACAGTTGTTTTGGGGGGGCTTGCGGGCCTTGGGAGCAGAGGCAGTTGTCCTGCCCCAGGCTGCTCTCACTGGGGTGCATTTCTTCAGGGAAATGCTCTGTGTAATTAGCGTTCCAGTTCATCCACGTGCTAGTTTGACTGCGGCGTTCTTGGAAAGGCTGCCTCGTTGCATTGTCGCTCCTGTCTCTGCAGCAGTCCCTCCGGCTACCCCAAGGTGCTCCGAGCGCTCGGGCCCTAGCAGTCGGCAGAAGGGCCCGTGTTTCTATGGAGAGGCTGTACTCTAGTGTGAGCAGGGACTGCTGGAGCTGCTTGCTCTCCACTGGGAATGAGCCTCTTGCATTTGCACAGTAGGCCTGGGAGGGAGGGAGGGCAGATGAATTAGGCAGGTGGGTTTCTCGCCTGCTGTCCAGTGTTCTGAGAGGGGCGTAGCTAGTACTGACGTGACCTCTTCTTCCTCCCTCAGGTTCAGGAGACTCCCAGGATGCTGCTGCTCTGAGGCCCAGCACACAGGCTTTCCAAGTGGTGTAGTGTCGGAGCCTGCAGGAAACATGACTGTGGGATTTGTACTGGTTCCCCCTGTGCTGGGGAGGACTTGGCTGCTGCTGTTGCTGGAGGCTGCTTTCGTTCAGTGCTATTGGCCCAGTGAACCTTCCAGAGTTGCACAGGACTGGGAAAACCAGCTGGAGGCCTCCATGCATTCGGTGCTATCGGATCTCCACGACACAGTTCCAGCAGTGCTGGGGATTCCAGACAGCTCTGCGGTGGTGGGCCGTTCCTTCCGAGTCCTCATCCCTGCAGATTTAATTGCTTCCAGTGGAGAAATGGTGCAGGTAAGAAATGCATTAGCCCGCATCCTATCTCACCACCCCTTTCCTTGCAGCCGTGCCCTTGGGAGGGGATAGGCCTGTCTCTGCCCCAGTGTGATGTGGGGTTGGATGCATGGGTCACAGGTGGTGCCATGATTCCAATGCGTGGGAAAGGGAGGCTGGTGGGATCGGGGAAACTTCCATTTCCCTCTTCTGGAAAGTCCTTGGTTTATTTCTCCTGGTTTGAGCACCTTCATCCCAGAGTGAAGAGTAGGGGCAGTCTGGTCTCCTCTGTAGGACCTGGTTTGGTTCAGTGTCTGGCTGCATTAAACCTGTCACGCAACCAGATGCTAGAGCAAAGGGTATACGAATCATTGAAGGACAGTGACCCTCAGCTTCCCAGAGCCAAAGTGCTGGACTACTGCTCTGACACCATGGAGACAAAATATGGTGCCAGAGTGCAGAATCTGTTCTGTAGCTATGGTGCTTGAGCCCATTTGACACGGTGTGTCTTCTCCTCACCCTGTGTCCTCTGGGGAAAGTTGGGGATATTTCTCCTTGTCTGAGAGGAGCTATGATCAAACTTGTGGCTCCCAAGAGAGCCGTATCTGCCTGTCCTCAGGACTTGCAGGTGCTTTAGCTGCAAGAGATGGACTCATGAAAGTGACCCGAACAGGCTGGGGAAGGATAGTGAGAGAGACTATCAGGGTGTCGCTTTCGACTACTGGCAAGGAGCCCTGCCCAGGCAAGGTTCAAGGAAGACTGCTGCTGCGCCTCATGCTTTTCTAGGTTCACTGGCAGCTTGGGCTGGACCATTTCCCAGTCTAAACCTGAGATCATTCATTGCCATTATTCAAGTGGTCGAAAGGGAGCTGAGGGCGAGGGGGCAGCAAAACCTTAGACTTGCCAACTTTTCCTTGTAGGCAGGTTTGCTCAAGAGTCAGAGGGGACAGATCACACCGCTAAGGAACCTGAATCAGAACAGTGAGGTCTGGGGAGGTCCCACTGGCACTAGGAGTTCTGGCCCTGAGGAGTGGCAGTGATAAGCTGCAGACCAGCAGGCCTGGAACACCTGGATTCTCAGTCAGGTGCTGGGCGAGTCCTATGTTTAGGAGCCTGAGAAATGCGACCAAAGGCTGCAGCACTGTGGGGCTGATGAGACTTGCCCAGATGGAAGCTAGGACATGCACTGGTGGCCTGAGCTGTGCTGCTTGCTCTCTTCTGGACCACTGCCGTGTGAAAGCCTGGTTCTCAGCCACTTAGCTCCCAAGCTCCAGGGGAAGTCCAGGGAGCTGTAGCGCAGGAGCAGGCCAACAGTCAGCTTTGAAGTTTTGAGCAGAGGAATTGAGCAGCACCCCCATTTCCCCACCATGTCTAAGCATTGTGAGTTCTGCTCTGCCGAGATCCTTCTGGTCTCCCCCTAAGGCGCCGACTGGGGTTGCAAAGTGAGTGTGAACCCCCAGCCAGCATTTTGGAGGTTTGGTGCAGAATAAACAGCCAGGTGGAGCAGTGGGCAGGTGGTGGTCTAGGCTTTGGTGTTAGGCATACCTGGGACCAGGGGACTCCTTCACCCTGAGCAGTGCTGCAGTAGCTTCAGGAGCACCTCTGGCTGTTCACTCCGGTCTGCCTTGGGCTGAAGAGCAGTCCCTGGTTGGGTGGGGTCACTGGAGAGCTTGGAGAAGAGAAGGGTAGGGCTTTGCCTAGCCCTAATGCTGCAGTCCCTGGGATAAGATTTCTTGCTAGTGGGTCATTGTCTGTCTATTTCTGTAGTGAGCCAGGGTGAGGGAATTGGACACTTTCGGTGAACTCTCAGTAATCAGCTCTGATCTGGAGGGCTGGGACGTATGAGTCAGTCTAATTATAACCAGCTCCGGGCAGGCCTGCAAGCTCCTTGTTTGGTCTCAGCACAGCACTGCTGTTATGGGTTGCTTCCTGCAGCGCTTGGAAAGAGGAGAGGGTAGCTGCGAGGCAGTAGGCTGGCCTAGTAGGCAGGCTGGCTGAAGGTCACTGGCTTAGGCTTAGTTAACCCTATGCCAGCCCACTGGATACCTGCTGAGCTTGGAGGGAGAGGGGTTTAGCTGTGAGATCACAGCACTTGTGGGTGGTAGTTCTCACCTCTGGCCTTGGGCTCATCAAAAGGCCATGACTAGAAAAGAGACTGACTGCCTTTTCGGAAAGCTGGCCAGGGCTTTTTCTGCACTGTTACTGTCAGTGAGACGAATCGGGATTTGGGGAGGGGTTTGAGCTCCGCACAGGCATGCAGCTTGCTCTTCTTCACGTGCTTGCTCATGTCTATTCAGCGTAGTTGTGAGCGCTCGCCACATGCAGCGGTGCCAGAAGGTTTTCCTTCAGTGGTACCCGTAGGGGCCTGGATCTCCGTGCCCCCTGGAGTGGTGCACACGTGCCGCGCTCTCCCCACCCTGTTCCTTTTTGCTGCCTGTGAAGGTGCTTGGAACATTCCACTCCAGCCTTAGCTGTAGCATTAGTCATTCCCTCTATTCAACTGTAAATAGTTGTCCTTTAAAAAATGAGTGGCGCCTTAGAGCCTAACAAATTCTCTCTCTCTCTCTCTCTCTCTCTCTCTCTATAGATATAGATATAGATATAGATATATATAATTTATTTAGTGGGCACAACCTATTTCCTGAGATGATTAGAGTTTTCCTTCAGCGATAGTAGTCAACAGTTAGCTAGTCCCCTGTTGAGACTTAGCCTGGGGACAGGTGGCAAACCATCAGGCCCTATTCGCCTGATATAACCTCAACTCATAGCAAGCCCTGGCCAAGTGCAGGGTGTTGCTCCCCGAAGCGTCCAAAAGAGAGTTCGTGGACCATGCTACTTGAACCATGCGCCTTGGTGTCTGCAATTTCCATAAGGAGGGCAGTGTGGCTACTTCTATTGTGTCTGTCACCAGAGGCCCAGAATGCAATCCAGGAACTCCCCTTCGATTGCATGGCCCTGTTTGTGGAACAGACAGATACCAGGTTGCATGGGCTCAAGGACTTTTGCGCTACCCTAAAGACTTTGCAACTCTACGTGCTAGGGCCGGAGCATAAATAGTTTAAGCCTCAACCTGCTCAACCCAAAGTGCAGCACCTGGCAGGACTTGCTGCAAGGGCACAGGAAACCTTTCTGCAAAGTTAGGTCAGGCAGCCCCCGGCAGGCTCACGTCCGTCTTTGAGCCAGCCCAAGCCCTCTGGCAAGTGCGTCTTTTGAGGATGCGCCTGAGGATGACACAGCAGACATGTTGATTCCTCCCTGTCCCTTTGCTTCCCATCTCCACCCCTTCCTCCCAGCCTGGGCATAGATTACATCAGACCATTGGATGCTGGCCATGGTGCAGGATGGCTGTGCACTCCAGCTGGCTTCTTATCCCCCCCTTCCCTTCCACCCTCCCTCCCCGTCCCTCTTCAGCGACCCTTCTCATGAGCAGCTTCTCGAACAAGAGGTGGTGGAACTGCTCCACCTGGAATTGAGAAGGTGCCTGCCCAGTTCCACAGCCAGGTTTCTACTTCTGATATTTTTTTAATCCCCAATGCCAACGCGGGCGTCAGGCCTATTCTGAAGCTGTGAAATTTGAATCAGTACCTGGTCCACTTCAGGTTTTGCATGGTCACCCTGGCATCAGTTATTCCTGAGCTAGATCTGGGAGATGGGTTTGTCTCATCATGATCTTCGAGGGATACAGATGGTTTGAGGTAGGACACGACCACTCTGTTTGCAGTCCTCTCCCTTAACCTAGCTATGGCACCCAGAGTATTCACAAAGTGCATGTGAGTGATGGCAGCTTACCTGCATCATCTAGGGGTCCAGGTATATCCCTATCTGGATGACTAGCTGGTCAGGGGCCGTTCACAGTGTAAGGTCCAGCGAGACATCTGTCTCCTCCTCTCCACATGTCATCATCTGGGTCTCCTGGTAAACTACAAAAAATCCTTAGTTCCAGTACAGAGAATCGAGTTTATTGGCGTGGTACTCTATTCTACTGCAGCCATGGCATCCCTCCCTCAAGACTGGTTCCGTGCACTGCGGGACCTTGTTTGCCAGCTGTTCCTTGCCCCTTTGACGATGATAAGGGCATGTTTCCGCATCCTCGGCCATATGGCAGCTTGCACTTACTTGATGCCTTCTGCCAAACTCAAGATGTACCCACTCCAGCTTTGGCTGACATCAGTGTACTCCCCAGGGTGGTACCCCCTCAAAGGATAGCTGCAGTGCCGACACACATCCTCCACTCCCTGCAGTCTCCTTGCCGGTGTCTGTTCAGGCAGCCCCAGCACTCGGTGGAACTTGGACCGGGAGTGGGGAGCTCACCTTGGAGCGCTCCAAACTCGGGGCCAGTGGTCCCAGAACGGGCCAGCCCTTCACATAAACATCAGAGAGTCCAAGGCAGTCAGATGTGTGCAGTGTTCTTGCCCCACCTGCAGGGCAGAGTGGTCTGTGTTCTCATAGACAACGTGGCAGCCACGTTCTACATCAACAGGCAGGGCAGAGCCCACTCTGTGTCCCTGCAAGGAAGCAATCAGACTGTGTGATTTCTGTCTCCTCCTCCATATCTCACTGGAGGCACGCCACCTCCTGGGAGTGCAACGTAATTACAGACTGAGCAGAGCTCTCATCTCACCAGGAGTGGTCTCTCCGTCTGGAGATCACCCTCGTGCTCTTCCAGGACTGGGGCGCTCCCCACAACACAACGCAACATGAAGTGCTCCACCTTCTGCTCAAGGATGGGTCTGGAGTGCCTGCCTTCTCCCCTGTGCAGGCAGTCTCCTCTACACTTCCCCCTTTCTCACTGATCAGCAAGGTCCTCCAGAAGATCAGACAGGGTTCTGCAGTGGTTATGCAGATCACACCAGCGTGGCTATCAGGAGGGCCCTAACATTCTACCTGGAAAGAACAAAGCCCTTCAGTAAGTCCACACAGCTGTTCATGGCCTACACCAGTGGTCTCCAAGCACTGGATCGGGATCTACCGGTAGATCTCGGAGCCCTGACAGGTGATCCTGGCTGGTTTGGGTAAGAGGCTATCAAGTGCCAGCATTTCAGCTGCCCCTCCCCCCACTGCTGCTCATCTCCTGCCCTTTGCCTGGGAGCCTCCTGCCTACTGTGTAGGGTGTGGGAGGGAGAAGGGGGGTGCTGATGTCGGGGTGTCCCTCCTCCCCCCATTCCTATACCCTAGCTCCACACAGAGAGAAGGGGATGGAAGGAACTTGGCAATGCAAATCTCTGTTGCTCTCTCTCACTGTGTGTGTCTGTCATTCCCACAAACACACACTGTCCTTTCCTCTCCTCCTGACCCAGCACATACGTGGGTGGTTGTTGCCCCTTTTACTGCTTGCAAAGTGTGTTACTTTGGGGATTTGACTGGTGTGTGCATTTCAGCATTTTCATTTCTCTCTTGCACTTATATTTAATTATTTGAGTCTGAGTCTAACCCTAACCCTAGCCTGGCTGGAGTAATTATCTCTGTGGTAATTGCTGCTCATGGAAGTGGCTGGCATGTCTCTGCAGCCCTTGAGAGAGGTAGAGCAGGGGGTCTCCACATGCTGTCCTTGCCTGCAGACACTGCTCCTGCAGCTCCTATTGATCAGTAATGGGGAACTGTGGCCAGTAGAAGCTGTGGGCTCAGTGACTGTAGATGAGGGGCAGCATATGGCACCATGGCGCCACTGCTGTACATGCCAGCTGCTTTCAGCAGTGGTGCAGGGCCAGGGCAGGAGTAAGTCTGCCTTAACCCCACTGCTCCACCACCTGGAAGCTGTCTCAGTTAAATGGTGCCCAGCCAGAGCCTGCTTCCTGAACCTCCTGCCCCAGAAGTGAGTCCCCCTGCACCCAAACTCCTTCCCAGAGGAGGGAAGGAGGCTTGCACCCTGAAACCCCTCCTGGACCCCAGTCCCCCACTTTGGGCTAAGCCTGGAGCTCCTCCCACAGGCTGAACCCCTTGGCCCAAGACTAGAGCCTGCACCCCAACCCCTTACCCCAGCCTGGTGTGAGTGAGGCTGGGGGAGGAAGGGGGATGGAGCGAGCAGGGTGAGTCCTCAGAGAAGGGGTGGAGCAGGGGCGGGGCCTCGAAGGGGCGAGAAGGTATTTGGGTTTGGGGTAGATCTTACGTTGCATTTCAATTGAAAAAGTGACCTTATGGTTAAAAAGGTTGGAGACCCCTGCCCTACACGGATAGGATGAAAGGCCATCCAGTATTATCCCAGAGGATATCCAGATGGATCACCTCCTGCATGCACACGTGCTATGGCCTAGTGGGCATTCTGGCCCCTGACCAGGTCAAGGCTCATTCATCTAGGGCCTAGGCTTCATCTGCCAGCTTTTTAGCAAATGTCCCAATCCAGGATATCTGTCAGCAGCAGCATGGTCATCAGCATGCACCTTCGCAGCCCACTATGCAATCACACATCATGCTAGGAGCCACCCAGCATTTGGCAGAGCTGCGCTGCAGTCTGCATGTTCTTGGGTCTCCTACCTGCCTCCACACAGATAGTGTTTGCAATCACCAATGTTGAATGGACGTGAGCAAGCGCTCGAAGAAAAGACGAGGTGTTTTGCTCATGTCCATTCAACCTCCCACCCTCCTTCCCTTCTGGAGTCTCCCGGGCCCCTCCCTTCTCAGTTCCTTTTGCTGGGAGTGCCCTATGTAGCACAGCATGTGCACTGCTCCAGGGGACGCTGAGACCCAGGCCCCTACAGGTACTGCTGAGGGAGAATCTTCCAGCCCCAGTGCACGGTTGAATGGGCATGCACAATACAGCCTGAGGAATACCAGTCACACAAACAGCAAACTGTCTTTTCCAGTTAGAACAATGTGACTGAAGAAACCCTTTTCAAGTTGGCAAGCTGCCTTTCTGGGAACTCCTCTGGTTTGTAATGACCTCCCTGTCCTCCCACCCTGGTGGAAGGAATCTTTGTACTCTGAGTAGTTCCCTTATGGGAAACATGAACACAGCTGGCAAGTAAAGGTGTCCTAGGAGGAGAATGGCATTCTCTGAGGCTCATCAATTCTAGAACTTTGCCCACTCAGTGGTGAAGCAGAGCTGTCTGGGATGCTGGTGTGTGGAGAAAAAAAAAAAAAACACACAACCACACAACCACCACACACACACAACACATAAGGCACCAAAGAGGAGCATTGACGCAACGAAGTCTCACTCTGACATCTGGAAATGGGTGGTGACGTTTTCTTATGCTCCCAAATAGCAAACGTGCTGCTATTTCTTCCTGCCGTGAGGAACAAGGAGAATGGTCTCAAGTTGCAGTGGGGAGCTCTAAGTTGGATGGTAGGAAAAGCTATTTTCCTAGGAGGCCGGTGAAGCACTGGAATGGGTTCCCTAGGGAGGTGGTGGAATCTCCATCTGTCATAACCATGAGCAGGGCTCAACAAATTATGGAAAATCCTACTTGCCAGACAAAAAAGGGACTCACCCCCCCCCCCCCAAGTTTTTTTTTAATGGCATAAATTCCTAATAAGAACAGTAATTACTAATAAGTTATTAATAACTATCACATAAACCTCTACCTTTTCCCTCTGCTGCCATGTCTCCTCTCCTTGCTCCATCAGCTCCCCTGGTGCCTGCTGCCCCCCAACCCCTCACCCTCCTCTGCTGTCCTGACTCCTGCCCTCAGCCTTCCTGAGACCTGCTCCCCTCCACCAGCCCTTCTCTCCCCCCTGTGCCCACTCCTCCAGTAGCCCCACTCTGATCATGTGAGCTACCCCTCCTCATCCTCTCTCCTAAAACCTTCCTCTACACACCTGCCCTGCCTCTCTCCTCTGGTGCTGGTCCCTCCCCTGCAGGTGTCTGCCCTTCTGCTTCACCCCCAGAATCCCCTGGCACCTGCACCCTCCTGGTGCCTCCCCCTTCCTTCACTGCCCCTGCCCCTTTTGCCCTCTTTTTCCCTGATACCCACCCCCTCACCACCCTCTGCCCCCGTTCCGCTCATGCCCCTGTGCCCTCTCACATGCCTTGCTCCATCCCCGCCTTCCTCATGCCCACCCCTTCTTTCAAGCCTTCTCCCAGCACCTCCCCCTGCCCCCTCTAGCCCCCAGTGCCCTTACCCTCTCCTCTCCCAGCATCATCCTGTCCCCCTTCCCACTGACACCTCCCCTCCTGCCCTTTTCCTCATTGTCTACATTTGGCCCCCTGCCATTTGTCTCTCCTCCACCCTGTCCCTTGGTGCCTTCCCCTTTCTTCTTGTTCTTCTCCTGACCCCCTCCCCTCAGCACAAGCCCCTTCCCCATATTTTGTTCCTTCCCCTTCCCCTGCCTGGCTTCTGCCTTCCACTTTGCGGGGTTGCCGGAGCCTTATTTAATCCGGCGGTCGCCGGCTGTGACATCAGGACGCCATGTCATGCCAGCATCCTGGCATCAGCTGGCGTCCTGCCCTCTGGCTCGCGCCCCGCCTCCTCGCACCGGAGCTGCACGCAGGCAGCCTGGTGCTGAGAATCACCGCACTTCCCCCTTCCCGGCGGTGCTCCGCTCCTCCACCGGCCGGCGGATCGGATGGGGCCACGCCGCCTGTAGCTCAGGCTTCGGCCAGCCCATCACAACGGCCCACCGGGCCAGTCCACCCCTGCACTCGCCAGCTGGTAAAATCTACTTGCTGCAGGCGAGTGTATTTGTCAAGCCCTGATCATGAGGGTTAGCCAGCAGCCTGGGGACTAAGGGATTAACTGTACCTAGCCAGGTAGCAATCAGCCAATAGAAATGCAGATAGGCATTTCAAACTGGGACAAAGGAATTTTTGTTTTTTCCCTCCTTTGTCTCTGGGCAGTTGTCTTTCCAGATACTAAGGGGGACAGACAACATGTGCCTCTCCAAGAAAAGACTTCACCATCTGTAAGTAGGGTAAAGTCTAGATAAATCCATTAGGTTTTATTGTTTTATGGTTTGGCAATGGGAATCTGATGTCTGTGCATTTAGAAATGGGTTTTCCTCTCTTTTTGTAACTAAGTTTTGTTCCCATGGGAAAATTCCCCATGAGTTTATTAATTGGTGGCTCTTACAAGCATAATTGGATTGGCTAGATGGTAACAGGAGTATTGTTGTGATGATAAAAGTTCTTTCTTTTTTATTAACCTGGTATTGGGTCAGTTCTGTGTGCTGGAAAATCTGTCTGTGGGATCTGCATGCCTCTGACTGAAATTTGTATTTTCTCTTTTCTTTTTCAAAGGGTGCCCTTGGGGTTGGTTTGAAGTGTCCACCCCTGTTTGTGGGTTCAAAAGCACTTGATGGTGGCAGAGGATTTTTTTATCCCCAAAATCTAGGGTTTTAGGATTTTGGGGGGAAGTTTTATACCAAAGCCTGGAAAGATAAGGTTTTGGGGTACTTTTGTGGGCCCCCACTTCTGCATTCATTGTGCCAGAATGGGGAATCAGCCTTCACACCATCCCTAGAGGCTTTTAAGGCCTTGTGTGACAAAGCCCTGGCTGGGAGGGTTTAGTTGGGGTTGGTGCTGCTTTGCACAGGGGGTTGGACTTGATGACCTCCTGGGGTCCCTTCCTACCCTAATCTAATTTTAACCTTCTATGATAATCCTCCAAAGAGGAGTTCTCTGTACTAAGAATGTTAAGGACTAGTCGACTAGTCAGCCTCTCTCCCCTTGCTGCCTCTGATAGAGGTAGCAAAGGTGGGGGGGGGGAGAAGAGAGGGTACTTCAAAGCAGCAGTGCCGCACAGAGCCTGTACCCGGGCGCTATGTGGCACTGCCCCCTTTGAAACACCGCCACAGCGTTTCAAAGCGGCAGCGCTGCATGGAGCCCGGGGTCAGCTGGGGGCTCCCCACCTGACTCCGGGTTCTGCAGAAATGCTGCATGGAGTCCGGGGTCAGTGGAGAACTCTGAGTCCCCCGCTGATCCCAGGTTCCATGAGGGTGCTTCCACTTTGAAATGCACAAGAGCCCCTGCTGGGGACTCTTGTACATTTCAGAGCTGGCACCTGCCTGCAGCCTGGGGCCAGTGGGAAGTCTGGGGGCTCTTGTGCATTTCAAAGGGTAAGCGCCTTCATGGAGCCCTGCCGGAGTCAGTGGCAGAGGGAGTTCGCATTCCTCCTTTGAAATGTACAAGAGCCCCCGCAGCGAGGGCTCTTGTACATTTCAAAGGTGGACTACGGAAGTGCCTATCCTGTAGTTGGTAGAAATTCCATCGACTACTTGACTAGTAAATTACTCGTTAGTTAACATCCTTCCTCTATACAGTACTGTGCCCAAAAGGGCTAATACAGTAATTAGATCCACTGGAAAAACTGAATCTTGTGAAGAGTTCAGCCCAGGCTGTGTGCCTGTCTGGCAGAGGTTATGGGTAGTGACCCATAATCATAGTGATGAATTTGTGGCTCTTTACAAATGACTTTGCCTCTTTGCTGCCCTTACCTGTTTGAGTCTCTCAGTGATCAAGTCAACTAAAAATGCTTAACTGCTTTGGCTTAAATTCAGGTCAGTTGTAAAACTAGTTCTGTTGCAAACTGCAGAATCCACACTGTGGGTGAGGTTCTGATAACAAGGCTTTGAAGATGGCCAACTAATATTGGTCATAAGATCAGTTCCAGTTGCTGGACTCAGTTCTGTGCTGCAGCTTCATATGGCTTTGGGCCTGTGGTAAATTTCCGGAGAGTGGTCACAGCCTTTGTCTTGGGGGGTTGGCATTTTAATAAACAGCAGAAACTAACCCTCACTGACCTGCAGAGTGTCCAGTAACTGAACTGTGAGGGTTTCAGCATCCCTCCTAGTTGCTGTAGTGCCAGCATGGGTGCAAAAATAGCAACAACAACTCAAGTGGCTTTCCCACCACATACTACTTCCTGCCGGTGCAGCTAGCTCAACAACTTCCTGCACTCGTTGTGGCCGGAAGCTGTTCTCCTGAGTGCTGCATGCGTAGTGGCAAGTTACTTCCACAGCAACCAGCTTTTGCTTACATAGAAAGCTGCCACTGGTCCCACAACCTCCTCTCACCCCGGGCCAGGTGGACAATGGCCTATGTAATGGCCATTCTGGAACCCATGGGGGTTTCCCCTGGTACCAGGCGTCCATAGTCTTACCGGTCATTATCGATTGCTTCCAAGAGGAAGGCCTCTGCTCTGCTCTGCTCTGCTTGGCTCTGGACCCTGGCTAAAGTACCAAATCTAGTACCAGTACACAGGACATGGGCCCCATGGAAGTAATTGAGGCTGAAGAGGAGGAACACTCTATCTCTGGTACAGGCCTCTTCCTCCTCCCCAGCCGAGATTGTCTTGGGACCGAGTGGCTGACTGCCACTAGATGACTTTCCAGCCCATCAGGAGCATCTAAACAGGATAGCCACTACCCTGGGGTGGGAGCTCAAAGAATTGTCCCTTGGCTATATTGACATGCTGTTGCAGCAGCACGGTGAGGAGTCTTGTGGTTTTACCCATGAAAGTTCATGCCCTAATAAATCTGTTGGTCTCTAAGGTGCTTCAAGACTCCTTGTTTTTGCAGATACAGACTAATTTGGCTACCCCCTGCGAGGTCTATCTGGGTATGGTCAGAGCCCTGTGGCAAACCCTGTCTTCTCTCCCTCCTGCTTGGAAGAGAGCAGAGAAGAAATACAGTGTGCTAGCCAAAGAGTGCAAGGACCTCTACTCGCCCTTCTCCTGGGTCCCTAGTATGCACAGCCTACGGGAGGGATAGAGGAGGCCAAGCAAGTGCTACCTTACCCCCAAGCAGAAGGACTGAAAGAAACCTGATCTGTTTAGGGAAAATATGTATTCAATGGTGGGCTACAACTGCACGTATTGAACCAGTAAGCCCTGCTGGGGAGATGCAGAATTACAATTTGTGGGACGACTCCTCTAAATGTCTCAGGACTCAAGACAGGAATTCTCTGCCAATGGTCTGTCTAGCCCAGGATCCTGTCTTCCAACAGTGGTCAATGCCAGATGCCCCAGGGGCAGTGAACAGAACAGGGAATCATCAAGTGATCCATCCCCATCACCCATTTCCAGACTCTGACAAAGAGAGGAAAGGGACATTATTCCCACCATCCTGTCTCTCAAATATAGGTTGAACCTCTCTAGTCCAGCACCCTCAGGACCTGACGGGTGCCGAACCAAAGAATTTGCTGAACCACAGGTTGTAAATGTTGTCTAGCAGCATTATCAACACTTCCACTACTTACTGGGCTCTTAGAAGACAGCGGTAAATTAGAGCTCAACAGCACAGAACACTGAGACCCAGGACTGGTAGCTGTAAATAAACTTTATGGGCCTGTGGGAAATTTGGTCACACCCATAAGTGAACATCCAGCTAACTAAAATCATGCCGAACCATAGAGTGCTGGACCACCAGTCTTTAATTATCAGATTACATCCTGTTTTTTCCACTTTGGGTTCACAGCATTCATGGTAGACAAGGCAGAGCACTGGGTAGTGACTCTGGAAGCCAATATAAAGTATAGGTGCGCAGCCTCTTAGACGCATCAGGACCTGGAGGGTCTCACATTACACACTCAAATACTTTTGCAAATTTTGACCTGAATTTCTCTGTACAATGGGGAATTGTGACAACAGATCCATTGCTTGGGAGGCATTTTTACCAGAGTGATGAGTGTCCTATAGAGACCAGGTTTTCCATTCGGTGCAGGAGTTGGATGTGGTGCTGTATGGTCTAGTATCTTATTTACAGTGAGGATAAGATGAAATACGAAGCAGCTGACTCATTCTCTGAGTACTATCTACCTTGTGCACTGCTTGAGCCAGGGTCCTGTGAGAGAAAAGGTTGGGTAAGGAAAGGCTGCATCCAAAGTGAAAACACAGGAGGGCAAGAGTAAGGCTGCACGCTAATAGTTTGAACCTTGTGAGAAGCGCAGCCATGCTGGGTTACAGCAATGGGCCATCTAGCCCAGGACTCTTTCAGCAGTGGGCAGGGATTCTGACCAGAACAGGCAAGTCAGCGAGTGCTCCACTACTGTCATCCACTCCCGACTTCTGGCACAGACTTAGGGCCTCCCAGGCCCTGGGACCTGGCTAAATTCTGCAGAAAATGTCCATATAGGTGCATAGAATGTTATGCAGAGACTCAGCTTTGTATTTACGACTTGACGTCACATGTCAAATCTGCGTTCTGGACAGCACGTTACAGCTGGCGCCCAGAACATGCACCCATGCTCTAGAGCCGTGGTCACCAACCCGTCGATCGGCAGGGTTCGACCAGTTGATCGCAAGGCGTTCGGGGCCCCCCCATATCCCCCACCCCCAAGAAGCCCCCACTGACACTACCTCTAGCAACAATGGAGGTAGTGCTGGCTTCCTGCAGGGTGGGGGGAAGTCCCGCAGCTGCACACCACTTCAGGGCTTTCAGGAAGTGCACCGGATGCTCTCCCCTCCCCCAAACAGTGGGCATGTTTCCTGAGGCCAGGTCTGTGGCATGCTGGTGACTTCCTCCTTCCCCTGATGCCTTCCTGCATGTGGAGGGGTAGGAGTCCTGGGAGGAAGCATGCGCCAGGCACTTCCTTCTCCTGTTGCCTTCCTGTGGGGGGGGAGGGGGAGCAGCTCACCTGCTTCCTGAGACTGGCTGCGGGATCCCCAGGTAGTGGCCCGAGCTGACCCTGTCCCCTCCTCCTGGCCAGATCTCCCCACGCACAAGTACCTCGTCCCAGCCCCTGCCCCCATCACCCTGGCCCCTGCTCCAGCACCCTGCCACCTGCCCCCACTGACACCCTGCTGCCAGCACCCTGTCCCCTGCCCCAGCACCCACTGGCACCCTGTCCCCTGCCCCAGCACCTGTCCCGGTAACCACCAGCACAGTTGGGGCCATGTTAGTCAGGCTTAGGGAGTTTTGGAGGGATTGTTTTTATGACTCTCGCTTGTGTGCCCCCGACTGATTTTTCTGTGGGACAGTGACCCCTGACTCAGAACAGGTTCCCCGCCCCTCTCGTAAATAAAGACAGTGCTGAAACTTTGTGTTTGACATATTTTATTTAAAAATGAAGCCGGGGCCAAGCCCCCATCTGGCCATAGCATCATAACACTCCTGCACCACCACCCCCGACCCCAAAGCTGAGCCTATCATACACTGGAACCCCCTGTCCTGAGCCTTTCACATCCCCAAACTCCTGCACCCCCACATTCTCAGTCTTCTGCCACAACACTCCTGCACCATCCACACACTACAAATCTGTCCCCTGAGCCCATCATACTCCCAACCTCCCTGCCCTGAGCCCCTCATGCACCAAAACCCAAACTCCTGCACCCCCACATCCACAAGCCTACGGCTTGCTCAGCACCCCAACCTTCCACCTGACCCCAACACTCCCCAGCCTGGATCCCCTTCCCCAAGCCAGCATCCCCTTCTCCACATCCTCCTGCATCCAAATTTCCTCCAGAGCTTGCACCTCTCACCCCTTCCCACACCCAAATCCCTCTTTCCCACCCGCACCTCCTGTCTCAACCCAGTGAGGGTACGGGCGTTTTTCCGGCAAACACGCTCTTTCAGAAGCCTCTGTATTCCTCATTCCATGAGGAATAAGGGGGCTTCTGAAAGAAGGGGGTTTTTCAATGTTTGGCCCAGTCTAGACGGGCCAAATGTTGGAAAAACCTCTTCCGACAGAAGGATTGAAAAAAAGCGGCAGTATAGCCATACGCTGAGTATATAAGGGCCAGGGATAGCAAGTGATGGAGAGGAGGGGAGCAGAGAGAGCGGGGCCTCAAGGAAGGGGTAGGGTCTTGAGGAAGGGATGGGGTAGATCTTCGCTTGTCCTGACATTTGAAATGTGATCTTGGGTATAAAAAGGTTGGAGACCACTGCTCTAGAGCTAGGCAGAAAGCCAAGGTCAGCAGGAGGCAGGGCCTGTTAGCGCAGGCCCAGCACTCGCACTGGGGCATTGCACTTTCCCCCCTCAGGAGAGGTACACAGCAATGTGCATAATGGCTCTGTTAGGTGAGCTGCAGAGGCTCAGAGGTAGCAAGAGTGGCTGGTCAGTCTCCTCGGGCCTCGGTTAGTCTAGCTCCTAATCCTTGACTGGTTTTGCTCTGCTTGCTGTAGTCTGGGGCTTTTCTGTGCTACTTGGCATGTCTACTCTTCACACATGAAAGGCACAGTCACCTACCGGCCTGGCGAGCTACTTGCTACTCATCTTGTGGCTGAGGCCCAGTGAGTTCAGAGGTCACAGCAAGCCTGTCAAGCACTGAAAAGCGCACAGCTCCTGGGGCCCAGAGCAGTGTATTAGCCACAAAGCCTTCTGGCCTGGTGGCTGTGCCGTCCCTATCTGCCCCGAGCCCGTGTCCGACCTGCAGATGGGGAGGGAGCTGAGAAGGTTGAAGAAAGTAGCCGCTTGGCTTGCAGAATCCAATACAGGCAATGAGAGATGACTAATCTCAGTGCTTCTCACTGCTCCCAGCTCTGAGCATTCCAGCCGCCCTGTGCACGGCAAGGCTGCCTTGGCAGCGGTGGGTTCTGACGGGTTTGAATGGGTGAGCTGCACAGCATTGCACAGGTGAAAATAGCTTTCTGGGAGTGAGCTTCCTCTCAGCTCTGCATTCGGCTGCACAGACCCAGCAAGCTCAAGGGAACCAGGGTGTGTCTGCATGGGGACACCTTGCAGTGCAGGGTTACAGGCTGGAGCAGTGGGAGCTCCTGTTGAGCTTCAGTGTAAGGCCTGTACCAGCAAACCTGTAGCTGTGCCAAGGTAAGTGGCCATAACACAGACAACATGAGCTACCTCAGCTTGAGTGGGCATTGGAAGCACATTTGCCGTCAGGGCACTTGGTGCCGCATGAGCAGGAGCAAGACTGCTCAGAGCTGCAAGAAGAGGCGCAGAAGAAGATACTGTGGCTTTGCACATGTGGGGGAGCAGGCAGGCCTGTGGCGTCTGTCCAGACTCAGCTGTGCTATTGACAGACTGCTTGCAATGAAAGCAAAGTCCCTGCAGCACAGAATGACTGGCAGAGGGAGACATTTCAGACCAAACTGCAGCCTTCTCACTCAGTGAACAAACTGGCTAGGAGAGCTGGGGGAAAGAGCTTTATTTCTGGGGAAGCGTGTGTGGTCAGGGTTCTCGGAGAGCTGCAGGGCAGGTGTGTGCTAGGAAGGTGGGGGTGGAAGACTGGTACAAAGAAAGAGCTGGAGGGGTTAGCTACACTTACCTGTAACTTGATCTTCCTTCTCAGCATGGGGCAGTTCCAACTTCACTGACATTAACTTTCCACTCCTAAATTAGACCATCGGATTTCAAGGAAGACCGGGGTTAACGTTCCACTGACTGTGGCCCCAAGTCAGTCATACAACGGAATAATGCCCAATATTCACTGCCAGGAAAACGGCAAACAAAATGTTCCCAGTTGGGCGTGGGGGCCAGGCCAAAGAACACCTCTGTGTGTGTTCTAGGAAAGTCAGACCCCTCAGTCATAGGCTTATTTTGGATGGAACTGACTTGGGCCCTTCCAAATGGCTTGAACCTTTTGTACAAATGAGAGATTGTCAAGTACAGGTTAACGGCGATCAGTCATGCCACCATCAGCACCCTGCTGCTGTGTGCCTAGTGTTGCCATTCTGCCTCTGCACCCACTATGGGGGAGCTTACATCATGGTGGCCTTCCCTTTGTCCCTGTGCAATGGCCATATAAGGAGCATGAGGGGGCAGTGGAGAGCTGAGCCCCAAGCCCCTCAGAATGGAAAGCCAAGGAAACAACGTTTTCATTGTATGGATGTAAGCGACTATCGCAGAGGCAGCAAGGTGGGGGAAGAGGAGGAGTGCTGGGGGGAGCTGGGGCTCAGCAGCAGCACTTCTTCCTTGAAATGTGCAAGAGCCCCAGCGGAGACTTTTGTACATTTCAAAGATTGAAACACTGCATGAAGCCTGGGGTCAGTGGGTCCCCGCTGGCCCCAGGCTCCACACGGCGTTTGTCTTTGAAATGCACAGGAAAGGAGGAGCGCACACTAGTCCTTATTAACTAATCGAACAGTCAGTGGAAATCCCATCAACTATTCGATCGATTAATCAATATTTAACATCCCTGTTTCATTGGCAAGGGCAGCATGTCTTTAACCGTGCATTGCTGCTGTTATGGAGAGCTGCGCTCAAAGGGGCAGCTTGCAAGTTTGTCACTGGGGTGACGGAAGGGGGGAGATCCAGGTGAGCCTCAAAGGAGGCCTGAGATAAGTGCATATGTAATTTCCTCCAGAAAGAAATGAATTGTGGCAAAACCAGAAACCGTAATGGCTTAATCAGAACTATTGTGAGGAAAACAGGGAGTCCTGTGGCACCTTAGAGAGCATTAATGGCTTAATTCAGAGCCATTTAGATTTTGTCTACAGTGACAACTGAGCGACAAATGTGTTATAATTCACAGGTGCTTAAAAAAACCCCGAAGGACAAAAGCTTTGCTACTGCAAGTACTAGTGCAAACGTGCCTTGTGGAGAGCAGACAAAGGAAATGCCCCAGTAGTGGGCAAGTTTTTTTGGTCTATAACAGACAGCTGCTGTGTCACTAAAATGGGTGGAGAACCTAAGTCCCTGGTGGGGGGGGGGGGCCTGATGTGGCCCTGCTGGCTTGTGTGGATCCACCCCCTACCCCCCCCCAAGGCTCGGGGCTCCCCTCCAACATTATCACTACCCGATAAGCAAATGCTTATTGGATAGTCAAGTAGGAACTTGACTAGTCGCTCCTCCCCCCCCCCCCCCCCGCTTGCTGCCTTTATCAGAGGCATCCAGGGTGTGGAGAGCACCAGCCAGTGCTGGGGGGAGCCAGTTTAAAACCTGTTTCCACCCAGCACTGTCTCCGTGGGGGGCAGGGGCAGTGGAGAAACAGTGTGAGCAGGGATTGAAACAGTCCAGCTCATGTGGCTTTGACTGCTGCTCCTCTCTCTGAAATGTACCAGAGCCACCTGCGGAAGAGGCACAGAGGGAAACCCTGGCAGCAGGGACTGCTTTGCTCCCCGCTGGCACATGTTCCTGCTGCCTCTCCCTTTGAAATACACAAGAGCCACAGGCAGCTTCTGTACATGTCAAAGGGAGAGAGGTGCAGCGGCATAATTGAGTAGTCAATAGAAATTCCAACGACTACTCGATTCACTGATTAATTGAAATTTAACATCCCTATACAGGAGCACACAATCTGCTTTCCCCCCCCCCCCCAGGTTCTGGTGTGCAAAGGGAATGTGGAGAATATCTTTCACCACCTTTCTCCTCCTCAGTCGGGAGCCACCTCAGTGAGGGGCGGGCTCTTTTTCCGCTTCGTGCTTGTGTGTGGCCCCTGATTGATTTTTTTTCTATGGGTCAGCAGCCCCCAAGCCAAAAAGGGTTCCCCACCCCTGCACTAAAAGCTTTGCCGTGTAGACACAGCCTTAGAGTCTGGTGACTAATTCGTGGCTCTAAGGTATCTGCAGCTCCAGTAGTGCTGGGGTAATAAAATGCTTCAGCTTCAGAGTTGTTCTTGTGACGTAGGGAATGCTGACACCTGCAGGGTGGCTGGGTGGGGTCTGCAGGGCTGTGTCATTGCTGGGTAGGGTTCCAGGCTCTGGGGCTCTGCAAGATGGAAGGGTCCCAGAGATCAGGCTCCTGCCCGAGCCTATAAGTCCACCCGGCAATGGAACAGCCCAAACCCCTGGAGCCTGAGTTGACTGGCACCTGCCAGCTGTGGGAATTGCATTGCTGTGTAGCCACACCCTGAAATTGCACTTATACCTTGGCAGCACCCACTGTACTTCTCCCTCTGGAGAAAGGCCTCCTTGTGCATGGGAGCTTACATCATGTGGACGAGCCCTTGGAAGAAGTCTTTGTAAATATCCACTTGGCTTGCTCTTCTCTTCAGGTCACTACAGTGTTTGGGGGCAGATGCAGGGAATACAAATCAGTCTTATGATGTTCTACCAAGGAAAGTCTGCTATATTCCAGTTAGAATTTACCTTCTCCACCTGTTGTGCTTGCAAGTCAGTTGTTGAAAGCCTGTAACATGAACATTAATTGTGATCAAACTGGTCTCTACTAATTTCTAAAAGGCAGCAGTGTCTCACCATGCCTCTCCCTCTCTTCCACAGATATCGGAGGTGGGTAAAGACTCCTTGCCTTCGTGGCTGCATTGGGAGCCCAAGAGTAGCACTTTGGAAGGCCTGCCCCTGGATACTGACAAGGGGGTGCATTACATCTCCGTACAGGCAGGGCAGCTGGAGCCCAATGGCAGTTATGTGCCCCAAACTACCAATGTCTTTTCCATTGAGGTTCACCCTGAAGATCACAATGAGCCTCAGTCAGTACGAGTGGCTTCCCAGGACCCAAGTGAGGCAGCACCATTCATGTGTGGCACAGAAGAGCCAGTCACAATCCTGACGGTCATTTTGGATGCTGACTTAACAAAAATGACACCAAAGCAGAGGGTTGAACTTTTAACGCGAATGAGACGCTTTTCAGAGGTTGAACTTCATAGCATGAAGTTGGTTCCTGTTGTGAATAATAGACTTTTTGACATGTCAGCCTTCATGGCTGGGCCAGGAAATGCAAAAAAGGTGGTTGAAAATGGGGCCTTACTCTCATGGAAATTGGGATGCTCTTTGAGCCAGAATAGTGTTCCCAACATCAGCAATGTTGAAGCTCCGGCTAAGGAAGGTACCATGTCTGCCCACCTTGGCTACCCTGTTGTTGGCTGGCACATTGCTAACAAAAAACCTCATCTTCCGAAGAGGATAAGGCGGCAGATCAATGCCACTCCTACACCTGTCACTGCCATTGGGCCACCTACAACTGCTATCCAGGAACCACCAACCAGAATTGTTCCCACTCCCACATCCCCAGCCATTGCACCTCCCACAGAAACAACAGCTCCTCCAGTTAGAGAGCCTATACCATTGCCTCGGAAACCTACAGTTACCATTAGAACAAGAGGAGCCATCGTCCAGACACCAACTCTAGGACCAATTCAGCCAACCAGAGTAGTAGAAGCCACTAGTATTCTCCCTGGACAAATTCGCCCAACCATGACCGGATATTTGGAGCCGACTGCTATGGTTACTCCACCCACAACTACTACTAAGAAACCAAGAGTCACCACTCTGAAACCAGCCACACCATCAACAACAGATTCCTCTACAGCTACCACTCGAAGGCCTACAAGAAGACCCAAAACTCCTCGCCCAACCAAGCCCCCTGGCACAACTAGATCACCCATCACTAAGTTAGAAACTTCCTCTCCACCGTCCCGCACACGCACTACTGCTAGCGGACCTTCCCATGGCTGGGAGCCAAATGAGCCACCACGGCTGACCAACCACATTGACAGAGTGGATGCATGGGAAGGCACTTACTTTGAGGTTAAAATACCCTCGGATACATTCTATGACAAAGAAGACACCACCACAGATAAACTACAACTGACTCTCAAGCTGAAAGAGCAGAAAATGGTGGAAGAAAACTCCTGGGTCCAATTCAATAGCACTAGTCAGTTAATGTTTGGAATGCCCGATCACAGCCATCTAGGAAAGCATGAGTATTTCATGTACGCCACAGACAAAGGTGGCCTCTCTGCAGTGGATGCTTTTGAAATACATGTTCACAAACGGCCACATGGGGACAAGTCACCAGTTACATTCAAAGCCAGATTCCATGGAGACCACAATGCCGTGGCCAGTGACATCAATAAAAAGATTCAGTTGGTAAAGAAGCTGGCTTTTGCATTTGGTGACCGGAACAGCAGCACCATTACCTTACAAAACATCACCAAGGGCTCCATTGTAGTGGAGTGGACAAACAACACGCTGCCTCTGGACCCATGCCCCAAAGAACAGATAAGAGCCTTGAGCAAAAGAATCTCCAATGACTCTGGCATTCCTACCCCAGCCTTCTCCAAAGCCTTGGAGCCGGAGTTCAAGCCCATGAACATTTCCGTAGTTGGCTCCGGCAGCTGCAGGCACATCCACTTTATTCCCGTGCCTAAAGACGGTAGGATTCTCTCTGAAGCAACCCCAACGCTGCTGGCTGGGAAAGACCCCGAGAAGAGCAGCGAAGATGATGTGTACCTACACACTGTGATCCCTGCTGTAGTGGTGGCCGCTATCCTGCTGATCGCTGGCATCATTGCCATGATCTGCTATCGCAAAAAGAGAAAAGGCAAACTCACCATTGAAGATCAGGCCACATTCATCAAGAAGGGGGTGCCGATCATCTTCGCCGATGAGCTGGATGACTCCAAGCCTCCCCCTTCCTCCAGCATGCCCCTCATCCTTCAGGAGGAGAAAGCCCCCCTCCCCCCTCCAGAATATCCGAACCAGAACATGCCTGAGACCACCCCCTTGAACCAGGACACCATCGGGGAATATACTCCATTGCGGGATGAAGACCCCAATGCGCCTCCATACCAGCCGCCCCCGCCTTTCACCGCTCCCATGGAGGGTAAAGGCTCCCGCCCGAAGAACATGACCCCTTACCGGTCTCCACCACCATATGTCCCCCCTTAACGAACAGAAGAGTCTTTGCAGAGGAGGGGCCTCTAGTCCCATGCCAAGGTTGTCTGTAGGGACTGATGGCCTGCAAATCCATTGCCAACCAGAAACCACCACTCAGAATCCCAACCGCAGCCAGGCCCTCTCCGGAAATGTTTGCTCGCCAGAGTGCTGGGGAGACTGTGGGACACTGATTTTATTTTTGCCTAACAGCTTTTATTTTATTCATAGAAAATTCTTCTTGGCTCAAAAGTATCTGACGGCAGCTTCTCGACACATCCGCGCCCCGGAGCAAAGGCGGGGAGGGCTGGACGTGCAGTGGCGCTGGGGGTGGCACTCGGGCTCTGCTGTTTGCCTTTAACACTAACTGTACTGTTTTTTCTATTCACATGTGTCTAGCGACAGGATGTAACATGAAAGGTAGCCTCCAACGAATGACATTCAGGGGGCTGTCTGAAGTCAAGCCTGAGTTTTTACATTTACTCTGCTGTTTACCTACAGTTGTCTGTGTAGTTTATGGGACGGGGAGGGGAGTCCTGTGCTCAAAATCAGCTCCAGAGGTGTTTCAAACCCAGTCAGAGGATGGACCTAGCCAGCGTTTTTATCAGAGGAATCCTATTTTTTCACATATTGTAAAATAGTCATCAGCTTAGTCAGCCTGGGTGTGGGTGGCCTTTGCCAAGCAGCCAGGAACCTCCTTGCTGCTGCAAGGCCCAATTCTGGCCTGCTGAGAGCACCCTGCCCATGGAGAAGAGAATGCGGAGGTGCCTCCGAGCAGCCTGGAAGACAGCCACGGGGTGACAGAGTGGGGTTCAGAAGGGCAGCATCTCCCCCGTGGGGGGCACTGCCAAGAATGGGAGAAGATTTTATACTGCACCGCTGCTCGAGGGAAGGGTTGAGTGCTGGGGTTTGGCACACATGGAGGGGTTTTGATGAAGATGCAATATTTGTATGTAGTGTGATGCTATCTCCTCCCTTCCCCTGAGCATAGTATTGGCACAGCTCCTCCTCCATCCCCTCTTGCTGTCCAACCCGCCTGTGCTGCGCCCCTCACGCTCATGTGCACAGACACTGGCGGAGCTGGCTGGTGCTGGGACAGCCAAAGCACCAGAAATGGCTCAGAGTAAAACTCGAATCTAATTTTATACTAAATTTTTGATACAGCCTCAAATTGTTTTATTAAAAAATAATGAAAAATGGTAACGCTGACAGCAGTTTGTACGAGCTTAGCTTCTTGGGGTCAGTTCCATGGGACTGATTGCTTTGCTCACTTTGAGTTTTGTTTCTTAATCATTGTTAAATAGTAGAGCCATGTCTAGGTTTCTTGCCTTTTTAAAATGAACTTCCATCATTTCTCCTGTGAGGTTGGGGCTGCCCTGTCGGCTGCTCCTGTGCTTTTTTCCTTTGGACTAAATCATTGGAAGCATGGATTTTTCTTGACCGTTTGAGAACTACTTTTGGTACATTTAGAGGGAGGAAAAACCCTTTGCAATAATGCGGCCCTGCCCTGGCCGGGGCTGGCTCGGCAGGTTCTGGCTGACTTTGCACACCAAGCAGACACTTTAAGCCATATTGACTGTTTTGCAAAGTATGTTTGTGGGCTGACGGGCCCACTTATACACCAGTGGGTGACTGGAGAAAATAACTTAATTGCTAGGGTGGCATTTCCCATCCCCCTGTTCACAACTTCAGAGGAGTTTGCCTGTCCAAAGCAAATGCTGCATCTGCTGTGGTGAGGGCTGGAGCCTGGCAGTCTGCAGGAGGGGGGGGGCACCTTGGGCAGGGTTATACAGGTGCTAGCTTTACCCCACACACCAACCAGGACTCCTCCCCCCCAGTCCGTGCAGGAGAGCAGGCCTGGGAGAGGCACTGGCCATCTCGTCCTGGCTTGGAGCGGGACTGCGGTCACCCCGCCAGGCCACAGAGCTGGCAGGGGTGCATTTGGCTGCCTCTTCAGCAGCCCTGAAATTCTCCCCTCATACGCAAGTTGGAACGGCCTCCTAAAGCACGCCGTTGGCCCTAGCAACAGCAGCCGCTCCATCCTGGCCCTGCGCAGGCGTGCACGTGTCACGCCTGGGCCTGCCCATCACCATAGAAACTGGTGGTGAAGGGGCAGTGAACAGAATAACAATAATGGCATTCTCGGCGGCCGCCTTCCCCTTCACACCTGTGCTGTTTGTTTCTGGCACTAGTCACTGTCCTGGTGCAAGGGACTCGTGTATTAAAGTGTTCACCAACCACTGCTGTGTGTTTATTCCTTGTATGATTATTTTAAAGCTGTTTTCTGCATTCTGTAAAGAACCCTATCAACTAAATAAACCCGTGTACTTTACTACACAGCCGTGGGCTTTCACCCTCGTCTCTGCTGCTGGCCGCAGCCGTGTAGCATCCCACAGCCAGCCTGCCGAGGGGGAGCGTGGTGGGAATTCTGCTGCTAGCTCTGGCAGGTGGGGGCTTTCATGAGGAACTGCTGGTTGCCCTTAGTTGTAGGCTCTGCAAGGTGGGGTAACTGCTTAGATGAGTCTCTCCAATGTCCTTGAGTTACTGCAGGAAATCCTATAGTGTGCTGCCAGAGGTTCTAAGTGCACATCAGACACACACCCTGCCCCTGTGCCATGGGTGTGACTCCCACCCCTCCTGCTGTGCAGCTCCAAGGACCCCAGGGCCTCTCAGCATAGGCAGCAGTGATGTGCCAGGCTCGGCCTTTGTGGTGGCCTAAAGGGCCCGCTAGGGGAGGCCGGAGTCTCAGCCAGGCTTTGACAGATTTTAAACTGTTCCAGTTGAGCACTAGTTTGAACACAGCTCAGCTGGGCTCTGCTCATGGGCTTTCTCTTGAGCTGCTGTCACTAGCCAGCAGCACTGTTCCCTCTCCATGAGCAGAATAAGTTTTGTTGTGCTCACTGAGGCATGTGCAATGTGCCTCCCAGTAGAAAAATCTGCTGCCAGCTCTGCTAATCAGCTGGGCAGCGGCCCAAGTGCCCAGCTTCCAGGGACCACTGGCCAGCTGTTCACGGACAGCTGGGGGTTTGCTCTCCAAAGGAATTGCACATTTGCTTTTCTTGAATGCTCATAGCACAAGTTTTGTGACTCCTGTGCCCATCAGCAAAGCAGCTGGGCCATGGGGCCAGCACAGTGTAGAGACAGCTGGCAAAACGCATCAAGTGCCTATTTGCAGAGACCCCCTCAGCCCTAATGCAGGCTGATCAGCCAGAAGCGACTCAGGGTCACTGTGGTGGAGAGTCCAGGCCTGGCCCCCAGCTCCTAAGGGTAGCTGGACTGTGCCCTGGTGAGCGGGGAAGGCTGCACATACCCCATTCCTTTCCTCCACCAGTCTGTGCACTCGAGCCTGGCAAACAGCACTAGTGACAGGCCAGCTCAGGGAGAGGGAGAAGCAGGCTGCCTCCTGGCTGCGTGGCAAGGGGAGAGGCTGTCATTGCAGCCAGCCGAGAGAACCACCCTGCCCAGGCTGCACCAAACTGAAGCTGGAGTGACTCTGGCAGGGCCTAACTCTCCAGCCTAGCAAGGACCCTGCGTGGCGGATTCTCGGGCTGCTGGGCAGCTGACTGGACACGGGCCTTTGGCTGGTGCGTTTGTTCCCTTTGAGGACAAGATGGACTGTGGAAAGGTGGGTAGTTGTGCCTATGGCACTGAGCCACAGCCACTGGTCCTGGGGCATGGGGCCTGCGCGTCCAGGCACTGGCCGGGGCTGTTGATCATGCAGCAGCCAGAGACGGAAGAGAGAAAAGAGAAGCTTTAAAAATAGCTTTTTAGCATCATTTGTTAAAGGTTTGGGTGGGGCACCCTGCAACCTGCTGTGCTGAACCAGCTCTCTGCCCCGCTTTCTCTGGGCGCTGGCAGCATTGCTGCTAAGCGTCACCACCCCACTACCCGGACTGTCCCCACACAACAGGTAGAAGAGGGGGCAGACTCTAAAGGCCAAACTACTCAGTGGGCCCAGCCCCCTTCTCTTCTTCTGCTCCCCCCTACACCCACACTCAGCAAGAGCAGGAGGGAAGCACATAATGCTCCCCTCGTTTGGCTCCTTTGCCAGGGCCAGTCCTTCCCTCTCCAGCACCAGTTGCATGCCAAGCACGACTTGCTGCCAAGCTTTCTTGGCTGTTCCCTAGCGGCCCTTTCCCCGCTGCTCCAAACCCTTCTCTGCACTGCTGTGGTCCTATGGATCGTCAGTGGCAGCTCTAAAACCAGGAAGAGGGTGCTGAATGGGGAGGTGCTCTGTCACCATGCCTGTTTTTGTCCCTCCCTAAAGTCATTTGTCCACTGGGCTGTCCCCCCTGCCACCCTATACACTGTCTGCTCTATGCCCCTCTGGATTCCTTAGGGTGGTCCCCACACTCCTCTTTACATTGGTTGTCACTCCTCTCCCCAAGCCTTGGGAGGGGCTGTGAGGTCGCGTCGAGGTCCCCCACCTCCTGCACCCCCGTAGGGGCACGAACGGACTCCACCAGCCAGTAGAATAGAGGGAGTTTATTGCTTCTCCAGGATACAGCACAGCACAGATGTAATCTGGTTACAAGGCCAGGCCTGTGATGTCTCAGCCCCCCTTGAGATGGTGGAGACTGGGCCCTTAAATCCCAGCCCCCTTACTCAGGCTGCTTCCTCCATGATTCCAGACAGAAACTACCCAACTCTATTCCAGCCCTGCCCCCCAGCCAGGTGCTGGTCTCTGACCCTCCTTCGTCTCCCTCCCTGGGAGGCTGAGCCTGGGTGTCTGGGTTAATACACATTTGGGAGAGTCAGTGAGAATCTCCCATCACAGTGCAGGGGGACCCCGGGCCACAGAGCAGACAGCCCCCCACTACGCCACAGGGGCCTTCCCAGGAACCAGTAGGGGAGAGCCAGGCCCAGCCCTGCTCCAGTTGCAGGTGGGAGGGGGGATGCTAAGAGGCAGGAATAAAGGCCATTTTTAGACCCTGTGGGTGGGGAGTTAATTTTGTACTTTCAGGTGCTTAGTGCTGCCAGTTGCCTCCCACGGCAGCATCGCCTCTGCCTTGCAGTAGGAGCTGTGTTTTCACTGCACTGCTGCCCCAGCCCGGGCTGCACTCCCATCTCCCAGCCCAGAGCTGAGCCCTTCCCCAGCAACGGGTCTAGGCACAGTGCCTGCGTGCCCCCCTCTGACTGCAGATAGCGTCTGCTTCCCACAAAGGGAACGGGGCCCGGGCAGAGCGGGGACAAAGGGAAGGGGGCCCCGGCAGAGCGGGGACAAAGGGAAGGGGGCCCGGGCAGAGCGGGGACAAAGGGAACGGGGCCCCGGCAGAGCGGGGACAAAGGGAAGGGGGCCCGGGCAGAGCGGGGACAAAGGGAAGGGGGCCCGGGCAGAGCGGGGACAAAGGGAACGGGGCCCCAGGCAGAGCGGGGACAAAGGGAACGGGGCCCCGGCAGAGCGGGGACAAAGGGAAGGGGGCCCGGGCAGAGCGGGGACAAAGGGAAGGGGGCCCGGGCAGAGCGGGGACAAAGGGAAGGGGGCCCCGGCAGAGCGGGGACAAAGGGAAGGGGGCCCGGGCAGAGCGGGGACAAAGGGAACGGGGCCCGGGCAGAGCGGGGACAAAGGGAACGGGGCCCCGGCAGAGCGGGGACAAAGGGAACGGGGCCCCGGCAGAGCGGGGACAAGGAGAAGGGGGCCCGGGCAGAGCGGGGACAAAGGGAACGGGGCCCCGGCAGAGCGGGGACAAGGGGAAGGGGGCCCGGGCAGAGCGGGGACAAAGGGAACGGGGCCCCGGCAGAGCGGGGACAAGGGGAAGGGGGCCCGGGCAGAGCGGGGACAAAGGGAAGGGGGCCCCGGCAGAGCGGGGACAAAGGGAAGGGGGCCCGGGCAGAGCGGGGACAAAGGGAAGGGGGCCCCGGCAGAGCGGGGACAAAGGGAAGGGGGCCCCGGCAGAGCGGGGACAAAGGGAACGGGGCCCGGGCAGAGCGGGGACAAAAGGAAGGGGGCCCCGGCAGAGCGGGGACAAAGGGAAGGGGGCTCGGGCAGAGCGGGGACAAAGGGAACGGGGCTCGGGCAGAGCGGGGACAAAGGGAACGGAGCCCCGGCAGAGCGGGGACAAAGGGAACGGGGCTCGGGCAGAGCGGGGACAAAGGGAACGGGGCCCCGGCAGAGCGGGGACAAAGGGAAGGAGGCCCGGGCAGAGCGGGGACAAAGGGAACAGGGCCCCGGCAGAGCGGGGACAAAGAGAACGGGGCCCCGGCAGAGCGGGGACAAAGGGAAGGGGGCCCGGGCAGAGCGGGGACAAAGGGAACGGGGCCCCGGGCAGAGCGGGGACAAAGGGAAGGGGGCCCCGGCAGAGCGGGGACAAAGGGAAGGGGGCCCGGGCAGAGCGGGGACAAAGAGAACGGGGCCCCGGCAGAGCGGGGACAAAGGGAAGGGGGCCCGGGCAGAGCGGGGACAAAGGGAACGGGGCCCCGGCAGAGCGGGGACAAAGGGAATGGGGCCCGGGTAGAGCGGGGACAAAGGGAAGGGGGCCCCGGCAGAGCGGGGACAAAGGGAACGGGGCCCCGGCAGAGCGGGGACAAAGGGAACGGGGCCCGGGCAGAGCGGGGACAAGGGGAAGGGGGCCCGGGCAGAGCGGGGACAAAGGGAACGGGGCCCCGGCAGAGCGGGGACAAAGGGAACGGGGCCCCGGCAGAGCGGGGACAAAGGGAAGGGGGCCCGGGCAGAGCGGGGACAAAGGGAAGGGGGCCCGGGCAGAGCGGGGACAAAAGGAAGGGGGCCCCGGCAGAGCGGGGACAAAGGGAAGGGGGCCCGGGCAGAGCGGGGACAAAGGGAACGGGGCCCGGGCAGAGCGGGGACAAAGAGAACGGGGCCCCGGCAGAGCGGGGACAAAGGGAAGGGGGCCCGGGCAGAGCGGGGACAAAGGGAACGGGGCCCGGGCAGAGCGGGGACAAAGGGAAGGGGGCCCCGGCAGAGCGGGGACAAAGGGAAGGGGGCCCGGGTAGAGCGGGGACAAAGGGAAGGGGGCCCCGGCAGAGCGGGGACAAAGGGAAGGGGGCCCCGGCAGAGCGGGGACAAAGGGAAGGGGGCCCGGGCAGAGCGGGGACAAAGGGAAGGGGGCCCGGGTAGAGCGGGGACAAGGGGAAGGGGGCCCCGGCAGAGCGGGGACAAAGGGAACGGGGCCCCGGCAGAGCGGGGACAAAGGGAACGGGGCCCGGGCAGAGCGGGGACAAGGGGAAGGGGGCCCGGGCAGAGCGGGGACAAGGGGAACGGGGCCCCGGCAGAGCGGGGACAAAGGGAACGGGGCCCCGGCAGAGCGGGGACAAAGGGAAGGGGGCCCGGGCAGAGCGGGGACAAAGGGAAGGGGGCCCGGGCAGAGCGGGGACAAAAGGAAGGGGGCCCCGGCAGAGCGGGGACAAAGGGAAGGGGGCCCGGGCAGAGCGGGGACAAAGGGAAGGGGGCCCCGGCAGAGCGGGGACAAAGGGAAGGGGGCCCGGGCAGAGCGGGGACAAAGGGAACGGGGCCCCGGGCAGAGCGGGGACAAAGGGAAGGGGGCCCGGGCAGAGCGGGGACAAAGGGAACGGGGCCCCGGCAGAGCGGGGACAAAGGGAAGGGGGCTCGGGCAGAGCGGGGACAAAGGGAACGGGGCTCGGGCAGAGCGGGGACAAAGGGAACGGAGCCCCGGCAGAGCGGGGACAAAGGGAAGGGGGCCCGGGCAGAGCGGGGACAAAGGGAACGGGGCCCCGGGCAGAGCGGGGACAAAGGGAAGGGGGCCCGGGCAGAGCGGGGACAAAGGGAACGGGGCCCCGGCAGAGCGGGGACAAAGGGAAGGGGGCCCGGGTAGAGCGGGGACAAAGGGAAGGGGGCCCCGGCAGAGCGGGGACAAAGGGAACGGGGCCCCGGCAGAGCGGGGACAAAGGGAACGGGGCCCGGGCAGAGCGGGGACAAGGGGAAGGGGGCCCGGGCAGAGCGGGGACAAAGGGAACGGGGCCCCGGCAGAGCGGGGACAAAGGGAACGGGGCCCCGGCAGAGCGGGGACAAAGGGAAGGGGGCCCGGGCAGAGCGGGGACAAAGGGAAGGGGGCCCGGGCAGAGCGGGGACAAAGGGAACGGGGCCCCGGCAGAGCGGGGACAAAGGGAAGGGGGCCCGGGCAGAGCGGGGACAAAGGGAACGGGGCCCGGGCAGAGCGGGGACAAAGGGAACGGGGCCCCGGCAGAGCGGGGACAAAGGGAACGGGGCCCCGGCAGAGCGGGGACAAGGAGAAGGGGGCCCGGGCAGAGCGGGGACAAAGGGAACGGGGCCCCGGCAGAGCGGGGACAAGGGGAAGGGGGCCCGGGCAGAGCGGGGACAAAGGGAAGGGGGCCCCGGCAGAGCGGGGACAAGGGGAAGGGGGCCCGGGCAGAGCGGGGACAAAGGGAACGGGGCCCCGGCAGAGCGGGGACAAAGGGAAGGGGGCCCCGGCAGAGCGGGGACAAAGGGAACGGGGCCCGGGCAGAGCGGGGACAAAAGGAAGGGGGCCCCGGCAGAGCGGGGACGGTAAATTGGGAAGGGGGACTCGGGCAGAGCGGGGACAAAGGGAACGGGGCCCCCTCGGGCAGAGCGGGGACCAGTAGGGGAAGCCAGGCCCAGCCCTGCTCCAGTTGCAGGTGGGAGCGGGGATGCTAAGAGGCAGGAACAAGGCCATTTTTAGACCCTGAGGGGGGAGTTAATTTTGTACTTTCAGGTGCTTAGTGCTGCCAGTTGCCTCCCACGGCAGCATCGCCTCTGCCTTGACAGTAGGAGCTGTGTTTTCACTGCACTGCTGCCCGGGCAGCCAGCGGGCTGCACTCCATCTCCCAGCCAGAGCTGAGCCCTTCCGGCAGCAACGGGTCTAGGCAACAGTGAACTGCGTGCCCCCCTGACTGCAGATAGCGTCTGCTTCCCACAAAGGGAAGGGGGCCCGGGCAGAGCGGGGACAAAGGGAACGGGGCCCCGGGCAGAGCGGGGACAAAGGGAAGGGGGCCCGGGCAGAGCGGGGACAAAGGGAACGGGGCCCCGGCAGAGCGGGGACAAAGAGAACGGGGGCCCGGGCAGAGCGGGGACAAAGGGAAGGGGGCCCGGGCAGAGCGGGGACAAAGGGAACGGGGCCCCAGGCAGAGCGGGGACAAAGGGAAGGGGGCCCGGCAGAGCGGGGACAAAGGGAACGGGGCCCCGGCAGAGCGGGGACAAAGGGAACGGGGCCCCGGCAGAGCGGGGACAAAGGGAACGGGGCCCGGGCAGAGCGGGGACAAAGGGAAGGGGGCCCGGGCAGAGCGGGGACAAAGGGAACGGGGCTCGGGCAGAGCGGGGACAAAGGGAACGGGGCCCGGGCAGAGCGGGGACAAAGGGAACGGGGCCCCGGCAGAGCGGGGACAAAGGGAACGGGGGCCCGGGCAGAGCGGGGACAAAGGGGAAGGGGGCCCGGCAGAGCGGGGACAAAGGGAACGGGGCCCCGGCAGAGCGGGGACAAAGGGAAGGGGGCCCGGGCAGAGCGGGGACAAAGGGAACGGGGCCCCGGCAGAGCGGGGACAAAGGGAAGGGGGCCCGGGCAGAGCGGGGACAAAGGGAAGGGGCCCCGGCAGAGCGGGGACAAAGGGAAGGGGGCCCGGGCAGAGCGGGGACAAAAGGAAGGGGGCCCCGGCAGAGCGGGGACAAAGGGAAGGGGGCCCCGGCAGAGCGGGGACAAAGGGAACGGGGCCCGGGCAGAGCGGGGACAAAGGGAAGGGGGCTCCGGGCAGAGCGGGGACAAAGGGAACGGGGCCCGGGCAGAGCGGGGACAAAGGGAACGGGGCCCGGGCAGAGCGGGGACAAAGGGAAGGGGCTCCGGGCAGAGCGGGGACAAAGGGAACGGGGCCTCCGGGCAGAGCGGGGACAAAGGGAACGGGGCCCCGGCAGAGCGGGGACAAAGGGAAGGGGGCCCGGGCAGAGCGGGGACAAAGGAACGGGGCCCCGGCAGAGCGGGGACAAAGGGAAGGGGGCCCGGGCAGAGCGGGGACAAAGGGAAGGGGGCCCCGGCAGAGCGGGGACAAAGGGAAGGGGGCCCGGGCAGAGCGGGGACAAAGGGAAGGGGGCCCGGGCAGAGCGGGGACAAAGGGAACGGGGCCCCGGGCAGAGCGGGGACAAAGGGAACGGGGCCCCGGCAGAGCGGGGACAAAGGGAACGGGGCCCCGGCAGAGCGGGGACAAAGGGAAGGGGGCCCGGGTCAGAGCGGGGACAAAGGGAACGGAGCCCCGGCAGAGCGGGGACAAAGGGAACGGGGCCCGGGCAGAGCGGGGACAAAGGGAAGGGGGCCCGGGCAGAGCGGGGACAAAGGGAAGGGGGCCCGGGCAGAGCGGGGACAAAGGGAACGGGGCCCCGGCAGAGCGGGGACAAAGGGAAGGGGGCCCGGGTAGAGCGGGGACAAAGGGAAGGGGGCCCCGGCAGAGCGGGGACAAAGGGAAGGGGGCCCCGGCAGAGCGGGGACAAAGGGAACGGGGCCCCGGCAGAGCGGGGACAAAGGGAAGGGGGCCCGGGCAGAGCGGGGACAAAGGGAACGGGGGCCCGGGCAGAGCGGGGACAAAGGGAACGGGGCCCCGGCAGAGCGGGGACAAAAGGAAGGGGGCCCCGGCAGAGCGGGGACAAAGGGAAGGGGGCCCGGGCAGAGCGGGGACAAAGAGGAAGGGGGCCCCGGCAGAGCGGGGACAAAGGGAAGGGGGCCCGGGCAGAGCGGGGACAAAGAGAACGGGGCCCTGGCAGAGCAGGTGTGATGGGAATGGGGCCCCAGTGGTGCCTGCTTGGGCAGTGTCCCTGAGCAGGGCTATGCTGCCCTGTGTGAGAGTTGCCCCTGCCGGGCATATGCCCTTACTCCACTACCAGTCAAGTTGCAGCCCTGGTGGGACAAGCTCAGGCAGGCATCTCCAAAGGCAGCAGTGAGGTTTTTCAGGACTTGGGTGGGTGGGTGGGTGTCAGGTGTGCCAGCAGCACGGCCCACTGAGGCTGGGGGAGCACCCAGCTGTGCAGAGGGGCTCAGGCTGCTGGGGGAGGTGGATCTGGAGAGCTGCAGCCTCTGGACTTTGCCAGGGGGTCAGGGCTCCTGGCTTATCCTGTGGGCCCAGGCTCGCTCCCAGCCTCACTCTGGGCAGCTGGGGCAGCATACTGGGGCTCTGTTTGGCTCCAGCCCCTAGGGAGTGGCTGGCACCGGCAGCAGCTGCCCTGGCCTGGGAAAGGAGTGGGGGTTGGCACCAAGGGCCTGACAGGTGCGAGGCTGCCCAGAGGCTGGAGCTCATGTGGCTCCAAGGAACACGGCAGCTGGGGGGTGGCCAGGAATGTTCCCAGGGAGTGTTTGGCAAGAGCTCAGAACTGCAGATGGACAGGCATGTGCCATTTGTACCCAATCCCAACCGTTCTGCTGGTGCCCCTCAATCCAGCCTGCAGCCCCTGCCAACCCAGCCCATGCCCCCCAAACCTACTCCCCAGCTCCCTGCTAGCCCAGCCCATGCCCCCCAACTCCCTGCAAGCCCAACCCTGCCCAGGCCCTTCACTCCAAACCACAGCCAGCTGCCATCTCAGCCCTGCCGGTGCCCCTCACTCCTGGCCACAGCTGCCATGGGGTGGCAGATGAACTCCTGCTTTGGAGAGGCAAGTCAGGCAGCCCTGCCCCTTCCACCCAAGGCCCCACCTCCATGCCAGAGCTCCAAATGGGCCCAACAAAAGGAAAAGCCCTGAGAGGTCCCCCTCACTGGGGGAGCTACTGCTCCCCTCCCCCACAATCTGCCATCTCCCCCCAGCACCAGACTGGCCTGCTCTCTTGGCTCCTGAGCACCATGCCCGTCCCAGTGCCCCAGCTCCTTGAAGGTCTCACCCCCCACTGAGCCCCAGCAGCCATCCCTGGTTCTCCACATTACTCCTCACTCCCTGGTCCCGAGGTGAGGCAAGGTGAGCAGCAGGGACCTTTGGGGGTGGAAGAGGCGGGGGGGGGTTCTTGTGGAAGGGGGGCATCGGATTATCCGGCAGCGGGTCAGCAGCAGCACCATTGCTTCCCAGGCCTATTATACCCCCACCCAGCTGCACTTTAAACTTACTAGCATATCAGACTCATAGAATCACAGGGTTGGGAGAGACCCCAGGAAGTCATTGAATCCAATCCCCTACCCAAAGCAGGACCAATCCAACTAAACCATCCCAGCCAGGGCTTTGTCAAGCTGGGACTTGAAAACCTCTAGGGATGGAGATTCCACCCACTCCCCAGGGAACCCATCCCAGTGCTTCCCCACCCGCCTAGGGAAATAGCTTTCCCTAATGTCCAACCTAGACCTCCCCCACTGCAACTGGAGACCATTGCTCCTTGTTCTGCCACCTGCCCCCACTGGGAACAGCCTCTCTCCATCCTCTTTGGAACCTCCCTTCAGGAAGTTGAAGGCTGCTATCAAATCCCCCCTCACTCTTCTCTGCTGCAGACTAAACAAGCCCCAATCCCTCAGCCTCTCCTCATAGGTCGTATGCTCCAGCCCCCTAATCATTTTGGATGCCCTCCGCTGGACCCTCTCCAATGCATCCACATCCATTCTGAAATGGGGTCCCAGAATTGGATGCAACACTCCAGATGTGGCCTCACCAGAGCCAAATAAAGGGGAATAATCATTTCTCTAGATCTGCTGGCCATGCTCCTCCTAATGCAGCCCAATATGCTGGTAGCCTTCTTGGCTACAAGGGCACATTAGTGACTCATCTCCAGTTTCTCATCCACTGTAACCCCAGGCCCTTTCCAGACCATGAATGAAAGGAGTGTCCTAGCTCTATGCATCTGCCCCCCAGGCAGCTGGACAGGGGTGTCTTTCTGGCAAGGGCTGGGGAGCCTGGCCTGGCTGAGCCCAGAACTGGCCCACAAAAGCCGGGGTGGGGGAGCTACTGAGCTCTGCCCACAGGCACTGCACTCCCTGCCGCAGGCCTGGAACTCCGAACAACAGCACCCCCCAGACTCAGCCCTGGCCCCGCCAGCCGCATCTCTGGGCGGGGGTGACACCCGCTGGTGATGCCAAGTACGGCACCAGCCTGCGCACGGGGGCGCGGCTCAGCCCACATCCCGGAGCGTCGCCCTGGGCACGCCGGGGCCAGGGCTCGAGGCCGCACCCGAGCGGCAGCTGCCAGCCCAGCGCCACGTGCGCGCAGCGCCCCGGTGCCGCGGAACGCGCGCGCCAATGCCCCGCCCCCGGCCCCGCCCCGGCCCCGCCCCTCCGCAGCGCCCAGGGGGAGCCCGAGCGCCTGCGCCTGGCCAGCGGGGCGGGGCCCTTGTTGAGCCAGAGCCGGACGCCAGAGTGCGCCAATCATCCGCCCGCGCACGCGCAGTTCGCAGCGATTCGTTTCCATGGAAACCGAGGGGCGGGGAATATCCGCCAGCTCCGCCCCGGAGCCATGTTGGATGGAGCCGCCGGCGCCGAGCCCGGGACCCGGAGCGAGGTGAGAGCGGCCCCCCCCGGCCCCCCCCGCTCCTTCCGGCCCCCCAATTCCCTCTTCCGCCCCGGCCCCCCCGGCCCCCCTCTTCCGCCCCCCCCGTTCCTTCCGGCCCCCCAATCCCCTCTTCCGCCCCGCCCGCTCCCCCTCTTCAGCCCCCCCCGAACCCCCCTTCCGCCCCCCGACCCCCCCGTTCCTTCCGGCCCCCCAATCCCCTCTTCCGCCCCGCCCCGCCCCCCATTCTTCAGCCCCCCCCGAACCCCGCCCCCCCCTCCCTCCTTCCGGCCCCCCCGCCCGCTCCCTCTTCCGGCCCCCCGACCCTCCTTCCGCCCCCCTTCCTTCCGCCCCCCCACCTTCCCTTCCGGCCCCCCGATCCCCTCTTCCGCCCCCCGCCCCGCCCTCCCCCGTTCCTTCCGGCCCCCCAATCCCCTCTTCCGCCCCGCCCCCCCAGCCCCCCCGCCCCTTCCTTCCGGCCCCCCAATTCCCCTCTTCCGCCCCCCCCCCCCGCCCCGCCCCCCCATTCCTTCCGGCCCCCCAATCTCCCTCTTCCGCCCCCCTCGCCCCCCATCCCTCTTCGCCCCCCGCCGTTCCTTCCGGCCCCCCAATTCCCTCTTCCGCCCCCCCCGCCCCCCCCTTCCTTCCGCCCCCCCGTTCCCGTCTTCCGCCCCCCCCCGCCCCCCATTCCTCCGCCCAATTCCCTCTTCCGCCCCCCCCGCCGCCCCCCTTCCGCCCCCATCCTCTTCCGCCCCCCCCGCCCCCCTTCCTTCCGGCCCCCCAATTCCCTCTTCCGCCCCCCCCGCCCCCCCCCTCCTTCCGCCCCCCATCCTCCCCCCCCCCCCCCCTTCCCGCCCCCCCCCCCCCTCCCCTCTCCCCCCCTCCGCCCCCCCCCGTTCCTTCCGGCCCCCCAATTCCCTCTTCCCCGCCCCCCCCGCCCCCCCCGTTCCTTCCGGCCCCCCAATTCCCTCTTCCGCCCCCCCCGCCCCTCCCCTTCCGCCCCCCCCCCGCCCCGTTCCTTCCGCCCCCCCAATCCCCTCTTCCCCCCCCGCCCCCCCCCACCCCCCCCCCCCCCCCCCCCCCCGTTCCTTCCAGCCCCCCAATCCCCTCTTCCGCCCCCCCGACCCCCTCCCTCTTCCCCCCCGCCCCGCCCCCCCGTTCCTTCCAGCCCCCCAATTCCCTCTTCCGCCCCCCCCCCCCCCCCGTTCCTTCCGCCCCCCAATCCCCTCTTCCGCCCCCCCCGCCCTGCTCCCTCTTCCGCCCCCCCGTTCCTTCCGGCCCCCCAATTCCCTCTTCCGCCCCCCCCGCCGCCCCCTCTTCCGCCCCCCCCCATTTCTTCCGCCCCCCCATTCCTTCCGGCCCCCCAATTCCCTCTTCCGCCCCCCCGCCCTGCCCCCGCATTCCTTCCGGCCCCCCAGTTCCCTCTTCCCACCCCGCCCCGCCCCCCCATTCCTTCTGGCCCCCCAATTCCCTCTCCCCCCCCGCCCCCCCCATTCCTTCCGGCTCCCCAATTCCCTCTTCCCGGCCCGCCCCGCCCCCCCATTCCTTCCGGCACCCCAATTCCCTCTCCCCGCGCCGCCCCGCCCCCCCGACCCCCTCCCTCTTCCGCCCCCCCATTCCTTCCTGCCCCCCAATTCCCTCTTCCCCCGCCCCCCCCGCCCCCCTCCCTTTTCCGCCCCCCCATTCCTTCCCGCCCCCCAATTCCCTCTTCCGCCCCCCCCGCCCCGCCCCCCCATTCCTTCCGGCCCCCCAATTCCCTCTCCCCCCCCGCCCCGCCCCCGCCCCCCCATTCCTTCCGGCCCCCCAATTCCCTCCCCCCGCCCCCCCCCCTATCCTCCGGCCCCCCAATTCCCTCTGCCCCCCCGCCCCGCCCCCCATTCCTTCCGGCCCCCCAATTCCCTCTGCCCCGCCCCGCCCCCCCCCCATTCCTTCCGGCCCCCCAATTCCCTCTTCCCCCCCCCGCCCCGCCCCGCCCCCCCGACCCCCTCCCTCTTCTGCCCCCCCATTCCTTCCGGCCCCCCAATTCCCTCTTCCCCCCCCCCGCCCAGCCCCCCCATTCCTTCCGGCCCCCCAATTCCCTCTTCCCCCGCCCCGCCCCCCCGGCCCCCTCCCTCTTCCGCCCCCCCATTCCTTCCGGCCCCCCAATTCCCTCTTCCCCCCCCACCCAGCCCCCCCATTCCTTCCGGCCCCCCAATTCCCTCTCCCCCCCCCGCCGACCCCCTCCTTCCCTCCTCCACCCCCCTGCTGACCCCCCAATTCCTTACGGCCCCCCAATTCCCTCTCCCCCCCCTCCCGTCCCTCCCTCTCTCCTCCGCCCCCCTGCCGACCCCCCCCAATTCCTTCCGGCCCCTCCCAATCCCCCCCCCCCCCCCCCCCCCGCTGACGGTGTCTCTCCCGCAGCCCACGGCCCGGCCCGGCCCCGGCGGCCGCGCGCAGCCCGGTGGCGCTGCAGGTGGGGGACGCAAGGACGGAGCTGGCCCGGCCCGGCGTCTTCGTTATCGACCTGCTCCTGCCGCCCGCCCGGCCGCTGGATGTAGGTGCGGGGGGCTGCAGGGTCAGGGAGGGAACAGGGGGAGGCCCAGGTGGGGAGGGTGCTGCAGTAGCTATGGAGCAGAGTAGAGACCCCTGGCTCCCCACTGCCTGCCTGGGCTGGCAAGGGCCCCACGGGAGGAATCGGGTCGCTCTAGAGAGAGGCTGGTTGCCTGGCAGTGGCGGGTGCCCTCATGTGGCAGAGTTTAGGTCAGAGCCCCAGCCGGCTTAGCACATTCATCTGGACACCAGGGTTGGGTGGGGGTCTCAGGACAGATAGACCCCGGGTGGGCATCTGAGAGGTGGCACCCAGGAGCCATGTGTGCGTGAGCAGCTCCTGCCATGCCCAGCAGCTGGGCACTGTGCCAGGAGGGGTACTGTCATGGAGGCACTAACAGAGCCACCTGGGCACCCTGGCCCCTGCCAAGGCAGGTGAATGACAAGGGTTGGGGCTGCAGGACATTCCCATGGGCTTTGGTAGGGAAGAAGCTCCTGCCCCACGCCGGCGTAGCTGTGTGGGGGGACTGGAGGCAGGCGTTCCCACAAAGGGAAATGGCTGGGCGCTTGGGGCACCTGGCACAGCGCTTGCAGGAGTCTCTCCATACGTGGCCTTTCCCAGGTCAGAGTAGGGAGCAAGGCAGTTTTGGGCCCAGCCTGTCCCAGGGCCATGGCAATGACTCGGAAGCTGAGAGTGCGCCCTGGTGTCCCAGTTCTCCAGCCTCTGGAGTGTAGCAGAGGGAGTGGATTTCAGATCAGTGGCCAGAGGCAGGTAGTACAAGATACGGACATCTCCCGGGGCCCGTCCCTCAAAGGCAGCCTCGTGACCCACTGCTGGGTTGTCTCAGTTGCAGGAGATCGTCTTTAAGAACTTCTACACGGCTTTCCTGACTGTGCGGGTGCAGCGGTGCCACCCCTGTGATGGGGGACGTGAGGGCGCCAGGAAATGGGTCACCTGCTTGAGAAATCACTGCCTGATGCCCAGCCCACACACAGAGGCTGGCTCCCAGGATTACTTCTCTCTCTTCAGGCATCAGGTAGGCAGCTCCCAGCTCCATGGGCACGCACCCCTCTGGAGTGTGAACCCACAACTGTACTGTCTTGCTCTGCACAGGGAGCGCTCAGAAAATGAGCCCCCTCCCTCAGCGTGGAGATGGATACGCAGCGGCCCTGGGCCCTTGAGTTCTGATGCCCACACGCTGGTTTAGGAAAAGCAAAACTGAGTTTATTAACTGCAGGAGATAGATTTGAAGTGACTGTAAGGACAGATCAAAGCTAATTACCCAGCAAACAAAACCCGCAAACTAGCCTTCATGTGCTAAGTAGATCGAACACGAATTGGCAGAGCCTCACGCTAAGCGAGGGTACAAGCAGGCCTCAGATTCTTAAGGGGCAAGCTGCACTTGCTTTCAGCTCGGAGTCCCCAGGTTTCCATTGCCTTGAGCCTGGATTCAGCACTTCTCCCAGTTCAGTCTTTGTTCCTCTTGCGTGAGGAGTGAACCTCAGATGATGTCGCTCCCCACCTTTACAGAGCTCTTGCATCTGGTGGGACTCAGACTCTGCTTAGGGCTGCACCCAGCCAGGCCGAATGGGACTGGATGCAGCAGCCCTTGCCCTGCATCCAGAGGGGAGCCCTTTTTTCCAAAGCTCAGTCCCCACGCAAGTCAGTGGAAAAATACCGACGTCCCGAGATGGTGGTTTCAGCCCATGTCCTTGTAGAGCCACGGCAGCCTTCGCTCACGGGCTGTCTGCAGTGTTCTCAGGAGAGCTCCCCAGCTGGGGATAAGCATCTCTGGAGGCCTGTTTTGCTAAATGGCCAATCACCAGGAATAAGCCCGTCCCCGCCGGCTGTTTAGACTGATAGCACCCTGGCTGGCAGATGTTCCCCATGTGAAATGCAGCTCCATGGTCAGTGCTTATAACTTCAGACAGGAAAATGACACCCGCGTGCAGTTAGGGTCATCTACATCGTAACTTTCCCAGTGACCCCGCACAAGACCCGTCTTGCAGAAAGTGCATCGCAATTATGCCACAGTTGTTTCACAGTGCAGTGTCCAGCCCCCGTGAGCACCATAGTGCTGGGGTACGGCCTGAGCTGTTGGCCCTTGTCCTCTTCCTGCCTGCTGGAAAGGACCTGGTGTGCGACTTTTGGCACCCATCTGTAACGCCTGTCCAGCATTGTGCTCTGTTCTGTCCACGCTCCTGGCAGCAAGCAGCCAGCCCCTCACTGCAGCACCGTGCTTGCTGCCCTGTTGTCTCTGGCAGATGCTGTGTGACGTGGATCAGGTGACCGCTGTGCGTCTGATCCTTCGCCAGCCCTCACCCATTTGGCTGCACTTCACCCTGGAGGAGCTGCAGCTCTACCCCCGGGCTCAGCAGGTGAGTGCGTGTTGAGGCTGCTGGCCAGGGCAGCATCAGTCTGCCCTTCCCCCAGGCACGCAGCACTGCACAAAGCTGCCTGTGCTTGGGGAGGACGGAATTGGCCTGGTCCTGCCAGCCCTGCAGGGCTCATTGGGGACCCTGCCAGTCATCCTGCCTCAGGCTCCTTCCACAGGACCCACTGAGGTTGGGAAGCAGCTGTCTGGCCCCTATCCAGGGGCACCCTGTCTCCTTTGCTTGCCCAGCAGAATCCCACCTGTGCCTCATGGCAGGGGCTGCCCCAGGCTTGGTCTTACGTTGAGACTCCCTCCAGAGCCCCATGGCTCAATGGAGAGGAGTTTGTAACCTGGGCTGTGGCCCCAGGCTCCTGGCCATGGGGCCCTCTGTCTCTGCAGCCCAGGGAGTGTTTCCTGCGGTGCCCCCTCTCATTGGCTTGCTGGCTCTGTGCTGGGACTTGCTGTCCACGCCAGCCGGGGACCTGAGCAGGGACAGCCGTGTGCTCCGGCCAGACCTGCGCTCCCTCTGCTCCTGCTCCAGGGCAGTGGGAGGGACTGCAGGCAGCCAGTCCTTGTGGGCTCTGAGGAGCCTGGCGTGCCTCCATAGGCACAGGGGGACTTTGCTCTGCTTACCTGCCCCTTTGACTCCTTCCAGAGCCTGCAGACAGACTTCCCCTCTTGGCTGGCCCACCTGGCCCCCCAGCAGCAAGCAGCAAACCTACACAGGGTAAGCAGGCTCCTCAGGAGCAGTGGGCATGTCCTGGGGGGAGAGGCCATGAATGGTTCCTGGCTGGGGGTGGGGAGTTCTGTGGGGGGAGGGTAGAGTCCTGGCCAGGGCAGGGTGTTCTGGGGAGGGCAGTGGGCACTGTGGCAGCAGTGAGGTGGGTGCCTTGCTGCAGACTGCTTGGGCATGGCAGGGCAGGCAGATGTGGGGGAGCTGGGCTGGTGGGGGCCATGAGGCTAGGGATCTGCATGCACTGAGGGGCCACAGGAGCTCCTGGACGCTGGGAATGAGGGCAGCGTGTCAGGAAGGAGCCAGTCAAGTGGGTTGTAGTTGAGAGCTGCATGCCTGGGAAGTGGGACGTAGCAAGCCCAGTTACCCTGCCCACTGGGAGCACGTGGCCCATTTGCGTGCCTCTTGCACGCGGGTTGTGGTGCAAATACGTACACGTGTGCCTCGGCGAGCGGGTGGGTGAATTGCACCTGTCCATGTGAATGTACGCTTCCAAGCCCAGCCACTGCTGGCTCGTTCCACACAAGCCTTTCCCGGTCCGGGCACAGACGCAGGCCCTGGGCCGTGTGACTAGCCCGCTCAGCACGAGGAACTGTTTGCAAGCTGCTTGCTAAACTCCTTGGAGCATGGGGGCTTCTCAACTGCTTGGGCAGTTTGCAAGCAGCAGGAGGAGGGCTTGCCCCAGCCCTTGGGAGCCAGCTGGGAGCTGGGCCTTCCTTAGCACAGCCCACAAAGCATTGCCTCCATCTGTGGACTGGCCACGTTGCTGGCACTTGGCCTCCCTGGGGCTGGAAGTGGAAAGCCAGAGAACCTCTGGGGCCTTGTTCAGAGACCAGGACAAGGTGGAGAGCAGCTGCTCTCCTCACTCTCCTGGGCTGTGAGCACCCTGGGGGCTCTGGTGATGGGCGGAGAGCTTTGTAAAGCAGACACCTGGGGGCTCTGCCCTGAGGCTCTACTGTATGGGCACCCAGGGTCAGATGGTGAGAACCAGGGGGTGACCAGGGTTGGGTGGCTGAGTGGGGCCCCAGGGTCCCTGTGGTGCAGAAGGGGGTGAGGAGGGAGCTCTCATAGCCGGGGCAGAGGCCTGGCAGTGAGGTGCCGTGCTGGCTGGAGCAGTCAGAGGTGTCGTGTGCTACAGTGCCTCGCGCACTTGCTCGGATTCCTCTCTGTGCTGCAGTTGGACCTGGAGGCCCCATTGTGCCCCAAAGGCTCGCCATCCGGAAAGCTGTGTGGGGTCGGGGAGAGCAGGGTGACTGCAGCCAGGAGCAGTGCCCACGAGCCCCCGGGCAGGCCAGAGAGCACTGTCCCTTGGCAGCGAGGGGTTGGTGGAGCAGCATTGCTCTGGCCTGTGGTGCCGCTTTCAGGAACACCTGTTTCAGTAACCACTGTCTGTCTGCAGGGTGTCCCCGACCCAGAGAAGGTGTCTACAGAAGTCCAGCGCCTGTGGGTACTGACGGAGATGATCCGCGCCAACCAGACTGCAGCCCGGATTGGGCGCTTTGACGTCAGTTCCCAGTTAGCTCTGTTCATTGCCCACGGGGGCTGGCCCCGGCTCTGGGCTTGCTGCATGGCCCAGCAGGTGCCAAATGGATGGTCGTACCTTGGCTACTGGCAGTCACCTGAGCTGCTCCCTGTGGGCTGCATGTACAGAGTGCCAGTGGGCTGCTGGGTCCAGGGGCAGCTTCGCCAGCAAGGATATGCTCCTCCCCTAGTTTCAGCCTCTCGAATGTTCTAGCTCCCCTGCCACTGCAAGGAAGAGGTATGCCGGATGCGGGCTTGCAGCTCCTGCAGTCCCAGCAGCTGTTCCTAGGGGGCTGGGGACACCTGCAGTGGTTCCTGGGGGTGCTCAGTTCCTGCAATCCCAGCAGTTATCCCTGGGAGGAGTGGGGGCCATGTTGGGGGCTCTCGGCCTCTGCAGCCCAGCAGGAGGCAGTGGGCTGCCCTGCCAGGAGTGACACTGCTCTTTATTCCAGGTAGATGGCTGCTACGACATCAATCTGCTCTCCTACACCTGAGCGCAGCTCACACTGGCCGCCTCCCTCCCCGACAAACGCGCTGTCTGTGCTCCCTCAGCCTCCTCCATGGCATCTCCCAGGCTTCTGCACACCTGCTGTTTGCCAGCCTGCTTCTCCTCTCCGGGCACTGCACAGGTGCCCTGTTCTGAGCCAACGGCTATGTCTCAGCCTGCTGATGCCTGCACTCTGTGGCCGGCTGTTCAGCGCAGCCCCCTGCCCCGGGAAGAACTGATGAATCCTGCTGCCGATGGAACCTGGGGTGTGCAGAGCCAAGTGACGTGCCGGGCTCTGGGAACAGAGTTACTGCCCTGGGGCCGTGCCCCTCTGAACCTGAGCTTGCCCAGTGCAGACGTTCCCTGGTCACAGGTACCACCCCTGTGGCTGTGCAGTAGGAGGTGCCACAGAAAGCCACGGGGGCTGCTTTGGCAGTGCTTGTTCTCCCTGTTCTGGGAGCATGCAAGGGATACAGGGCAGGGGCCTTGCCGCCTTCCCTCCCTGGGAGAGGGGCTGCAGGGGCATGGTGAGGGGGGAGGAAGGACTGTTGGGTGGAGCCTTCCTGGCTGGGGGCTGTGATGAGGCTGCAAGGCTTGGCACCTGGGGGCAGGAGAGCTACCTGCTGGCTCCTGGGGGGGCTCAGCCCCAATAGAAATTGAGGATGCTACCCTAGTATTCAGTTCAGCCACCCCATTGCTCCCCACATGGGTCCCCAGGCATCTCCCAGACCCAGCTCACCCAACTCAACCATGCAAACTCTGAAGATGGTGACTTGGACCCCAGCCCTTCCCTGGCCCCAGGCTGCCCAGATCAGGTGCATGGAAGAGATTCAAACTCTTGCTGTCCTGGAGCCCCTTTCCCCAGCCCCAGGTGCTGGGGGTTCTTGCCCAGGCCTGCTCCGTGCTCCCTGGGTAATGCTGGTGTGAGCTGCTCTGGGACCCTGCCCCGTCTGCAGAAAAGCAGGTGATGGGTGTGTCTTTGGGACCCCTACAGCCGCCAAGCCTGGCTTTGTGCCATTAACTGCTGGGAGGTGTCTTGTGCTCTTTGGGTACTGGTGTGACTGGCTCTGTCCCTGGGATTAAGGGCAGTGCCCATCTCCCTGGGCAGTGGCGGGAGGTGAACAGACTGGCCTCTCCAGGGCGGGAGCAGCCTTTGCTGCCTGGGAGGGGCTGGCCCTAGCCACTGGTAACTGAGCCCCAGAGAGATTTGCTGGAGGTCATGTAGGCAGCGTGGAGCAGCGCCATGATGTGAGCCCTGCTCTCCTAGTCCTGCCCCCGCTTGGGCCTTTCTCCTGGCTGCAGCAGGGCCTGGCCTGGCCTGGCCTGGCCAAGTCAGGAGTAGGTCTTGGGCTGCACCAAGCCATGCTGTTCCCACCGATAGCTCATCCCTGGTCTGCCTGGTCCCACAGTGGGAGCATTGTGCACCTGGCTGCTGTAATAAACAAACCCGAAGCTGAGCAGTGCTAGTGGTTTCTTGGAGCACAGCAGCTGGCAAATACCATCCCTTCAGGCATGCCTGGGCATCACCACCTCCCTGGGGCCCAGCTTGGTGGTTCCTGGGGCTGCTCCCGGGCCTGTGCCTAGCCCAGCCCTCCCTTGGCTCTCAGAAGGGGGGAGGTGCAGCACAAGGGCTCATTCAGCTCTAGGCATGTGGGGGTGAGTGAGGAAAGGCAGTGTTGCCGCAGTAGAGGGCATTCCACCTCTACCCTCCTGAGGACTCAGTGCATGACCTGCTCAGTTTCGGTCCCTTGCCCTTTTCCTTCCAAGGACTCTGGGTGTAAGGCACTTTGCACATGTGACTTAGCATGACCCAGGCAGTCCTCGCCGAATGCCCGAGGTCAGGACGGGCTGCAAGAGAGAGCAGACGCCCCCGTAACTGGTGGTCAACACTGATGTTAAACTCCCCAACCAATCACAAACTCTGCTTGTGACCACCCCCCGGCAAGTGAAAAAAGCAATCGTGCAGCCCTCTTGCATTCCGGGTCTCTGGCTCCCAGTCAGCACCTTGGTCCAGTACAGCGAGAAGTTATTTGAAAGCTCTGCTCAGATAAAATGTTCTGCCCCCACAGGGCCAGCCACATTACCAGCTCAGTGCTGGTTTGGCTCTTACCCAAAATACCATGCTGGCAGACAGTCCTTGAGTCTCTAAAACTAAAGGCCATAAAAGGGCGAAGAGTTGTTAAGACTTCAAAGTCTACAATGGGGTGGTATTGGTGAATTTGCTGGCTTGAAAGTGCCTCTGAAATACATCTGCAGCTCGCATTGGTTTTTATACAGAGCTTCAGCTTGTTACACCAGATATAAGAAGCAGGGCTGTAGACAAAAAAAGGGTGGAAATGCTGGTTCTGGCTTTTATCTATTTCCCATGTGGGTGAACTCCTTGTGTGCCGAACCCAAGAGTTCTGGCCAGATGCAGGCCCTTACATGGTTTGCTGACTCAAGGTGTAGCCCCTGGCTTTTCAAAGGGTTCATTATATAGCTGCTGACCCTTGGTGGGTCATCAAACTAGGCACTGCTCATGCCAGTCAGTCTGGGGATGTTACCCAGAAACAACACAAGAGAGGAAATATAGTTATGTTCAAAATGTGTTTGTTTCAGGAAATTGTACCATAAACCTGTTAGTCTTTGAGGTATCACAGGACTCCTTGTTTTTGCAGATACAGACTAACAGCTCACCCCCTGAGACTTTTCACAATACAAAAGTGAACATAGAAACAAGCTCATATCTGGCAAATAACATAGCTATAGATTCCTTGCATCCACAGCTGGTCAGATGCCTTGTAATGTTATGTCAGTATCAACACTAATGCACACAGTGTGTTTCTCATATTCCTTCAGCCCAGGAGGGGCTCACTGGGCAGAGTGACTGGATGAAGCAGGCAGACTGGAGGAGGGGCCTGTCCTGGGCTCTGCACAGGGAGGGGACTCTCCAAGAGATGGGGGTGCAATGATGCTCCTGGGGCTCCATGAGGAAAGCCACATGCTGATCCTTCCAAGATGAGTGTGCATGAGCCCAGGGATGGGAGCTCCAGGCCCAGAGCACCCACACCTGGCATTGTGGGTTACAGCCTCAAGCCCTGGAGAGCTGGGCGGGCACCGCAACCACGCACCCGTCTGGTCTCAGGCGCATTCCTGCACTGCTAGCACGCAGGCCAGAGCCTGGGCACACACCTGAGACTTCAGGGCTCTGCCTCTGATCCACCAGCCAGCTGGGAGCAGGGGGTCCAGGACTGCAGGGGGCTGAGCAGGAGCCAGCAGTGGCTGGGTGATGGGAGTCAGGGGTATAATGGGGAGGTGGGCCCAGGTCCCACACCCCTTGCCAGCCCCCGGGAGCCCCAACCCCCCTTGTCCCATGCAAGCCAGACTCTCCCTCTGCCGGGACTGGAGGGAGTACATCTGGAGCACAGCTGGGGGGACACCAGCGCCCCACCCCAGCCAACTGACAGACAAGGGAGATCCCCCCACCCCGCACTAAACCCCGCCCCCAGGCTGCTCCCCCCCTCCCGGCTAAGCCCGCGGCTGCCCCCCTTACTTTAAGTCCCGCCCCCTCGGCTGTCCGTCCCCGGCCGCGTTTCCCAGCCTGCCATGCCGGGGGCGGGCCCGGGCCAGGCGCAGAGGCTGCGGGATGCTGCGGGCGGGCGGCCGGGCTGCGCTGCGGGTCGGGCCCCGGGGCTGGGAGCCCGGGGCGGGCGGGCGGCGACGCTGCAGCTCCGGGCCGGTGAGCGGGAATGGAAGGACCCCCCCGCCCCCCCCCGAGCCCCCACTGTCCCGCGGGACCCCAATTCCCCCCCCCTCTGAGCCCCCCCACTGCCCCGCGGGACCCCAGTCCCCCCCCGAGCCCCCCCCCACTGCCCCGCGGGACCCCAGTCCCCCCCCCGAGCCCCCCCCACTGCCCCGCGGGACCCCAGTCCCCCCCTCTGAGCCCCCCCACTGCCCCGCGGGACCCCAATCCCCCCCCCGCCCGAGCCCCCCCACTGTCCCGCGGGACCCCAATTCCCCCCCCCCGAGCCCCCCCACTGCCCCGCGGGACCCCAGTCCCCCCCCCGACCGAGCCCCCACTGCCCCGCGGGACCCCAATCCCCCCCCCTCTGAGCCCCCCCCCACTGCCCCGCGGGACCCCAGTCCCCCCCCCGAGCCCCTCCACTGTCCCGCGGGACCCCAGTCCCCCCCCTCTGAGCCCCCCCCACTGCCCCGCGGGACCCCAGTCCCCCCCCTCTGAGCCCCCCCCACTGCCCCGCGGGACCCCAATCCCCCCCCCTCTGAGTCCCCCCCCACTGCCCCGCGGGACCCCAGTCCCCCCCCTCTGAGCCCCCCCACTGCCCCGCGGGACCCCAGTCCCCCCCCCCCGAGCCCCCCCCCACTGCCCCGCGGGACCCCAGTCCCCCCCTCTGAGCCCCCCCACTGCCCCGCGGGACCCCAATCCCCCCCCCGCCCGAGCCCTCCCACTGCCCCGCGGGACCCCAATTCCCCCCCCCCGAGCCCCCCCACTGCCCCGCGGGACCCCAGTCCCCCCCCCCGACCGAGCCCCCACTGCCCCACGGGACCCCAATCCCCCCCCCCCGAGCCCCCCCCACTGCCCCGCGGGACCCCAGTCCCCCCCCGAGCCCCCCCACTGTCCCGCGGGACCCCAATCCCCCCCTCTGAGCTCCCCACTGCCCCGCGGGACCCCAGCCCCCCCCCGCCCGAGCCCCCACTGCCCCGCGGCACCCCAATCCCCCCTCTGAGCCCCCACTGCCCCGCGGGACCCCAACTCCCCACTGGCCCCTGACTCCCCCTTTTCTCCCGACTGCCCCTCTGCAGCCCCATACATTGCCCCCAGTTGCCTCTCCCTGCCCCACACACAGTCTCCAACTGCCCCTAACCAGTTTTCATGACTGTGCCCTGTGTCCACCTCCCTCCTGCCCATGTTTCCTGCCTGTGCTTTGTATTGAGCCCTGTGCAGATAAAAAAATCCATAGCTGCAATATTCTATGTGAATCGTGGTGTCTACATCCCTGGATGTGGCTGCACGCAGCTCAAGAGCAGATATCACAGATTTGCGGGGCTCTACTTTGTAACCCCAGCCCCTTTGTCTGCTGTGTCCCCCATGGCCCCAAATATCCCCTCCCCTCTGTACACTGCCATTGTCTCTCCCTTTGCCCCTCCAGCTCTCCCGGCTCCCCTTCCTGTGGGGGGGGGGCTGCCTGAGAGTGCGGCCAGCCTGCAGCCTGGCCCGACTCTGAATCCTAATGATCACCGTGGATTCTCACTGCTGATCTAGGCTGGGAATGGGAGACGTGCCAAGAGCTGAGGCCAGGGAGACCTGGTGGAGGGAGAGCAAAGCAAGAGGCAGGGGCAGCAGGCTGCCTTCCCCGCAGTGACCTTAGACATGCCTGTTACCGATAATGAAGGGCACATGCTGGGCAAAGGGCAGGAGCTCCCCTGGATCCGTGCACACGGCGCTGAGCTGTCCACGTGGGCGCCCAGAGTGCTCCCCCATCAGTAAACACAACCCTCGTCGCCCCCATCCAGCGGGCAGGCCCAGATGCCAGCCTGGGGCTCTCGCTCTGTCTCAGCAGGTTGGGGGCCTGGGCCTGTCTCGCCCTGGGGCCGTAAGTGGCTGGAAGGTGCCACATGCTGGCTCTCGGCCCGGGGGAAGGGGATGCTACTCCGTGCCTGGTGTCTTGTTGCTGGGGATGGCCACAGAGATGGGGGTGGGGGGCAATGTGCCACTGCTGCCTGTTGTGGGTCAGCTTGGGAACACACCCCAGCCTGGGGGTCCTGGACCCCCTGCAGTAGGGGGCAGTTCCAGAGGAGCCAGAAACCTGGTGGCTGAACAGGCTGGTGACTCCGGGGCATGTGACTCTTCTCAGGATTTTTGGATTAGCCGCGTGAGTGCAGGCCTGTGGCTTGGCTCTGAGCCAGGGTCTTTGGCTGGTCTGGAATGGGAACCATCCTGAGCCTGCCGGGGGAGAGGGGCCTGTGAGCTGTGCCCCTTGGTGACTGGCAGCACGGCCCTTGGGTGGCAATCTGCCCCTGAGTGGTGCCTGTGGACCCATCTCCCATGGTGGGGTGTGTTAGTGCCAGGCTGGCCTAATCCAGCCCTCTTGCCCCACAGGATGGCCTGAAGCAGACACCCCTCCACGCCTTCCACCAGCAGCAGGGAGGCAGGATGGTGAACTTTGCTGGCTGGAGCATGCCCCTGCAGTACGCGCCAGGCCACCTGGAGTCTCACCTGCACACGCGCCGGCACTGCTCACTCTTCGATGTCTCCCACATGCTGCAGGTACTGTCGCCTGCCCCAGCCGCCCCCCCGGCCTGGCGGCGCTGCTCACCAGGGCTCCCAGCTCACCTGAGAGCACTAAGACAGGTGCAGCTGTCGCTCCCAGATGGGGAAACTGAGGCCCAGGCAGGGCCAGCCAGCACTGGCCAGAGGGACTGGAGCTGTGGCTCTCTGAAACCGTGGCAGGGACTCAGCAAGTCCAGGCAGAGCAGAGAATGGAACCCAGGAGTCCTGGCTCACTCACTCTCCCCCCACCTGACAAATATGGTGATGCCCAAGTCCCCAGCTGTGCCAGCAGGGGCAGGGCCAGCCTGGGGCGCTCTGGGACTGGCGGAGGGCAGCTGGGCCGGGCTGAAGGGAGCTCTCTGCCACGGCGGCTGGGCTGGCAGGCAGGTCTCACACTGTCCCTGGCCAGCCTGCTCAGGCTGCTGCACTGTTGTGCAGACGTCCAGGCACCGGTGGGATCCAGCAAGGAGCCCTGACATCTACGCAGCAAAGAAATAGCCCTGCAGCCCACGTGGACAGGCCTCAGCCACCTCTCTTCCCCAGACCAAGGTGTTTGGCCGGGACCGCGTGAAGTTCATGGAGAGCCTGGTGGTTGGGGACATCGCAGAGCTGAAACCGGACCAGGTATGGTGGGTGTAAAACGCCCTCTGCTTGGCATGGACAGACAGACTGACAGCCAGGATGGCCCTCTGGAGACACCAGCAGCAGGGTCTAGGCATGTGCAGAACCACCACTAAGAGGGCCCAGGCCCTAGACCCCCTGTGCCCTTGCTGCTTGGGCACAGCAGCCTGGCTTCGGCAGGGCAGAGCTAGGGGAACTGCTGTGTGGCTCCTAGCCCAGCCAGTCCTGGTGGCTCTATGGCTCCAGCACCTCCCACTTCCCAAGCAAATCGCTCTCACCCTGAGGCAGCGATGCCACGTGGGTCACTTCTGAGCCAGATGGTTCACAATGAGCACAGAACATTGCCCCGACCATCACAGGAGGCATAGCCACCCCCGCCGACGCGTCGGGGACCCCCCAAACTTGCACCCCGTCTGCAGCAAGATGGGACTCCACTCGCCAGTGGAACAGAGGATTTATTGCTTCTCAAAGGCACGGCACAGCCCGGGTTAGATGTGGGCATCGGCGTAAGGGGCAGGCAGCCTCAGACCCCTTGGGGTGGGGTACACAAGCCCCTGAACCCCCGGCACTCAGCGTAGTCTGTCTTCTTCATGTTTTCCAAGCCAAGACCGCCCCTTCTCAACACCACCGGACACTCATCCCCCCAAGTAATCACCCCCCTTCCCTTGGCTGGACATGGGCTATGTGCTGATGCTCAGGGGTGGCCCCCCGCTGGGCAGTGCTTGCAGACACAGGCCAGTAGGGGGCACACACAGCAACCAGCGGATGCCCAACCACAGTGGGCCCAGGGCCACTAGAGTAGACAGCCCCCCCCCCACTATGTCTCACTACCTCAGCTGCCCACCTGTCCAGAGAGCTGGGGGATCCCACAGACAAACCCACCACAAAACACCCCCATCCTCCTCAGGTAGGCAGAGCACTGGGCTGGGGGGAGGGGCACTGGCAAAGGTGGGGGAGAGCCCAGGGCCGGGCTGGCAGGGGCAGGACCGGGGGGGGGGTGTCGGGCTGCAGGTGGGGAGCGAGGGGCAAGGGCAGGACCGGGGGGGGTGTCGGGCTGCAGGTGGGGAGTGAGGGGCAGCGGCAGGGCGGGGGGGGGGTGTGTCAGGGGCTGCGGGTGGGGAGCGAGGGGCAGGGGCAGGACCGGGGGGGGTGTCAGGGGCTGCGGGTGGGGAGCGAGGGGCAAGGGCAGGACCGGGGGGGTGTCGGGCTGCAGGTGGGGAGCGAGGGGCAGCGGCAGGGCTGGGGGGGGGGTGTCAGGGGCTGCGGGTGGGGAGCGAGGGGCAGCGGCAGGGCTGGGGGGGGGTGTCAGGGGCTGCGGGTGGGGAGCGAGGGGCAAGGGCAGGACCGGGGGGGGTGTCAGGGGCTGCAGGTGGGGAGTGAGGGGCTGCAGGTGGGGAGTGAGGGGCAGCGGCAGGGCGGGGGGGGGTGTCAGGGGCTGCGGGTGGGGAGCGAGGGGCAAGGGCAGGACCGGGGGGGTGTCAGGGGCTGCAGGTGGGGAGCGAGGGGCAAGGGCAGGACCGGGGGGGGTGTCAGGGGCTGCGGGTGGGGAGCGAGGGGCAGGGGCAGGGCCGGGGGGGGGGGTGTCGGGCTGCGGGGGGGGAGCGAGGGGCAGGGGCAGGGCCGGGGGGGGGGGTGTCGGGCTGCGGGTGGGGAGTGAGGGGCAGGGGCAGGGCCGGGGGGGGGGGTGTCGGGCTGCGGGTGGGGAGTGAGGGGCAGCGGCAGGGCGGGGGGGGGGTGTCAGGGGCTGCGGGTGGGGAGCGAGGGGCAGCGGCAGGGCCGGGGGGGGGGTGTCAGGGGCTGCGGGTGGGGAGCGAGGGGCAGGGGCAGGGCCGGGGGGGGGTGTCAGGGGCTGCGGGTGGGGAGCGAGGGGCAGGGGCAGGGCCGGGGGGGGGGGTCAGGGGCTGCGGGTGGGGAGCGAGGGGCAAGGGCAGGACCGGGGGGGGTGTCAGGGGCTGCAGGTGGGGAGTGAGGGGCTGCAGGTGGGGAGCGAGGGGCAGCGGCAGGGCTGGGGGGGGGGTGTCAGGGGCTGCGGGTGGGGAGCGAGGGGCAGGGGCAGGGCCGGGGGGGGGTGTCAGGGGCTGCGGGTGGGGAGCGAGGGGCAGGGGCAGGGCCGGGGGGGGGTGTCAGGGGCTGCGGGTGGGGAGCGAGGGGCAGGGGCAGGGCCGGGGGGGGGTGTCAGGGGCTGCGGGTGGGGAGCGAGGGGCAGCGGCAGGGCCGGGGGGGGGGTGTCAGGGGCTGCGGGTGGGGAGCGAGGGGCAGGGGCAGGGCCGGGGGGGGTGTCAGGGGCTGCGGGTGGGGAGCGAGGGGCAGCGGCAGGGCTGGGCTAGCGGGGGTCTCTCACCGAAGGGCCATTCGGAGACGCGGCATGGCGTGCTGGTGACTGCTGCCTGTGCCTGGAGTTGCCGGGGGGGCACCGGGCTGAGCGTGGCTCTGCGCGCAGGGCACTCTGTCTCTCTTCACCAACGAGGAGGGAGGCATCCTTGACGACCTGATTGTGACCAGCACCTCGGAGCAGCACCTCTACGTGGTGTCCAATGCCGGCTGCAGGGATAAGGACTGGGCTCTCATGCGGGTATGTGTGCGGCGTATCCCGATGCTGGCGGGGAGCATTGGCTTCACCTGGCTGGTGCCCTCCCTGGGGGTCCAGGAATGGATCCACTGGGCCTCTCCGGGGCTGGAGGCAGGTCTGATGCTGCGTTGCCATGTCGGCCTGGCCTGGTCTCCAGCTGGGCAGTGGGAGCTGGGCTCTGCTGGCCCTGTTCCCACTGCACTGGTCTCCCTCCCAGGGCCGAGCGCAGGAGCTGCAGGCTGCGGGTGCAGACGTGCACCTGGAGATCTCGGAGAACGCGCTGCTGGCTCTGCAAGGTAACAGCGCTTCCCTCCCCCCGCTGCAAACATCCTGATGCCAGGGCCCCGCCCCTTCCCCAGGGGGGCACCCTGAGCCCACACGCTGGCTGAGCAGGTGGGACTCACTGGGATTTGGCTGGGGGGCTCTCCCCACAGGCATGGGGACTGGGCAGGGTGCTCTGGCACAACCCCCTTGCCCTGCTGTGCCCCTGGGCAGGGGGAGCTGGCAGGGCCCAGGCAGAGCGGCCGGGGCTGGCGTTGCTGGCAGCAATGCCCAGGCCCGGCTCTGCTCTTGCTGGCCATGACTGACTCCATTTGTGCCACGTCAGAAATACCCAAACGTCTCCTGCACCGACCCCCGACACTCCACCTCAACTGCCAGGGCGGGCACACTCGCTCCAGGGGCGCCACCAGCCCCTGCTCACCCTGCTGTCTTGCCAGGCCCCTCAGCGGCACGGGTGCTGCAGGCGGGCGTGTCGGACGACCTGAGCAAGCTACCCTTCATGAGCAGCGCCGTGATGGGCGTGTTTGGGGTGCCCGGCTGCAGGGTGACGCGCTGCGGCTACACCGGCGAGGATGGCGTAGAGGTACAGTGCTGCCAGCCCTGGCGGCGTGCGGGAGGGGCAGGGTGGCATAGCACTGCCAGGGAGCTCTGGCACTGACCACGCCTGCCACTGCTTGGCTTAGATCTCCGTGCCCACGGGGCATGCCGTGGAGCTGGCGGAGCTGCTGCTCAAGGACCCCGAAGTGCAGCTGGCGGGGCTGGCAGCCAGGGACAGCCTGCGCCTGGAGGCTGGGCTCTGTCTCTATGGCAACGACATTGACGAGACAACCACACCCGTGGAGGCAGCTTTGGCGTGGACCCTGGGTAAGAGGGGCAGCAAGTCGGGCTGTGCGGTGGAGTGGCTGAGCCTGGCACGGGGGTCCAGCTGCCTTGGAGATGAGCGCGCCCTTGTGGCTGGGGGGCACAGAGGGCAGGCAGGTGCTGGAGCCCTGGTAGGGTCCCCCCCCCAATTCGGTGTCTTGCCGTCGCAGGAAAGCGGCGCCGTGCAACCATGGACTTCCCTGGGGCCGCTGTCATCGTGTCCCAGATCAAAGGGAACGTGAAGCGGAAGCGCGTGGGGCTGACCTCCACGGGGCCCCCCATCCGGCCACACATGCCCATCCTGAGCCTAGAGGGCAGGCCCATCGGTAGGTGAGCTGGAGGGAGAGCAACCTCGGGGCTGGGCAGGCACAGGTCTCCCTTCCTTCCCTGCCCCGCAGCAGGGGCCAGGTGCGCTCGGGGCAGCCGTCCTCCCGTGGCCCAGGCTGGGTCCCACGCTGCATGGCGCATGTGGGCACCTGCCCAGCTGGGCCCTGGCAGGGGCTGGCCCAGCAGTGCACCCCCTAACTGGTCTTTTTACTTGCTGTGCCAGGTGAAGTGACCAGCGGCTGCCCCTCCCCCTGCCTGAAGAAGAACGTGGCCATGGGCTATGTGGCGAGTGAGCACAGCCAGGTGGGCATGGCGCTGACGGTAGAAGTGCGGAAGAAGACCTGCCCTGCCCTGGTCACCAAGATGCCCTTCGTGCCCACCCGCTACCACACCCTCAAATGAGGCCTCGCTCCCAGCCCCATGTCCAGTAATCAGTGTGCACCTCTCTGCCCCACCACGGGGCCAGGTCCCCCCTCAGAACTTCCCACGGGGCAGCCTGGCCCCACAGCACCTCCCAGTATCCAGGCACCTTCCAGCCCCGTGCTGTCAGGCAGGCTGGCAAGGTGAGAACCAGCTGGGCACACCCCATAGCCATACCTGGGCTGTGATTGTCCATTAAAGACCCTGACTCCACTCCTGCCTGGCCGCTCATCTCTCCCTGGACTAGGTGGGAGACAGGCAGTGCGTGGAGGTCATCCTCCCACCACCACCATCACCACTCATGCCTGGCTCCTCCCCCACTGGCATGGAGCCCAAAATCCCCAGTGGGGCAGAAGCTGGGCCCTGGCCCATCAGAGACCAGCACACCTGCCCTCACAAGAACAGGGGAGAGCGGGCACTGTGCTGCAGGTGAGCCAGGTGCCAGTGGGCCCATTCGAAAGGAGCCACGGGGGCTGCGCCCCTCTGCCCTGCAGGGGGCCTTCCACCCTGACCCAGGAGGCATCTGCTTCATCCCTGCCCTGGCTCCAGCCGGGGGTGAGGCCAGGGAACCCCATCCCACCCAAGGAGGAAGAGAAGAGGTTCAAGGTGGCTGCCATCTGCCAGCTAGGGCCCCTCCCCCTGAGGACCGGGGCCAGGGTGAGCCAGGGGAGACGCAGCCCATGACCCCACCAAAGGAAGGGCAGCACTCAGGGCAGAGGAGTTTAATCCAGCCAGCAGGTACAGCAAGGCCAGGGCTGGGGCCAGGCCCTGGCTAGGTGCAGTAGGTGGTGCTGTGGCAAGGGCCTGTCCTGTCCTAAAGGTACCAGGCTCCAGGTCCAGCAGTGCCACCCCTGCCAGACCACTAGCATTACTGCTCCCCAGGTGCAGAGAGACCCGCCTTCAGTGCTGGTGAGACTGGCAGTGCCTGGGCCAGCTACTAGTGCCAGAGGGGCCCCCTGCCCACAAACAGGCTGCTCCCAACAGCTGGCACCTTGGCAGGTAGCACTGGCCAGGGAAGGTGGATGGCATGTGGGGTGCAGTGTGGGAGTTGGCAGCCCTGCTGTTGCCCCAGGCCTCCCACATCCCATCACATCCCAGGCAGGTGGGCAGCTCAGCTCTGCTCCCGCCTCATGTAACAATGGGATGGCAGCTGGCACTGCCAACCTGCCTCGCAGCCCCTCTGTGCCAGGCAGAACCCTGCCCCCTGAGGAGCAGCGGGGGCTCCAGGACGCACAGGAGCCCCCCGAGGAGCGCTGGGGGAGGAAGAGCTTGAGAAGCATGGGGCTCTGCTCCCGGGGTGGGGATAGGGAAGCTTTTTGGCTCATCAGTGGTGGAGGATACAGTGGACAGAGTTGGGGGGGAGGGCTCAGAACAGGGCTTGAGGGCATATGCCAGGGAGAATTTAAGCTGGGCAGGAGGGCTAAGCACAGACCATTCAGTGCCCCCCACGTACATTAGAGTCACAGGCCTATGGGTGCTGCTGGGTCTGGGACAGGCAGGGGGAGGGGCAGCACCGATGCACCCAGAAGTGACCAAAGGGGCAAGGGGGCAGCTTGCCCTGCCTGAGAGGCCATGCAGAGTCCAGCTGGGACGGGCACATGCCACCTGGCTGGACAGCTCCCTGCTCCTGGGTGACATGGCTGCAGTCTCCCAACCCAGCAAAGTTGCGAGGCCAGTTCCTCCAGCTGGAGCTGTCCCAGGTATGCTCCTGCCCACTGCACATCCGTCTGTCTGTCCAGCCTCACTCCCTGTGTGTCTTCACAGCCTCATCGCTGGAGGTGTCCCTGCAGGAGGCAAGAAGAAAGCAGGCGCGTAGCCAGGGCTGCAGGGCGTGTGGGAGATGCCTGAGGCCTGGTGGGCAGTGGGCACCCAGTGTCAAGTGGCAAAGGATGGCCCTGCTGCCAGTGTCTGGGCACAGGAACCACCGCTGGGGTGCGCCCCGAGCAGGTGTGGTAGAGCTCTCCCTGCTGGTGGGTCCAGCTAGGACCCACTCGTGCTGAGGCCTGTGGCTGTCCCTGGGGGAGGTGAGGCAGGCCCAGACCCCTCCAGGCATGGCAGCAGGCAGCACTCACCAGGTGGAGAAATGTGAAGAGCCATCAGGGGTTCCTCCGTTCTGGCCGCCTGAGCCTGGAAACAAGACCAAGGAGCACTCAGAGTGGGCCAAAGGGGCTCAGCCCAGGCCAGCCCCTCCCCTGCTGCCCAGGAAGGACTCCTGCTTGGGCAATGGATTCCTGGGCAAGCAGGGGGCCTGCCCTAGTCTTGCTGCCCCTGCCAGCTTGTGGCTGAGCACCCAGGGGCCGCACCCACACCCCAGGGCCGCTCAGTGCTGGGTGCGGAGCCCCCCCCGCCACAAGCCCCAACCCCGTCTCCGGCCCGATGCCCCCAGGGGGCTCTGAGCAGCGGGGCCCCAGGATGAGCCAGGCCGGAGGTCCTGGGGGAGCTGCCCGGCCAAGCAGAGGAGACAGGGGCTACTCGCCAGCGGGGCTACAGGGTGTCGGGGGGAGGGGGGGGGAGGCGGGCCCGGCCCGGCCGGGAGAGGGGGGGGGGAGGCGGGCCGGCCCGGCGGGGGAGGGGGGGGGGAGGCGGGCCCGGCCCGGCGGGGAGGGGAGGGGGGGGAGGCGGGCCCGGCCCGGCCGGGGGAGGGGGGGGGGGGGAGGCGGGCCCGGCCCGGCCGGGGGAGGGGGGGGGGGGAGGCGGGCCCGGCCCGGCCGGGGGAGGGGGGGGGGGGGAGGCGGGCCCGGCCCGGCCGGGGGAGGGGGGGGGGGAGGCGGGCCCGGCCCGGCCGGGGGAGGAGGGGGGGGGGGGAGGCGGGCCCGGCCCGGGCGGTACCTGGGCGGCAGCAGAGGCGGCTGACACGTGCCCCGTGCCACCGCCAGGCCAGGTGGATGCCCAGCAGGCTGAGGCCCAGCCAGAGCAGCAGCAGCTGGAAGAGCGCGGCCCGCAGGTCCTGGGCCGCCCAGTCGGCCGCGAACTCCTGCCCCAGCCAGGCCAGACCCTGCAGCGCCCGGCCCGGCGCCTCCCAGCCGGGCCACGGCTCCGCCATCGTTCTGCGCACGCGCTGCAGCTCGCCCCGCCCCTCTCCGCACTGACCCCGCCTCCCACCTCCAGGCCACGCCCCGCCCCTCCTACCTCCCCCTGCGCGATGCTCCTCCCCCCCGAGCCCTGCGGCGCCACGGGAAGGACTGGGGGCTCCGGGCACTCCCGGGGGGCAGCTGGTGGCGCCCGTCGCTCCCCCCGCCCGCCCCGCCCCGTGTCTGCAGGAGCCTCCCACAGCGGGTAAACTGAGGCAGTCGGGGGCCGGTGCGGAGCCAGTGGCGGTGCAGGCGGGGGGTGGGGCATTGGCCGGCAGGGCTGCACAGTCTGCAGACGAGTGAGCTGCTGGGGGGCTGCCCCCCGGCGCCCAAGCAAGCTCCCTTGTGGTGGCTGCACAGTGACTGACAGCATCGGGTGCCCCGAGACGCCGCAGCGCCCCCCCCCCACTGGCAGCGTCACCCCCAGACATCATGGTGAGGAGGGACGGGGCTGCATGAGGCCGGGCACCCCTGGGAACCAGCTGCAGGGTACCAGACTCCCCTCATCTGTATACAGTGCACAGTGCACTGCGCCAGCCTGGGCCCCGCACAAAGGCGTGGTGGATGTGTCTCTACTGCGGGGAGTGCTCTGGCTGTGTCCAGACCGTGCCCTCCCTAGAGACTGCAGCATCCCTGCTGCCCTGTGCCCCTGCACTCTGGTGCCTCTCTGCCTGCCCACCCCCCACGGAGCTCTTGCCTCCCCAGTGACCGCACACCCAAGTTTGCCCTGGCAGAGCTCCAGCATCCCTGCTGCCCTGTGCCCCTGCACTCTGGTGCCTCTCTGCCTGCCCACCCCCCACGGAGCTCTTGCCTCCCCAGTGACCGCACACCCAAGTTTGCCCTGGCAGAGCTCCAGCATCCCTGCTGCCCTGTGCCCCTGCACTCTGGTGCCTCTCTGCCTGCCCACCCCCCACGGAGCTCTTGCCTCCCCAGTGACCGCACACCCAAGTTTGCCCTGGCAGAGCTCCAGCATCCCTGCTGCCCTGTGCCCCTGCACTCTGGTGCCTCTCTGCCTGCCCACCCCCCACGGAGCTCTTGCCTCCCCAGTGACCGCACACCCAAGTTTGCCCTGGCAGAGCTCCAGCATCCCTGCTGCCCCCGTGCCCTGGCAGAGCTCCAGTGTCCTTCACTGCCCGCTGCATGTGGGCACACCCGTCCCCAGCAGAGCTCTGGCATCCTCCCTGCCGGTGGCACAGGCGACATGTCTGCGCCTTTAAGAGGCTGAGCCTGGAGGTAGCTGTTTCTGGCTTTGGCGTTTCCTGCTCCCACTTGTGCTGCAGGCAGGCGGCTGTGCTGAACTGGCTGGCTGGGTAAGTGCTGGGCCAGGCAGGTTCAGTAGCCATCTCATGGGGGCTGAACCCTAGCAGCTCCCCAGGGCTGGTGCTGGGCTGGGCATGATGCCCCCAGGCATGCCTGTGGGAGTGAGACTCAGGTGCAGGGCTGGCAGCCCCAGGGCAGGTGCTGGGTGGGGATTGGTCACTGGCCTGTTTCTGCTTCGCTCTGTGTGAGCTTCTGGCATCTGCTCCCTCATCCTTTTGCATCACGCTGCAGGCCCCCTGCTCTGCTCTGGCTAGCTTGGTGCCCAGGAGGGAGTGTGGCTGAGCCCTGCCCATGCTGAGTGGGTGTCCAGGGGAGCTCTCTTCCTGCTTCATGGGGCCGGGCTGAGAGAGGCCACTGCCCGCCAGCCCTATGCCCAGCTTTGGCAGCAGGGGCAGGTCAGTCCCTCTGCCCCACAGCTCCATCAGGTGAGGTGCTGGGAGGAGGGTGCTGCCAAGCCCGCCTGGGGGACCAGGTGGGGGTTGGTCTGTGCGGCTCGGGGTCCTGCCCAGTGCTGCTGGGTCAGGCTGCTGCCCTGGGGTGGAGGAGCTGGGGGAATGCAGCCCCTTTCCAGCCCTGGCAGCAGCTCCCCTCCCAGTCTCAGCCTTTCACTTTCACTTTCACTTTCACTTTCCTGCCAGTCATGGGGCTGGGGCTGGGGCTGGGACTGCAGCTGTAGGGGCTGCAGGACAAGAGCTGTCTGCCATCTCACCACCAAGCCCTGCGGAGCCAGCCCCCTACCCAGAGAGGCTGGAGATGGGGCTGGATCCCCTGGTTGCAGCGTCCTGACGCCTGCTGCCCTGGCACGACACTGGGCTGGCCCCACTGGTTGCAGCCCCAGGGGATGTCAGGGATGCCCCTGGGTGCTCTGCACCATGGCTCTAGCTCTGTCTGGATGCCGGTCCCTGCCAATCACTGGCCAGGCTGTTCTGCCCACAGCCCTGGGCTCACTACCAGCTCTGCACCCATGTGGGGACTGACAGGCGCTGAGGGCTGTGTGGAAGGTCCCATTGCCCGTGGCAGCCGGGCCCGGAGCTGGCGTAGGGCCACTAGCCCCAGCCTGGTAATTTTCCAAGGCAGGGCTAGGCAGAGCTCCTCCTCCCTGGCTGCACCAGCCTCACCTGCCTCTCCCGTGTCCTCACTGCGCAGGAGCAGGATGAGGCGCTCGGGGAGCCTGGGCGAGATCGACGAGGGCCTCTACTCCCGGCAGCTGTGAGTGCTGGGCCCTGGGGGATTGGTCAGCGCAGGCGGGGGCTGGGTCAGTGGGGCGTGGCGGGGAGGGGCCAGGGATTCTAGGGGGATGGGCCGTGGCCGAGTAGGGGCTGTGCGAGCTGCACATTCTGTTCTCCCCCATGTGCCCGCTGTGCTTGCCCCGTAGCTACGTGCTGGGCCATGTGGCCATGCGGCGGCTGGCAGACACCGCAGTGCTGGTGTCGGGGATGAAGGGGCTGGGCGTGGAGATTGCCAAGAACATTGTCCTGGCTGGGGTGAAATCCGTCACCGTGCATGACCCGGGCAAGGCCCAGTGGAGCGACCTCTCCTCGCAGGTACCCAGCGTGGGTTTGGGTGCTTGGGACTTGGACTCCCTCCTCGCTGGCCCGTGGCCCTTCCTCCTGGGGCATAGAGCTCCCAGCCTGCACTGGCCTGCAAACGCCCGCATTGCGGGGCTGGGCTGCTGCCAGAGCCTGCGCCCGCCCAGCTACTTGCATGGTGCTGGCTGTCCGCAGCAGCTGCCTCAGGAATGGCTCCAGCAGGAGCAAGGGTCTGAGGAGGGCTCGGTGTCCGCTGAGAACAGCTAGCCACGGTAGCGTGCCCCGCCCCTTCAGGGGGCCGCAGGGATCTGGAGCACTTGGCGACAGCCTCACCTGCCGACTCCCTGCAGCTGGCCCCCAAACCTCAGATGCCGAATCAAGGCCGAGCGCTTCCCAGTGCCCGGCTCTCCTAGATACAGTGCAGCTCGGGGAAGCTCCAACCCTGCTCAAGTGTGGGGCTGCAGTTTGGGCCCCACCCCCCTGCTGCCAGCCTGCTGCGATGGGGGGGGGGCAGGCCCAAAGAAGGGGGTTTGGAATGGTTGTTACTCTGGCCTGGCCTGTTCAGCCCCAGCCCTGGGGTAATTTAACCTCCAGGTTCAAGTGCTTGCTTTTGGGCTCCCCGCCCCAGCCAGGCTCAGGGTTCCCTTCAATCCCTGCTCAGGCTCTCAGCCATAATGCCAGGCAGTTCAGGGCTGGTTACTGCCTGAAGTTTCCCTGGGCTGCGGAGGGCTGGTGCTGTGCAAAGGGGGCCCGTGTCTGTGGGGAGCTTGCTCCCTGAGTCCCCATGCCTTTGGTCTGTAAGGTCTCCTGCACCAGCCCTGTCTTCTGAGTGTGTGGGGAGCCCAGGAGCAGGGCCGTGGGCAGCCCTGAGGCCCAAGGCTGGGTGCCCCCCCCCCCCCGGGGAGTGATGGGCAGGAACCCTGGCAGTACCCGGGTGAGCACTGTGTCCAGGAGACACGAAGGACGTGTGCCATGTGGGCAGAGCTCCTCCCGTAGGCGAGGGGGCTGTGGCCTGCCTGTCACCACAGAGCAGCACCCCTGACACAGGGCTGTCTGGCAGTTCTTCCTCTCCGAGAGCGACATAGGCCAGAACCGAGCCCTGGCCTCCCAGCAGCGCCTGGCTGAGCTCAACAGCTACGTGCCTGTGACAGCTGCCACCGGGGAGCTGGCCGAGAGCTTCCTGGCAGCCTTCCAGGTAAGGCACCCACACCTGGGGGGCAGGGGCCTGAAGCAGGCAGGAGCTGGCTGGGTCCAGGCCGTTGGCATGAGGCGGCTGGGAGCTGAGGGCTGGCAGGTGTCGTTCTGTTTCCCAAGACTGCCGGCATGGCCCGGCCCAATTCCTGGAGGCAGAGAGAGTGTGGCGGGAGGCTCCCAGCTGAGCCTGGCGGGGAGGGAGGCCAGGGAGCCAGGGGATGGTCCCCACTGCACCCAGCAGGAGGATGAGTGTGGAGAGGGTTCCCTCTGAGCCGGGGGGTTCCAGCTGAGCTCAGGGGAGGAAGAGTGTGGGGGGAAGTCCCAGCTGAGCCTATGGGAGGGGGAGAATGTGAGGAGTCCTGGTGGGGAAGAAGGGGCAGGGGTTGGTCCCCTCTGAGTCCAGTGGGGGGAGGGCAGGGAGTCCAGGGGTGGGCTGTAGCTGTGTGGGGAGCTGCGCAGTGACAGGGAGCAAAGTGCCCCGCTGGTTAATGCCAAAGGCAGCTCATCTGTGTGTACCGGCAACAGGGAGACCTGCCAGCCTGGGGGCATGCCCTGGGCTTGGGGGGCTCATCCTGGGCTGCCAGGGCACAGCCAGACCCTGCTCTCACTAATCTGGCTCCTGGCTCAGGTGGTGGTTCTGACCAACTCGCCCCTGGAGGAGCAGCTGCGCGTCAGCGACATCTGCCATGTTCACAACATCCGTTTCGTCCTGGCTGACACCAAGGGGCTGGCCGGGTAAGCGCAAGAGGCTACCTGCGATGCACGCCAGGGGGTGCTGGGAGGGAGCAGGGCAGGAGGGGGTGCTGGGATGTGGGGGGGGGGGGGCCTCCTGGCTGTGCCAGCCTCAGCCTCTCCCAGCAGGGGGTGTGCTGCCCAGGGGTGCTGACCCAGCCCCTGCTCCCGGCTCTAGGCAGCTGTTCTGTGACTTCGGGGAGAACTTTGTAGTGAACGAGCCCTCGGATGCTGAGCCCATCTGCGCCTATGTCCAGCACATCTCCCAGGTATGGCCAGGCCCTCCGTTGGTGGGACGGGCCTGAGGAAGCCTTGTCCCCGCCAGGGGCCTGGGCACCCAGCCAGGAGCTGCACCTGGCAGCAGGTTGTTAGTTCATCCCTTGCCCATGGTGAGCCAGCCAGGCTGTGCCAGACCCCAACTCCCCTCTCTCCTTCCTGCTCAGCCGCTCCCAGGCGAGGGCCCCCAAGCCTCCGTTCTCGGGTGGGGTCTGTGGCCAGTGTCCCTGTTGAGCCAGGGGGTGCCAGGTCCCTATCGAGACATCTGGTTCTGCCGCTGTCTCCTGGGCATCCCCATCCTACAGCTCAGCCTCAGCTGGGACCCACCCAGCTCAAACGGCTGGGCAATGCCCACATGCACCGGCCTCTGGGCAACGCCCACATGCCTGCGTGGCTCCCCCAGCAACGCCCACATGCCCGTGCCCCCTGCTCCTGAGAGCACACAAGCATTTTCCACCCTGAGGAACAATGCAATGTATGGGGAAACTGAGGCACACATAGGCATCATAAAAGTATTACAGAAATTACCTTGCCACCCCCTATGTCTCCATGGCCCTGTTCCCCAGAGGAAGCTCCAGAGTCACCCTTCCCCCATAACCTCTTTGCCATGTGGCCCACGTGGCCAGCTCAGCTGTCCGGTTGCTGACCGCTTCTCTTTCCCCAGGGCAGGCCTGGGGTGGTGACCTGTGGGGACGGGCAGGGCCATGGCCATGGCTTTGCAGATGGCGACTATGTGACTTTCTCAGGCGTGGAGGGCATGAGCCAGCTGAACGGGTGCGAGCCCTGTGCCATCCGTGTTCTGGGTGAGCCCACGCTGACTGCTGGCCGGGCAGCGTTGGGGGGGCACCCCACTGTGGGGGTCGGACAGCGTGGGGGGTACCCTGCTGTGGGAAGGCTGCTGCAATGGAGCCTGGGGGGTAGTTTTTCAGTGAAAGTCACTGAGCCCCACCTCCAGAGGGCGGAAGGGGATAGGGCCTTTCCCACTGGCTCCCTGCTTTCAGCCCAGCCCCATCTGGGCACTGGTGGCTGCTAGGCTCTATCCAGCCATCCACGTGTCCTTGCCTGGGCCCATATGAGCCCCTGGCCCTGAGCACCTGATGCTCATATGGGGCTCCTGGCTCTGGGTTGGGCTATGGCCAGGGTCCCGGGCAGGTCTGAGCCAGGCCGAGGTGGCTGAGATACTTACCCGCAGTCCGTGCCCTCCTGCCACAGACTGTGGGGACCCAGGGCCCCCCCCCGACTCTGGCATTGCCTCCTGCAGGTGAGTTCACACTGGAGATCGGGGACACGAGTTCCTTCACCCCGTACCTGCACGGCGGAGTCCTCACCCAGGTGACTGTGCCCCAGCAGCACTCCTATGTGAGTACTCCCCCGGCGGCTGACCCCCCTTGGGCCCGTGGAGGCTAGCCGGCTGACCTCCCCCAGGCCCCTGGCCGGCCCATCTGCTAGCCTGTGCAGTGCTGCGCATCGCTGCCTGTCTGCGTCTGTGGCTCTGCTTGGAGGGACCCAGCCTTGCGGGTGCTCAGTAATGTTTGCTGGAGCCACTGGCCTCGTGCTGTCTCCTGAGGGGCCTCCTGCTCCCTGGGCTTGGGGGGCCAATGGCGGGGGGGCAGGTGCTGACTGCACAGGAGAGGCAGACAGCTGGAGACAGGGATGAGAGGGGGGCTGGGGAAACCAATGGGGTCTGGGCCCTGCCTGCCAGGGGGAGAGGGAGGCACAGCTGCCCTGCAGAGGGGGATGCTTGCAGTGTGTGGGGGGGGGGCGCTTTTGGTTTCCCAGCCGCTGGGGTGTGCTGGGTGGCCGAAGGCGACACATTCGGTGCCGTGTCTTGCAGGCCCTCCTGCCCCCCAAAGTGCTGTGGTTTGGTGACAACAGGGACCCGGCCCAGCTTCTCTTCCTGCAGCAGCCTGTCGGTCACTGGTCGGTTCCTGCTGGGACCTCTCTGCCTGTCCCGCATCGCTCCTTCTCCCTTGTGCCCCTTGTTGCTTCTTGGAGGGCTGCCGTGCCAGGGCTGGCACTGCCACGTGCAACTTCTAGCAAAGCACTGCCATGTGGCAAGGACTTCGGCAGTCACATCTCCGGGGTGTCCGGGTCTCTAGGCCATGACATTAGGGTTGAATTCCAAAGTTCGTCCTCTTCCCCTTTGTTGTAACACCGATGGGCTGTGGACCTCAAGGCTGGGTGATTTCCTGCTTGGGTGTCAAACTTCTTCCCTTTCCTTTGATCTGCGGAAGGGGATTGGCCTGTCAAGTGTTCCTTTGCTTCTCTGGCCAGCCTCTGGGGCATCTTCACACATCCCTGCCTGTGCCAGGCAACTGGCTCCCAAATATTCACCCCAGGCCAGCTCCTCCACTAGCTGCTCATATGTCTTTAGAAATCTGCCCCAAAGTCTTGTCTGGAGCTCTTCTCCAAAGGCCGGGTACTGCTGGCGTTGCGCGAGAGAGGTGTGTGAGGCGAGAGGATTGGCAGCTGTCAGTGTTCAAAAAATGAACTAAATACATCGATTGGGGGGCTGCTTATTTACTTTTTTGTTCACAAGCCTTTCGGTTGCACTAGCTTTGTACTTCTGCTGTTCCCTCTCCCAAAGACGTCATGGACCTACAACAGGCGTCCATTCCTCCAACGCCCAGCCCTGTTTGGGACATGCCTTCCCTCTCCCGCTGGAACCAAAAGCCTTATTTCGGGAAGCGATCCCGCCTCCTGCAGACACTGGGCTGCACACTTACCTTTCACTCGTCTGGCCCTTCCTTTGCTGCGTGTTGATTTCCCTGCAAATGGTTTACACTTCTTCCTGCATATTTCAATTTCATAGCCTTTGAGGTCTGCGAGGCATTGTGCTGTGACACGCCAGCGCACTGCTCGCTGCTGCTGAAAGCAAGGGTTTTATGCTGCACTCTCCTGTCTCTGCACTGGCTGGCTCCAGAGATGCTGCGAGCCGGGTCTCCTGCGTACGCGGTGGTGTGTAGCCGGGTCAGTCCCGGGATCTTGGAGACACTAGGTGGGGCCAGCTCCTGCTGGTGAGAGACGAGCTTTCCAGCCCCTCAGGCCTCTGCCTCAGCCCCGGGAAACCTAGGGAAGGAGCACGTCCTGGCGAAGCACGGGGCTGGGCCGAGAGCTGGAGTGTGAGCAGCCCATTAACATGCCTGTAGGCACAGGACCCAGCCGGGCGGGTTGGTGATGACAGATTGTTGTCCTGAGCCATAAATCCGGGGGCTCTGTGAAGGCCACGGTATTACGGGCTGGCCACGTCCAGGCTTGGCTGCGGAAGCAGTTGTGTGGCAGAGAACTGAGGTCAGACAAGAAGCGATCGCTGTGAGAAGCACCGGTGCTGACTCAGCCTGCTCTGGGGCTGCAGCTCACATGAGGCGCCATCAGCAGGGCAGAGTTGGCAGGGGCCACAAAGGGCACAGGGTTGGCAGCGGGCGCGGCGGAGGGAGTGCAGCAATGAGGGCAGCGGGCGCGGCGGAGGGAGTGCAGCAGTGAGGGCAGCGGGCGCGGCGGAGGGAGTGCAGCAGTGAGGGCAGCGGGCGCAGGGTTGGCAGCGGGCGCGGTGGAGGGAGTGCAGCAATGAGGGCAGCGGGCGCAGGGTTGGCAGCGGGCGCGGTGGAGGGAGTGCAGCAATGAGGGCAGCGGGCGCGGCGGAGGGAGTGCAGCAGTGAGGGCAGCGGGCACGGCGGAGGGAGTGCAGCAATGAGGGCAGCGGGCGCGGCGGAGGGAGTGCAGCAATGAGGGCAGCGGGCACAGTGGAGGGAGTGCAGCAATGAGGGCAGCGGGCGCGGTGGAGGGAGTGCAGCAATGAGGGCAGCGGGCGCAGGGTTGGCAGCGGGCGCAGCGGAGGGAGTGCAGCAGTGAGGGCAGCGGGCGCAGGGTTGGCAGCGGGCGCAGCGGAGGGAGTGCAGCAGTGAGGGCAGCGGGCACAGGGTTGGCAGTGGGCGCGGCGGAGGGAGTGCAGCAGCGAGGGCAGCGGGCGCAGGGTTGGCAGTGGGCGCGGCGGAGGGAGTGCAGCAATGAGGGCAGCGGGCGCAGGGTTGGCAGCGGGCGCAGTGGAGGGAGTGCAGCAGTGAGGGCAGCGGGCGCGGTGGAGGGAGTGCAGCAATGAGGGCAGCGGGCGCGGCGGAGGGAGTGCAGCAGTGAGGGCAGCGGGCACGGCGGAGGGAGTGCAGCAATGAGGGCAGCGGGCGCGGCGGAGGGAGTGCAGCAATGAGGGCAGCGGGCGCAGGGTTGGCAGCGGGCGCAGCGGAGGGAGTGCAGCAGTGAGGGCAGCGGGCGCAGGGTTGGCAGTGGGCGCGGCGGAGGGAGTGCAGCAGCGAGGGCAGCGGGCGCAGGGTTGGCAGTGGGTGCGGCGGAGGGAGTGCAGCAATGAGGGCAGCAGGCGCAGGGTTGGCAGCGGGCGCGGTGGAGGGAGTGCAGCAGTGAGGGCAGCGGGGGCAGGGCTGGCAGCGGGCGCGGCGGAGGGAGTGCAGCAATGAGGGCAGCGGGGGCAGGGCTGGCAGCGGGCACAGGGGAGGGAGTGCAGCAGTGAGGGCAGCAGGCGCAGGGTTGGCAGCGGGCACAGGGGAGGGAGTGCAGCAATGAGGGCAGCAGTGAGGGCAGCGGGCGCAGGGTTGGCAGCGGGCGCGGTGGAGGGAGTGTAGCATCGGGGGCAGCGAGCATGGAGGTGTCATGTGGCAAGCCAGCCTCTCCCTGCCTGCGCTCAGCAGTGCCACCCTCGACTGTGCTCTGCCCACAGGAGCCCCTGAGAGCAGCCCTGGTGGAGCCGAAGCTCAAAGGCATGGACGACCGAGGGCACAGCTTGCACCTGGCCTTCCAGGCACTGCACGCCTTTGCCACAGAGACAGGACGCCTGCCCCAGCCCAGAGCCCAGGTGAGGGCCCCGCCTGCGGCTGTCCTGGCCACACTGGGCCATAGCATCAGAGGCTTGGAGGAGACCTCACCCGACATGCCCCCACCTGCACCCCATCCTTGCTGGTGCCCAACCTCCCCCTGTCCCCCCATTGCCCTGCCTGACCTGTGCCCGTCCCTGCAGGCGGATGCCGAGAGGCTGCTGGAGCTGGCACGAGGTCTGACCACGCGGCAGGAGCTGCTGGATGAGGGGCTGGTGCGGTCATTTGCCCACGTAAGCGCAGGGGAGCTGAGCCCCATGGCCACCCTCCTTGGGGGCCTGGCTTCCCAGGAGGTCCTGAAGGTGCGTGGCTAGACTGAAGGCAGGAGGGGGACAGGGCCAGCGTGAGGCCTGGCGGCTGGCTGGGGAGGGGCAGGGTCACAGCAGGTGCCTGGAGAGTGTGGGGGGGGAACGGGGGAGGGTTCCAGCCATTCACACCTGTCACATGCCAGCCCCGACCAGATCCTTGAGCTCCTGACACAGCCGCCAGGTGGCGCCCATCCAAGCCAGACTGTCCATTTGGGGTGAATTCAGGGGGCACCCCAGAGTGGATCTCCCATGGGGGGTGCAGCAAGGACAGGGGAGGCTGGGGTAGACCTGGACTCATGTCTGGGGGAGCTGGCACCCTGACAGCCCCTCTCATCCCAGCCCCGCGCTTGCCCCAGCTCTGGGTAGGCAGGGAATGGCTTGAGTGGACTCTCGTGGCTTCTCGCTGCCCTGGTGCAATGGGCCAGCAAAAGATTCTGTGCCCCCACTCCCTGCCTTCTTCCAGCCCCCCTCAGCCCAGCCTTGCTGTGGTTCCTTTGGCCAGGGGCTGTGGCGTCCCCGCCCCGGGGGCTCTCTGCACTGGTCGCTTCCCTGGCCCACTGCGTGCAGGTCTGGCAAATAGCATTTATTAAGCAGCAACCAACGTAAAACCTAAGGACGCCCCGGAAAGGTGGAGGGAAACCTGTCACCCTGCTCCGGGGCACGTCCCTGCCTGTTCCTGCCCGGCCCTGGCTGCCACTCGCTCTGGGTGGCAGGGCCCTTCTTTCCTGCCCAGCCTCCAGCAGGGTCACAGTCCCCTGCCCAGGCCTGCAAGGTTCCCCTCGCTGTGCCCTCCCCCCCGAGCTGGAGTGGGGCTGAGCTAAGGGACAGGTGCCTACGCTGGGCTGGAAGCAGCCCTGCTCTGCCCCCAGCACAGCTCCCTGGCTTGCTCCCCCACAGTCCTGCTCCCAGCATTCCTCAGTGGCTGCCTGCCCTGTTAATCATGCTGATTTGGAGCATTGGCCTCTCCCCATTGGGCCTGGGGACTGTCAGTCACAGGGTCTTGATTCCTCATCTGCCCCCTTTTTGGAAGGTTACTAGGAGCAGGGCCCCGCTGAGCTGCACAGCTGGCAGGTGTGCTTGGCTGGAGCTAGGCAGGGCCCCGCTCCCTGGGCATGGGACTGGGCTGGGATGCAGGCCCTGACTTCTTGACTCTGAGTTACATATGGGCAGTAGGGGCGCTGCCTGTCCAGCACCATGCAGCAGGGTCGGGCTGGGGTAGGAGGGGCTGGGGGTGCCCAGGCTACTCCTGGCCTCAGGGCCTGTTCTCAGCCAGCCAGCTGTGCTCTGCTGGCACCTGGAGCCACCGCTGGGTGGCTGGGTACTCCTGTGTCAGCCGGGGCACGGTGCTGCCAGCCCCTCTGCTCCCAGGTGGGCACCGCAGAGCTGACACTCCGGTCTGGCTGTGCCAGGCAGCCTCGGGGAAGTTCCTGCCGCTGGCGCAGTGGCTGTACTTGGATGCGCTGGACTGCCTGCCCGAGCCGGGCACCGCGCTGCTGACAGAGAAGGCCTGTGCCCCGGTGAGTGCTGAGGGATGCAGCTTGGGAGACGCTGGGGCAGGCCCCCTCACCCAGCCCTGTGTGGGTCATCAGGCTGCCAGGCAGTGGGCTGTCAATGGGACGCCTGGCTGAAAGAGGAGCCTAGCAGCTTTGGCCAGCGCTGCTTGTAAACTCCCATTGGGCTGGGCTGCCAGGGGCGAACCTGGCTCTGCACAGCCCCCAGAAGTGGCCTGTCCCTCTGGCTCCTAGTTCTGGGGCTCTGCGCGCTGCCCCCACCCCAAGTCCCATCACCCTTCGGCAGCAGCCTGAGACCAGTACCAACCGGAGCCTGCACCTCAACCCACTGCCCCAGCCCCAAGTTCCCTCCCCTGTTCCAAACCCCTCACCTGGAGCCCAAACCCTCAACCCCTCCCCAGTCCGCTGAAAATGAGCGAGGGTGGGGGGAAGACGGAGGGGGCGGGGCCTCCAAGAAGGGGCGGAGTTGGGACGCTAGACTTTCTGCACCATGTGGGGGGGCGCTGCACAGGGCACTGATGGCTCTGTCCTCTGCCCCCCAGCGAGGCAGCCGCTACGATGGGCAGGTTGCCGTGTTCGGGGCTGACTTCCAGGAGAGGCTGGGCCGGCAGAAATACTTTGTGGTGAGTTGGCCGGAACAGGTGGGGTCAGGGGGGGCCGGACAGAGCCGTGCTGACCCCACCTGCAATCACCAGGTGGGAGCAGGCGCCATTGGCTGCGAGCTGCTGAAGACCTTTGCAATGATTGGGCTAGCAGCTGGCGAGGGTGGGAGCATCACCGTGACGGACATGGACACCATCGAGCGCTCCAACCTCAGCCGGCAGCTGCTGTTCCGCCCACAGGATGTGGGGGTGAGTGTGGTGGGGCTGGGCAAGGCCCTAATGCCCCTCACTCCTGACCCACAGCCCTGCCAGCCCTGGGCTTCTGCCAGCTCTGGGCTTCCCCAAGTCCTGCCGGTGCCCCTCACTCCCACCCCAGAGCCCTGGGCTCCCCGTCCCCCAGCCCTGCTGGTGCCCCTCACTCCCAACCCACAGCCCTAGCTCCCCCAGCCTTGGCCTCATCCACAGCCCTTGCTGTCCCAGCCCTGGGCAGTTCTGCATGGGGCAGGGTGGGCCTGCGGGAGGGGCAGAGGGAGTGCAGCAGTGCCTGGCTCGCTCTCTTGGCCTTTGCCCCCGGCTGGACCCAAGGGGTCCCTGGTGAGGGGGCAGGTGCCAGCCAGGGGCACTGACTTCCCACAGCTCCCGCTCGCTACCCTCCCTGCTACTGACCCAGCGCCTGGACAGGGGGGTCCTGGCTCCCCCACTCAGCTCCCTCGGCGCTTGCAGAAGCTGAAGTCGGAGACGGCGGCGGCGGCCGTGCGGCGCATGAACCCCGCAATCAGGGTGATAGCCCAGGCACAGCACGTGGGGCCCGATACGGAGGCGCTCTACGGGGACCACTTCTTCCCAGCCCTGGATGGCGTAGCCAATGCCCTGGACAGCATGCAGGCCCGTGAGTGCCCAGGGCAGCCGCCAGTGCCCAGTCGCTCCCCCACAGCCCCACCGGGCCCTCTGGCTGGGAAGAGGCCGCTCCTTCCCTGGCCTCTGCTCTGCTGGTCTCTGCGTGCCCCCATCGGGCCCTCTGCCTGGGAAGTAGGGTTGCCAGGTGTCCGGTATTTGAGGGTTCTGTCCGGGAAACCAACTGAGAAAGTACCGGACATATAAACTGTCGGGTATTTTCTAATTAGGTCAGTTTTATTATTATCAGGAGTATCAGTTCCTAGTTGCGTACTGCCTGGCTGGTAGATGTGCTCACGCTGCATCAGTGTGTCTACCAGCCAGGCAGTACGCAACTACGTGAGGGGGAGGCCGGGCCAGTGTGGGAGGGAATCCCCGGGGCCGGACTCACTCGTGCTTCGCTGGGACCCTGCGCGGGATGGGCAGCACCCCAGGATCTGTGTGCGCCCAGGTCAGTCCTGCTCCCCGCCGGCCGATTTTCTCTGCCCCCCACTCCCAGCCAGCTCCGTTTCCTGCCGGCCGGTTTCCCCCCACCCCTGATCTCCCCTGGCCAGCCCCGCTGCCCCGACCAGTCCTGCTTCCCACGGGGCGGTTCTCCCCCGCTCCTCCTCCCAATCTCCCCCGGCCAGCTCCGCGCCCCCTGACCCCCTCCCGGCCAGCCCTGCTTCCCGCCGGCCAGTCCCCCCTCCCCGATCTCCCGCAGCCAGCCTAGCTGCCCCCGACACCCCGCCCCCCCGGGCCAGCCCTGCTTCCTGCAGGCCGGTTTCCCCCTCCCTCCCACTTCCTCCTGGCCAGCCCCACTCCCAGCCAGTCCCCCCCCCGGTCTGAGATCAAGTGTGTCCGGTATTTTTTTGAAGCCACCTGGTAACCCCAGGGGTAGGGGCCGCTCCTTCCCTGGCTTCTGCTCTGCTGGGTGCTCCTGAGCGTCTTTGGGGCCTAGCAGCACCCCCCCCCAGGCTGCCTGGGAGGGCACTGGCCAAGCCCCCGGGGCGGGGCAGAAGTGGGGCGTTCCCTTGACCTGTCCCCTTGGTCCCCACAGGGGCCTACGTGGACGGTCGCTGCATCCGCTACCTCAAGCCCCTGCTGGACTCGGGCACTGAGGGCACCAAGGGCCACGTTCAGGTCATTGTGCCCCACCTGACTCAGCCCTTTGGGAGCCCCCTGGACTCTGCTGAGACAACTGTGCCCCTATGCACCCTGCGCCACTTCCCCAGCACCATCGAGCACACCTTGCAGGTGGGCCGACCTCCCATGCCCAGCCTGGGGCTGGCCCCGGGCCCTCCCCCTGCCCCAGGGCTGCTCCCTGCCCCGAGCCAGCCCCGCCCCATAGTGAGGTCCCTGCGCAGAGGCAGGAGTGGGGCTGTGGCCCAGCGAGGGCAGGAAGCCGCCGACTCTCCGGGCACCGCCACGCCCGGCCCTTCAGTGGGCCCCTGGACACTGGCCTGCTTGTTGGACGGTGCAAGGGGCTGTCGGGGCTACCAGCAGGGCATGGGCCCTGGCTGGACCCCACGTGCTGCCCCCATGCTCCGTGCATACCGTGTGCACGGCCCAGGCCCTGCCTGTCTCCTCCTCCCGGGTCTGGTACTAGGCTGGGAGGGCTGCAGGGGCTGTTGCTGCCACCCACCCCCCCCACCCGCTCAACCTGCCTGCCCTGGCTGGCACCGAGCATCTGGCCCTCAGCATGTGGGTCCTCACCCCACTGTGGTAGGATTGGTGGGGGGGCCCACCCAGGGGGGCCCACCCACCCCCAGCCTGTGTATAACTGCCCCTCCCCCACAGTGGGCCCGGGATGAGTTTGATGGGCTCTTCAGGGTACCTGCAGAGAATGTCAACAAATACCTGGAGTAAGTGTGGGCCGGGGCAGGGCTGCGGGGTCCGAGGAGGGTTTGGGGTGAGAGTTGGAGGGGTGGGGGTGGGGGCTGAGGGGGATTTGGGGGTGAGAGTTGGAGGGGTGGGGGTGGGGGCGAGAGTTGGAGGGGTGGGGGTGGGGGCTGAGGGGGGTTTGGGGCGAGAGGTGGGGGGTGGGGGCTGAGGGGGGTTTGGGGCGAGAGTTGGAGGGGTGGGGGTGGGGGCTGAGGGGGGTTTGGGGCGAGAGTTGGAGGGGTGGGGGGTGGGGGCTGAGGGGGGTTTGGGGCGAGAGTTGGAGGGGTGCGGGTGGGGGCTGAGGGGGGTTTGGGGGTGAGAGTTGGAGGGGTGGGGGTGGGGGCTGAGGAGGGTTTGGGGTGAGAGTTGTGGGGGTGGAGGCTGAGGGGGGGTTTAGGGTGAGAGTTGGAGGGGTGGGGGTGGGGGCTGAGGAGGGTTTGGGGTGAGAGTTGGAGGGGTGGGGGCTGAGGAGGGTTTGGGGCGAGAGTTGGAGGGGTGGGGGGTGGGGGCTGAGGGGGGTTTGGGGCGAGAGTTGGAGGGGTGCGGGTGGGGGCTAAGGGGGGTTTGGGGGCGAGAGTTGGAGGGGTGCGGGTGGGGGCTGAGGGGGGTTTGGGGGTGAGAGTTGGAGGGGTGGGGGTGGGGGCTGAGGGGGGTTTGGGGTGAGAGTTGTGGGGGTGGGGGCTGAGGGGGGTTTGGGGTGAGAGTTGGGGGGTGGGGGCTGAGGGGGGTTTGGGGTGAGAGTTGTGGGGGCTGAGGGGGGTTTGGGGGCGAGAGTTGGAGGGGTGGGGGTGGGGGCTGAGAGGGGTTTGGGGGTGAGAGTTGGAGGGGTGGGGGGGCTGAGGGGCGTTTGGGGGTGAGAGTTGGAGGGGTGGGGGTGGGGGCTGAGGAGGGTTTGGGGTGAGAGTTGTGGGGGTGGAGGCTGAGGGGGGGTTTAGGGTGAGAGTTGGAGGGGTGGGGGTGGGGGCTGAGGAGGGTTTGGGGTGAGAGTTGGAGGGGTGGGGGCTGAGGAGGGTTTGGGGTGAGAGTTGTGGGGGTGGGGGCTGAGGGGGGTTTGGGGTGAGAGTTGTGGGGGTGGAGGCTGAGGGGGGTTTGGGGTGAGAGTTGGAGGGGTGGAGGTGGGGGCTGAGGAGGGTTTGGGGTGAGAGTTGTGGGGGTGGGGGCTGAGGGGGGTTTGGGGTGAGTTGTGGGGATGGAGGCTGAGGGGGGTTTGGGGTGAGAGTTGGAGGGGTGGGGGCTGAGGGGGGTTTGGGGGCGAGAGTTGGAGGGGTGGGGGTGGGGGCTGAGGAGGGTTTGGGGTGAGAGTTGGAGGGGTGGGGGCTGAGGGGGTTTGGGGTGAGAGTTGTGGGGGTGGGGGCTGAGGGGGGTTTGGGGTGAGAGTTGTGGGGGTGGGGCTGAGGGGGGTTTGGGGTGAGAGTTGGAGGGGGGGTGGGGGCTGAGGAGGGTTTGGGGTGAGAGTTGTGGGGGTGGGGGCTGAGGGGGGTTTGGGGTGAGTTGTGGGGATGGAGGCTGAGGGGGGTTTGGGGTGAGAGTTGGAGGGGTGGGGGCTGAGGGGGGTTTGGGGGCGAGAGTTGGAGGGGTGGGGGTGGGGGCTGAGGAGGGTTTGGGGTGAGAGTTGTGGGGGTGGGGGCTGAGGGGGGTTTGGGGTGAGAGTTGTGGGGGTGGGGCTGAGGGGGGTTTGGGGTGAGTTGGAGGGGGGGTGGGGGCTGAGGGGGGTTTGGGGTGAGAGTTGTGGGGGTGGGGCTGAGGGGGTTTGGGGTGAGAGTTGTGGGGGTGGGGCTGAGGGGGGTTTGGGGGGAGTTGTGGGGATGGGGCTGAGGGGGGTTTGGGGTGAGAGTTGGAGGGGTGGGGGGCTGAGGGGGTTTGGGGGAGAGTTGGAGGGGTGGGGGCTGAGGGGGTTTGGGGTGAGAGTTGGAGGGGTGGGGGCTGAGGGGGGTTTGGGGGCGAGAGTTGGGGGGTGGGGGCTGAGGGGGGTTTGGGGTGAGTTGTGGGGGTGGGGGCTGAGGGGGGTTTGGGGTGAGTTGTGGGGTGGGGCTGAGGGGGGTTTGGGGCGAGAGTTGGAGGGATGGAGGGCTGAGGGGGGTTTTGGGGCGAGAGTTGTGGGGGTGGGGGCTGAGGGGGGTTTGGGGTGAGAGTTGGAGGGGTGGGGTGGGGGCTGAGGGGGTTTGGGGTGAGAGTTGGAGGGGTGGGGGGGCTGAGGAGGGTTTGGGGTGAGAGTTGTGGGGGTGGGGCTGAGGGGGGTTTGGGGTGAGGTTGTGGGGGTGGGGGCTGAGGGGGGTTTGGGGTGAGGTTGGGGGGTGGGGGCTGAGGGGGGTTTGGGGGAGTTGGGGTGGGGGGTGGGGGCTGAGGGGGGTTTGGGGTGAGAGTTGGAGGGGTGGGGTGGGGGCTGAGGAGGGTTTGGGGTGAGAGTTGGAGGGGGGTGGGGGCTGAGGGGGGTTTGGGGTGAGAGTTGGAGGGGTGGGGGCTGAGGGGGGTTTGGGGGAGAGTTGGAGGGGTGGGGGTGGGGGCTGAGGAGGGTTTGGGGTGAGAGTTGTGGGGGTGGGGCTGAGGGGGGTTTGGGTGAGAGTTGGGGGGTGGGGGGGGCTGAGGGGGGTTTGGGGTGAGAGTTGGAGGGGTGGGGGGGGCTGAGGAGGGTTTGGGGGAGAGTTGGAGGGGTGGGGGGTGGGGGCTGAGGGGGTTTGGGGCGAGAGTTGGAGGGGTGGGGTGGGGGCTGAGGGGGTTTGGGGCGAGAGTTGGGGGGGGTGGGGCTGAGGGGGGTTTGGGGTGAGAGTTGGAGGGGTGGGGGTGGGGGCTGAGGGGGGTTTGGGGTGAGAGTTGGGGGGTGGGGGCTGAGGGGGTTTGGGGTGAGAGTTGTGGGGGTGGGGGCTGAGGGGGGTTTGGGGTGAGAGTTGGAGGGGTGGAGGTGGGGGCTGAGGGGGTTTGGGGTGAGAGTTGGAGGGGTGGGGGCTGAGGAGGGTTTGGGGTGAGAGTTGTGGGGGTGGGGGCTGAGGGGGGTTTGGGGTGAGTTGTGGGGGTGGGGGCTGAGGGGGGTTTGGGGTGAGAGTTGTGGGGGTGGAGGCTGAGGGGGGTTTGGGGTGAGAGTTGGAGGGGTGGAGGTGGGGGCTGAGGAGGGTTTGGGGTGAGAGTTGTGGGGGTGGGGGCTGAGGGGGGTTTGGGGTGAGTTGTGGGGATGGAGGCTGAGGGGGGTTTGGGGTGAGAGTTGGAGGGGTGGGGGCTGAGGGGGGTTTGGGGGCGAGAGTTGGAGGGGTGGGGGTGGGGGCTGAGGAGGGTTTGGGGTGAGAGTTGTGGGGGTGGGGGCTGAGGGGGGTTTGGGGTGAGTTGTGGGGGTGGAGGCTGAGGGGGGTTTGGGGTGAGAGTTGGAGGGGTGGAGGTGGGGGCTGAGGGGGGTTTGGGGTGAGAGTTGGAGGGGTGGGGGCTGAGGAGGGTTTGGGGTGAGAGTTGTGGGGGTGGGGGCTGAGGGGGGTTTGGGGTGAGTTGTGGGGATGGAGGCTGAGGGGGGTTTGGGGTGAGAGTTGGAGGGGTGGGGGCTGAGGGGGGTTTGGGGGCGAGAGTTGGAGGGGTGGGGGCTGAGGGGGGTTTGGGGTGAGAGTTGGAGGGGTGGGGGCTGAGGGGGGTTTGGGGGCGAGAGTTGGAGGGGTGGGGGCTGAGGGGGGTTTGGGGTGAGTTGTGGGGGTGGGGGCTGAGGGGGGTTTGGGGTGAGTTGTGGGGATGGAGGCTGAGGGGGGTTTTGGGGCGAGAGTTGGAGGGATGGAGGCTGAGGGGGGTTTTGGGGCGAGAGTTGTGGGGGTGGGGGCTGAGGGGGGTTTGGGGTGAGAGTTGGAGGGGTGGAGGTGGGGGCTGAGGAGGGTTTGGGGTGAGAGTTGGAGGGGTGGGGGCTGAGGAGGGTTTGGGGTGAGAGTTGTGGGGGTGGGGGCTGAGGGGGTTTGGGGTGAGAGTTGTGGGGGTGGGGGCTGAGGGGGGTTTGGGGTGAGTTGTGGGGGTGGGGGCTGAGGGGGGTTTGGGGTGAGAGTTGTGGGGGTGGGGGCTGAGGGGGGTTTGGGGTGAGAGTTGGAGGGGTGGAGGTGGGGGCTGAGGAGGGTTTGGGGTGAGAGTTGTGGGGGTGGGGGCTGAGGGGGTTTGGGGTGAGAGTTGGAGGGGTGGGGGCTGAGGGGGGTTTGGGGGCGAGAGTTGGAGGGGTGGGGGCTGAGGGGGTTTGGGGTGAGGTTGTGGGGGTGGGGGCTGAGGGGGGTTTGGGGTGAGTTGTGGGGTGGAGGCTGAGGGGGGTTTTGGGGTGAGAGTTGGAGGGGTGGAGGGCTGAGGGGGGTTTTGGGGCGAGAGTTGGAGGGGTGGGGGCTGAGGGGGGTTTGGGGTGAGAGTTGTGGGGGTGGGGGCTGAGGGGGGTTTGGGGTGAGTTGTGGGGATGGAGGCTGAGGGGGGTTTGGGGTGAGAGTTGGAGGGGTGGGGGCTGAGGGGGGTTTGGGGGCGAGAGTTGGAGGTGGGGGTGGGGGCTGAGGGGGGTTTGGGGTGAGAGTTGTGGGGGTGGGGGCTGAGGGGGGTTTGGGGGCGAGAGTTGGAGGGGTGGGGGCTGAGGGGGGTTTGGGGGAGAGTTTGGGGGGAGGGGGTGGGGGTTGGGGGGCTGAGGGGGGTTTGGGGTGAGAGTTGTGGGGGATGGAGGCTGAGGGGGGTTTTGGGGTGAGAGTTGGAGGGGTGGGGGCTGAGGGGGGTTTGGGGGCGAGAGTTGGGGGGGAGGGGTGGGGGTGGGGGCTGAGGAGGGTTTGGGGTGAGAGTTGTGGGGGTGGGGGCTGAGGGGGGTTTGGGGGCGAGAGTTGGAGGGGGTGGGGGCTGAGGGGGTTTGGGGTGAGAGTTGTGGGGGTGGGGGCTGAGGGGGGTTTGGGGGGAGAGTTGGAGGGGTGGGGGCTGAGGGGGGTTTGGGGGCGAGAGTTGGAGGGGTGGGGGTGGGGGCTGAGGGGGGTTTGGGGTGAGAGTTGTGGGGGGTTTGGGGTGAGAGTTGGAGGGGTGGGGGTGGGGCCTGAGGGGGGTTTGGGGGCGAGAGCGGGGCGGCTGGCAGAGCTGGCAGGAGGGGACTGCAGGGGGCCGTGTTCTGGGCTGAGCTGCCTGGTTGGGGCTCTGACTCTCACATGTGCTAGGGCCCAGGCCGCCTGGGTTCCCTGTGGCTGGAGGACCCTGCCCCAGGCCCTGGCAGTGCTGCCCAAGCGGGCGGGAAGGGCTCAGCCTGACAGTGCCCTGTGCCCACAGGGACCCGGCCTTCCTGGAGGGACAGCAGGCAATGGAGGTCCTGGAGGGCGTGCGCAGCAGCCTGCAGGAGACGCCGCACAGCTGGCAGGACTGTGTGCGCTGGGCCCGGTGGCGCTGGGAGAGCCTCTATCACCAAGCGGTCCTGCAGCTGCTACATGCCTTCCCGCCCGGCCACGTGAGCAGCCCCTGGGCTCCGAACTCCCCCCTCCTCCCCGCCCGCCCCAGCACCCTCAGACTTGGTACCACGGCTCTGCCCCCTACACTCCCACCTGCCATCCACAGGCTCTCAGCCCCTGCCTGGAGCCTCATCACCCTGCCTCTGCCCACCCCAAGCCCAACCTTCTGCAGGCCCCCACTGCCCTGCTGCTACTCCCACAATGCAACCTCAGCCCCCACCAGGTCCCTGGGCCCTGCCCCAGAGCTGCGCACTGGGAGGGGAGCATGGGTTGGCTGGGACCCTCCCCGGCTCCGGCCTGAACCCTGGCTTCCTCTGTCCCAGGAGATCAGCCCTGGGATCCCCTTCTGGGTGCTGCCCAAGAGATGCCCCCAGCCCCTGGAGTTTGACTGCGACAACGTGAGTGGAGGGCAGCGGGGCCCTGGAGCAGGGGTGTGAAATTGAGACAAATTGGCTAATGGAATTGTTGAAGCAATTTGCATCGACTATTCGATTAGTCGATAAGGGCACCTCCACCTTTGAAGTGTAGCAACGGCCCTGGGCCCCTCAAAGTAGGGCTGTGAAGGACTAGTCGACAGCCGAAACGCAAATGCTTATCGGATAGTCGACAGGATAGCCGACTAGTCGCTCCCCTCGCCCCCGCTGCCTCTATCAGATAGAGGCAGCAAGGGGTGGGGAAAGGGGGTACATCAAAGGGGTAACGCTGCACAGAGCCTGGGTCAGCTAGGGACTCCGGGTGGAGCTGCCCCCTCTGAACCACTGCTGTGGCAGGAGGCAGCACCACCCTATCGACTAATGGAATAGTCAGTGCAAAAATGCATCCACTATGCGATTAGTCAATTACACACTACTTAACACCCTTACTTCAAAGGCGAAAGCACTGCGGGGAGCATGGGGCCAGCAGGGGACTCAAGGTGCTCCCTGCGGCGTTTCAAAGCGACAGTGCCGTATGGAGCCCGGGGTCAGCTGGAGAGTCCCCAGCTGGGGGCCTCAGGCTGCAAGCGGCATTTCAAAGTGGCAGCGCTGCATGGAGCCAAGGGTCTGGTCCCAGGCTCCATGCGGCGCTGCCACTTTAAAGCTCCCCCGCTGCCTCTTTCCGAAAGGTAGCGGGGGGAGCGCGACTAGTGTGTTTGGCTGTTCAATAAGCATTTGCTTACCGGATAGTCGACTAGTCGGTCACCCCCCTACTTGGATGTGGGGGGCAGGGCCAGTAGCGGAGCTGGGATCCATGCTGGGAGGGGGTCTATGCTGAGGCCAGCGGATGAGAGCTGGCTTGTGTGGGGATGTTGCCTGTGTAAGAGTTGGGACTGTAGGGACCAAGGGGTGGGACTCATGCTTGGTGTAGGTAACGGTGCAGGGATGGTGCAGGTGGGTGGGTGGTGGGGCCGGGTGTGGTTGACGGTGCAGGGTACAGGCGGGCAGGCATGGTTGACGGTGCAGGGTACAGGTGGGCGGGTGGATGGTGGGCCGGGTGTGGGGGTCGGTGCAAGGTAAAAAGGCAGGCGGGTGGGCGTGGGTGACGGTGCAGGGTACGGGCGGGCGGGTGGGCGTGGTGACGGTGCAGGGTACGGGCGGGCGGGTGGGCGTGGGTGACGGTGCAGGGTACGGGCGGGCGGGTGGGCGTGGGTGACGGTGCAGGGTACGGGCGGGCGGGTGGATGGTGGGCCGGGCATGGGCGACGGTGCAGGGTACAGGCAGGTGGATGTGTGTGGGCGACGGTGCAGGGTACAGGCGGGCGGGTGGGCGTGGGTGACGGTGCAGGGTACAGGCGGGCGGGTGGATGGTGGGCCGGGCATGGGCGACGGTGCAGGGTACAGGCGGGCGGGTGGGCGTGGGCGACGGTGCAGGGTACAGGCGGGCGGGTGGGCGTGGGGGACGGTGCAGGGTACAGGCGGGCGGGTGGGCGTGGGGGACGGTGCAGGGTACAGGCGGGCGGGTGGGCGTGGGCGACGGTGCAGGGTACAGGCGGGCGGGTGGGCGTGGGCGACGGTGCAGGGTACAGGCAGGTGGATGTGTGTGGGCGACGGTGCAGGGTACAGGCGAGCATGGGGAGGAACAGTGCCAGGCTGGGATGGCGCCAGCACAGATCCTGTGGTGCATCTGGGCTGGGATGTGCAGGAGACCGCAGGGGCTGGGGTGATGGATGGGGGGGGGAGCATGGGCTAGTGGGGGTTGTTGCGAGCGAGGGGCACTTGCAGAGCCAACCAGCTCCCAAGGGTCCCTCTGCTCTTCCTGCCAGGAGGGCTCCCAGGTGGGCTGGGGGGTGTCTGGGAGGAGGGGGAGGGGACGGGCTGCTCTCGCTGAGCCGGGCTCTTTGCAGAGCACCCACATGGGGTACATCATGGCCGCTGCCAGCCTCTTTGCCCAGATGCACCAGCTCCAGGTGCCCCGGGACCGGGCAGCGGCCAGGGCGACACTGCGAGCCATGGCCGTGCCGCCCTTCCGGCCGAAGGAGGGGGTGCAGATTCCTGTCACGGAGGAGGAGCTGGCGCAGGCGCCCGCCAGGGGTGGTAAGGACCAGCCCGGGCGAAGGGACAGGCTGCAGATCCCCGTGCTGCTGGCACAGACCTGGCCTGCCCGTGCTCTGCCCAGCAGGGTTGAGGAGCCATGAGCTGTCGGCAGGGGCTCTTCCTGGCGCCAGTTCGGGACAACGCTTGGCTCGGGGGGGGGGGGGGGGGGGGCGCGCTCTGCTCTCTCCTGTGTGAGTCTCCTGGGGGGCCAGTGCGGAGCAGCCCGTCACCCACAGGCTGGCTCAGCCCCCCTGGCGTTGGCCTTTCCCTCCTTGCCTGGGCTGCCCTGCCTGGCCCAGGGGACTCCTGCCCCAGCCTTGCCCTGGGGACGGGGCCCTGGCTCCGACAGCTGGCCCTGCGGGGGCTCAGAGGGACCCTTGCACAGTCAGACTGAGCCTGGCTTGGCTGCGGGTCCCATGCTCCCCCCATGCCCATCCGGGGCATGTCCTGGCCCCACTCCCCAATGGGCACGTTGCTGCTCTGCCAGTCGGGCTTGGCTCCTGGCACTGCCCAGAACTGCCCAGGGTAGAGCCTGCTGGGCCACTGCTGTGCCCAGCTTCACCACCACCGAATGCTCAGCCCCGGGCTCCCTGCTGGCGCTGCCCCCCACTCCACTCTGGGCGACCCGAGTGCCTCGCCTGAGTCCCGCCTCTCTGCCCTGCAGACGAGGAGCAACTGGCAGCGCTGAGGCAGGAGCTGGCAGCGCACAGGCAGGCGCTGCTGGAGGGCGGGCGGAGCGGCCCCTGGCTCATGGAGCCCATCCACTTTGAGAAGGTAGCAGGGGCGTGTGCTGGCCGGGTCACTCCCCAGGTGCTCTGAGTCCTCGCTGGGATGGACAGCCAGCCTGGCTGGCATCATCAGGGCTGGGGCTGCCGGAGATGTGCCCGGGGCAGCATGGGGAACCTGTCCCTACTAGTGGGCTGGTTCTGCCCTGGGCAGGGCCAGCCTGGGACCCCGTGTCCATGTGGCTTATATCAGAAATGTGCTGGGGCGCTGCCCCCTTCACTAGGCTGGCACCACCCTGTGTCCTGTGGGGGGAGGCCTGGGCTGTCCCTCCCCAAAGCAGGCCCCTGCTCACTGGTAGTGGCTGCAGGGTCCCCAGCAGGCAGCCGGGCTGGATGCCCACCCCCATTCTCCTCATGCTCTTCTTGTGCGGGCTCTGCAGGACGATGAAAGCAACGGCCACGTGGATTTCATCATGGCTGCATCCAACCTGCGGGCAGAGAACTATGGTATCGCCCCTGCCGACTGGCACAAGGTGAGGGGGACAGACATGGGGCAGTGGTGAGGCTATGCCCTCCCGGGACAAACACTGGGGAAAGAGTGGGGTGGAACTATTGACACCCCCCCCCCCGAGACAGACACAGGGCGGGGCCATGGACCTCCTTGGGGACAGACACAGGGTGGGGCTATGGACCTCCAGGGCAGGGGCGGGGCTATGGACCTCTCCCCCCCCCCCGACAGACACAGCGGGGCCATGGACCTCCTTGGGGACAGACACAGGGTGGGGCTATGGACCTCCAGGGCAGGGGCGGGGCTATGGACCTCCCCCCCCCCCCCCGACAGACACAGGGTGGGACTATGGACCTCCTTGGGGACAGACACAGGGGGGCGGGGCTATGGACCTCCCCCCCCCCCCCGACAGACACAGGGTGGGACTATGGACCTCCTTGGGGACAGACACAGGGTGGGGCTATGGACCTCCAGGGCAGGGGCGGGGCTATGGACCTCCTTGGGGACAGACACAGGGTGGGGCTATGGACCTCCAGGGCAGGGGCGGGGCTATGGACCTCCCCCCCCCCCCCGACAGACACAGGGTGGGACTATGGACCTCCTTGGGGACAGACACAGGGCTGGGGCTATGGACCTCCCCCCCCCCCCGACAGACACAGGGTGGGACTATGGACCTCCTTGGGGACAGACACAGGGTGGGGCTATGGACCTCCAGGGCAGGGGCGGGGCTATGGACCTCCCCCCCCCCCCGACAGACACAGGGTGGGACTATGGACCTCCTTGGGGACAGACACAGGGTGGGGCTATGGACCTCCCCCCCCCCCCCGACAGACACCCAGGGGTGGGGCTATGGACCTCCCCCTTGGCCCCCCCCGACAGACACAGGGTGGGACTATGGACCTCCTTGGGGACAGACACAGGGTGGGGCTATGGACCTCCCCCCCCCCCCCCCCACAGACACAGGGTGGGACTATGGACCTCCTTGGGGACAGACACAGGGTGGGGCTATGGACCTCCAGGGCAGGGGCGGGGCTATGGACCTCCCCCCCCCCCCCCGACAGACACAGGGTGGGACTATGGACCTCCTTGGGGACAGACACAGGGTGGGGCTATGGACCTCCCCCCCCCCCCGACAGACACAGGGTGGGACTATGGACCTCCTTGGGGACAGACACAGGGTGGGGCTATGGACCTCCCCCCCCCCCCCCCGACAGACACAGGGTGGGACTATGGACCTCCTTGGGGACAGACACAGGGTGGGGCTATGGACCTCCAGGGCAGGGGCGGGGCTATGGACCTCCCCCCCCCCCCCCCCGACAGACACAGGGTGGGACTATGGACCTCCTTGGGGACAGACACAGGGTGGGGCTATGGACCTCCCCCCCCCCCCCGACAGACACAGGGTGGGACTATGGACCTCCTTGGGGACAGACACAGGGTGGGGCTATGGACCTCCAGGGCAGGGGCGGGGCTATGGACCTCCCCCCCCCCCCCGACAGACACAGGGTGGGACTATGGACCTCCTTGGGGACAGACACAGGGTGGGGCTATGGACCTCCCCCCCCCCCCCGACAGACACAGGGTGGGACTATGGACCTCCTTGGGGACAGACACAGGGTGGGACTATGGACCTCCAGGGCAGGGGCGGGGCTATGGACCTCCCCCCCCCCCCCGACAGACACAGGGTGGGACTATGGACCTCCTTGGGGACAGACACAGGGTGGGGCTATGGACCTCCCCCCCCCCCGACAGACACAGGGTGGGACTATGGACCGCAGGGGCAGGGCCACGGACCCCCGAGTCAGACCCAGGGCCACAGGCACCAGCCCCCTGGGGCAGCCAGGGAGGGAAGGAGGTGCTGGCCGGTGCCCTGTCCTGAGGACACGGTTCCATTGCCTGCAGAGCAAGCGGGTGGCTGGCAGGATCGTGCCTGCCATTGCCACCACCACAGCGGCGGTGGCCGGCCTGGCCTGCCTGGAGCTCTACAAGCTGGTGTGGGGGCACCGGCACCTCCACTCCTACCGCAACAGCTTCCTGCAGCTGGCGGAGCCGCTGCTCGCCCGCTTCCCACCCCTGCCACCCCCCGCCAGCTACAAGGTGAGAGCCGGGCAGCTTCGGGTCAGAATGGAGGGTGCCCAGCCCTGCTCCGTGATTGGCTGGGGCTGTGCGCTGCTGAGCCAGCGCTACCGGGGGTGCCATGCCCATGTCCCCTGGGGGGCGCTGTGCTGCAGGGGCAAGGGTGGCATTTCTCTGCCAGGCCTGGCCCCTGTGCCCCGGCGGTGTGGGGCAGTCTTGGCCTTTAGCCCGGTGATGCTGGCGAAGGGAGGATGTGCCCAGCGTCCTGGCTCACTGTGACACTCCCGTCCCCTCTTGCCTCTGGGGCGGCTGCCTGGCTGCACGTGTTCCTCCCAAGCACAGGCTGCATCTCCAAGGTGGGGAGGGGAGCACAGCTCTGGGCAGGGGGCCCCAGCCTGGCCCCGCTCACTCGTGGACACCGAGTGCACAGCTGGGTGTGGCTGAGCTGTGCCCACAGCTGGGCACTGCCCCCTGCCCGTCTCCTCTCCTCAGCCTCGCTGCTGCCTCTGGCCAGAGCCCAGGGCCTGCCCTTTGTGCAGTTCCCCACGCACAGCACCCCAAGCCGCCTGGCGCCTTCCCCCGGTGCCACCATCTGCCCCAGCAGGGCTCTCTGCACAGCGAGCTCACTCTGGGAGGAGGGGGGGCTGGGGGCAGAATGGGGGCCCCCCAACGGGAGCCTCAAGGGCAAGCTGGGCCCCTGGGCCAAATGTTCCCTTCCCTGAGCTGCCTGCCCTGGGGGTGGGCGATAGCAGGGGATGGGGTGCAGGGGAGTGGCGGGGGCAGTAGGGGGGGGAGGGGAGCTCCAGTTGCAGGGCTCTGGGCTGGGGGAGCCCAGCGGTAAAGCCACTGAACCATCGCGGAGCTGGGGCTGTTGCTGGTGGGGAGGGAAGGGGTGCCAAGCATAGGAGCCAACCCTCTCTTCCCCCTCAGCTGGGGCACTCAGCATGGAGCCCCTGGCCACCTCCAGCCCTCCCCTGTCCGTGCCAGCCAGCATCTGCTCCCTTCCCTGCTGGGTGCTAGAGTCCAGCTCCCCCAGCTGGGACAGGCAGCCCCCCCTCAGTGTGGGACAGGCATGCCCCCCCCACTTCCCCTCAACCTGGGATGGGCACGCCCCCCTGCTCCCCCAGCTGGGACAGGCACCCCTCTCCTGCTCCCCCTCAGCCTGAGACAGGCAGTCCTCCCTCCCCTGTCCTGGGACAGGTATGTCTCCCCCGCCTCCCGCTCAGCCTGGGATGGGCATATCCCCATTCCCCCAGCCTGGGATGAGCACTCCTCCCCCACTCTATTTCCCTCTGCAAGGCCTGAGATGGGGCTCTGGCAGTATATGGGGGCAGGGCCCTAAATTGGGACCATCTGTGGGGGGGAGGAGGCAAGTTTCCTGCTGCACAGGAAGTGCTGCTGGGAGCCAGGCTGGCTGTGGGGGTGGGGCGGCAGAGGGGGCCAGGCTGGCTGTGGAGGTGGGGCAGCTGGCTGGGGGGGGCAAGAGAAGGCACCAGGCATGGGGGTCTCAGTGCATTTGCACTAGTGCAGCCAGCCCAAGCAGCACCCCCCAGTTCTCCCCAGCCTGGCCCAGTTCCCAGCACTGGGGTGCAGTGGGATTGAGGGCTAGTCGCAGCATGGACAAGGCGAGCGACACCCCTATGGGGCCACAGGCGGTCCTGTCTGCCAGGGAGCCCCCCCCCGCCAGCACAAGCCCCAAGAGCCAGGGCTGAGTGCCCCCGGGGGGGCTTTCCCCGCTGCAGCCCTGGGGGGGGTCCCTGGAGCCCCTCGTCAGGCCGTGGGGCCCGTGGGGCCATGACTCCAGCACTAGGGGCTGGCAGGAGGGCAGGCCACAGCTGCCCTGGCTATGCCAAGCTGGCACTGGTGGGGGTGGAGTGGAGGCCTCTGGGTCAGCCCCTATGGCCTTGCGGGCAGGAAGGTGGCACAGGCCGGCAGAAGCGGCCCCCTGGCAAGCCCACCAGAGAGGCTGGGCTGCACCCGGTCACCTAGTGGGACAGCCTCAGGCAGGACTTGAACGCTGGGGCCTGGGCTCAGGCATCTGCCTGGCTGGGCCGAGGGGCTGAGGGGCCCAGCAGGGAGCCGTGCCATGGCCAGCGCAGGGTTAACCCAGCTGGGGTTAAAGCCATGTCCCGTCCCCCCCACCCCGGGAAGGGGGTGTGGAGCCCCCTCAGCACTTGGCAGGAGCAAATGGCCAGGCTGGTCTGTGCTCCTCCCCTCATTGCCCAGCCCTGCAGTTTCCTGGGGGCTACTGGGGGGGGGGGGGTGAGGCCAGCTGTCCCTGGGTGTGGGGGAGGGGATGAGCTAGGCTGGGCCAAGCCAGGCTCTGCCCTACCGGGGGAGAGTGCCTCCCTCCCCCCCGCCCTCATGCCCCCTTTGGCAGCGTTGCACCCCCAAGCCTCTCCCCACATGTGGGTTGCCCAGAAAGGCCTGGCGTGGCAGTCGGAGCCACCCCTTGCCCGGCTGGCTGGGTCCCTGGGCACAAGAAGGGGCTGATTGTGTTGTGGGGGAGGGGGGCACTGCCTCAATGGGCCTTGGTGCAGGGCTGCCCAGCCCAGCCTCTCCCTCGTGAGCTCCGTGGCCCAGAGCTCCCTGCCACGGGAGGGCACGGGCCGGCCAGCCGAGCCGTGGGCACAGGCGCTGCCGCCCGGGGGCTTGTCCCGGCCCAGAAGGCTGCTTGGGCGTCGAGCTCACGGGGCTGGGGCACTTGGAGTATTACCAAAAGAAATTGCAAAAGGGACGGGCCAGGCTCTGCGGGTGCCCCTGACGCCCCACCCGCAGCCCTGCCCTGCCTCCCGGTGCCCCTCACGCCCCACCCGCAGCCCTGCCCCGCCCTGCCTCCCTGTGCCCCTCACGCCCCACCCGCAGCCCTGCCCTGCCTCCCGGTGCCCCTCACGCCCCACCCGCAGCCCTGCCCCGTCCTGCCTCCCTGTGCCCCTCACGCCCCACCCGCAGCCCCTGCCAGCCCAGCCCTGCCTCCCTGTGCCCCTCACGCCCCACCCACAGCCCTGCCCTGCCTCCCTGTGCCCCTCACTCCCCACCCGCAGCCCCCGCCAGCCCAGCCCTGCTTCCCTGTGCCCCTCACTCCCCACCCGCAGCCCCTGTGAGCCCTGCCCTGCCTCTCTGTGCCCCTCACGCCCCACTCGCATCCCCCGCCAGCCCTGCCTCCCAGTGCCCCTCACGCCCCACCCGCAGCCCTGCCCTGCCTCTCTGTGCCCCTCATGCCCCACCCGCAGCCCTGCCCTGCCTCCCGGTGCCCCTGACGCCCCACCCGCAGCCCTGCCCTGCCTCCCGGTGCCCCTCACGCCCCACCCGCAGCCCTGCCCTGCCTCCCGGTGCCCCTCACGCCCCACCTGCAGCCCCCGCCAGCCCTGCCTCCCGGTGCCCCTCACGCCCCACCTGCAGCCCCCGCCAGCCCTGCCTCCCGGTGCCCCTCACGCCCCACCCGCAGCCCTGCCCTGCCTCCCGGTGCCCCTCACGCCCCACCCGCAGCCCCCGCCAGCCCTGCCTCCCGGTGCCCCTCACGCCCCACCCGCAGCCCTGCCCTGCCTCCCTGTGCCCCTCACTCCTGACCCACAGCCCCCGCTACCCTGCCCTGCTTCCCTGTGCCCCTCATAACCGACCCTCAGCCCTCCCCCGCTAGCCCAGCCCTGAGCTCCTCACAGCCCCCTCACCCGCAGCCCCCGCTAGCCCTGCCCTGCCTGTGCCCCTCACGCCTGACGTGTATCCCCTGCCAGCCCAGCCCCGGGCTCCCCACAGCATCCGTAGCCATGCCCGGAGCTGATGCTGTGCTGTGGGAGGAAGAGGAGCTGGCTGACTGGCTGGGGCGGCTGCAGAGGGGAGGGGGATGTGTGTCAGCCTGCCCTTGTGTCCCCCGCAGTACGGCCAGGAGACATGGAGCTGCTGGCATCGGGTCGAGGTGCCAGGCATCGGTGCCAATGGGGAGGAGCTGACCCTGCGCGCACTCTTGGACCAGCTGCAGGTGACTCCCCCTGCTGTGGGCAGACAGCCCCCACCCCAGCTCACTGTCCCTCTCTGGAGGCCCAGCACAACAGGGCCACTTGGGCAGCCCTGGCACCAGCCAGTTTCTCCAGGCAGCCCCCTGGTCTGGGCAGTGCCGGGGGGGCCGTGCAACCTGCCCCAGAAGCCATGCCCAGCTGTGGTGCCTCCAGCCCTGGTGCTGCCCGACAGCTGGGAGACACCACATTGGGCCTGGCAGCGATCCAGGGGCTGCTTCCACCTATCCCTTCTTTCCTATTCCACCCGAGCCCATAGGAGGTGAGCCTCAGGGTTGGGGTGGGCACCGGGCTGGCCCATCGCTGGGCACTGCCCACACCTCTCCTGCCTTACAGGGGCCACACGGCCTGCCGGTGCGCATGGTGCTGTGTGGAGCAACCATCCTCTACGCCAGCTCCTGGGACGAGCAGAAACGCCAGGCACAGCTCTCCCGCAGGTAGGTGCCATCCCAGCCTGCTGGGCTGGCAGCCGACGCCTCTCCGGGCCCGGGCACCACCCTACGAGCCCCTTCCAGTGTAGGCCTTGGGGCCTCTGCTAGCCCGTGTCCCAGTGCCTCTCCCCCACTCATTACCAGTGCTCCCCCCCCCCATAGGCCGGCAGCTGAGCGGCTCCAGCTGCCTGGCTCCCCAGACAGCTGCATGGCTGATTTCCCAGCCGGTCTGACGGGCTGGGTAAACATCCTGTTTCCTGTGCCGGGACCCCCGCCCAGCCCCTGGCTGGCTGCGCTTGGCTGGGAGGCCCCAAGGGTTAGGTGGCATCGCCCTCAAGCATAGCCCCGGCCGTTCCTCCAGCTGGCGAGCCTTGCCAGCGCCCCCCAACCCAGCCTTGCCAGCCCCCGGGCACGAGGAGCAGGCTGGGTTGGGGCCAGCACAGGGGGCCTGGAGCAGCCTGGCTGAGGACAGGGCCTGAGCCCCCCCCAGGGCTGGCCTGGGGAGCCCTAGAGCGGGGGCCAGCTAGACATCTTGGCCCCCATTCCCCTCCCTAGCCTCGGCTGGCCCAATCACCCTTCCCCTTCCCTAGACTGACGCAGCTGGCAGGCAGTGCCCCCGGAGCAGCTGGGCAGCCCCCCCGGATTCTGGTGCTGGAGCTGGTCTGCGAGAACGAGCAGAACGACGACGTCTTGCCCCCTGTGCACGTCCAGCTGCCCTGCACTGAGCAGGCGGGCCCAGCCTGAGGGCCCTGACAGGCGGCCGCGGCTCAGCTGGGCGCTCCAGGCCTGGAGAGGCTCCACAGGACACTGGCCCCTCCCAGCAGCACAGCAGTGAGCAGAGAGCACAGGATGTAGCCAGGCGCATGGGGCGTGGGGCCTGCTCCCAGCCCCCCACAGCTAATAAATACTCTGCCCCTGCCAGCTAGTCAAGGGCCTGCTCACTGCGCGGCAGCACCCCTCGTTAACGCGCCTCCACCACATCTCTTGCTGCAACTGGGACGGGGGCATAACGGGTTCAAGGGGGGGCCTGAGGACCCCTAGTCCCAGGCCAGCCCCGCACCCGCACCATGGATTGGGGCCCATTCCCGTGCTGCATCAGCCTGGCACCCCCACAGGCATGTCCCTGGCAGCTGGCAAAGGGGAAATCAGTGAGTGAGCCCTGTGCACGCTGCATGGTTCTGCAGCACACACTGCAGGGGTGTGTGTGCATGCAGTGTGAGTGAGCCCTGTGCAGGCTGCATGGTTCTGTAGCGCACACTGCAGGGGTGTGTGTGCATGCAGTGTGAGTGAGCCCTGTGCACGCTGCATGGTTCTGCAGCGCACACTGCATGCAGTGAGAGTGCGCACTGTGTGTGTGCCGGTATGCACACTGCATGCAGTGGATGCATGTGTGGGCATGTACACTGTGTGCGTGCAGTGTGTATGTGTGCACCAGCTGAGTAAGCCAGCCTCCCTCACTTTCCCTTGGTGTGTGCTGCAGCCAGGAGCACACTGGGCCAGGGTTCGGGCCGGGCCTGCCCTCCCCAGTGCCTCCCCCTGCGCCACAGGCAGGCTCCGGCTGCGCTTTCCGTACAAAAGCTGTTGGTTTATTTACAGAGCCAGGTACAAATGCAGAGCCGGGGCAGAAGCGCTGGGGGCGGGGCTAGATGTAGCCAATGGTGTCGTTGCAGATGATTGGCTGGCGGCTGCGACTGTTCAAGAGGGCGGCAACGTGGGCGCAGTCTGTGCGGAGAGGGGTCATGTCGCTGTGCGACTGGTGGAAGCGGGGCCCCTGTGCTGGCTCGGTGAGGCCCCCAGGGCAGGAGAGGCGCTGGCTGCCGAGGGACTCGCGCCCACTGGGCCGCGGGGCAGGGGCCCCCTTGGGGCGTGCCAGGCTGGCCAGCTTGCGCCGCACGTTGCCAGAGAGGCTGAGTAGGAAGCCGTGGGGCTTGGCCAGCCGTCGTGGCAGCTCCGGGGGCGGCCAGGGGGGTGAGGCCCCCTCCTCGGGCAGGTCCATCCAGTTCTCCACCAGGTCGGCGAAGCAGTTGTCGCCCAGCACGAGCGGCTGGCGGTTGCGGCTCTGAGAGAGCAGCGCCACAGTCCAGTCGTGCGTGTCGCCCGGCTCCAGCACCCGCCACTGCTCCAGGCAGGCGTCCGAGGTGGACTTGGGCCGGACCGGCCGGCCAGGGCCCTGCCTAGGGCTGCTGCGGAGAAAGGCCCCTGTGGAGAGCCTGTGTGCCCGCTGGCAGGGGGGCAGAGGGTGTCTGCGTAGCACCGGCCTTTCCTCCTCCTGCCACGTGCCCCCCGAGGCCTCCGAGTAGCCCGAGTCGAACTCCAGGCTCCTCTCGCTGGCAGGTGGCAGGCGCTCCTCCTCCTCCGGCAGCTCGAGGCAGCAGGCCGAGTCGGCCTCCGAGACCGCAGACGCCCGGTTCTCCACCGGCTGCTGCCAGCAGCGCCCCAGGGGAGTTGGTGCCAGCTCAGGGGGGCCCAGGTGCGGGGCTGAGCCTGGCGCCCGCTTCAGCTCATGGAGAGTCCGCATCATGCACTGCATCTGGTCCCGCAGCGTGTCCCCTGCCTCCCGCAAGCACAGCTGTGGGGAGAGGAACGTGGTGAGATCCTCAGCCCTGCCCGACCGGTCACCCTGCAACACAGCTGGCCTGTGCCCCCAGCTGGCCTGTCTCACCTCACCCTTCCTGTCCTGCAACAGCCCCATCCCAGCAGCCCCGTCACCCTCCCCCCAACAACCCCATCATTGTCCCAACACCTCCATCACTGTCCCAACAGCCCCATCCCAGCAGCCCTGTCACCCCCCCCAACAACCCCGTCATTGTCCCAACACCTCCATCACTGTCCCAACAGCCCCGTCACCCCCCCAACAATCCCGTCTTTGTCCCAACACCTTCATCACTGTCCCAAGAGCCCCGTCACCCCTCCTGTCCTACAACAGCCACATCCCAGCAGCCCTGTCACCCCCTCCCAACAACCCTGTCGTTGTCCCAACACCTCCATCATTGTCCCAACAGCCCCGTCACCCCCCCCAACAACCCCATCATTGTCCCAACACCTCCAACAACCCTGTCACCCATGCCAACACCTCCAGCAACCCCATCACCCTCCCAACAACTCCATCACTGTCCCAACATCCCTGTCACCCCTCCCAACACCTCCAACAACCCCGTCACTGTCCCCAACAGCCCCGTCACCCATGCCAACATCTTCAACAGTTCTGTTCCCCATCCCAACAGCCCCGTTCCTCCAGCCCAACACCAGTCACTCCCCCATAGCCCTAGTTTCTTCCAACACTCTCCCAGCACCAGTCTAATGCCGCTGAGGCCCTGGGAGCCAGGATGGGTTGGACACACAGGGATCATCTGTCAGGCGCAGGATGGGACCCAGCCACAGTGACATACTATGGTACACCACCGTGCCCCTACACCATCTGCCACCCCACATAAGCCTTGCACTGGCCCCACACTTCCCATTAAGCACCCACACCCTTGTATACACTATGTCCCATGACCTCTCCCATCCATGCCCTGCCCCGCCCCCAAATGTCCCATACACACCATGCCCCCCATGCCCTACCACCACCCCACGCACCCTCTGCCCTGTCCCCACAGCTCCCTCCATACATTCCTGCCCCATCCCCACACTTTCATAACCCCCCCCACACACACACACAATACCCTGCCCCGCACCCTGCCCCATGCACATCCTGTCCTGTCCCACACCCGCCCCCCATACTCCCCCCAAATGCACCGTCCTCATGCCCACCAAGTAGTGGCTGCCTCCCTGCAATCTCCACCTTGCTCACCCCCAGGGCAGCTCCCAGATGACTCACTAGGCTCTGGGCTTCTAGGCAGGGAGGCCAGCTGGGCCCAGGGCCCTCAGAGCGGGGAACTGAGTCCCTGTCTCCTCTCCGGTGGCCACAGCCCCTGTCCTGCAGTGCTGAGGGCACCTGGCGGGGCCTGGGCAGTGGTCTCTGCAGCTGCAGCAGCGTCTGCCTGGGCTGGGCATGGAGCTGTGAGGGGAGCCGCACACGCAAGGCCCCACTGCCTGGACGCGCACCCAGCCTCAGGGCACCACTTTCCGGCTGCTCCTGCACGAAGGAGCCCATCCCCGCCGCGTGCTGCAGCATGTCGGGGTGAGCAAGCAGCCGCCCCACCCTGCCGGCAGCTGCAGCCACAGCCCGGGACGTGACAAGCAAGCAGCAGCTGGAGTTGTGCAAGCCAAGCCTGGCTAGAGACGCGGGGGCAGGGAGAGCTCAGCAGTGGGGGGCAGAGCCATGTGGGGGGACCCTGGGTCCCACCAAACCCTGCAGTGCAGGGCAGAAGCCTGGGAATGTACCACGGGGCAGGCTCTGGAGCTTCCCCACACAGCCAGCACAGGCCTTGGGCCCAGGCAGGAGGGAGCTGAACTGTGCAGCAGGGCCAGGCTCATGCAGGACCCCCCCCCAGCAGGACCTGCTCAGATGCCTTATCAGTACCACCCCCTGACCTGTCCCATGCCCGCATAACCCTGGCCTTGCTCTAACCACTAGCCCCCACTCTTGCCTACAGCAGGGAAGCCCTGGGTGCTGTGTCGGTAGGTGGCCAGCAGGGGCGTGCATGGCTGGAGGGGAGCGAGGGTAGGCGCCGCAAGGCCCTGGAGCAGACGGGTTTAGGGCCTGAACAAGGCGAGCCCGGCCTGAGACGCTCCCTGGTGCTGCCAGCTCCATGCTTTGGGGTGGGGCCCCTCGTGCTTCCTGCCACCCCCACGTCCCACCACGCCCACTAACCGCCTCGGCTCCCCGCTCACCACGCTGCTCAGGGCGCGGCTGCACTTCCCAGAAGGAAACCTTGGCAATTCCAGGCTTTGCAGCCCGGCCCCTCTAACTGCCACAGCCGAGATACGGGGCCCGAGCCCAGGCCCCTCCCGTGCCACAAGGGGAACACCCCCCGGCCCATCTCCACCCTTGTGGCCCTGCCAGTGAGCGATGGCACCAAGGGTCAGGCTCAATCCACAGGCTTTGTCCCAGAAATGTGTCAGTGCCAGCTCCTACTTGCACTGCAGGGCATGGGGTACATAGTCTCAGGGGGCCTAAGGGACCCAGGGTGTGTCCAGCTCTGGGTTTTCTCCCAGGCTGTTCTGGGCCAAGCCAGCTGGCTGAGCATAGTCCTGCAGGGGGTGGCTTGGGGCAGCTGGTCCTGGCAGCCTGGCCTCCAATATGGCACAGAAACTGGCACTCGCCTGGCTCCGCCAAAGCTCCAGCCTGAACTGGGGCCAGGCTTGCCCTGAGCTGCCGCTCAGGAAAATGCCCTGCCAGCAGGCAGACCCATGCAGGCCCGATGGCCAGTGCCAGGCCCCCAGGCCGGCAGAGAGGTCATGCCCAGGGCTCTGGGACAGCTACACAATCTGACTGTTCAGCCCCAGGGCAGAGCCAACAGCAGGGAGACCCCAACGAGATTACAGGGCTCAACAGCACGCCACTGCAGCCAGTGTGTGTGGATTGGCACCCCCAGCTCTGACATCACCACCCCCACTAGCTGATTGGTTCCCCAAGGTCTGACATCACTATCCTTGGTGGTTGATTGGCTCCCACAGCTCTGATGTCACTATACCTAGGGGGTTGGATTGGCTTCCCTAGTTCTGATGTCACTGTGCCTGGTGGCTGATTGGTTCCCCCCATCTCTGATGTCACTGTGCCTGGTGGCTGATTGGCCCCCCCCATCTCTGATGTCACTGTGCCTGGTGGCTGATTGCCCCCCCCCCATCTCTGATGGCACTGTCCCTGGTGGCTGATTGGTTCCCTCCATCTCTGATGTCACTGTGCCTGGTGGCTGATTGCTCCCCCATCTCTGATGTCACTGTGCCTGGTGGCTGATTGGTTCCCCCCATCTCTGATGTCACTGTGCCTGGTGGCTGATTGGTTCCCCCCATCTCTGATAGCACTGTGCCTGGTGGCTGATTGGTTCCCCCCATCTCTGATGTCACTGTGCCTGGTGGCTGATTGCCCCCCCCCATCTCTGATGGCACTGTGCCTGGTGGCTGATTGCCCCCCCCCCCCCATCTCTGATGGCACTGTGCCTGGTGGCTGATTGGTTTCCCCCATCTCTGATGGCACTGTGCCTGGTGGCTGATTGCCCCCCCCCCCCCCCATCTCTGATGGCACTGTGCCTGGTGGCTGATTGCCCCCCCCCCCCCCATCTCTGATGGCACTGTGCCTGGTGGCTGATTGGTTCCCCCCCATCTCTGATGTCACTGTGCCTGGTGGCTGATTGGTTCCCCCCCATCTCTGATGTCACTGTCCCTGGTGGCTGATTGGTTCCCCCCATCTCTGATGTCTCTGTGCCTGGTGGCTGATTGCCCCCCCCCATCTCTGATGTCACTGTCCCTGGTGGCTGATTGGTTCCCCCCATCTCTGATGTCACTGTGCCTGGTGGCTGATTGGGCCCCCCCCCATCTCTGATGGCACTGTGCCTGGTGGCTGATTGCCCCCCCCATCTCTGATGGCACTGTGCCTGGTGGCTGATTGGTTCCCCCATCTCTGATGTCACTGTGCCTGGTGGCTGATTGCCCCCCCCATCTCTGATGTCACCGTCCCTGGTGGCTGATTGGTTCCCCCCATCTCTGATGTCACTGTGCCTAGTGGCTGATTGGGCCCCCCCCCATCTCTGATGGCACTGTGCCTGGTGGCTGATTGCCCCCCCCATCTCTGATGGCACTGTGCCTGGTGGCTGATTGGTTCCCCCATCTCTGATGTCACTGTGCCTGGTGGCTGATTGCCCCCCCCATCTCTGATGTCACCGTCCCTGGTGGCTGATTGGTTCCCCCCATCTCTGATGTCACTGTGCCTAGTGGCTGATTGGGCCCCCCCCCCATCTCTGATGGCACTGTGCCTGGTGGCTGATTGCCCCCCCCATCTCTGATGTCACTGTGCCTGGTGGCTGATTGCCCCCCCCATCTCTGATGTCACCGTCCCTGGTGGCTGATTGGTTCCCCCCATCTCTGATGTCACTGTGCCTAGTGGCTGATTGGGCCCCCCCCCATCTCTGATGGCACTGTGCCTGGTGGCTGATTGCCCCCCCCATCTCTGATGTCACTGTGCCTAGTGGCTGATTGGGCCCCCCCCCATCTCTGATGGCACTGTGCCTGGTGGCTGATTGCCCCCCCCATCTCTGATGTCACTGTGCCTGGTGGCTGATTGCCCCCCCCATCTCTGATGGCACTGTGCCTGGTGGCTGATTGCCCCCCCCATCTCTGATGGCACTGTGCCTGGTGGCTGATTGCCCCCCCCATCTCTGATGGCACTGTCCTGTCACCCCTAACCAGCTCTTAGGCGCATTGTTGACATCAGATGTAAAACAACAAAAATGGCTTCTTGTATCAGCAGCCTAAAGGGAAGGGAACCCTCCCCCGGCCACTGAGACAGCGGAACCCCCACTCTGAGCGCTCCCGCCTGCTGCCCCACACGGGCAACCGGGACCCTGCCCCAAGCCCAGCACGTGGCAAGGAGCCAGATTTTCAGAAATGCCCAGGCACCTGGGGGGACAATAACAAGGGGGCAGTGCCCGGGTCACGCGGGGCGCCAGGACCCTAGGCCCGGTTGTGGGGGGGGGCCGCAGGCTCCTCTGGCTTTTCACGTGAGTCCCCAAGTCCCTGGTCACGTCTGGAACTTGTGGCCAGACAGCGAGTCCCTCAGCGCCCCGCTCCGCCCCAGCCGGGCAGCCCAGCGCGCAGAGGGGGCAGGTTTGACCTCGGGTGGGTCCCGGGACACCGGGCTCGCGGAGCCAGCGGCGCGGCAGGGGCCGGGCGCTGCTGGGGTCCCGGAGCCGGGCAGGGGCGGGAGCGGCCCCTGCCCCCGGGGCTTCGCCCGGCGTGGAGCCACCAGCCCCGCGGTGCCAGGCGCGCTCCAGACGCAGCCCAGCCCCGCGCCCCTGGCCTCTGCCGGGGTCCCCCGCGCCCTGCCCCGCCGGCCCCTCTGCCCGGCCACTCACCACTTCTGCGCGCAGGCGGCCGAGGGAGGCGTCCAGCCGGGCGCGGCGCATGTCGGGGCTCGGCGGGCTGGAGCCCAGGGCGCCCAGCGCTCAGCGCTGGCCCGGAGCCGCGAGCTGGTCCCGGCGCTCGCCGTCCCAGGCCCGGCCCCCGCCCGGAGCAGCCAATGAGCCCCGGTCCTCCCCTTCCCGGGCCGCGCCGGGCCAATGGGCGGCCGCAGTAACGTGACTCCCGGGGCGGCGGGGGCTGGAGCCCGCTGCGGGCATCCCGGGGCCCGACGGTGCGAGGGGCCCTGGCCGGGCCGCCAGCCCTGGGCACCAGCCGCGCCTATCGGCCCCCCAGCCCTATCCACTTTGGGGCCCAGCACCTCCTGCGTTTCAGGTGGCCAAGTCTAGAGCTGCCCCAGGGCAGCCCCCCAGACCCACCATTCCCACCTCCTCCTGCAGCCCGGGCCATGCAGCTGCAGGGGGTGGGGTCGCATGGGGGGGGGGTTTCACTTGCACTTTAAACCCAGGATCCTGGTCCAAGCCCCCACTGTCCCGAGGGGACGTGTCACTGGTTGCACTGGCCGGAGGCTGCTGGCTGGAGGGGGCTTGGTAAAGGCGGTGGGGGCCACGTACCAGGTGAGCTCCTTTGGGCATTAGGCACCAGGTGAGAAATCCTCTCTGAGTGCAAGTGTGTGTGCATCTAGTGCAAAGCTGTGCTCTGTGCTTGTGTCTGTGTGCGGCACGGCCATATGCACATTTGTGTGTGGCTTTGCAGGCATGTCTAGGTGCACATGTGTGTTTGCACAATTATCAGTGCACGTGTTCATGTTTGCACGTGTGTATGCACATGCATGTTCCTGGCCTGGCCCAGCTTGCCATGCACACCCTTGGGTTCATGGCCATGACCTGTGGACTGTGGTTTGCCCTAACGCCAGTGATCTCTGCAGCAGCCCCCCATACACACACTTCTCCCCGAGTCCTTGGGAACTGGACACCAAGGGGGAGAGCGCTGCAGGCACCCTCTGGACCAGGGTCGCTGCTCCCCCTCGGCTCTGTTGCCATGTGGGCCGCCTCAGGCAGGCAGGCCCCCCCAGACCAGGGTTTGACAGGCTGCTGTGGCTCTGCCCTGGTCCCCCACATGCCCGCTCCTGCTCTGGCTGGTGTGGGGCCTCCTAGGCTGCCCCATTGCCCAGCAGTGCCTGGCTAGGCTCTTGGGCAGGTCCATGGGCATACCCACGCTGGGTGTGCTGAGATGGCAGGGCCAGCTGGTGGCAAAGGAGCCGACTGCCCCCTTGGCACTATGCATGCAAATCACTCCATGAACCAGTTTGCATTTTAGCAAATAATTTGCGTATTTGTATATAACCCTAAACACCGTTTAAAATCTGCCACTTTGGTTCTGGCAAAAGGCGTCTGCGGGTGCTTGCCCCTCCTGCCAGTCGGCTCCCCGAGCTGGAGAGGCTGCTGGGCCCTCCACAGCCATAGCCTGGAGCTCTCTGCCCTGTGCAGAGCAGGCGAGAGAGCGCACAGCCTGGCACACGCACTGGAGCCAGGACTCCTGGGTTCCATCCCTGGCTCCGGGCAGGCAGGCGGGACCTTGGATTAGAGCAGTGGTTTGGGCAGTGTAGTCTAGTCTTTCTGCAAGGCGGCGAGGCCATGGGCAGAGCTGTGGGGCTGACCCTGCCCTGGAGGGCCAATCGCAGGCTCACACTGGACTGTGCTGCCCCACCCCATGCCTATGTTCTGGGCTGCCCTGGCATGGAGGGGTTAGGGCTGACATTGGCTCCCCCTTCCCCAGCCCTGGGACAGCCCCCTGGAGCCCCCACTGGACAGAAGTCCACACAACAAAATTTAAAGCAGTGGTGCCCAGTGGTGCCCAGGTGTGACACGTGGCAGCCCCAGTCACTGTAGTGGAATGTCTGCACTCGCTGTGAGCCAGGCCGTGCTTGGGGCTAGGATCAGGGCTGGGGCCTCGGCTGCTTCCTGCATGTTTCCTGTGCCTCACATGCAGCTGCCTTGTGCCCTCGCCAGCTCCCCACTTGGGGGTCAGCTCACCCCCAGCCCAGATCCCTGGCCTCCGACCCCTGCTCCCTCCCAGCCTCCAGTCCCCGTGCCCCCGCCATTGCAACCCCGCAGCCCAGCGTGATAAGTGATTAATCGGCCCCGCCCAGTCAGAGGCTCAGGGCTCCCTGCAGGAGCTGACTGGGGGAGGGGGGCTGATGAATCACCTGTGAAGCTGGGCTGCTGCACAGGTTAGAGGGAACCCTGCCCCCAGCGCTCGCTCCTCCCAACCCCTGGCCACTCCCAGCCTGCAGCCCCCTGCTGCCCCAGCGCTGTACCAACTGCTGAGGAGCAGGACATCTGCTTCCAGTCCTGGCTTTGGTGGAGCGGGATGTGCTCTGGGGGCTGCCCTGGTGCGGACAATGAGCCTAAGTGTGGGGGTCACGTGAGGGAAGGGTTGCTGGACAGACAGTCACTCCCAGCTAGACACAGACGGACAGACAGCCACGCCCAGCCAGACACAGACGGACAGACAGCCACACCCAGCCAAACACAGACAGATGGACAGCTGTCCCCAGCCAGACACAAGATGGACACATAGCCACGCCCAGCCAGACACAGACGGACAGACAGCTGCCCCCAGCCAGACACAGATGGACGGACAGCCATGCCCAGCTAGACACAGACAGCCACGCCCAGCCAGACACAGACGGACGGACAACCATGCCCAGCCAGACACAGATGGATGAAGCAGACCAAAGAGAGTGGATGAGCTGCCCTGGATCTTCTCCAGTGTCTCCACATCTTTCTTGAAATGTGGCGCCCAGAACTGGAGCCAGTCCTCCAGCTGAGGCCTAATCAGCGCAGAGAAGGGACAAGAGAGCCAGGGCCAAGGGCCATGGCAGGGGAACAGGCCCTGATGCCAAAGCTGCGTGAAGGGTAAACGGCCCAGAGCAAGCGACAGGCCCCTGGGAGGAACGGGGGCAGAGAGGCCTGATGCACGAGGAAGCCCTGGTGAAAATGGCTTGTGAAGGCACTCGTGCAAGGGAAGAGTGGCTCTGTGAAGCCCAGCAAACCAGCAGGTGCTGTTGAGTGCTGAGCCGGGCTTCCAGCCAAGCCAGGCAATGTGGATTCTTCTCACAGTGACCCAGTCTACTGCAGAGACTCTGCTCCATGTGCCTGGTCCCAGCCGCACAGCCAGGCCATGCTCCCACCGTGCTATGACTGAGCCGGTCTTTGGTAAGGTCTCTGCCTCTCCTCCCACTCAGCACAGCTTGGCCACGCTGGGTCCCCCGCCTGGGCTGGACAACGGAGCCCAGCTCACGCCATTGACGCAGGGCTTTGGCTGCATTCCCAGCAGGCCCGTTACCCACGGGGGGGGGGGGGGGGGGGCGGAAACTGTACCAACAGCCAAGAAAATCCTGCAGCAGGAAGATCCATTCCTTGCTTCTTGGCGCTCCAGATGGGTGCTGATAACCGCCCTGGCTGCTGGCCAGCCCAGAGCTATTGTTCCCACTTTGAGAGAGACCCGAGCGCCCAGCAGCCAAATCAGATAAAGGCACAAAGGGCTGAGGGAGGCTCTTACCCGGACGCCAGGCAGCTGGAGAGCTGGGTGCCTCGCCAAGCCCTGGTTTCTCTCATCAGTCGGGGGGCAAAGCCAAGCAGCCCCGAGAGGTGAGGAGGACCCACAAGGAAATTGGGCTTAGCTTGTGTGCTCGGCACTGACCGGCCGGGGGGCGCAGGGGTAACAATCGACTGTTCTGAAAGCGCAGACTTTGGAACTAGAAATACAAGGCCCAAGAACCCAGCCCCTCTGCCTGGCCGCAGCCCCCTTCCAGCCTCTGCGAACCTGAGTTCTGTGGCTGGTTCGGCATGTCTGTCGGGGCGGGGACTGTACTGGAGTCAGGAGTCGGCCGGGGCAGGATACCAGGAGTTGGATGCTGGGGTGACAGGAGCAGGAAGCACAAGCCCTGCAGTCCAGAGTGGAGGCCAATTGTTCAGACAGGTCCCTGGGCCTGCAGCTGGGGCTGGATACTGCGGCTGGACCCCCCTGGGTTCCCAGAGAGCAGGCTGCTGCGTGGACTGGGCCCAGCTTTGAGCCCGGGGCTGTGTCAAGTTCAGTGTGATCTCTGGTGCCTCCTTGCTGCTGCCTGTTGGCTTCTCCCTGGCTCCTTCCGGCTGCCGGGCCCTTGGCTCTGTTCTTGTCACTTCACCTTGTGGAGCGGAACCAGCTGCTGCCTGGCGACTCATGACAGCTCCCTTCCTGCTGCCGGCCGGGTCTGCTTCCTTCTGCCGCCTGCCTCCCACATCCCCTCGGACGGCTCCGTTCTTGGCTCCCGCATCCTCCCTCCAGCTTCTTCTCTGCCCCTAATGCCCCGTCCTGGCGCGCCCCCGGGCCCCATTCCCTCTCGCTGCCCACTCTGTCCCCACCGGGCGCCTGGCCTGCCTCTGGCTGCTCCAGCCCTGTGGCCAGCTGCTGCCATGCAGAGGCAGGAGAGCTCCCCGCCCGAAAGGCCTGCAGAGCCTGGGCAGTTCTCTGGGCCCTTCCCCAGCGTGGGGGGTCAGGTCCCAGGCAGGGCTGCTCACAGCTCCCCTTCCCCTGGGACATGAAGCAGCACCAGTTGGGCGTGGCGCCAGCAGGGACTCCGTGCCAGGCCTGGGCGGCCAGCCTTGAGCAGAGCCAGGAGGTTCCCCAGCCCTGCTGGAACTGCAGGTCAGTGAGCACCAGCAGCCCGGCTGGCCAGGAGCCTCCTGTGGCCTCCCCAACACCCCCCAGCCCTGCCCCGCCTCCTGCTTCCCTCGGCTTCAGCCCCCCGCCTCTGTGCCTCTGTTCTGAGCAACCTGCAATCTCTGCTCTGGGTTCTGCCCCTGGCAGGGCCTGCAGCTCCAACCCCTAGGCCTGCCTGTCAGGAGCCTGGCACGCTTCCTCTCCAAACCCGGTTCTCAACACCCCTGTAAGCAGCCCAGAGCCTGGCCCCAGCCCCACATCTCGCCCCTGCACTGGGCCCCAGCCCCACATCTCGCCCCTCGGGCGTCCAGCCCCCCCGCCTCTGTGCCTCTGTTCCTGAGCAACCTGCAATCTCTGCCCTCTGGCGTTCTGCCCCATGGCAGGGCCTGCAGGCTCCAACCCCTAGGCCTGCCTGTCAGGAGCCTGGCACGCTTCCTCTCCAAACCCGGTTCTCAACACCCCTGTAAGCAGCCCAGAGCCTGGCCCCAGCCCCACATCTCGCCCCTGCACTGGGCCCCAGCCCCACATCTCGCCCCGTCATGGGCCGGCTCCAGCCCCACATCGCGCCCCTGCACTGGGCCCCAGCCCCACATCTCGCCCCGTCATGGGCCGGCTCCAGCCCCACATCGCGCCCCTGCACTGGGCCTCAGCCCCTCATCTCGCCCCTTCATGGGCCGGCTCCAGCCCCACATCTCGCCCCTTCATGGGCGGGCGCTAGCCCCACATCTCGCCCCTGCACTGGGCCCCAGCCCCACATCTCGCCCCGTCATGGGCGGGCTCCAGCCCCACATCGCGCCCCTGCACTGGGCCCCAGCCCCACATCTCACCCCTGCACTGGGCCCCAGCCCCACATCGCGCCCCTGCACTGGGCCTCAGCCCCTCATCTCGCCCCTTCATGGGCCGGCTCCAGCCCCACATCTCGCCCCTTCATGGGCGGGCTCCAGCCCCACATCTCGCCCCTGCACTGGGCCCCAGCCCCACATCTCGCCCCTGCACTGGGCCCCAGCCCCACATCTCGCCCCGTCATGGGCAGGCTCCAGCCCCACATCGCGCCCCTGCACTGGGCCCCAGCCCCACATCTCGCCCCTTCATGGGCCGGCTCCAGCCCCACATCGCGCCCCTGCACTGGGCCCCAGCCCCACATCTCGCCCCGTCATGGGCCGGCTCCAGCCCCACATCGCGCCCCTGCACTGGGCCTCAGCCCCTCATCTCGCCCCGTCATGGGCCGGCTCCAGCCCCACATCGCACCCCTGCACTGGGCCTCAGCCCCTCATCTCGCCCCGTCATGGGCCGGCTCCAGCCCCACATCTCACCCCTGCACTGGGCCTCAGCCCCTCATCTCGCCCCTTCATGGGCAGGCTCCAGCCCCACATCGCGCCCCTGCACTGGGCCCCAGCCCCTCATCTCGCCCCGTCATGGGCAGGCTCTAGCCCCACATCGCGCCCCTGCACTGGGCCCCAGCCCCACATCTCGCCCCGTCATGGGCCGGCTCCAGCCCCACATCGCGCCCCTGCACTGGGCCTCAGCCCCTCATCTCGCCCCTTCATGGGCCGGCTCCAGCCCCTCATCTCACCCCGTCATGGGCCGGCTCTAGCCCCACATCGCGCCCCTGCACTGGGCCTCAGCCCCTCATCTCGCCCCGTCATGGGCCGGCTCTAGCCCCACATCTCGCCCCTGCACTGGGCCCCAGCCCCACATCTCGCCCCTTCATGGGCCGGCTCCAGCCCCTCATCTCGCCCCGTCATGGGCGGGCTCCAGCCCCACATCGCGCCCTGCACTGGGCCTCAGCCCCACATCTCGCCCCTTCATGGGCAGGCTCCAGCCCCTCATCTCGCCCCTTCATGGGCAGGCTCCAGCCCCTCATCTCACCCCGTCATGGGCCGGCTCTAGCCCCACATCGCGCCCCTGCACTGGGCCCCAGCCCCACATCTCGCCCCGTCATGGGCCAGCTCCAGCCCCACATCTCACCCCTGCACTGGGCCTCAGCCCCTCATCTCGCCCCTTCATGGGCAGGCTCCAGCCCCACATCGCGCCCCTGCACTGGGCCCCAGCCCCACATCTCGCCCCGTCATGGGCCAGCTCCAGCCCCACATCGCACCCCTGCACTGGGCCTCAGCCCCTCATCTCGCCCCGTCATGGGCCGGCTCTAGCCCCACATCTCGCCCCTGCACTGGGCCCCAGCCCCACATCTCGCCCCGTCATGGGCCGGCTCTAGCCCCACATCTCGCCCCTGCACTGGGCCCCAGCCCCACATCTCGCCCCGTCATGGGCCGGCTCCAGCCCCACATCTCGCCCCTGCACTGGGCCCCAGCCCCACATCTCGCCCCGTCATGGGCCAGCTCCAGCCCCACATCTCACCCCTGCACTGGGCCCCAGCCCCACATCTCACCCCTGCACTGGGCCCCAGCCCCACATCTCGCCCCGTCATGGGCCGGCTCCAGCCCCACATTGCGCCCCTGCACTGGGCCTCAGCCCCTCATCTCACCCCTTCATGGGCGGGCTCCAGCCCCTCATCGCGCCCCTGCACTGGCCCAGCCCCTCATCTCAGTCATGGCCCCACCCCACATCTCACCCCTGCACTGGGCCCCAGCCCCACATCTCGCCCCGTCATGGGCCAGCTCCAGCCCCACATCGCGCCCCTGCACTGGGCCTCAGCCCCACATCTCGCCCCGTCATGGGCCAGCTCCAGCCCCACATCGCACCCCTGCACTGGGCCCCAGCCCCACATCTCGCCCTGTCATGGGCCGGCTCTAGCCCCACATCGCGCCCCTGCACTGGGCCCCAGCCCCACATCTCGCCCCGTCATGGGCCGGCTCTAGCCCCACATCTCGCCCCTGCACTGGGCCTCAGCCCCACATCTCGCCCCGTCATGGGCCGGCTCTAGCCCCTCATCTCACCCCTTCATGGGCCGGCTCTAGCCCCACATCGCGCCCCTGCACTGGGCCCCAGCCCCACATCTCGCCCCTGCACTGGGCCCCAGCCCCACATCTCGCCCCGTCATGGGCCAGCTCCAGCCCCACATCGCACCCCTGCACTGGGCCTCAGCCCCTCATCTCGCCCCGTCATGGGCCGGCTCTAGCCCCACATCTCGCCCCTGCACTGGGCCCCAGCCCCACATCTCGCCCCGTCATGGGCCGGCTCCAGCCCCACATCTCACCCCTGCATGGGCAGACCCCAGCCCCACTTTCCCTGCCTCTGGTTGCTGGGCGCTCTCCCCTCACCTTTTCTGCTGCTTTTCACAGTCAGCTCATGCCCCCTTGTGGCCTGCCAGCTGCCCAGCTCCCGGCTCCCGTTCCCACCAGGGCGGTTCTCTGGGAGGGAGCCAGGCTTGGGGCTGGGCCGGGCCGAGCCGAGCCCTCCTAGGGCCTCAGCCTGATGCCCAGCAGCTCTGCAGGGACTGGGTGGGCCTGGGGAACCGGGAGGGCAGGAGGAAAGGGACCCCCACCCAAGGGCTCAGCCTGTGGCCAGGGGAAGAATCCCTGTGGGGAGGCGCAGACCCAGGGCTGGGCGGGGGAAGAGCCCGGGGGGCGCAGACCCAGGGCTGGGCGGGGGAAGAGCCCGGGGCGCAGACCCAGGGCTGGGCGAGGGAAGAGCCCGGGGGGCGCAGACCCAGGGCTGGGCGAGGGAAGAGCCCGGGGGCGCAGACCCAGCTGCGGAAGAGCCCGGGGCGCAGACCCAGGCTGGGCGGGGAAGAGCCCTGGGGGGGCGCAGCCCCTGGGCTGGGCGGGGGAAGAGCCCGGGGGGCGCAGACCCAGGGCTGGGCGGGGGAAGAGCCCGGGGGGCGCAGACCCAGGGCTGGGCGAGGGAAGAGCCCGGGGGGCGCAGACCCAGGGCTGGGCGAGGGAAGAGCCCGGGGGGCGCAGACCCAGGGCTGGGGGGGAAGAGCCCGGGGGGCGCAGACCCAGGGCTGGGCGAGGGAAGAGCCCGGGGGGCGCAGACCCAGGGCTGGGCGGGGGAAGAGCCCGGGGGGCGCAGACCCAGGGCTGGGCGGGGGAAGAGCCCGGGGGGCGCAGACCCAGGGCTGGGCGGGGGAAGAGCCCGGGGGGTGCAGACTCCAGTTTGAGGGCAGGTGCAGAGATCTTGGTGTGTCCCTGAGCCCAGGTGGGCCCAGGCAGTTCCCATATCCCACAGGAACCGCCTGGTGTCACGGGGTGGGGGCAGCCCCCAGCCCTGCACCCCCCCCCCCCCGCAGCCAGACAGGACTCCTGGGGCAGAAGAGAAGGGTTGTTGGGGCGCAGCGCAGGATCGATGCGAGCACAGGAGCCAAGGGCAGGAGGCCTTGCCCCTCTGGGGGGAGGGGTCCCAGCCCTTCCCCCCTTCCTGCTCTAGGCCCCTTCTCCCACCCAAACCCACCAAGACTGGCCCTTCCCCCAGGCCTGGGCCCAACCTGCCCCTTGTTATTCTTCTGTGCCTGGCCCTCAAATGTGCGGCTGAATCCACTTCTGCCTGCGTCATCCCCCTCCCCCCACCTCCAGCCAGCGCTGCCCTGCCCGGGACAGCAGGAACCACCCGCACACAGAGCACCACAACCCACTTGCCACACCTGGCAACCGCCTCCAGCTTCCCAAACAAGGGCAGGCAGAGCTGAGCCCAGCCCGCTGGGTGGGAGCCATGGGGCCACATCAGTACTGGCCTCTCCTGCTGCTCCTGGCCCTCTTTGCCACAGGTAGGCAGCTCGGTGTCTGCCAATGGGACACCTGCCTGGTAGCACTGGCAGTCCCCTGCCACGGGGGGAGGGCAGCTAGAGGGCGGGGGGGTGCGCCCCAGGGACAGCACTGCCCGGCCCCCCGGTACCCCCCGGCCCAGGGACAGCGCTGCCCGGCCCCCCGGTACCCCCCGGCCCAGGGACAGCGCTGCCCGGCCCCCCGGTACCCCCCGGCCCAGGGACAGCACTGCCCGGCCCCCCGGTACCCCCCGGCCCAGGGACAGCACTGCCCGGCCCCCCAGAACCCCCCGGCCCAGGGACAGCGCTGCCCGGCCCCCCGGTACCCCCCGGCCCAGGGACAGCGCTGCCCGGCCCCCCGGTATCCCCCGGCCCAGGGACAGCGCTGCCCGGCCCCCCGGTACCCCCCGGCCCAGGGACAGCACTGCCCGGCCCCCCGGAACCCCCCGGCCCAGGGACAGCACTGCCCGGCCCCAGGGTGCCAGTGCCGCCAGAGCCACATGGCACCAGCCAGGTCCCTGCAGGTCAGTCACACCAGGGAGGGTGCCAGGGGCTGGGAGCAGAGCGCAGGAGCTATCCCAGGTAACAGGGTCTCCTTTGCTTCCAGGGGCCTTCGTCAGCACCACAGGTAAGACCTGAGAACCAGCACCTGCCCCCAGCCACTAGGGTTGCCAGGTGTCTGGGTTTTGCCCGGACAGTCCGGAAACTGCGTCTTCTGTCTGGTAAAAAGCAGAAAATACCGGACCTGGAAAGTATTCTCTGTTCCTCTTGGACGGGAGGCTGAGTTTGGGCTCCAGGGGTCTGGGGTTTTTTTGCTTAACCAATTTCCCCCGTCGCGTTCAGGGTTTTTTGTGAAGGTATCTGGCAAGCCTTCCAGCCACCTACTGCCCAGTGCATCTGGGTGTGTGCCCAAGACGGGGGGGGGGGGGGGGTGTGGGTGTGTGGGTGTGTGTGTGTGTGTGTGTGTGCGCGCGCGCGCGCGCGCGTGCCCATGCACTAGGGGGCAGCATTCCCTGCAAAGTGTGCCCTTGGGCACCCACTCAGGAGAAATACAAATGCCACCCAGTAATTATCAGAGCACTCATAACTACTATTTCTATTGGAGGTGCACATTAGCACATGCCTCAGTGCAGATAACATTTATTCTGCACATGGATGGAAAAATCTGCACCGTGGGAACATTGCAGGGGGTGCTCAGGGGTGGAGGGGTGTACCCATGTGGGCGTGTGCCTGTGTCCTCTGGGGTGTTCATGTGTGTACCCACGTGTCCAAGGGGGTGTGTGTGAGCATGTGTTTTGTGTGTGTGGGTGTGTGCCCATGAGCCGGGGGTTGTGCGTGCATGCATGTGTGTGCAAATGCGCTTGTTTGCTCCCCTCTCTCTTTGCCCCCTCAGACCACGTTTGCCCTATCCCCCCACCCCCACTCCCTGCCCCAGGGCAGTGCTCTCCCCCTCCCTCTCCTCATGAGCCCCACAGTCCGCCCAGGCTCACTGCACTCCCCTCGGCCCCTGCCCTGGAGGGCTCACTCTGCACTTCTGTGCCAGGGCTGCCCGGCCTGCCCGCCGCCGTGAGCGTGATGGAGAGCGCGGAGCCTGGCACGGCCATCGTGGAGTTCAACGTGACCTGCCAGAACGAGAGCGGTGCCCCCACCCTGGCCCTGCAGAGCACCCCCCCGACCTCCTTCTTCAACCAGCCGGCCATCGCCCCTGGCGCCAGCTCCGACGCCCTGTACAGAGCGCAGGTGTGCACCCGCTGCCTGGCCGGACCCGTCTGAATGGCACCGAGGGGCCAGACTCCTGGCCCCAGCCAGCTCCTGCAGCCTCCCGTTCCGAGCTAGTCCGCGCCCTGGCCAGGCGAGCAGGCTTGAGACGCAGCCTGGCAGCAGAGCTGCTGGGCACCTCCATCTGCACGGCATCCCCCGGGGCTCCCCCACGCCAAGGGCCCACGGCTCTGCTCACGGCCTGCCTCCAGCATGGCACCCGGCTCACCCAGGGAGGCAAAGAGAGACATGGGGGACCAGGAGGCCCCCTTAGACGCGGGGTCGGGGGGCAGCGGGGTCGGGGGGCAGGGCTGTGTTAGCCGCGGGGTCGGGGGGCAGCGGGGTCGGGGGGCAGGGCTGTGTTAGCCGCGGGGTCGGGGGGCAGCGGGGTCGGGGGCAGGGCCCTGCCGTGTGGGGCAGGCCGGCAGTGGCTGTGCTGGGTGCTGGGTGCCAGGTGAGCTGACAGCAGCGGTTTCTGCTAGATCACGCTGAGCCCCGGCGCTGCTCTGGACGCCGGGCAGGTCGATCAGTACATGCTCGCCCTGGAGGCCACCTGCCCAGGGGAGGCGCCTGCCACGGGCCAGCTCTTTGTCCGGGTCCTCAGGGCCGACGAGCCCCCCCGCTGCATGGCCAAGTTCACTAGCCAAGGTAGGGCCCGGCCCCGCTCGGGCTGCCCGACCCCGGCGTCTTCCGGCCCCCAGGCTCTCCCCACCCCCAACCCCCCCAGGCTCTCCCCACCCCCAACGCCCCCAGGCTCTCCCCACCCCCAACCCCCCCAGGCTCTCCCCACCCCCAACCCCCCCAGGCTCTCCCCGGCCCAGCCCCCAGGCTCTCCCCTGGTCCCTTCTCTCTCCCCAGCCCCTGTCTCCAGCCCTTGCACTCTGTGCCCAGGGCTGCCAGGGGCATTGGGGACCCGGGCCGGGCGGAGAGCCCTGCCAGGCCAAGGGCACTTCTGGTGCTGACAGCCTCACTCCTGGCTCTTTCTGCTCGTAGCCAGTGGGGACCCAGCAGGAGGGGAGAACACCGGGGGGGGGGGAGCTGCTGCTGAGCCCCTGGCTCTGTGCTTTCCTGCAGTGGGGGAGCTGGTGCAAGTCCTGGAGGATGTGGCGCCCCTGACACCCATCTACACTGTGGCCCTGCGGCGCCCGGCCAGCGGGCTGCAGGTGAGTGCAGAGCCAGGGCCTGGTCTCCCATTCCCAGGTGGGTGCTACCAGAGGGCCCTTCATAGCTTGTGGGGTGCCAGGGGGGAAAGGCCTGCAGAGCCTGAGGGGGCAGGGGTCTGACAGGGCCCAGTGACGGGGGAGGGGCTGTGGGGTGGGTGCTACAGGACCCAGTGGCAGGGGAGGGGTTGGAGGATGGGTGCTATGGGGCCCAGTGACGGGGGAGGGGCTGTGGGGTGGGTGCAATGGGGCCCAGTGGCTGGAGGGGGCCTGCTCTGGATGAGGGGACCTGGCTCCCCGTCTTAGTCCCTCTCTCCTTGGCAGTTCACCATTGAAGACAATGACTCACCCCTCACCATCAATAGCGCTGGGGAGGTGCTGGCCCCCAAGTCGGGCTTCACCCCGGTCCATGCCGGCCAGGTGGGTGCGAGACTCTGGACACGCTCCAGGCCTGATTCCCAGGAACCCCGCGGCCCTCTCAGTCTGTATGGGGGGGTGAGGCTCCAGCTGGGGAATGCGGGTTCTGGGGCATAGGAGGGGGCTCTGGGGTGTGACCGAGGGGCTCTGGGCTGGGGCTGAAGAAGGGGACTGGGGCACAAGGGAGTGCAGGTGGGCAGGTTGGGGGCACTTACGTCAAGCTACTCCCACAAGCAGAGGCAAGTCCCCCCTCCAGCTCCTACATGAAGGTGCCCAGGAACAGCTCCCCAAGAACCCCCATCCCTCTACATGCCTTCTGCCCCAGCCCCTCCCAGAGCCCATCCCCCTGCACCCCATCCGCCCCAGCCCCTCCCAGAGCCCATCCCCCTGCACCCCATCCGCCCCAGCCCCTCCCAGAGCCCATCCCCCTGCACCCCATCCGCTCCAGCCCCTCCCAGAGCCCATCCCCCTGCACCCCTTCACCCCCAGCCCATCCCCCTGCACCCCATCCGCTCCAGCCCCTCCCAGAGCCCATCCCCCTGCACCCCTTCACCCCCAGCCCATCCCCCTGCACCCCATCCGCCCCAGCCCCTCCCAGAGCCCATCCCCCTGCACCCCATCTGCTCCAGCCCCTCCCAGAGCCCATCCCCCTGCACCCCTTCACCCCCAGCCCATCCCCCTGCATCCCATCTGCCCCAGCCCCTCCCAGAGCCCATCCCCCTGCATCCCTTCACCCCCAGCCCATCCCCCTGCATCCCATCCGCCCCAGCCCCTCCCAGAGCCCATCCCCCTGCACCCCATCCTCCCCAGCCCCTCCCAGAGCCCATCCCCCTGCACCCCATCCGCCCCAGCCCCTCCCAGATCCCATCCCCCTGCACCCCATCCGCCCCAGCCCCTCCCAGAGCCCATCCCCCTGCACCCCTTCACCCCCAGCCCATCCCCCTGCACCCCATCCACTCCAGCCCATCCCCCTGCACCCCATCCACTCCAGCCCCTCCCAGAGCCCATCCCCCTGCACCCCATCCACCCCAGCCCCTCCCAGAGCCCATCCCCCTGCACCCCATCCGCCCCAGCCCCTCCCAGAGCCCATCCCCCTGCACCCCATCTGCTCCAGCCCCTCCCAGAGCCCATCCCCCTGCACCCCTTCACCCCCAGCCCATCCCCCTGCATCCCATCTGCCCCAGCCCCTCCCAGAGCCCATCCCCCTGCACCCCTTCACCCCCAGCCCATCCCCCTGCACCCCATCCGCCCCAGCCCCTCCCAGAGCCCATCCCCCTGCACCCCATCTGCTCCAGCCCCTCCCAGAGCCCATCCCCCTGCACCCCTTCACCCCCAGCCCATCCCCCTGCATCCCATCTGCCCCAGCCCCTCCCAGAGCCCATCCCCCTGCATCCCTTCACCCCCAGCCCATCCCCCTGCATCCCATCCGCCCCAGCCCCTCCCAGAGCCCATCCCCCTGCACCCCATCCTCCCCAGCCCCTCCCAGAGCCCATCCCCCTGCACCCCATCCGCCCCAGCCCCTCCCAGATCCCATCCCCCTGCACCCCATCCGCCCCAGCCCCTCCCAGAGCCCATCCCCCTGCACCCCTTCACCCCCAGCCCATCCCCCTGCACCCCATCCACTCCAGCCCATCCCCCTGCACCCCATCCACTCCAGCCCCTCCCAGAGCCCATCCCCCTGCACCCCATCCACCCCAGCCCCTCCCAGAGCCCATCCCCCTGCACCCCATCCGCCCCAGCCCCTCCCAGAGCCCATCCCCCTGCACCCCATCTGCTCCAGCCCCTCCCAGAGCCCATCCCCCTGCACCCCTTCACCCCCAGCCCATCCCCCTGCATCCCATCTGCCCCAGCCCCTCCCAGAGCCCATCCCCCTGCATCCCTTCACCCCCAGCCCATCCCCCTGCATCCCATCCGCCCCAGCCCCTCCCAGAGCCCATCCCCCTGCACCCCATCCTCCCCAGCCCCTCCCAGAGCCCATCCCCCTGCACCCCATCCGCCCCAGCCCCTCCCAGATCCCATCCCCCTGCACCCCATCCGCCCCAGCCCCTCCCAGAGCCCATCCCCCTGCACCCCTTCACCCCCAGCCCATCCCCCTGCACCCCATCCACTCCAGCCCATCCCCCTGCACCCCATCCACTCCAGCCCCTCCCAGAGCCCATCCCCCTGCACCCCATCCACCCCAGCCCCTCCCAGAGCCCATCCCCCTGCACCCCATCCGCCCCAGCCCCTCCCAGAGCCCATCCCCCTGCACCCCTTCACCCCCAGCCCATCCCCCTGCATCCCATCCGCGAGCCCATCCCCCTGCACCCCTTCACCCCCAGCCCATCCCCCTGCATCCCATCTGCCCCAGCCCCTCCCAGAGCTCCTGTCAATGCTCAGTCCTGACACTGTGCGTGCAGAGTTGGGGGGCCGGCTGGCAGGATTCCCAGAGACAAACTTATTCAATTTCAGTCCCTTTGAGATTCAAAAAAACCAAAACCCCAAGACTGGTTCCTCACTGCCATCCCCCAAGTGATTCCAAGGCAATCAGGGAAGAGCTCACTTGGGAATCCCCTCCCTAAGATAAAGCTCTCGCCCCACCCCCACCCCGCCCCAACCTCCGTTTTGCTTGGAGTTGGGAATCCACAGACAACAATGGACTCTGGCCTTGGAACGAGGCACTGAGTCCTAAGGACACAACAATCAACCAATACCGGTTAATTAGAATAAAAAGAAAACTCTTTTATTATCAAAGCCAAACCACTGTTGCAAGCACAGTACATTGTCTAGGTGGCAAATAGCCACAATTTGATACATAGACTCAGGGAAAGTCCCTGGGCTGGAATCCATAGTTACAAAAGAGAAAAAGCATTAGCCAGCTCAGCCATGATTTCCAAACCCCCAAACAAGGAAAACAATAAACCATGCGGACTCTAACCTTTTCCCTACTTACACATTCCAAGAAGTCTCTTCTGGGAGAGAGAAGCGTCTCCCATCTCCCTCAATCCCTGGGAGAAACTGCTCTGATCTCAAAGAAGGAACAGAGAGAGAAAACCCCTCTCGCCCAGTTTGAAAGTCCTGATTGCATTGTTATTGGCTGACTGCCCGCCCCGCCCCCCCCCCCACACACACACAGCTCTCCTACTGATCACAGCAGCTCCTCATCCTACTCCACTGGTCTCTGCTCCCTCCCGGCTCCCTGTATCTCTGGGTCTCCCCTTTCGCTTGAGCCCCCCCAGCCCCCCAGCTCCCTCTCTGCCCTGGCCCAGGGCCGGCAGTGCAGTGCCAGTGCTGGGAGCCCTGCCCATCCATCACGGTGAGCAACTGGGCAGATGACCCAGGCCAGGGTCCCGTGAACCTCCCCGCCCCCGTCCTCACCCACCACCTGTCTCTCCAGGCCTTCAGGCTGCAAATCCTGGTGACGGACAGGAACGGGAGAAACTGCAGCGGAGCAGTCAGGGTGAAGGTGCTGCCCATCCACCAGCCCCGCATCAACTTCACGTAAGGGCACAGAGGTGCTTGGCAGCAGGGCTGTGGGGCAGGGCTCCCTCTGTTTCCCACACATGTGTGGAATGAATTTTGTTATGTGCACCGGTATGAGGGGATCTGGACACATGACACATCGCCTCTCTAGGGGTGGGGCCAAGGGATTCAACGTGTGGGAGGGGTTCCCATCTGGGGCAGAGGGCTGGGCTGCAGGCAGTGAGGTCTCCAGATGGGAGTGCAGGCTCTGGGGTGGGGCCAGGAAAGAAGGGGTTGGGATGCAGGCTGCGCCGGGCTGCAGAGGGCAGAGGGGACTCCCCCAGCTCTCTCTCCCCACAGCGGCCCCTGGACTGGGCTGCAGAGATGCCTCCCCATCGTGGCAAGTTCATGCTGGGGGTGAAGGATCTCACCATGGGGGCCTGAGCCCCTACCAGGACAGCCAGCTGCATGCCCGCACTGCCCAGCTGGAGCACAGGTGGGGAGGGGGGTGATTCCCAGGGCCTAGGGCATGGCGGGAGGGCTTGGAGTTGCCAAGGGGCATTTCCTGGACAGCCCCCCCATTGGGGGCCCATGGGGACAAGGTGCTTCTGGCAGGGTGAGTGAAGGGGCCTGGCAGTAGACGAGGCCATGGGGCACAGGGTGGGTGGGGGGCTGGCGGGGGCTGGGCTGACTGTGCTGTGGAGCACAGGGCGGGTGGGGGGCTGGGCTGACCCTGCCATGGGGCACAGGGTGGGTGGAGGGGCTGGGCTGACCCTGCCATGGGGCGCAGGGTGGGTGGGGGCCTGGTGGGGCTGGGCTGACCCTGCCGTGGGGCGCAGGGTGGGTGGGGGCCTGGTGGGGGCTGGGCTGACCCTGCCTGTGGGGTGCAGAGCGGCTGGGGCCTGGCGGGGGCTGGGCTGACCCTGCCTGTGGGGCAGAGGGTGGGTGGGGCCTGGCGGGGGCTGGGCTGACCCTGCCGTGGGGCACAGGGCGGGTGGGGGCCTGGCGGGGGCTGGGCTGACCCTGCCGTGGGGCGCAGAGCTGGTGGGGGGCCTGGCAGGGGCTGGGCTGACCCTGCCGTGGGGCACAGGGCGGGTGGGGGGCTGGCGGGGGCTGGGCTGACCCTGCCGTGGGGTGCAGAGCGGGTGGGGGGCCTGGCGGGGGCTGGGCTGACCCTGCCATGGGGCACAGGGCGGGTGGGGGGCTGGCGGGGGCTGGGCTGACCCTGCCGTGGGGCGCAGAGCGGGTGGGGGGCCTGGCGGGGGCTGGGCTGACCCTGCCGTGGGGCGCAGGGCGGGTGGGGGGCTGGCAGGGGCTGGGCTGACCCTGCCGTGGGGCGCAGGGCGGGTGGGGGGCTGGCGGGGGCTGGGCTGACCCTGCCGTGGGGCGCAGGGCGGCGTGGCGCAGCGTGGCCGTGCCGGAGAAGGGAGGTGCCACGAGGCTCATCACGCAAGTGCAGGCCCAGGGGAGCAACGTGCGCTACGAGATCGTGGCCCCGGCCGCCCACGGGCTCTTCACCATCCACCCAGGTGAGCCAGGCAGGGCTGGGCCCCACTGGAGTCCAAGCTCCCACAGGCTGCCTGGCCCCACGCAGGGAGGGGCCGCTCCCCTGGCGCTGGAGCCTCCCCTGCTGCCGGGGTATCGGGCCCCTCCTGGCTGGGCCCAGCTTAGGGCTGCTGCCGCCAGAGCAGCCGGCAGCTCCGGCTCCCAGGCCAGAGGACCGTGGGGCGCCACGTGTGCCCCACCTGAGCAAGGGAAGCGGGGGGTGCTCGTGGGTTCCCTCATCCCCCTCCCAGACTGGATCTGCTGGCCACTTCCGGGCACAGCTCAGTGCCCCGGGCAGGCAGCTTCAGAGCCACTGGGCCGGGGCTGCCCAGGTAAACCCGAGCTCCAACCCGCCCCCCGCACCCCCGCACCCCACAGCCACCTTCTGCACCTCAATCCCCGTGTCCCTGGCCCCACCCCAAGCCCAGAGCCTGTAACCCTGTCCCATGAGCCCCCTCTTGCATCCCAAAGCCCATCTCTGGACCCACCCCAGAGCCTGCATCCCCGCACCCCCGTCCCAGCCCTGAGCCCCCCAGCCCCACCCCAGAGCCTGCATCCCCGCACCCCCGTCCCAGCCCTGAGCCCCCCAGCCCCACCCCAGAGCCTGCATCCCCGCCCCCCCGTCCCAGCCCTGAGCCCCCCAGCCCCACCCCAGAGCCTGCATCCCCGCACCCCCGTCCCAGCCCTGAGCCCCCCAGCCCCACCCCAGAGCCTGCATCCCCGCACCCCCGTCCCAGCCCTGAGCCCCCCAGCCCCACCCCAGAGCCTGCATCCCCGCACCCCCCGTCCCAGCCCTGAGCCCCCCCCCCCACACTCAGAATCCCTTGGCCCCAGTCCCTCCTCATGGATTTTGTTATGTGCACCAATAAGAAGATAATGTGTGGCACACCGCCCCTCCCCTCCCCCGCGTGGCACCCCTCCCCTCCCCTCCCCCGTGTGGCACACCTCCCCTTCCCTCCCCTCCCCCACGTGGCAGCCCTCCTACCCTCCCCCGTGTGGCATACCTCCCCTCCCCTCTCCCGTGTGGCACACCGCCCCTCCCCTCCCCCGCGTGGCACCCCTCCCCTCCCCTCCCCCGTGTGGCACACCTCCCCTCCCCTCCCCTCCCCTCCCCCGTGTGGCACACCTCCCCTCCCCCGCGTGGCACCCCTCCCCTCCCCTCCCCCGTGTGGCACACCTCCCCTTCCCTCTCCTCCCCCACGTGGCAGCCCTCCTACCCTCCCCCGCGTGGCACCCCTCCCCTCCCCTCCCCCGTGTGGCACCCCTCCCCTCCCCTCCCCCGTGTGGCACACCTCCCCTTCCCTCCCCTCCCCCACGTGGCACCCCTCCTACCCTCCCCCGTGTGGCATACCTCCCCTCCCCTCCCCTCCCCCGTGTGGCACACCTCCCTTCCCCTCCCCTCCCCCGCGTGGCACCCCTCCCCTCCCCTCCCCCGTGTGGCACACCTCCCCTCCCCTCCCCTCTCCCGTGTGGCACACCTCCTCTTCCCTTCCCTCCCCCGTGTGGCACCCCTCCCCTCCCCTCCCCCGTGTGGCACCCCTCCCCTTCCCTCCCCTCCCCGCGTGGCACCCCTCCCCTCCCCTCCCCCGTGTGGCACACCTCCCCTTCCCTCCCCCGTGTGGCACACCTCCCCTTCCCTCCCCTCCCCCGCGTGGCACCCCTCCCCTCCCCCGTGTGGCACACCTCCCCTCCCCTCCCCTCTCCCGTGTGGCACACCTCCTCTTCCCTTCCCTCCCCCGTGTGGCACACCTCCCTTCCCCTCCCCCCCCGTGTGACACCCCTCCCCTCCCCTCCTCCGTGTGGCACACCTCCCCTTCCCTCCCCTCCCCCGTGTGGCACATCTCCCCTCCCCTCCCCCGCGTGGCACACCTCCCCTCCCCTCCCCCGTGTGGCATACCTCCCCTCCCCTCCCCTCTCCCGTGTGGCACACCTCCTCTTCCCTTCCCTCCCCCGTGTGGCACACCTCCCTTCCCCTCCCCCCCCGTGTGACACCCCTCCCCTCCCCTCCTCCGTGTGGCACACCTCCCCTTCCCTCCCCTCCCCCGTGTGGCACCCCTCCCCTCCCATCCCCCGTGTGGCACACCTCCCCTCCCCCGTGTGGCACACCTCCCCTCCCCTCCCCTCTCCCGTGTGGCACACCTCCTCTTCCCTTCCCTCCCCCGTGTGGCACACCTCCCCTCCCCTCCCCCCCCGTGTGACACCCCTCCCCTTCCCTCCTCCGTGTGGCACACCTCCCCTCCCCTCCCCCCCCGTGTGACACTCCCTCCCCTCCCCTCCTCCGTGTGGCACACCTCCCCTCCCCTCCCCTCCCCCGAGTGGCACACCTCCCCTCCCCTCCCCCGTGTGGCATACCTCCCCTCCCCTCCCCTCCCCTCTCCCGTGTGGCACACCTCCCCTCCCCTCCCCTGCCCCGTGTGGCACACACCCTGGTGCAGCACACCGCTCCTCATTGGTGCACGTAACAAGATTCGTTCTACCCGGGGTGGGTAACATTAGATAGAGGGACGCCGCCCACACCCAGGCCCTGACCCAACCGTGCCTGGAACCCCCCCAGTGCCGCCTTTGCCCCTGCCCGCCACAGCATGGCTCCTCTGGGGGCCCTGTCCGTGCCTGGGGAGCTGCAGGCGCCTCCCTGTCTTTGGCAGTGACTGGCGAGCTCCGCAGCACCCAGGAGCTGGACCTGCAGCGCTTCCCCGAGGCCGCGCATACCCAGCTGCTGGTGCGAGCCTACGACATGCTGCAGCCCAGTGACAGCGACTCCATGGGCCTCAACATCACCGTGCTGCCTGCCGACACGCTGGCGCCCCGCTGCGCCCCTGCCATCTTCCTGCAAGTCTCCCTGGGAGCCAGGACTCCTGGGTCTGGGGGGGCCGTGGGGTCTAGCGATGGGGGGCTGGGAGCCAGGACTCCACAGGGCCGTGGGGTCTAGCGATGGGGGGCTGGGAGCCAGGACTCCTGGGTTCCGGCTGTGCCAGACCTGCCTGGTGAGGCAACCAGGGCCCTATAGCTGGCCATGGGACCTGCACTGCAGGAGCAGTGGGCGCTGTCCGGGGTTCTCTGCTCGGTGTCCCCATCCGGTTCCTAGTTATAAACCTTTAACCTGCACTCCTTGCCCCTTTTGTCATTTTTTGTCCCCAGTAATTAGTTGGGCATGGGTCCAGTCGTCCCTCCCGCAAGGCTGGGGGAGGGGCTTTTAGAAGTGGGCAGGCTTTGCCTGCCCACTTTCCCGTGCTTCCAAATAGACCTGCACTGCAGGGGCCGGGCTGTGGCCTGGCAGCCCGTGCCGATGGGCTCAGAGTGTGGGCTGCAGCATGGCAGGACTGTGGGGGCCATGCCTGGCACAAGGCAGGTGAGAAGCCCCCTCCCCTGGCCTGCAGCCTGTTGGCGCTTCGCCCCCAGTAACCGCTGCCCCCCCGTTGCAGGGCACAGGTACCGGAAGACACCCCGGTGGGCTGGCCCCTCGTGACACTGACGTGCTCCGGCCCTGATGCCAGCAACAGCAGCTCCCTGCACTTCCAGGTGGAGGGCGACCAGCGCTCGCAGACCAGCTTCTGCATGCAGGGCCCCCAGCTGCAGGTGAGCCCAGCCAAGCCAGCGCCTCCTGCAGCCAGAGGGCACCGTGGGGCCCTGCGGGGTGGCCTGGCCTATGGGCTCAGGTTGCCCCGCCTGTGACCTGCGGGCATTGGGCTGCGAGTGCCTGGGCTCTGGCCCCAGCTCGGGGAGGGGGTGGGGACCAGTGGTTAGAGCAGGGGCACAGCATGGCCCTTGCTCCCTGGAGCTACTGTCTGGAGTGGGACAGCATTTGCCCCCTGCCCTGGGGAAGGAGAGACCCTGTCCGTGGTCCCTGTGGCTAGTCCTGCTGCCCTGGCTATGTGGCATGTGGGGGGAGAGCACAGGGCTGTGGGCAGCCCTGGCTCCGGGTGACTCCACGTCCAGCCCCTGCCCCCTGAGCTGTCCGGGTTTGAATCATGTAGGTCAACGAGACCCTGGATTACGACTCGGCCGCTAGTGCCAGCTTCCAGTATGTGGCCACCATCCTGGTGACGGACAGCAGGCAGCCCCCCCTGACCAGTGAGTCCCACGGAGTGTGGGGGAGTCCCCGGGCCTGCACCCCCTCCGCAGCCAGACGTGACTCTCAGGCAGCAGGTAGAAGAGGAGGGTTATTGGGTCACAGGGACAAGATGTAGCTCAGACTTCTTGTTACAGGAACCAGAAGCAGCCAGCACAGCACAGCCCAGCTTGGGAAAGGGGGGGCAGAGCCCCAGCTTCAGGCCCCTGCCCGCCCCCGCAGCCCAGCTAGGCTCCCTTCTCCCCCAGCCGGCCAAAAACTAACTCGCACTCACAGCAACTGGTCACCCCGCCTCCAGCCGCCCCGCCCCAGCTTGGTTCAGGTTCCGGGGCAAAGTGTCATCTGCCTGAGTCCTCCACCTAGCTCAGGTGTCAGGCTGGCCTGGGCCATCCCTACCCACCTGCCCCAGAGACCCCATCCCCCGCTGGGCCACACACTCACACTCTCTCTCTCCCTCCCTCCGCCTCTGCCGCAGGCTTCTTTCGAAAGAAGCTTTTCCAGAAGAGATCTTCCGAAAAAACTTCTTCCAACAGAGTGTCCACGCTGCCAAAGCACAGCGAAACAGCCATCTGCTTTTTCGAAAGAGAGGGTCCACACTGAATGGACGCACTCTCGCATGTCAGCTGTGATTACTATGGGCGGAGTGGCCACCAGGGCACCTGTGCTTTTTCCTCTTCTTTTGAAAAAAACCCTCATCCCCGTCCACTCACGCCTCTTTGCAAGAGAGCTCTTTCAGGAACCAGAGCTCTTTCCTGGTAGAAAGAGGTTTACCGCTGTCGGAAACCCCCTCTGTTCTTTCGATTTTCTGTCGAGAGAACGCAATTGCAGTGTGGACGTAAGTGTTGTTTTTCCAGAAGAACTCTGCAGTGTAGACATACCCACAGAGTCACTGCAGAGCAGCACAGGGCAGTAGAATCGCATACAGCACAACCAAGCAACCAGTGACTGTAACATCAGAGTGAACGCAGGACTACACGAGTGGACACCCCCCCACATCACATCTCTCCCCCTCTGAGACCGAACTGAGCAGGGTCACTCCGCCGGTGGCCTGGGGAAGTTCAGGCCCCTCCATCCATGCCAGAGTGTCAGCCAGGACTCGGTACGGTCCTTAGCATAGACCCCTCCACATCCCCATCCGCCCAGAGCAGACTGGGCCCTCGCCATCGTGGGGCAGGCCCTGGAGCAGCCTGGCTGCTCCCCGCTGGGACAGGGACCAGCTCCGTGGGCATCATTCACTCGCAGCTGGGCCATGGCCTGCTTCCTCCGTTCTCCCTCCCTCTCTTCTGGCCAGCTCCACAACATCCCTCCTTAGGCCACACTGAGAGAAACTCCCCCTTGGTCCCACGGGGACTGGCTAGACAGACGCTGCCTGGAGTCATGCACCCCTCCCCAGCCTCCCTGTGAGCTCCCGGGAAGGCAGCAGAGTTACATCCACATGCCCTGGGGCCCCGCGAGGTCAGACACCAGCCTGGTCACACAGACCTGCCAGGTCCTACTCACCCCACAGCCCCGCCCTGTGACACACTGACCCCCCCCCCCGGGACAGTCTCTGCTGCTCTCCCATGTTCCCAAGCTGGGGATCAAGTCTGGCAGTTTCCTCCTCAGCTTGTCTGGCTCCTCTGTCCAGTGCGGCCAGGGCGTTTTCTCCCCCAGTCAGGTAACACGTCTCGTCGCAGACACGAGTCTTCTCAGCTTTCGGCTGAATTCTCCAGCTGGCTTGGGCTCAGACAGGGTCCATTTCACGGGCCTGTTAGACGTACAAATCCCTTGTCCCTCCTCGGGAGATGGGGGTTGGCCATTCCCTGCTGTTCCCAGGGGTGCACACACACAGGCCCATGCTGCAGCGCCCCACGCTGCCCAGGAAGAACCCGTCAGTGTGCCAGCCTCCTTAGGTGCCATAACACGCCGGGGTTAGATCGTAGACCCCTCCGCCTCCTGGAACCCCTTCTCACGGTCCGCAGGGTAACCCCTCCAAGCGGGGGGGGGGGACACCCCCTTTCGAGGATCACACTTGGGTTAGACTGCAAGCCCCTCCACTTCCTCAAGCCGCTTCTCATGGCCTCCAGCAAACCCCCTTCTTTTTACTGCACCCCAGTCACTTACTGCTGGATGCTCCAGCCATGGTGTGCAGCCCATCCCACCGCTCCCACCACTGTCATGGAGTGCGGGGGGGGGGGCGTCACCGGGCCCTGCGCCCCCATCCGCAGCCAGAGGGGACTCTCAGGCGGCAGGTAGAAGAGAAGGGTTATTTGGTCCTAGCTCAGACTTCTTGTTACAGGAACCCGGCTCCGGGCCCCTGCCCGCCCCCCCCCAGCCCAGCTAGGCACCCGCCCCCCCCCCAGCCTAGCTAGGCGCCCGCCCCCCCCAGCCCAGCTAGGCACCCGCCCCCCCCCAGCCCAGCTAGGCGCCCGCCCCCCCCCCCAGCCTAGCTAGGCGCCCGCCCCCCCCCCAGCCTAGCTAGGCGCCCGCCCCCCCCCCAGCCCAGCTAGGCGCCCGCCCCCCCCCAGCCCAGCTAGGCGCCCGCCCCCCCCCAGCCAAGCTAGGCGCCTGCCCCCCCGCACTCACTAGCACGCCCGCCCCCCCCTCAGCCGGCCGAAAACTACCTGGCACTCACAGCAGCCGCTCACCCGGGCAAAGTCTCAGGTTCCCGGGCAAAGTCTCACCTGCCTGAGGCCTCCACCTAGCTCAGGTGTCAGGCCGGCCTGGGCCGACCCTCCCCGCCTGCCCCCAGGAGTTCTGCCCCAGAAACGCCACCCCCGCTGCGCAGTGCGCACGCGCGCACGCGCACACGCGCACACACACACGCACGCACGCACACACGCATGCACACACACACACAGGCGCGCACGCGCATGCACACACACACACACGCGCCTGCACACACACGCGCGCGCACACACACACGCGCGCACACGCACACACACACACGCGCACGCACGAACACACGCACGCACACACACACACGCACATGCACACACACACGCGCCTGCACACACACGCGCGCACGCACACACACACACGCGCACACACGCACGCACGCACACACGCATGCACGCTCACACACAAGCGCGCGCACACACACGCACGCACGCTCACAAACACGCGCGCGCACACACGCACACACGCGCGCACACACACACAGGCACACACGCGCACACGCATGCTCACACACGCGCGCGCACACACACACACGCCCGCTCGCACACACACACACACACACACACACACACAGCGTCACAGCAGAGCAGCACAGGAGAGCACGCGTGCACACACGCACACGCACACAGAGACAGTCACACACACACACGCGCACGCACGCACACACACGCGCACACACACACATGCGCGCGCACACACACACACGAACACGCATGCACACACACACGCGCGCACACAAGCACGCACGCTCGCACGCACAGACACGCACACACAAGCGCGCACGCACACACGCACACGCATGCACGCTCACACACACGCGCGCGCACACACACGCACGCACGCTCACAAACACGCGCGCACACACACGCACACACACACACAGGCACACACGCGCACACGCATGCTCACACACGCGCGCGCGCACACACACACGCCCGCTCGCACACACACACACACACACACACAGAGCGTCACAGCAGAGCAGCACAGGAGAGCACGCGTGCACACACGCACACATACACCGACAGAGTCACACACGCGCGCGCACACACACACATTGTCACTGCAGAGCAGCACAGGAACGCACGCGTGCACACACGCACATGCACCCACACACACACACAGACAGAGTCACACATACACGCGTGCGCGCGCACACACACACAGTGTCATTGCAGAGCAGCACAGGAGCGCACGCGTGCACACACGCACACACACAAACACACAGAGACAGTCACACACACACACGCGCACACACACACAGCGTCACTGCAGAGCAGCACAGGAGCGCATGCGCGCACACACACACACACACAGATACACGCGCAAGCACACACACACACACACAGACAGAGTCACACACACGTGCACACACACACAC